>OZ005658.1:153554769-154754769 GCA_963930645.1 Salticus scenicus
TTTCAGTCATAGGGCAGGCAGGGCGCAGCGCCCTCCTGAAGCTGTCTGGGGGAAACTCTGAAATAGTTAACATGAAATTCAGAGAGAGAGCAAAATTTTGGAAAAACCTGAATTTAGTGGTAACGTCTTGAACAGCTATACTCTTGCAAAAAGAACATTGCTGTATATTTTAAATAATAAATATTTGTAGACATTCTTAAAAATATGAATATGTATATATATTATTATTATTATTATTATTATTATTATTATTATTAATGCAAATTACAGAAAAAATGATGAATTTATTGATTATGAGAATTTAAAAGTGTAGGGCCAATCGATTAAGATTTCTTTCTCCTACCCCCCCCCACACACACACACCAGTTCTACACGCACTCCCTCCTATCCCCCCCCCCCTCCCCCAACATTTCGCTTAAAAATGTATTTTTTTAGGAACACCGTTGTCTTACATTTTAAAAAACGAATCCGGAAAATTAGAAATTTTAAGCACCAATGAAGTCAGAGAATGAATCTGTATAATAATACGCAAGCATGAAATTTGTCGTACACGTTTAACATAATAATTATGGGAGCTTAGGATTAAAAGTTGTATAGTTCGAAAGGTCTAAGTCACAAGAGTTGCAGAATACAAGATTTTTTTTTTTTTTTTTTTTAACATTGTCAAGAAGGTTTTTAAAATACTTTTATTTTTTATGCACTTTCATTTTATACCCGTATTCTTTTGTATTTAAAATTCTTTTCATTTCAAACGTCTAAGTTCTTATAGCAACGGTTCGGAATTTTATACTATTGAACATATACGCAAATTAAAAAGGATTTGATTTATGAAAGTTTTTTTTTTTTTTTTTTTCTAATTTATATATGATCTAATTTCTTTCTTTCTATGATGATTTTATGATTTAATTTCTTTCTTTTCTTTTTGTTTCTTTTTTTCTATTTTCTCTCTCTCTCTCTCTCTCTTTTTTTTTTTTTTTTTTCTTTTTGTTTAATGATTTACGTCAACTCTAATTTCAAGAAATATTTTTTAGATAAAACATAATGTCTTTCAATTAACTAAAACTGACTACTTATTTTTTAAAACGTGAATTTTTCAGAATCTTTTGGCCACAAAAAGTGAGTATATTTCTTTATTTACTTATTAAGTTATTTTATCGTTTGCCTGACAAAAGAAATGAGTCTATTTTAGTTTATTGTGTTCTTTCATCATTTGTCTGGAATAACAGATGAATATATATATGAGGGCGATAGAATATATGCAGAAAACATTGCTTATACAGAAATTTTAAATTTCTAAATTTACTTTTTAGAGGTTTACTTAAAAGAATTCTGAGATTTTAATAAATTTGTGGTCAAATATCGATCACTGGGTGATACTAATTATAATAATTATGCATGATTCTTTATCAGAAGAGAAAAAAGTAAACGTGGATTCACAATACTGTATGTTTTAAAACAATAAATAAGGCAATAAAAATTCATTAATGTGAGTATTGAATTAATTTCTTAAAGAAATAGAACGCATAAGTAACAACTTAATTAAAAAAAAAAAAAAAAATGCACCTACCTCTACTTTTATTCGATAGAAAAAGAATAATGTTTATTTATTTATTTTTTTTTTCTATCCAAATCAGTTGCAATGTGTTTTAGCGATTTATCATATTTACTTTGAATTCTTTTTTTTTATTCACCTTTAATCATCTACTGCAAAATAAATATATTTTCTTAAATATTAAAGAAATTCTGTTAGATCCTAAATAAAAATCAGACTAAACATAATACTTCAGGAAAAAACGCTTCAACATTGACATGGCAATACATTTGCTAAACGGAATTACCATAATCCTAGGCAATAAACGCATAAAGATCCCTTTTTATTGCCATAAACTAGAATCATATATGTCCACTCTAAATATAGCATTCTCGCAGACATTTATTTACATTTCGAAAAAAAATTTCCACCTTTCCCGGAAGAATAAATCTGGAAAATTACATTACGGAAGATCAAAATAACATGTAAGCGTAAATACATAAATCAAAAAATCAATAGCAACTCGTGCGTGCATGTATTTAAAGGAAAGTATTTATGAATATCTCGGTATAAGGGTGAAGGCAAAGGCGGTACGTGCTTAAGTGACCGATAGAAGAGGGGAATCTTTTTGTTTACTTGAATAAATTCAGTCACGGGAAAGAACTGGAATAAAGAAGGAAAGACTGGAATTTATTATTATTTCCTAATATTTTTTCAGAACTAAAAAAAAAAAAAACAAACAAAAAAAAAAAAAAAACATATTATATATTTTTGTTTTGTTCTTTATATTGTTTTATATTATTTAGAGAATTATTTGTAATATTAAGTTTTTTTTTTTTTTTTCATAAATATATGAACAAAAACTTTGAATAAGAAATTACTTTTTCTGGAAAAAAAAAAAAAAAAAAAAAAAAATAGTGATAGAAATAGTTATGGTAAAATTATAGAACAGGAGAAGCAAATAAATAAATAAATAAATATAAATATAAATAAGTAATACAATAAGACAATAGAAGAAACCCGTTTTTAGTATTTGAAAATTCCACCAGTATTCCCAACAATAAATTGCTTTTAAATTTATTTATTTTTGTTTATTTATTTCTTTATTTTTTAGAAATTATTTTTTCTGGAAAAAAAATATTGATAGAAATAGTAATGGTAAATTTATGGAATAGGAAGCAAATAAATAAATAATATAAATGTAAATAAGTAATAAAATAAGACAGTAAAAGAAACCCGTTTTTACCCCTTGAAAATTCCACCAGTATACCCAACAATAAATTCCTTTTTAAACTTATTTTATTTTTATTTTATTTATTTCTTTTCCAACAAAAAATTTCTTAATAATAAAAGCGTAAGTTTTCGGAAACTAATGTCATAAAACAATGTATTGATGTCATAAAACAATGTACTACAACAAAGAAAGTAAAATGTTATCCATGGTCTTCATGCGTGCATTTTCACTGAATGTAATAAGGAAAAAGCATAATTTAACGGAAAAGCTTACATCACAATCGCAACAATGTATTGAGATAAAGAATATAAAGTTTTATTCATGGTTTGCATGGTTTTAGAAGATTCGTTCACTGATTCAAATAATAAATTAAAGTTCATTATTCCATTTAAAGAGATTTATTTCAATATAGTGTATAATAGTTGAAATATAAAAATAGAAAAATAGAAAACAAAATTCGGATTTTATTCGACACATTAACCAGAATGTAGTCATCCATAAAACAAACCTTAAATAACACAAAATACTCTCTTAAAATGAAGGAATGAAAATAACTCAACTTGAGTGAATTTTCACTCATTTCCCTAGAAAAAACGCACCCTCTCATCTTGAGTTAAATTCATGAAATTGAATAAGTTAGCATAATGCACTCAAACATGAGTTAATTATTGTATTTGAGTAATGTATCTATTTTATAAATGATTTTAATAAACTGGATTACTTTATAATGACGTGGCCCGTTGCACTTGCGTGCTAATGAAGAAACACGTTGCAGCGAGAGCAATGTTGCCACTTACAAGTGAATGAATGAGCATAAATAACTCAAATAGTTCGAATTCGCTTGAATAAAAATCTACTAATTAGCTCAAAGAATTGCATTTTTAACTAAATTCGATTTAATAATAATAATAATAATAATAACTCCTACTTAACAAGGTGAATTAACTCATTTATTTTAAGAGAGTAATTTTTATTTTTAACATACATTTTTTCGTTAATATGTGGAGTTTTGATACATCAGAGAAAAAAAAAACAATTAATTACGTAGAATTCAACCAAATAACAAGAAATTAGCAATATAAATTAATAAATAGACATGTGGTTATAAAATTTGAATTACGAGGTCGTTTTTAATTTCTTGGTGACTTTTGGACTTCAAAATATATAAATATCATGATGTAAAAGATGAAACCATTTGTTTTAAATACATGCAAACCAACATTTAATAATTTCAATTGATAAGGAGAAATAAATTTTTAAATACATGCGTAAAAATCAAGCGCAGGCCGACAAGCTTCTTTTTAAAGTTAGTAATTAAAGAGCGAAAAACCATGGACGGCAGTCCATGTTTTTCCAGGGTTCATACATGTATGAACCCTGATTCAGAACCATATAATTTGGTACAAAACATCTATAAACATCTATTATATTTTCATATATATATATATTTTTTTTTTCTCTCTCTCTCCCTTGTACTAAAGTGCAGTTTTAGATCCTAGCATAGCTGCCAGCCTTTTTTGATTTTTTTAATGAGATTTAACGCCAGGATTTTTTTAAAGGAAAATGTCTGATATATTTTCGATGATTAAATAAGAGGAAAACTAACATAAAACTTTTCTGTTGTTAAGTCTTCATAGAAAAACGGGAGAGTTGGCCCCTATGTCCCAGTTACATACGATAATTTACTGGTCAAATAAGGTTACTTTTGCATATGCTTAAAATGTTTTTAATATGCAGTCTGATAAAATTGTAGACTTTGAAGTACGTCTTGCAATGATTTCAGAGAATATTATTACGTATAGAATAGCTTTTTTTTTCTTTACAAAATCGATGGTTTTAAATTTGTGTTCAAGAAAAATTATAGCTGAGAAGTTTTCTAATAGAACACTTCGAAATTTTTGTCTTGCAAAGATCTAAATAAGTCAGAAATAAAACTCCAGATCCTGAAAAAATCCTACAGAAATGATGACGACTTTTATAGGAAACAGTATATTTATAATGTATATCCATTTGTAATATAAACTAGAATACAAAAACTCTCTTTAAAAATAAATTAACTTGAAATAATAACACCTACAGACAGAGCTTTCTGTGGAAAACACGCAGACGCGAATGCAGAGCTGAAAGTGTCTGCTTTTTTTTCAGCACTTATTCAGTGATGAGAATTTTCCGCCTTTTTTTTTTTTTTTTTTTTTTTTTTTTTTCTACCACTATTTTTATACAATAATCTCTAACCTATTTAGTCACGACACATTACTTTAAAAATACGGTAAACACTTCTGTATGAGAATACTGGTATAATGTAACCACGTTTCCTAAGGCTAGCTGTGAGGACGAGTCCAAAGGCTTGGAAGAGTGCCAAATTGACTGATAGATTGGAATTTGGAAAACAGCCAGTCATTTCACGTTCTGTTACCACTTGTTTTCTCTCAGGTGACTCTCACCCTTATTTTAACACTGGACTCGTAGAATCAGCACTTGCACAAAAACTTCCATAGTCTCAAGAAATATGGTTGAATAATAATAATAATAATAAAAATACAGCAGTTTGAAAAACTAATTCGAATTTATGATTGGGTAAATAGATTCGAGGAAAAAAAAAGAAAAGAAAAAGATAAAAAAAAAAAATAATAATAATTCATTTTAATTTTTAATTGTTGCCAAAGACGTTTACGAGTTAATTTATTTTTCGACATCTAATAAAATATATTTTCACGAGAATTATAATAAAATTAAAATTAGAAATTCTAACTTCTAAACTTTCATTAAATTATTTATTTTAATTTATAATTGTTGCCAAAAAAATTAAACTTTAAATTTTACATCTACCTTTTAAGATAGCACGCGATCTTGTTTTATATAAAAATTAAACCATTAAATTCATTTTTTTACTTATTTTTATTTCATATTATTTCACGCGCACTTCTTATTTCCTAATTCAAAATTATTTAAAAAAAAAAAAAAAAAAAAAAAAAAAAAAGTTTTTCGATATCGCTTGTAACGATACTGATTATTATTAATTTTCTTTTCTTTTTCTTTCAATAATAATAATAATAATAATAAAAGATTTTGATGAAATTCTGGCAAAACCAGAATTTAGCTTAGGACGGAGGACTATTATTATTATTATTATTATTTTTTTCCTTTTTTCAAATTATAACATCGTTTTCAAATTATTCAATTATATTTTCGATAAATTTTAGATTTCGACAAATTTTCTAACTATCGAAAACGACAACGCAAAAACGCAAAAATCCCAGATTGAGACTAATAGGCCCTCAGTCCTAAAAAAAAAAAAAGACACAGAAATTTGTCATACCTGAAAGTGTCCTAGAAAAGGGTGGCGATATCGACTTTTGCGAATGTATAATATAAAACTGCATCCATTTTATTAAACATAAACGGTGTTCATACGTATAACATGGTTGTTACGAACTTGGTTTATACGATATCTGACTGGAAATGCATTTAAATTTTCATTTTGAACACAGTTACTATTTGATTAAAGGCATCCACCAGTCAATTAGATTTATACGATTAATCTTAACATTTATGAAGTGATAATCGCATTAATTACATATATAATAAGTATTTGAAAATCTAGAAATTTGGATTATAGATCACTTGTTAAATATTAGAGTGTGAAACGAACTGTATCGGTTAATGGAAATTTTATTCTTATTTAATCTGATCAATCAAAGGAAAATAAGGTATAGAAAATATTTGCAAAGTTTAGAAAACAAAGACGTAGAAAATTGTTGACGATAATTGAATTTTATAAACATCGTGGAAAACAAAATAAATAAAGAAATGAATAAAGAAAATGAAAGAATAAAATCGAAAAGAAAATGTATCCAAGATGCCGAAATATATAAATAAGCGTAAATTACAAAATCAATAAGATACTAGAGTGTAAATGCTTAAAGAGAAAATGCTCCGATATTTCTTGACATAAAATAAAATGAAGTAAAGATTAAAATAAATAAATAAAATAAAATAAAAGAGCCAAGAAGAGAGAGAGAAAATGCAACAAAAAAAATTCGTGTACTTAAACAACAAATAAAATTACAAATTTTATTATGCATTATAAATCTGATATTATAAAACAAAAACGCGACAAAATATGAAAATGTTTTATTGATTAATTGTGATTTAAAGCACAATTCTTTCTGTTCATTTTTTTTTTTTTTTTTTTTTTTAATCACTAAATTTCTAAATTGATAAACTATGATCAGACTTGCCACCACTCAAAAATACATACCTATACACACACACACACACATATATATATATGAGAAAAAATAAAAAAGGTCTCCACACAATCTTTTTATAAAAAAAATTGTCCTATGATATAGTTTTTTTATATTTGTAAAATTGGTATATCAAAAAATTCCAAAATTTGCTATTGGTTAGAAAATTAGTTTTTGTGATAATTATTAACTATTTTACATGAATATAATTTTTAAGTATTGTAATTCAGTTAATATTGTTAACTGTTATTAACTGTATTCTTAGCCTTCTGTTGCCTCATAGCTTTTATTATTATTATTATTATTTTAATTACTAATTTGTTAGAGTTAATACGTGTGCACTAATTGGTTTAGTAATTTCACCAGTATTCATTTAAATGAAATTAACCCGTTAGTAGTCGCTAGTTGGTCGATTTGCCGCCCATCCTTCATTGTTGCCAGATTTTTTTATTCAATAGCCACCAAAAATTTTTAAAAGGGGCATTTGATATACATAAAACGCGAATAAAATCGAAGAAACGTCGGTCACATCACTTCTTAAAATTATTAGTGTTAGTTAAATAAAAAGTGCACAATCTGTAATAGGTGGCGCTGTCTATAGCGACTACTAACGGGTTAAGCAACCTTTAAGTTCGTAGGATTAAAATTTAGCTTAATATATTAATTTTTTGTGGCTGAAAAGAATTAATATTTTCTTTTTTTAAACAAAGTAAAGTTTAAAGCTAGCATTATAGCTTGAATTTCTGGTATTTGAAGTTGTTTTTCCTTTTATAGATTTTAATCTATGTATTCTTTCCATTCTCTCTATTTTTTCGTATATTTTTTCAATTGTTAAATCTCAATTGGTATACATATATTTATATAAGGCCTAGGTACTGGTAAATTCTTAGTATTTGCTTACAGTTCACAGAAATTACACCTTTTGCGTACGACATACAATTTAGGCCTCTGATGAAGTATTGTACTGTTGTATGTCTTCAGTTAAAAAAGTTTTTCATTCATTTTCTTTTTACTTTATTCTATATTCAATAGAAGAAAGTATTGGATTCGTAAAAATTTTCGACCTCGGGTTTTTGATGGATTTACACGTTTTGAGAGCTGTAGAACACGATTTGACCATTTTCAGAAAATGTCTGTCTGTCTGTCAGTCTGTGTGTGTGTGTGACACAATTTTGTGGCAACTGTATCTCAGGAACTACTGCACAGAATTTCATACAAATTGGTATATAGTTGCACCTTGACATAAATTAGTGCCTATCAACTGTTGGTAAAAATTGTCTCACAGGTTGCGTTGCCATCCCGCTTTTTCTAAATTTTTAACATGGTGATATAGGACAAAATTTTGTATAAATGTGCATAAAGAGAATTATTTTTTAGTAATCATTATGAAATTTACAAGAATTATTTATTATAGAGATAGTCAACTGGGAAAATTTTTTTGTATGTGTAGGAGCCTCGCCCCCCCCCCCCCATCGACGGGAGTAAATTTTCAGGATGTGTATCTTACGAAAGGTCTCGTCAATACTTTTAAAACGAATGGTTGAACTATAAATATGTGATAATTTAAAAAAAGTTATCGATTTTTTTTTTACTTTTAACGAAAAAAAACTTTGAAAAAAAATCGTTCATTTTTTTTTTTTTTTTTAAATGTTGTTACTGAGTGAATTTGTATAGGAAAATATAGAAGAAAGTCTTGTGGTGGCCACAACATACGAGTTTCAAATTACTTATGCTCTCCAGGTGATGTCATTTCATTTTTCACAATGTATGAAAAGGTATTCATGATATATATATACATAATTAGAAACACCCGCTTTATATTTTAGCGAAAAATCTTTGACTAAATAATCCGAAGATACTTTAGAGGAGTTGGCAGCCCTATATAAAAGTTTATCAATTTCAGCATGACAAAGCCTTTTAAAAATTGTGCGTTGTAACTAAAGCAGAAATTCCCTCATATTCTTCTCGTTCTCCTTAAAACATTTACAATAAATTCTTACGTTATATATAAACTATAAAAATTCCAGAAATGCAATTTGGGATAGGGTATGCATTATAAATCTGAAATTAAAAAGCAAAAATATGTCAAAATATGAAGAAAGTACTTTTTATTTATTCACAATTAATTTTGTTATCACAGATGATGATTTATCAATTTCAGTGGGGCAATATTGCCCCACTAATAACCACAATTTTAATAAACACATATGTGTTTATTAAATTTTGCACGTTAACTATATAGAACCGAAATTCTGCCATATTCTACTCATTTATCCTTAAAACATTTTTAAAAAGCATGACGAAATTGAAAGGTAATTGACTTTTAAAGCACATTTCTCTCTTTTACTCCCCTTCCTTAGCTATCTCTGTCTCTTATTATTAATATGTATTAGATTTGGTTATTATAACCCCATAGGTATTTATAATGTTAATTAGAACATTGATCAAAGAATAAAAAATTGTTACAATATTAATGAAACTTTAGTACTAAAGTGCTACACAATGCTACGATTATTTACATTAGTACAAAATCTCAAGCAGATTATAGTCTGCAGCAAATAAGGACGACAGTTATTATTATTATTATTATTATTATTACTTTACCAGTTTCACTATACAATTTGATCACACATACAAAATAAATATATATGTAATAAAATAAAATAAATCACTGCATAAGTAACATGAAATTTTCTGTATGAAAACAGTGGTCAACTTGACCCTCAATCTGAACCCATTCGGAATTTATACAACAACAACAATAATAATACTTACTAAGTTGACAAAATTGTAAAAGAAGTACTTATAAGAGAATTTCAAAAAACAATTTAGCATGCGCTTTCGAAATGCGAAAAAGGTACAAAGTATGCAGATAGGGTTGTATTAATCTCGTTCTTAGTACTGCAAGGAATAAACCAGAAACTTAGCTTTTAGATAGGAACTTGTTCATTAATGGAACAACCAGTTCCATTCGATCGTTTTACTTCACCTTGTTTCATTTCGCTTCTTTTAGATACAGTTAACAAAAGTTATTAATAAACGTAATTAACTCTGTTTAACAAAAGTATAACAAAAAAAGAAAAGTAGAAATTTGCAATTTTTAATTCTAACATGATTCTGCCGCTTCTCGGCAGAAAATGTTAAATAAGGGCGTAAAACAGAATCGTGTGGCAATTAGCATATCCGCAAAAGAATCATGAAAGGATATCTACCGGCAACACCAATTAGCATTACTAATTTTTGCATCATCGACAATAATTTGTTGCTTCAAGCGTGACCTGGAATCTCCAGAAATTCTCCACGTTTCCGGGAAGGAAGAATCCTACAAAGTGTGTAAAGACTGACGAGAATAATTTATATGCCCGTAAATACATAAATCATAAAATCGATACCAAAATCCCCTGAAAATACAGAATACTCGTGTAAATAATTGTTTTAGGTATCTTTTTTTCCTGAGGCGGAAGCAAGAATGAAAGGTGGAAAATGCAACGCCTGTTCTGAATTAAGATTTTGCGAATATTAAAGGAAAAAAAAAAAAAAAAAACTTTGTGCTTAGGAGTTGAGAGATGTTTCGGCAAATGAACTGAAGGATTTGCTGAAAGAAGAGTTAGGAACTCGTAATTAATATAGAGGAGTTGGGAACTTAGATAATTAATGGGTAATTTTGATTCTCGACAAAATTTGAAACAAGTGGAAAATGTATGTGTATTCCAGAATCACTATTTTTTAATGGAAGCTCTCACCGTATACTATTGTGGAAGAATGATATTGGAAAATAGTATATCTTGAATATAAATATTCTAACCAACTTGTGACAAAATTCCGTTGGTAGGAAAAATGATGCATGATTCAAAATATTTCGAATGTTAAAAGGAAAAAATAAATGCGCAGCTTAAGAATTATCAAACGTTTCAATAAATTAATTGAAGGATTTATTGAAAGAAAACAAAAATATAATTAATATTCAGAATAATTCAAATTAGAAAAAGTGGCGATCTTCATTGGTGACAAAATTTGGAAACAAGTGGGAAATGTCTGTGTATTCCAAAACCCTATTTTGTAACAGGAACTCTCATCTTATATAACTGTCGAAGAATGATAGTTGAAAATAGTACATCTTGAATATAAATATCCTGATCAATTTGTGTCAAAACCGTTGGTAGGAAAAGTGATGCATGCTTCAAAATATTTTGAATATTAAGGAAAAAATAAATAAAACTTGGAGATTATAATTGAAAGATGTTTCTGCAAACTAATTGAAAGAATATTCATTGAAAGAAGATATAAAAATTTGGAATTAATATTCTGAAGATAAGAACTTATATTCAATTTTTTAAATATGGACAAGATTTGAAACAGGTGAGAAATATTTGTATTTTCCAAAATAATTATTATTTTAATACGAACTTTTACTTTATGCAATTATAAAAGAATGATATTTGAAATTAGTTCATTCTTGAGCATAAGTACTCTGATCAACTTGACATAAAATTCCTTTGGTAGGAAAAGCGATGGAAGTTTTGAAATGTTTTGAATATTAAGGGAAATAAAAAATAGAACTTGGACCTTAAGAATCGAAAGATGTTTCGGCAAATAAATTAAAATATAAATTGAAAATAGAGATAAAAATTTGAAATTAATATTCAGGGGATAGGAACTTATATATAATCGAAATTAGAAAAATGGGCAATTTCCGTTATCAACGAAATCCGTTATCAACACATGAGAAATGTCTATATTTTTCAAAATCACTATTATTGAATAGAAACATCTCGTAATTGTAAGAAACTATAACGTAATTTTACTATTTCAATATAGTACATCTTGAATATACTGATTATAACATTCCTCCCTGCTCCCCCACCCCTACTGGCGTGACGAAATTCCGAAGGTAAAGAAAGTGATGCATGCTCTGAATTGAGACATTTCGAATATTAAAATAAATAAATCTTAAAGTTTATCAGTTGAACGATGTTTCGACAAAAAGTAAAAAATTCTATGAAAAAAGACATAAGAACTTGGATCTAAAATACAACAAATAAAAATGTATCTAATTAGGATTACTAAAAGAGGCAAATTTCACAAAAGACAAAATATGAAACAGACTTGAAATATCCGTATTTTGCAGAACTCATATTTTTGAATAGAAACCTTTGCCTTATACAATCGCAGGAAAATAATACAAAATATTACTGTTTGAAAATAGTGTAATTTTGAAAATACGTCTTCTGGTCGTCCTGCGACAAAATTCCAAAGCTTGAAATACAGTAACATTAAGCTAGCCTGATGTTTCACTAATTTTTATACTTTCTTGTTGATACATAAAGGTAACGCAATGCGTTTAAAAAATAATCGTAAACTTTTGAGCATTAAAAAAATACATTATATTTAAAATTTCTTTATAATATCGGTATGTGTTATGGGTAGGGTACTACATAAAATGTTCGTTTTAAAAAATGTGTAACATATGTTAATAGTTAATAATAATCTCGAAAGCTCCGCCCATCAAGATTCCTACTGGTCAATTCTGAAGTGAGGAAAAGTCGCAATTGGTTAGTTTAGCTAGATGGTACTACTTTTGAATCGAAACATTCTCCTTTGTGTGTAATATTGGGCATAGTGTAGAGTATGTTGGGTGTTTCGTCATGAGTTTCTTGTTCTGTATTTGTTGTTTTCACTACAGTTTATACACTTTGGTGTTTCTTGACACTGTTCATTTTTATGTGCTCCTGCACAACGTGAACAGCTGAGAGGGTTGCAGCAGTTAGTTGGAGAGTGCCAGAAATCCTGGCAATGGGAGCATATTGGTATGCTTGTAAATGGACGAATTCGTCATCGATGGAGGCCAAATTCCAAAAAGCCGATAGAGATGAGAACTTCGAGAAAACTTGGAGAATCCAGTTAAGTGTGTGTTTCTACCCTGTTGTTTTTTGTTGTACATTATTGCTGAAGTTGAACAGTTTGATAGATTAAGGGCTTCTGAGATGGTGTTACTCAGAGAATCTTCAGTTGAGTTTGTGGGGACTCCCAAGATTATTATCTTTATAGCCTTTAGTTTTTTATTTGAGATTCGAAGATTTTTTTAGAATTTTTTGGTTGGTTTTGAACTCTGATGCAAGAAGATTAGCCTTTTCTTTTGATCTGCAGCTCAGTTCTATAGATTTTCTCTTGACTCGTGTTAGGATACGTCTGGCTGCTGGCGTTATACTTTGATTCTTTAGGAATGTCAGGATCTCTTTTCCAGTTTCAATAGTTTTTTATACATTTTACAGAAAAAATTACAAAATAGTTATTAGAATTTGAAATAAGTACTTTTTGAGTTTATGATTTTAGACCACCTTGTGACACCGACAGCCTTATTCGCCAAATTTTTAACACTGGGGTTAACAAAGGAATATGCTAGGTTATCTCAAGATTGGTATTCACCATGCAAAATCTTCCATTTACCACTCGAATCAACCCTCTCTTTTTAATCCTTCGAAATTGCAGGGTTAACTCTGGTGTTACATGAGCATTTTACAGTTACAGCGAAAAAACACTTGTTTATTTTTTTATTACATTACTTTTTTTATTGACCAATCAGCGAGACTCTTACAAATTTTTCGAGATAACTCTGGTGTCAACTAATCCACGGATCATGATATTTAAATAACTTATATTTTTCTGATACATTATAATAAAGCCGCGTGTTAAAATTAATAATAAATCTTTATGTAATCAAGAACATGTTACATTTATTTTTATTTTTAACATCATTAACTTTTACGGGAGCCTGAAATCTGCGTTATAAATAAAGGGTAACACATGTTAATGATGAATAGCTACCTAAGTTCCACCCAACATTGATTCCTACAGGTCAGAACTGAAACCAACAAAAGTCGCAAATGATTGCTTTATTTAGTTGGTGAAATAGAAATCTAGAACATCAGTTTACACATATACACACATTTCTATAGTACACAGCACACACACATAAATATATATACGTTGAAACTTTTCATCTTTAATATATCGATAATTCGACGTCTCTGCGTGCATTTTTTTTTTTTTTTTTTTATTATTATTCTACTTTCACTTATAATTTTACCTTCACTCTTTGACATTTTTTCATACGTGACACAATGCTCTAAACAAAACCAAAGTAATATCTCATTAAACAACATTAAGCCTATATGGGTCAAAATATACCGCAAATAAGATAGAATCGCTGACATGCAGATCTCGATATTACACAATTACAAAGCCTCGTGCAACAACCACACCAACAAGTTTTTTTTTTTTTTTTTTTTTTTTTTTTTTAATCATATGTTAGTAGTTGCTTCAGGGATGGTCAACCTGCTTTCATTCCATTAACGTAACGCTCTTGATGTTTGAAGTCAAATTAAATAATTAAACACAAGATTTATTTACTTTCTTGCATATAAACATCATTCCAATATATATTGAATAAGAGTGTGAAAAAAAAATAGATGATGATAAATATCTATGTTTTTCATTACAAAGGCACTTTAATTATAAGAAGATACGATCACAGCAAACTGTTTTGTGATAATCAATGTTTAAATACATTATTATCGTTGAATTTACAAGCATTAAGAACATAAATACAAAAGTTTAAAAAAAAACTTATAAAACATTTTTTTTTCAGATTAATAAATTTAATAAATTTAAATTTATTATTTTTACAAAGTTTATTTATTTATTTATTTATTTTATAAATAATATTAAATAAGAGTGTGAAAATATATATATATATTAAATAAGAGTGTGAAAAAAATAGATGATGATAAATATCTATGTTTTTTATTACAAAGGTACTTTAATTATAAGAGGATACAATCACAGCAAACTGTTTTGTGGTAATCAATGTTTAAATACATTATTATCGTTGAATTTACAAGCATTAAGAACATAAATACAAAAATAAAAAAAAAAATAAAAAAACTTATAAAATCATTTTTTTTTTCAGTTTAAAAATTTAATAAATTTAAATTTAATATTTTTACAAAGTTTATTTATTTATTTATTTTATAAATCACGCGAATTGGTTAATAATAAGACCTAAGTCTCAGCTTAATATTTTTTCATTAATTCTTATCCATAAATCAGGTATAGTATAGATATTGCATTCACGTTTTTAAACATACAGTTTTAGGATAATTTAAATGTTTATTCTACAGGGGTCGTACTCTCCGCCTTTTTTTCAGCACACTCTTCAAGTTAAGAAATTTCTGCCTTTTTTGCCACCAGAAATTTTATGCATAAATATTTCTGGATGTATTTATGTGCCATGATTAAACAGGATAGAGATTATAGCATAAGAATAGTGGTAGCAATGGATTTAAAAAGTTTTCCTTCCTGAGAGTGTCCTGAAAAAAGGGCGTAGAGTACGACCCCTAATTCTGTAGTTGCACACATTTAGATTTTTTTTTTTTTTTTTTTTTTTTTTTAAGAATAACCACTTCAGTTTTCTAATAGCATACCTGGTAATTTATTCCGGAGTACTATTAGCCCCTCCTTCTTTTCACATCAGTATGATTTTAGAGAAACTTTCTCCAATATATAATTACGATGAAATAAGAAGAAGAATGCTTTTAAAATGTGCTGGTATGGAAAAAAGGCGGGGCTAACAGTACTCTGGAATAAATTGTAAATATTACCAGGTATGTTATAGTATTTTCCAATATAATTAATCGTAGATGATTATTAGAAATGTTAGTAAAAATTTCTGTTAAAAAATAATGGTGTTACAGATTTCGGGCAAACCAGAAAGTTGACTTTATATTATTCTAAAAATAAAAAACTTCAGTTCTTTAATTAAAAAAATTAATAATAAGCCATTTTCAAAAAGTTATCGAATTAAATTGAACACCCTACTAGACAGTATATACGCCCATTACGACCACTAAACGAAAATAATTAGAAAAAGATATTTAACACCTGTAGTCTGCAAATCGAAAAGAATATCTGGAAATTTAAAATTGTGGAATTGTGATATTAAAAATCAATTACACAAACAGAAAAAACATATTAAATATACCACAAGCTGAAATATATTGGGTTGTTCGAAAAGTAATTTCGTTTTTCTCAGCAGAGGACTTAATTGTATTTCTTTTTTCACACCATCTTCACAATTAAGCTGCATTATCATTATATACTGTGACAGATGATATAGCAATGCATGCTTGTGAAAAAGTTCGGTTTCTTCTGCTCAATAGGTTTTGGTTGGTGCCCTATCAAATAAAGAAAATCGGAAGCGACATTTTCGGCATATTTTGTTTTTGTTATGAAAAAGGCGAAAATACTGTTCAAATAAGGAAAAAAGTATACAATGTGTATACAGAAAATTTATTTAAAGAACGCCAGTTTCAAAACTAATTTACCAAATTTTGTTCCGGCAATTTTGACGTTGAAGATGCATTACGTTCTGGAAAACAATTTTGTACTAATGAAGACAAAATAAAGTATTGATTTATGAAAACTGCCTAATAAAAACTTGTGAGATCGCAAAGAAACCGCTCAAAGTGGAGAATATATAATTAAATAAAATATTTAAACAATATAAGAAAATAGTCTTTCATTTTTAAAGGAAAAAACGAAATTATTTACCGAACAACCCAGTAGATGAAAGAAAAACAAATCCAAACCACATAATTTACACGATTTCCCAATATAAGATTTTCTCATCACGCACTGATCTAGAATAACCACACCTTACGCATACAAAGCCCAAATCATGAATTTTAAAGATCCATCAAAGAAAATACCGGAACACTAATTATTTTATTTTTCATTGTCTCAATGAACAGACTTAGCGAAAAATCGCGTAAAAAATTGTCAAACAAAAGGGAAAACAAAGAATGACAGAATATGGACAACAATAAGAAAAAAATACATATTCACTTTTCCTCCCTTTCACTACAATTGAAAAGAAAAGAAGAAAAAAAAGTGGATATCATTCACCCTGATCTTTATATTGATCTTGCATCACAACACGAAAACCTAGTTGTGGACAATGGTCAAAAGTTGGTCATAAAGTTGCACAAAAGAATCTGGCAACAACAGATGATACACGCAAAGACAATCCGACAGAGAAAGTAAGTGGTTCTGTAGATGGTAAACGCCATCCGTTTTCCCACGCTGCTGAATTATTTGTTTTGTTGTCGTTGTAATATTCTGCAAGTTTATCGTGTTGTTTTTGCTGTGAAAAACAAAAACGCCAAGCATGTCAAACGATAAGAGAAAAACAACAACCAAATTAAGACAAAAGAAAATGTAATACATGAAGCTCTGCAATAAGGCAAAAAATGATGTCAGAATTCATTTGGATTTATCGTCGCAATCAAATTACCTGCAATAAAATAGTTTTACAATAAATGTTAAAATTATCTTTATTACAAGAGGGAAAAAAAAAACACCAAAAATTTTAATTTACAAATAAATTTATATTTAGAAGAGATAAAAGATGGTTAAAAATTATCTTTGTTAATTAAAATTTCCGGTGTAAAACCGATTTAACAGACCTGTGAATTATACAGTTGGTAACAAAAGTATCCGAACACTAGCAAAAATTCCTATATAAAAAAAATGTAGAATTAATACTGTTTTGTTAAATAATTCCTTGTCGAATCATGTTCTTAGACTGACTAAGAACAGGATTCTACAAGGATTTATTTAACAAAACAGTACTGACTCTCCTTTTTTTTCACATAGGAATTTTCGCTAGTGTTCGGATACTTTTTTTACCGACTTTATGCCTGATAATACGGTAATTTCTTCCATGTAATCCGCAGGTCAAATAACCCAGTTTTACATCAGAAATGATAATTAACAAAAAAAATTTTATTTCTACGAGTCCCCCGCCCCCCACACCCACCCACCCATCCAACTTTTTTTTTTTTTTTTTTTTTTTTTTTTTTTTTTTTTTTTTTGTAGAAATGTAGATTTTTTGTTATATAAAATTTATATTATAAAATTGATCATACGCAAAAAATTTCTATCTCTCATAGACGCCAAGCCTCACATTTTCCAAGGTAGACAAAATATTAGAATTTCTTCATAGTTGTTTTCAGCTTATTTAATAATCGATAATATACGTAACACATTACTTTTTAAGAAGTGATAAATCTAATTAAAAAAATAAAAACATTGGCAGCTATGATCACGATTTTAAACAAATTTACGAAAGTTGGCACTACAGTTTTGCATTGTACTTTTCTCTTTCTTGGTTTATTCTACAAGAATTATTACCATAAAGCATGAAAACTGTTAGTTTTGTATTGAAATATATCATAATCCATAGATACCAACATTTTAATTTATTCCGGTGTATTTTTAGTCCCGCTTTCATTTTGCACAACTTTATTTATATAATTTTTTTGTCCAATATACAACTTCAATAAAATAAGAAAAAATTACTCTTAAAAAATAAGTGGTATGAAATAAAGGCGGGGCTAAAAATTCTCCGGAATAAATTAAATTGTTGGCATCTATGCATAATCTAACTAATGAAAAGTGATTTTTAAATAAAGGAAAATATTTTGAAAAGTATTTAATGTTAAAATCATTAAAAATGGTCGGACACATAAATTTCAGAAAGTCAGAAGTTATGTATAAATGCATACTTGCCATCCATCTTATTATGAAGCGCAAAACATTTAGTCCCCGCCTTTTTTTTTTTTTTTTTTTTTCACACCAGTCATTTTTTAGAGTAATTTTATTCTTATTTAATCGTAACAACATTTGGGAAGAATTACTCTAAATAAAATGAAATGTGGAAAAAGTGACGTCTTTTCAAGGGGTGTTAACAATTGTACGCTTTTTAATGAAATGGTTGGCAGGTATGCAAATGACATATCATTATCTTACACATGATTATACTTAATATAAATAATAAGATCTTCATAAACAGTGTCGCGTAACGAGTGCTTTATCATATAACGCCACATTTACAGCAATATATACTTCTGTAGTTTAAATATACGACACGTTGCCATTTTTTTCTAAAGGAATTTTAGGAAGAAAATGAATGCACGAAATAAATAAAATAATAAATGAAACTACAGTAAAGTGAATCAATGGAATTAAAATGAATAAATGCACAACACCACCAACATCAACAATAAAACATGTCAAAGTTTCATTCGATTTTCTCAATCAAATTAACAGCAATTAAGTATGTATTGTCCTTCTTAAACATTGGGAGGAAAAAACTGCGGAAGGAAATAATTCACGATGTAGAGCCATAGTAGAGCAGACGATTTCTATCGTGATTATGAACATTTAATATCCTTCAGAAAGAAAACTATTTTTTAGGATTATCAAACGAAGAACTATTTTTCCATGAAAAGTCATTATCAATTATTATTGTATAAAAGAAACTGATAATAAACACACGATGCGCACAATGACAATCGGAAAAAGAAAGTAAATTATCTTTGTTGATGGTAATCGCCACGCTTTTCCCATGCTGTTTTTTTTTTTTTTTTTTTTTAATATATATATATATAAAATCAAAATGATTTCAGGATTTTCTTTTGTGAATTTTTACTTTTCGTTAAAAAAAGTAAAATAAAAAATAAAATAAAAAAATACCTAATATGTCGAAAAACAAATAAATAAATAAATAAATAAATAATATTAATTAATTAAATATGTAAACCTGATCATGGTACAGCCTTAATATAGCTCCCCTTGGCGAATTTTGAATTTTTATCGCCATTTTAGACAAAAATACATAATTTATACGATTGTTTTTTCTGTTTCTTTTCTTTCTTTTCTACTTTTCAATATTTTATAATTTATTGAAAAATAGAAAAAAAAGAAAAGAAAAATTACCAACTCAAACGCAAACTTATTTATCTTGTTTTATTTTTTATTTCCTTTTGAACGCGCGCTTTTTATTTCCTAATTCAAAGTTATTAAAAAAAAAAAAAAAAAAAAAAAAAAAAAAAAAAAACTTTTTCGATACTGTCCGTTTCGAAACTGATTATTAATTTTCATCAAAAAAAAAAAAAAAAAAAAAAAAAAAAGAGAGAGAGAGAGAGAGAGAGATTTTGATGAAATTCTGGCAAATTTAGTTTAGTACAGAGGGACTATTAGAACATTGCTTTCAAATTATCCATTCATATTTTCGATAAATTTGCGATTTTGATAAATGTCCAAATATCGTAAAACTGGTATTATCCGTAGATTGAGACTAATACTCCTCACTCCTCAGTCCTAAAAATCTGATGTGGGCACCACATTACTTCCTTATACACTTTTAGAAATATACATGATGTTAAAAAACATTGACATTGGACCCAAAACAGTTGGCTAAAAATATTTAAAAAAAATGAATTATCACCGTGTTCTGAGCTTTTCTGAAAGTTAGTTAAAAACCGATGCAAGATTTGTACTGGTAACGCTGACGAAGGCAGCAGGGACCCGGAAAAATTGGCTAAAAGTATTTAAAAAAATACATTTTCACCGTGTTCTGAACTATTCTGAAAGTTTCAAATGTCTAGCTAGTCGGGAAGTTAGTTAAATAAATTTTCTGTTGAATAATATAAACGCTGTCGAAGGCAGCAGTGACCTGAAACAATTGGCTAAAAATATTTTTAAAATGCATTGTCACCGTGTTCTGAATTTTTCTGGAAGTTTTAAATGTCTAGCTAGTCGGGAAGTTAGTTAAAAATCGATTGCAAGATTTGTACTGGTATATATAATATAAACGCTGCTGAAGGCAGCAGGTACTAGAAACAGCTGGCTAAAATATTTAAAAAAATTCATTGTCAACGTGTTCTGAACTTTTCTGAAAGTTTCAAATGTCTAGCTAGTCGGGAAGTCAGTTAAATTGCAAGATTTGTCCAAACCGTTTATGAGTTATTGCCGTTTTTTGATACATTTTGGCCATTATGAACCTAATTTTCCTAAATATCTCCAAAACGGAAAATCATACAAAGTCCAAAAAGGGAGGTGCACAACTAGATGTTTTAACAAACCTATGTACCAATTCGCAACTTTCTACGTCCAACCGTTTTTGAGTTATGCGACATACTCACACACACACACACACACAGACACACACACATACAGACGTCACGAAAATTCATGTAAAGTCGCTTATTCCCTAAAACGAGAGCTCGTGTTAAGACGACACTTGCAGGTGTACAACTAGACATCATGACTGTCACACGTATAAATTGGCAACATTCACCGATCATTCGTTTTCGAGCAATGTGAAATACAAAATCCATTTTGCAAATCGGGATTACTATACTTCCTTATACTTTGTATAAGGAAGTAAAAAAAAAAAAAAAAAGAAAGAAAGAAAGAAAGGAAAGGAAAGGAAAACAATATAATAATAATAATAACAAAAAGCGAACAAAAGTTGTCACGGATGAAGTTTTCAACAAAACGACTGAAATGTCGGAATTATTTAAATTTAATGATGCAATTCATTTATAAGCAATCACGCAATTATTCTCTATATAATTATTCATGCTTAAATAACAATAATATATGCAATTTTTTGATTTTTAGAAGAGTTACGTATGTAATGATTTGATTTATCTTTCTATTTCTCGTCCGTGTTACATACGCGAGTTGATGCGCTCAAAAATGTCGCACCAAAAATATTAATTACAATCAATATACCATTCCTAGAATCATAGTTGCCAATTTTAACAAATTTAAAATAGGGATAATCAACACTATATTTTTAGAGAAACTTCTTATATTAATTTTCGAAGGTTTAAGATCTCGAAGTTCAATATAAAAAAATTCTGGTGTAAAGTCTTTCCGAAAATCGGAAAAACTTGGCAGCTATGTACAAATCTTGCAACCGATTTTTAACTAACTTCCGAACTAGCTAGAAATTTGAAACTTTCAGGATTGCTCAGAACACGGTGACAACACAATACTTCGAAGTCCGATTTTCGAATTTTTTATTAGTCTTCTTATAATTAATTAAAATATGAAAATAATAACATCCTAATAGCGTTAAAATAGCCATTAAAATATTAGCTATAATTTAATTGTTGCCAAAAAAAAAAAAAAAAAAAATACGAGTTCATTTACTTTCGACATAAAAATAAATACATTAAATTAAACGTGAACATTAAAAAATTGTAAAATGTTAAATTATGCATCTCAGAAAAATTGACGTAATTATCACTTTAAAAATTTTATGCACATTGATAAGAGCTCTTTATTCCTTGAAAAATTCAAAACATGGTATATATATATATATATATATATATTTTGTCTTATAATTATTTTTATTTTATTTTGCACGCGCGCTTCTTATTTCCTAATTCAAAATTATTTAAAAAAAACTTTTTCGATAGTGTTTGTAAGTAGGAATTCACTTTAAAAAAATTTCTTTTATATTACTTTTTTTTTTTTTTTTTTTAGTTTTACATCTAGATGACAACATAAACCAAAGATTAAAAGTAAACAAAATTAATGATGTCTTATTATTTAAAATAAAAATTATTTATAAATATTTTTAATGAATTTTCTATAACTAAATACAACGAAAAAAATATTATAAAATAAAATAAATAAGCACCGCATTTAATCAAGTTCATAGTAACATGAAACATGTAAGCATATAACGTGCTCTCATCTCAACATCAAATATACTATAAGAAGTAAAAACTAAAAAACTTTTTTTTTTTTCTAATGAGTCTGCTGAATTTCTCTAAAGACAAAATTGAAGCTGCTCCATCTTCTAAGAAAAAACAGATGGAGAGGCTTCACTTTTGTTTCAAGAGAAATAATTTTAAAAGAAATGTCGCACTATTTAAGATTAAAAGTGTTATTTCCTGAGAATATATTGAATAAAACTACAAAGAATATATTTTCTTTTAATGTTACAAAAAAGATGAGATTATATGTCATTATTGATCAACTTTTTTTTTCTCCCAAAGAAAAAGTTTTAATAATTTATTTGTAAAAATAATAAATAAATAAAAATATTCTATTTCATCTAGAAAAATTGAAATATATATATATATAATATATATATATATATACAGTGATGGTACAGTAAAAAACGAAAATAGGAAGAATAATATTATAGTTTTAAAAAATTAAAGAACACGCTTTTATAGAAATGTGAACTAAAAAGCACAAAATGTCTATCTTAGTATTAAAATGCAGGGTAAGAGAAAATCGAGTGAGTGACACACCATAATATTTACATACATTTAAATCTTTAATTAAAATAATTTAGATTTAAACAAAAACCATTTTTAAAAAATCTCCCTTGACTGGGATCGAACGGTTGACATTTAGGTTCGTAGCGCGGAGCTATACCTCAACGCCACGCCGTTCACGTAGAGAAAGTCTTTTTTTACAATATAGATTTTTTGTTTGCTCCCAGAGCGGTTACAAACATACAAACATACATACAAACATACATACAGGTGAAGCTAACAAAAGCGTGTTAAAAAGAAAAGAAAAGAGAAAGAAAGTTTTCCCTAAAAAATTGCTTTTTAGATTTTCTCTTGTCTGATTAAAAGATAATGTATAATAATCTTAAGGTTTTAGAAAGGAATCGTATTCTTAAATCTCTTTTGTATTTGGAAATGTATAGATTCTTTTTGGATGAATTTATTTGTTGTAGGAAGCTGCAAACGCTATATTCAAAAGACGTTCGTCCTGACTTTGTATATTATATAGAGTAATAATATATAAGAATCTAATTTACTTCAATTTATATTAACAAAAGCTTTTGAAATAATTCATTAACTGAATTAAAAGCATTTTAATTAAGTCAATTTGATTTGTGTAGATTTTTCCGATTAGTTATGATCGTTTATTTACGATAAGGTATATTAATTCAATTTTATATTAATTGGATTTAAATTTTTAATTGATTTTATAATCGAGTTGTGGAATTATATAACTCTTTTATTAAACTATTAAAAGTTTTTCTGATTGTCAACAACACAATTTTCATTTATTGAATAATCAGACTCTCTAATTGGAAATAAAAAAGGTCCAGCTATTGTTTACTAAGACTAATAAGTATTATGCAATAAATTTATACTATTAAATAAGGCAAAGTTTAGTATTTAAAAATAGTGGTACAAAAGATTAAGGAGCTTCGGAACTCTATTATTTTTTGAATAAATTTTCCTAACAGTCAGAATGTAATTTTTTTAATAGTTGGTACCCTTGAATACCTTATATTGAAATTTGAATCTGTGTAAATCAAAAGCTGTTTACAAATTCTAATTTTATTTATTTATTTATTTTATTTATTTATTTTATATATATATTCTCGTTATTTCACTATCTGGATATTTTTTATCGCAATAATTAAAGCGAAATATCGGGGGGTGGGGGGGGGGATCTAATTCAGTTTAAACTTTAACATTAACTCAACTATTCAGAAACTATTCAGTGCACCCTTACGTTAACTCAAGATTGACTTTCCTTTCTATAATAATAACTTTACTTTCTACAAGAATTAACTTAGTTTTAAAAGTGAGTTTTTCATACTTACCCCCGCAAACCTGTGTTAAGGGCGGTAAGTATTAAATCACTTAGATAAACCTGTCAAAAATGCAGCCGCATTTTTACAGAATTTCCCCTTAAGGTAAACACTATAATTTAAGTTTGATGCTTTAATAAAGCACATTTTGGAAAAATCTTAGTAAAACTTGACTTCAAATGCTTGTGGCGCACCTGTGATTTTCTCACGACTCATCAATATACATCAGCACTACCGCTAATATATTTTAACAAAATTTGTAATTAAAGTTCAAAAGTATTCTAAAGAGAAATTATTGATTACAAAATCATACTAACATAACTCATTCGTGGTTAAAAGTTTTTAAAAATGTATTTTAACAATTGAATATTTATTCTTTTTTCTGATAGTTATTCTGTAGTAGTATAGAATAATTGTGCAAAATATCAATAAGATCGATTATTATTGATCATTAATTATTTTGAAGTCGTGTCTATTTTCTTTAGTGAAGATTTTATAAAATATTGCTTAAAAATCGCTTTTTTATTTGTTTAAAATTTTGAATACAAAATTATATATATAAGCCTTCGAAGCCCGTATAATCAATTAAAATATTTTTATTTGACCAATTAATATATTAAAATATATTTGGAAATATCATATCATATTTTCAGTTCTTTTAAATGTAATTTTTTTAATCTTTTTATTTTATGTATCAACCATATTTTTACATATTTATTTGTCAAACAATATTGGAATAATAGGCACTTGATATTTTCTCACGGCATATCTGTGTACCGCGACTTAATGCATACAAATATTACGCATGTAATTTGACTAAAATTTGCAATTAAAATTAAAGCACAGTTAAATTAAAAAAATAAATTAATAAATTAATAATAATAATAATAATAATAATAATAAAACGCATATTTACCAATAACGCGAAATACCCAAAAAAGATAACGTAATAATAGGCTTATGGATAAAAGTTAATATGTTATTATCCATTTGATTCCCCATTATTATAAATAAATAAAAAATTCCTCTCAAAAGAGTGACAAAAATTTAAAAGTTGTCAAGGGGTCATATATAATAAAGTTGTCACACAAAATGGTCTAAACATTATGAATTTCTTTCTATTTAAAAATAATATTAATAATAATATTAAGTCATTAAATTCATTTTTTTACTTATTTTTTATTTCATTCACGCGTACTTTTTATTTCAAAATTCAAAATTATTAAAAAAAACTTTTTCGATAGTGTTTGTGTATTTCGATAGTGTTTGCGATACTGATTATTATTAATTTCCTTCTCTTTTCCTTTTCTTTCCAAAAAAAAAAATATTTTGATGAAATTCTGGCAAAAACAGAATTTTGTTTAAGACGGGGGACTATTATTATTATTATTATTATTATTATTTCAAATTATAACATCGCTTTCAAACTATTCAATTATATTTTCGATAAATGTCCAACTATTGAAAAATGGTTTCGATAAACGTCCAACTATCGAAAAATGACACTGCAAAAATTCCAGATTAAGATTAATAGTCCTCAGTCCTAATAATAATAATAATAATAATAATAATAATAAAACTATTTATAAAGTTTAAAGCATCTTATATTAAATTCACTCCTTCATAAAAGATTAAAATTCTTCTTTTGATATCGCAGCCATACTTTTTTGAAAACTAAGGAAAAACTTTTAGAAACAAGACTTAAATCTTTTCAATACTTATATTAATGCTGAATTAGTGAGGAGCCTAAGAATTTCTCATAACTCATCCATATGTCTGTTATTAAATACTATAGCTATCTGATATTCATAAACATCCTTCATTATTATTAAATAAATATATATATATATATATATATTAATAATAATATAAATTATTAAATCATAAATCATATTTCAATAATTATAATTATACTTTTACAATTCGTACTGATTAAGATGTTTTTACCATGTACTGTTTTATATTATAAATACTTTTAGCCATCATTTATAAAGCATAAATATCATGCATTATTTAAATTTTATTATATTATCCTAGCTATGTGTTAAAAAAGTTAAAAGCCTAAATTTTATATTTCCAACAAAATGAAAATTTTTATAGAAGTATTCCTATAAATAGCTATGAGCGTAATCATTAGTTCATTTACTTGATCCACCTGAAATAAATTTTCCGTTAAAATATATTATACCTTTTTTATACGTCAAATAAATGCTGTAGAGATGCGATATAAAAAGTCTAGTACATTATATGTAACACTTTTTGAAAATTTACATAAAAGTGATAGAGACGTTTTTATCTCAGTCCTCTCGAGAACTCATTGTAATAGGAAAACGTGTTATTTAAAACGGGATTATCTTTTTCGGTGAACTTTTAAAAGTTATATTGAATATAAAGTTATAGAAAATAAGAGTAAAAAATAAAATTACCCAATGATTACATTTTTAAAGATATAGGAAAAATAAACTTGCTAATATAAAGGAATAACTATTATCTTCGTCCATTTAACACTTTCAAACGAAGTTTAAAAGTTTATTATTATTATTCGATTAGTTTGTCTATTTGTTCATTTGTCTTTACGCTCTCTCTCATTCACACAAACACACACACACACACACACATATATAGGAATAATTTAACAAATGAAATAAAACCCCAAAAAACACAGAAGTCTTCATCAGGGTGGCCTCTCCGTGTAGGGCTTAAAGAGAAGTTTCTGAAAAGATAGAAGCAATCAGCTAATAACTATCCTTAACCCCCAACTTTTCACCAAACAGAGAACCACCATTAACAGAATAAAACTCTAACAGATCTGGAATAGAACAAACCGGATGATGCAAACAATGAAACATTCGGTTAAAAGTTAAGACGTAACAGTTAATTTACAAGGATTTCAAGAGCTATTTTTAAATCATAATCATTATTGCATAAAATGCGAATTCTTTCAAACAGTGCGAAAATATTAGTGGAAAAAATTAGTACAGTGGGAAAAAATTAGTAAAGAAATCCTATAGTTTCTACTAATATCCTACTATTTTCTTCATTTCTTATATATATATATATAAGAAATTAAGAAATGAGTAAGATATTAGTAGAAACTGTAGGATTTCTTTACTAATATATATATATATATAAAGAGAGAGAGAGAGAGAGAGCTAAAGATAAGATGTAGATCTATAGATATATAGATTATCTTTCAACAGTTTATGAACAGGGCATGGAAAAGAATTCGGATACGTTGTAGTCTGTGAGAGCTATATTGTGATCAAGTTTTGTGTTTTTTACATATTCTATAAAATTGAAAATTTTAGAAATTAGAATTAAACAATAAATGTATAAAGTTGAAAAATAATTTTAATTTATGCGAACAGTACGATTTTGCTTTTAAGTGTTTTCGAAAATGATTTTATCTTCCTGAATGTGATAACGCATACAGGAAGATTAAAACTAAAATAACGCAGTTCACACTGTCTACTAAACAGATTTTAGTGAAACTTGGCACATGCATAAAACAAATCATATGAGAGAAGAATTCTGCTATTAAAAGCATATTAACTAAATTTTTTAGCACAGGGAAAAATATGGTGTTTAATCTTTTCAGCAAATGGGCTTCGGCAATATTGAATTCCCATTAGTAATTTTGTAAAATTGTTTTTCAAAATTGAGTAGGACAGTTTTGCACTCTTGTCTTTTCTCTCACTCTGAGAAAGAAAATCTACTTAATCATTTTCTTTTTCTTTCTTTTTTTTTTTTTTTTTTTTTTTTTGCCATCAACATTTCTGAGCTGTAGGCAGAGTCTTTCAGTATATATATATATATATATATATATATATATTATTATTATTATTATTATTATTATATACTGAAGTATAACTGAAATCAGAAATGTATATACATGTACACTTCAGAAGTATATATATACATATATATATATTTCACTGCATTTAGACAAGTTTAAAAAACATTTTTATAATTTAATAAAATTAAACATAACGTTTTATTAATATATTAAAATAAAGTAACTTTCAAAATGAGATAAAGAATACTAAAATTTTTAAATGCACATTTTAATTAAAAATCTAAAAACACAAGACAGACGTTTCGGCTAGACACTAGCCTACCTCAGTGTCACATACGTACAAAACACAACATTTACAATAAAATGATCATATTCCTGATTTCGACAACATTAAAATTTTAGCTTCAAATGTAAATTTGTACGAGTCCCTTTTTTTTCCTAGAGGGCGCTTATACTAAATTACAACATTCTGCCTTGAACGAGGCTAAAGCTATTCCCCCGGAATACCTAATCTTGTTTTGATGTTTTATGACTTTATTGTAAATGTTGTGTTTTGCATGTAATGTATGTGACACTGAGGAGGGCTAGTGTTTAGTGATTTTAGTTTTTTAATTAAAATGTGCGTCTTTTAAAATCTTCTGTATTCTTTATCTCATTTTTATAATGTTTTACATGATTTTTTTCCTCTTTCCTTTAACATGATACTACTTGCGACAAAACTTTTTAAATCTCATTTTTAGTCCCTTTAATTTGCGGTTACGCAATTTTAAAAAGCTTTTTAACTAGTTTTCTATTCAGGTTTTCTATTTAACGTTCGCGCACCTTTAACATAAAAGAAAGAAATACACTTTATGTTTTTCATATTTTGACAGCTTGTTTGAAAAATAAATAAAATTCTTCAGAAAGAAAGCTACTTCAACCTTTTGGATGTGCTTCAACTACGTTTTTAAAAAAGTCTAAAAGTGTTTCACTTAACCGATTTCTTGACAGGTTTCTATTAAAGATAAGTAAACAACAAAAGTAACAATAATAATAAATAAATAAATGTTATATATTTCTTATGCATTATATAAAGAAAATTCAGTGAATTAAAATTCATATATATATATATATATATATATATGTGTGTGTGAGAAAAAAAATCTACCGTTTTTTACAAGTAAAACTTGCAAAAATAATCCTAAAGTGGCTAATATAATAAAAATACAATAATAATAATAACAAAAGATCATAGCTAAAGATGTTTTAAACTTTTCCCACAACAGAAATTATCTTTCTGGATTTCCTTTAAATTACTTCTAGTGAATTATTTTAACGTCTTTCAAACATTTCACAACTTCCTCGAAAAATTTTTGAGCACTTCAACTATTTGAATTGAATACTTTTCTTTTTTAATTACTTTTCTTTTCTTTCTTTCTTTCGTTTTACTTTTTTTTTTAATTTTACGCAGTGAATAAATCAATATTCCATTTTTTAAGTTTATTTCCAAATTCACTATTTCAATTTAAATTGCATTTTAAGTAAATAGAAATTTTTATCAAATAGATATCAAGAAAATGTCACAGATTTTATGTTAGAGGCCAAAAATCATTTAAAAGAAAGCTGAAGTTGCTTACAAAAGTGCATTAAAATACAATAAAATAAATTAATGTATTGCTTTCATTTAAACATATTTTTCCTTATTTTATTTTATTTATTTTATTTTAAGAAACTGTTATTTCATGTTTAATAAACGAATTTCTCAACTTAAATAAAATGTTTTCTTACTAACTAATATTTTGAAAATAAATAAATAAATAAATAAAACTGAAATTTTCTCATCAAATTACCGATAATACATTTTTATTAAAAGAATAAAAAAAAAAAAAAAAAAAAAAAAAAAAAAAAGAACAAGAACAAGAAGAAGAATCGCAGAGTTCAAAATAGTTTAAACTTTTGCCATACATAGACTTTCGACACAATACAAATGAATTTTCAAAGCTCACCAGCGGTCGAGCGGTTCTACGTTCAAAGCTGGTAGATGGGAAGTCTAGGTTCAATCCCAGGTCACGCTCATCAACCTAGCCATTAGGAGTTTTCGTGATTTTCTCCGAAACACGCGTAAATACGGGCTAGGACCACTTAGAAAGACCTCCACAGAGGGCATTCCACCTATGGGCATAGAACCTTTGAGTAGTCAATTGGCTTTCAATCCTACAACCAACCAACAAACAAATGAACATTCTGAAATGTATTTAAATTCAATCTGGTGAATGATTAAACCTATAATATATTTTCCAGTTTCGTTAAAAACTGTTAATGGCTCTTTTTTTTATTATTATTTTATTATTATTTTTTTTTATAACAGTAATTTAAAAAATAAGAGATTCCGTAAATAATTTTTAATACATTTTTTAATTCTATATTCCCATGTCATTCCACATTCCCCTATAAATGAGACTTGTTAAAAAATAGTGATAACAACTTTAAAGGAAAACACAAGTTATTTCCAGAAATAAAATTAAATAAATAGATCATATTTCCTTCTCTTCTTTAATATATACACTATTTAATAATAAGTATTTGGACACATTTGAATTTAGACCTTTTGTCAAATATCTAGAAAAATTCCTTAGGAGTCACCTTGAAACTTTGGTAGTGTAAAGAACATGTTACACCTCATATTTTTCGTCAAAAGTTGTGTCCTGAAAAGGAAAAAGAGACCAGTAAAAAAATTAAACAAAAATAAAAATGTTTTGGATCTCCCTGTAAAAAGTAATGCTTAAACTGCGTTTCGGCTGTAGCATGTGATTAAGAAGATTTTTCTCATTATTTGTATAAAATTATGTGAGGCTACCACATATACTCATGGAAATATAACGGTTTCTTTGAAAATATGCAAAAATAATTTTTACTTTTTCAATTATAGTACGTAGGGAATAAGATCCAATGCAAAGCCATTTTTAGGAAATATGGCATACTAAATTGGACGTAGCATACAGCAATCAGAATGCAAAAGCGTTAAATATCTTACGAAATACGAGCACTTTTACAAAATAATTCTCAACTGCGCATGCGCAAGATTCATAAAAATTCCATTTGCATAATTTAATAGCCAAAGGTATTGAGCAACTTAAATGAAAACCCCAAACAAATATCATGTAAATTCCAAACGTTACGAGAGATAGAATGAACAGAATTTTGAGTTCTCTCAAAATAAAAGCTAAACTGTACGGGGTTTTACTCATATTTTTGTCTTGATTCAATGAATTCCCAATGATAGCACAGTGTTTTCGCTGATTGTAAATAAATATTGATATTTTTTATTTCCTGTTTTTCTTCTCAGCATACTAAGTATTAGAAAAACTCAGTTTTATTCAGAAACGTTATTGAATATAAATGTTTCTTCAAGAAAACTCTACACTTTATTTAATAAAGAATTTAAAAAAAAAAAAATCGCATAACTTTTATTTTATTTTGTTAAAAATATTTTAAACTTTCCTCGAAACAAAAATAAATTTTCCGAAGTTCGTCGAAATTTACTCCAGTTTATTGTTTTTTATTTCTTTTAATTTTTTTTTTTTCCAACAACACTGAAAACTCTTTTGAAGTTTCCGAATCTTTAAATATTGTTGAATGAATTTTTTTTTCATGGAAACAAAAATCAATATTCTATTTTTTAAATGCATTTTTAAATATTATTTAATTAATACTCTTGGAAATAATATAATTTTTGATAAACATATACTAAACAACTGTAAGAAGAATCACAAATTTTAAAATATTTTTTACATTATTATCATAAATATTATCGAAATTTACTCTAGTGAATAGTGTTAAACGCTTTTGAATTCTCCATCTCTCTCGCTTTCGCTCTCTTCATATACAGGGTGATCAATTTAAAAGAATATCCGTTTTTTTTTTTTTTTTTTTTTTTTCTTATTACCCTTAAATATGACGGATGTGGCAACTATTCTAACACTCAAGTATAATTGTTTGAACCTTATTTAAGTGTGAGAGACAATTTCCAAAACTGTTGGACTGTTACAACTTTATTTGCGAGGTAAAACAGAAATGGAGACGCCCAATGTTATTTAATCCTGTGATAATTTTATTTATGAAAAACAAAATTTAATTCAAATTTTTTAAATTATCATTCCTACATTACGTTTACAATATCATTATCATTTTTACATTATCATTTGATGGGGCTTTCCAGAGAAGTACTGTAAACAACGATGAATTAAAACAGATAACTGAAGAAATCTCGTCAATAACACCAACAACGCTGGGAAATGTGTCAAAAAACTTGGTTCGACGAGTTTGCATTCAAAATGGTGGCGAACATTTTCAACATTTTCTATAAGGAACGGTAATATAAAAAATTTGAATTAAATTGTGTTTTTCATAAATAAAATTATCACAGGATTAAGTAACAATGTGCGTCTCCATTTCTGTTTTACCTCACAAATAAAGTTGTGACAGTCCAACAGTGTAAGAAATCATCCCCCACACTTAAAGAAGATTCAAACAATTATACTTCAGAGTTAGAATAGTTGCCACATTCGTCAAATTTAAGGGTAATAAGAAAAATCGACGGGTACTCTTTTAAACTGATCACCCTGTTTATATATGTATGGCTCGTGAAATACCGTAGCCTCGTCACCATTGGCGATCAATATATTTTAACTGGAGACTATGTTTAAACTTTAAAGAAATTTAACATTTTACTCATTTATTTTTTAAATTTTTTAAATTTTAATATTTTAGTGAAAAAAATTGTTCCTAGACTAGGGCTCCGATTCCACTCCCGATGTAGGCCAACTCTTACCGTTTTCATTCCTGCTTCTCTCACTATGTTTTGAGACACTGTGTTGAACCAATGCAACATTAAGGATGTGAGTGCGGGGCTGAGGGTAATGCAAATCATTACTTTTTCTCATGCCCACTAACTCATGATTGGCGTTTCCTTAACCCACCTAATAAACCTAACGACTGGCTTTTTAATATCGTTACCCGGCTTCCCCTACGTCAGAAACTAACCAGAATCTATAACTTCTTAATGCATCTTTCCAATTTTACCGACTAATTTTTCAATCTTCCAAGGCAGTTACCAACTTTTCTCTTGGAGGTCCATATAATTTTTCATCACAAGCTTTTCCATGCGAGGGAGCAAGGCTCCGTTCTTCTTTTTATATTCTTGTTACCTTGTCACCCTCTGTCGTGTGAAAGCTCCGCTTTGGCGACCTCTGTAATTTTTTTTTTTTTTTTTTAATTATTTTCTTTCTTTTTCTGTTTGTGCAATAAACAACGGAGGAGGTTTGACCTTTAGACACGGGCTCTTTTGAATCACTACAGTGCCATCGGAGCCCCTCTCTAAAGGTTAAAATCGCTCAAAACCGCTGCATAGTGGTGAGCGTCCACCTTCCGTCTTAGAATCTTAGAATGCAACATTAAGGATCTACACCATTTTTCTCCTTGCATGTTTCACAACTCGGTGCAACATTTTAGGGAAATGGTTTACATTCTTCAGGCTTGCGTGTACTTTGCGACCCGGTATTGAAGAGTTGTGAAAGTGTAATGATGTATTGATGTCGATGGTGTATTCGTTTAGTGAAAATAATGAATTCTGTTTCAAGAAATTAAATTTAAACAGGTTTTTCTTGATGTATCATTCTGTCCAAGTAAATATTTAGATTTTATGCATAGACTATTAATTTCTATATTCAAGTAAATTGAAAAGAAAAGGGGGGAGGGGGGTACTGTCTACCAGAGATTTTTGCTGGCGACTTCTACATTTTTCAAAATCCTGGAGCCCTGTATATATACAAACCGGGTGTCTCATAAGTCTGTAGACATTTTAAAAATTCATAAAGAATGAAGGAATTGGTAGAATGAAATGCGGTTTCTGAAAAAGTTATTCTCATGAAGAGGGATTTTTTTTTTTTTTTTTTTCGGTAAAGTAGAAAATACTAGTTAATATTTTCGCCGATAGAGAGCGCTGTAAAAATCACATATTTCCGTAAAATAAACTATATATTTTTGCATCAAAATTTTACATGCATATAAATTCTAATTTATTTGTCCATCATCACCACAAATTACAGCGTGAGAACACCGTTCACTGCAGCTGCAGTCGGCGGTTCTTAGCTGAGGGAAAACATCTTTACATAATAACCCTTTATCTACCATGTCAGCATCGCAATTAAAACTTCATATATGCATAAGTGGAAGGTAAAATAAGGTATATGCTGTGTTAATCGTAAAACTGTTCGATTACAGGAAAGATTTCTAGCTATGCATCGGTATAGCGCACTATCGACGAAAAATTTAAATATTTTTTTTCTTTAAAAATATATAATATATATATTTATTAATACGTTTCTGAATTTTATTTAACTAACACTTTTGAAAATAAATAATTCTTAATAAATATATACTAAAATTTTTAGAAAGAACCCTAAGTTTTAAAAAAAGAAAACTTTTATTTTATTTAGTAAAAAAGTGTTTTGAACTTTCCACGAAACAAAAATAAATTTTCTGAATTCCATGGAAATTTATTCTAGTAAAAGTTTTTTTACACGTTCTAAACATTTTACTAACTACACGGAAAAGTTTTGATAATTCGAACTCTTTAAATGCTTTTCAACAATTATTTCACACAGAAATATATATATATATATATATATATATAATCTGTTTTTTAAATGCATTTCTAAATTTTATTTAGATATCATGTTTAGAAATAAATTATTTTTTCAATAAAGAGATACTTAAAAGAGTAAGAAAAATCAGAAAGTTTAAAATAGTTATGTTTCACTTCATTTTGTTAAAATTGTTTTGAAATTTTCAAGAAACAAAAATATACTTTTTTAATTCCATCCCAGTAAATAATTTTTAAGCGTTAAATATTTCTCAAAACTATGCTGAAAATTGCTTCTGGCTCTTTGATCCCCCTTTTTTTTTCTTTTTTTTAATAAATCATTTTTAATTGGACACAGATAAATATTTAATATTTAAATACATTCATAAACTCTATATTAGCATTTAAATTGAATATTAAATAAAACTTTCGGAAGTAAAACACATATAAAAAACATTATTGATTTTACGTTAAAGACAAATAATTTTAAAATAAAATATTATTTTGAAAAATAAAATGAAGAGAACCTAACTCTGTCACCCCACCAGTGGCCGAGCGGTTCTGCGCTCAAAGCTGGTACATTGGAAGCACCGGGTTTGATCCCAGGATCGCTCATCGACCTGGGAATTTCCCGTGTTCGGGAAAGGTTGTCCCTGTTCGAGGATATTATTGTTCGGAATTTCCCGTGGTTTTCTCCGAAACTTGCACAAAAAAGGACTAGGATCCCTTAGAAATACCTCCCATGGAGGGTATTCAAACTAAGGTTTAGGTTGGTTGGTTGGGTTTTACGTCGCACTAGTGCTGCACAGACGGGCAATTGGCGACGGTCTGGGACACACCCCTAGAGGTGGTCTGGAGACATGCCATCACAATTTTGATCGTCCACAGAAGGGATGGCTCTCCCGCTTCGGTGACCCCCAGAGGTATAATTTTAACTAAGGTTTAGGACCTTAGTGTGGTCAATCGGCCTTAACCACACAACCACAATCTAACACCGCTATTAGGATATACTTTCATTCCTACGAAATTAATATTATAGTTTTGATTATTACATTTATCAGCAACTCTAACATATATTTTTATTGCATATGGGTGATTGCCAATCTAAAGGGTAGAAAACAAAGACTAATTTGAAAATATAAAAATTTTACCAAAAAAATTTGAAAAAATTCCTTAATTCCTTTTTGACAACTATGAATCTAAATTACTTGATGAGCTATCTCGTTAGCTATTATTTGGTTGGTAATTAATTAATTTCAAAATTAATGTGTCAACGGAGCGGACATCACTGACCACGGAGTGGACACTTATAAATATCCAAACCTGAAAGTTATTTTGCAGCTGTATCTTTTCATCCTTATTGTTTTACTTGCGTTTTAGAAAATAATCAACAAATATTTTTACTTTAATTCTTTTGAAAAATGAAAATAACAGGAAAATAATTGTTGGTTCCGCATATTCTTTCTTTCTTTCTTTGTTTTTTTTATGTGATTGATCTAATATGTTGAAGACACTTGTATTTCCTTGCTATTTTTCCTGTTAAAACTTCGAGGATTTCTTTAAGTTTCTTCTTTGATTTTGCGCCTTTAAAACTTTCTTTTATTGGCTTTTTTATAACCTCGCCAAAAATAATACATTTCTCAATTTCTTTTGAATTTCCTTCTGTGATAATTTTTTTCACTTTTCTCTTGGGTTTTTCAGAATCAGTAGTATTATTTTTTGACTTCACATCCTTAGATCTTTGCACATACTTTTTGTGTTTTTCAAGCTTCCTAACCAATTTTTTGTTTTCTTCACAAAGCCTTTCACTGTTCTTTTTCGACATTTTTCTTCCACTTTCTAGTCTGCTAGATGATGATACAGATGGTTTTGTTTTCAGAGATGGATTAATTTGTGGTAGTGTGATGTTTATGGCTGCTGAACGAGGTGTATCAGGAGGTGCATCATCTCTGAGATGTTCTTCAAAGATTATTCTGTTTCTTCAATCTCTCCCTTTGATTTCTGTTTTGGTTCTTCCATTTTTTCCTAACACTTCATTTCATTTGTTCAAACATTTTAACTACAGTATTCTTCCTTCTGTGATATATTTATCTTTCTTTAGCTTTTCCTTCTTCATGTCTTGCGGGATCATTTCTTATGCTCTTATTATACACAAAGATATAAAGTTATTCAATTAATAAAAATACAAAACAATTTTAGTTTTGCTGTAAAACAAAAATATTTTTATTTTTTTTTTCTTCTGAAACTAAATTTAATTATATTTTTGCAATTATTTTTCTAAAGTGTTATGTCACCTTTTCTACATTTTACCTTTAAAATTAAAAAGAAAAAAAAAAGGACATATAGTATACATCATCCTTTTGCATTACTCTGTAAACAACACTCATAAAACTGTTCTTAAAATTATATTAATACGAATTCTGTTGTTACATTTAAACCATGAAGAGAAATGCTTAAGAGTTCAGTAAAAAATAGCAAATACTGTTTTAAAGACGTTGAAATGACATTTTTAGAAAATCACGAATAAAAATATAAAAGTTAGGGGGAAAATATATTTCCATTGCACCTTAAGCAATCAGTAGGCTAACAAAAAAAAAAATAAAGGGATAAAATTTATTTATCAAATTTATTTAGATTATTTTTCAAATGTATCTATTTTTAAGATTAATTTTGATAGTATCCACTCCGTGGAAAGAAGTGTCCACTTCGTGATCAAATGATGTCCACGGAGTGGAAGTCCACGGAGTGGACAGAATGTCTGATTTTGAATTTTAAGGAACAAAGCAACAACGTCAGGAACAATTTAACTTTAGTGTTGAATTATGTCTTATAACCATTAATTGTAATAATAATTAGATAATAAATAATCCTTATAATTACTTGTATACTTCTGACCACGGAGTGGACTGATGAGATAGCCAAACAGAGGTATCACAGATGAAATCTATTTTAACAAAACGAAATAAAGCATTGAGTTCAGCACATGTAGGTAAAAACAAAGATGGCTTCCCCCTCTTTCTTCTCAGTTACACACTGGTGACAGACAGTGCCATCTACTGAACTTTATGGGAAATTAAATAGTTGTCCACGGAGTGGACACATTTTATTAGGGACATTTGTTATAAATTAATTAAAAAAACAAGATTCATTTTATAACTCTAAAATTTTATAAATATATTTTTAAGGATAATTATGTCCTGCTTAAATCAAAATGTAATTAAAAAACATTAATATTAAGCTTGAAAATAATGCTATATTCTGCAGACTTCCCTTGGGGACAGTCCACGGAGTGGACATTCCAGGTTTTATCGATCGAGTTCTAAGAAAAATAAATAACATTAAAAACTTTTATAATAATATTCAACTAGAGAAAATCGTAAGAAATAGCCTAGTTGTAAATTTTTTTCTGATTGAAAATATTTTCTATTTTTGAGGGCTAAGGGACATGGTTTCTACCCCTTATGTTGGCAATGACCCATATACAATTTTGAATAGAAAAAAAAAAAAATAATAATAATAATAATACTCAGCAATATATTGAAAATACATTTATCTCCAATAAAAAATACACTTTACTTAATAAAAATTTTAAGAAAAATCCCAAAGTTTAAAAAGTTTAAACTTTTACTTTATTTAGCAAAAAATATTTTGAACTTTTCACCCAACAAAATTAAGTTATCTGAATTTCATTTAAATTCACTCTAGTGAATAGTTTTATGTCTTTTAAACTTTTCCCAACTTCGTCGAACACTTTTAATGATTCTGGCTTCTTCATTTTTTATCCGCGCATTTATAAATATTTTCAGCAAGTTTTTTTTTTTTTTTTTCTAATGAGATTAATTCAAAACTTTGTAGTCTTGGTTCTTTTTATTAACATATATATTTTACATAACTCGGAAGCATTATATATCTATTAAACCTATATATATACGCACTGAGTATATAAGCACTGAGAAAAAAAAATATACCGTCTTCCTCTAGAATGAATAAATGGCCATTTTCTAAATCCCTTGACTAAAGATATAGATTTCCGAGCTATGCGCATAAGGCACGCCAATAAACTGAATAGACGAACAAAAATTTCTAGTGTACACATTTCTAGATGGTGAAACAATATTCTGAATATTCCGAATTATTCTGAATCTTTTGTATTGCGAGAAATTCTCGCTTGATTTTCTAGAATAGGGTAATAAACCAAGATTATAGTTGCTGAAATCTGCCCCTTGTAGTCTCATTTATTTGCAGAAATTTTTTAATAACTTTGTCCTCGATAATATAGGCAAACGCTCTAGAATTCTAGTAGGGGCTTCTAGAACTCGCTTTCTAAGGGCACTAGAATTTATAAGGATGACATGGAACTATTTTTCTAGAGCCACAATTTAGATTCTAGATGTCAGTTACAGAATTTTTTTTCAGTGTGTGTGTGTGTATACATATTTAAATTACAACAAAAATATTATACATTATAAACTACAGAATATTGTTTTATCTATTATTTATCTTTTTTTTTTTAGAACTTTTTATATTTAGAAATACACAGTCAACTAACAATGTACTAATACTTAAAAAAATATTCCTATAAAATTGGAAACGTATTCGAAATAAAATGCCATTTTGAATAAGTTTACAAAAATAAACTAAAACTGTATAATATTCTCCAAAACTGACTTCCAACAGAGAAATTTTAATAAACATTTTTGTAAAACTTTGAATGTCGTCTTTGATTCAGGCACGTTCAAAGGAATGAAATTTATAATCAAAGCTTTGAATAGATAAAGATAGAATGAGAATAGTGGGTTTCATCAGTAACTTTTTGAAATCTCTTTCAAGAAACGAGATGTTTTAAATTTCATACAATGCGAAATATAGTAGAACTTGTATAATACGAATTTGAAGGGACCAGAGAAAAATTCGAAATATCCACAAATTCGAATATATTATTTTGTTAAAAAGAAGAGATAAATTAAAATAATATTATAGTTTTAAAAAATTAAAGAACACGCCTTTATAGAAATGTGAACTAAAAAGCACAAAATATCTATCTTAGTATTAAAATGCAGGGTAAGAGAAAATCGTGTGAGTGACACACCATAATATTTACATATATTTAAATCTTTAATTAAAATAATTTAGAATTAAACAAAAACCATTTTTAAAAAATCTCCCCTGACTGGGCTCGAACGCTTGACCTTTAGGTTCGTAGCGCGGCTCTTTACCTCACAGCCACAGCGTTCACGTAGGAAAAGTCTTTTTTTACGATATAGATTTTTTGTTTGCTCCCAAAGCGGCTACAAACATGCAAACATACATACAGGTGAAGCTAATAAAAGCGTGTTAAAAATAAAATTCTACGATCAAAGATTTAACGCATAAACTTTATATCTGAGAATACTGCAACATTAACAGCCCCCCCCACACACACACATTAAATCAATATATATATATATATATATATATATATATATATATATATATATATTTATGAGCTTAATTATTCAACACTTTAAAAAAAATAGTCATACATTTTTGAATGCTTCTTTAAGTACAACCTTTGTATCATAGCATATGACTTCAACCTATCAATTCATACAAAAACAGAATCTTCTACATTACACATGATTTTCAATTTAAAAAAAAATCTTGAAGTAAATGTATAAGAACAATATCTTCTTCTGGTGCGTTAGGTAAGAAATACTCTTGTATTTCCTTATCCATCTTTTGAAAGACTGTTAAAAAAAATAATGCACTTTAACTGAGAAAAATCTCGGGAACAAATCTTACTGTAATATTTTAAAGGTAATCGTAAGAAATATTCGAATTATCCATGATTTTTTAATATTATTTTAATACAAAATTCAAGTGACCGAGTAAAAAATTCGAATTATCCAGAATTTCGAATTAAACAAGTTCGAATTATTCAAATTTCACTGTATTATACACAAAAATTTAAAAAAAAAAAAAAAATACGCCAGTAATTTTCCATACATTTATTTTTTAAAATATAATGAACTTTTATTATTAGAATAAATAAATAAAGAAAAGAAAAAATTCGCAAGAAAGTGCATAAATAAAAAACTTGCAATAATTGTGTCGGGTCGAAATAATAGTACGAACCAAAATAAGTGTTGCGAGTTTTTTTAAACTTATGGTACTTGCTTACGAGTTTTTTATTTTTTACTTTTTTTACACCAGTTTTTCGCTGTATTTTAATGAATACTGAAATTATTATTCCTTTAGTGATACATTAAAATTTTCTACGTGTCTATGTTTATGTTTATATGTTTTATTAATTTTATCGACATTATATTGTACTCTGGAGGAATAAAGAGTGAGAGAGGGGGTAAAGGTGCAATTCAAAAACTTTTGACTTCTCAATACTTGAAATGTAAATTATTATTACTTTTTATAAGCATTCATAAAAACTGTGGAAAATTACAGTTATTAAAACTGGTTTTAAATGGTTTTAATATCTATTTTCATGAGTGGGACGACATACGTAAATTTCACGTACTCTTTCACTTAAAGATGTAATTTCTTGTACTTCAGAAATGCGTAGTTCTGCCTTAAATTTTATAGTGTGTGATGATATCTTGAAATAAATTAATTGAAAAAATTAGAAACTTAATTTAGAATAAAATATGTTTTTTTATTATTATTATTATTTAAAACAATTTGAATAATAACGTTAAGAATTTCATAATTATGAATGGCTTGCATAAATTGCTATTTCATGAGTATTTTTCAGACATGTCTTTAGTTAGAACACATTAAAATTCGTGATTTCTTGAAGTGCAAATCATAGAATTGTTAATTTCCATTTATAATTGCTTGTTCATACCTGCCAACATTCTAATTAATAATCCGTAAAATATTAGTCCCATCTATTTTTTTTAACACCAGTCTTTTTTTAGAATACTTTTCTTCTTATTTAATCTGAAACCCATTTGGAGAAAATTACTCTAAATATTAAGTGATGTTGGGAAAAGGGGCGGTATTAACAATTTTAATAATTAGGATGTTACTAGGTATACTTATTTGAAAGGATGAGAATTTCGTACGTTAAAGCCATGTTTATCGTTTTCATGAAAAAATTAACGAACACAATTGGCATCTTAGCTCGCCAAAGTTTTTATATAAAAAAAAGTAAGTATTTATATTTATCGTTTGATAAAAACAAATGTTGCTCTATGAATTAATTGACTTAGGATGGGGCAATGTATTTTTTCAAGAAACCCTTTGCTATCCTGTTTTTGCTCCGATAGGAGCTCCTGCTTGCTGTTCCTGAATTTCCTACGTACCTCCATACACTCTTGTATTTTTGCTGTTGAACTTACAATATTTTGTGTATACTTTGATGTACCACAAAGCAGTTTGTGTGACTTTTTTTTTTTTTTTTTTTTTTTTTTTAAAGATTGAATACAAAATGTTTTTAAGAAAGATTATAAATGAACTTATTTGCTTCTCTATTCAAGTTAAGTATGTGCCTGTGATACCGAATGGCCAAAGTCATCTTTTTATTTTCTACTTAACAAACATTAAATAAATAAATTAGGTATTTCAAATATCCTTTTTCTAGTGAATATAATGTGATTAAAATTTGAAAAATAAAGAAGAATAAAAGAGAAAGAAATAAAGAAATGAAATGAAATGTATATGCATTATCATAACCAAACTATAATTTTTTTTTTCTAAAATTGTGTTACTAATACATACTTGCCAACATCCTAATTAATATTCCGTAGCGTGGTTAATCCCGCCCTTTCTTTCACACCAGGAAATTTTTAGAGTAATATTCACCAAATACAATTATGATTAAATAAGAAGAAAAATACTCTAAAAAGATACTGGTATGAAATGACGGCGGGGCTAACAATACTACGGAATATTAATTAGTATGTTGGCAAGCATGTTGATCTAATACTCTACCCACCAATAAGTAATTTGGACACTTTCAAATTTAGACGTTTTGTCAAATAGCTAGAAAAGTTCTTTTAGAATCATCTTGAAACGTTGGTAGCGTAAAGAACACGTTATACCTCATATATTTCAGCAAAATTTGTGTCCTTAAAAGGAAAAGGGGACCAGTAAAAAATTAAAGAAAAGTCAAAATGATTTGGATCACCCTGTAAATAAGTAATACTTGAAATGCATTTTGACTGTAGCATATGAGGAATCTTATCATTATCTGTATAAATTTTTAAGAGTCTACCACACATATTCATGGAGATTTATTTATTTATTTTATTTATTTATTTATTTATTTTTTAATATTGAAAAAAAAAAAATATTATAACACGTATGATATTAGACCCAGAGCAAAGACATTTTCAGACAATTTGGCATACTTCATTAGACACAGCATATTGCAATCTGAATGCAAAAATGTTAAATATCTTACAAAGTATGAGAATTTTTATCTACGCATGCGCTAGTTTTTTAAGAATTTTATTTGCATAATTAAATAGCTAAATGTATTGAGCAACTTATATAAAAACCCAAAACAAAAATCGTGTAAATTTAAAGAGTTATGAGAGATAAAATGAATAAAATTTCACTTCTTAAGAAAAAAAAATGTTATCAGGGGGTTTTATTAATAGTTATTTACAATCAGCGAACACTGTATTGCCATTGGGCATTGATTGAATCAAAATAAAAATGTGAGTAAAGCCCCTTATAATTTAGCTTTTATTTTGAGAAAACTGAAATTCTAATCATTCTATCTCTCATAACTCATTAAATTTACACGATATTTGTTTAAGGTTTTCATATAAGTTGGCCAATACATTTGGCTCTTAAATTATACAAATGAATTTTTCTTTTAAAGCTAGCGCATGCGTAAATAAAAATTATTTACAAGGAAACATTCAAAAGGTGTCGTCTTCAAAAATATTGAAAAAAATATATGTGATTCTACTCTTCATTAAACACCAGAAAGTCAAAAATATATTGGCTGAAATGAATTACAACGAATACAAAAAATTATCAAAAATAAGCATATTTGGCGATTTCTCACTGCTAGGCGATTGATTTTGAGTACTTGGCGGAGAAGCAAAACGTGGTTCTGTTTATACACGGCAATTTCGGTGCTAGCCAACTTATCGCATAACAGCGCTAAATCGCCAAAAATGCTTAATTTTGATAATTGTTTGTGGTCGCTGTAATTCATTTCAGCCGATAATTTTTTCACTTTTTGGTGTTTTATGAAGAGTAGAGTCATATATATTGTTTTCAATATTTTTTGAAGACGACACCTTTTGAATGTTTCTTTGTTAGTAAAAATGCTCATATTTCGTAAGATATTTAAAATTTTTACATTCTGATTGCAGTATGCTGTGATGAAGTATGCCAAATTTTCTGAAAATGTCTTTACTCTAGTTCTAATACCCTACGTATTATAATTAAAAAAGTGGATAAAAAAAAAACAGTTATATCTCCATGAATATATGTGGGAACCTCTTAAAAATTTGTACAGATGTTGAAAAAATTTCTCATAATCACACGCTACAGTCATATTGCATTTCAAACAGTACTTTTTCTTGGGTGATCTAAAACATTTTGTTTTTTCTTTAATTTTTTACTGGTCCCTTTTCCCTTTTCAGGACACAACAATTAATTAGGTGGTCCCATAATTAAATTAAGTAAAAATTATAGGCATTGCTAAATCAGTCCATAATACACCATACAACTCAAAAACCAAGCATTAATAAAACATTTTTAATGCTTAGATATATTATTTTTATGGATTTATTACACAACTAAAATCTTAGAATATCGTGTTTTTTTTTTTTTTTTTTTTTTTTTTTATGTGTGTGTGTGTGTGTGTAAATGTGTGCTTTTAATAAACATAAAGTGTAATATTATTTTAATGAATTATAGCTTAAAAATACTTTATTTTTACACTGAAAAAAAGAGGAAAACGAAAAAGGTTTTTAAAAAAATCTTAACTATAAACATACGTAATTAAACTATAATCTGTTGTCATTTTTTGCGATTTTTTTTACTAACTAGAAAGAGAAAGAAGTTTCGTAATCACAATAAATGACATATTAGAATATTATTATTTTTTCGAACGCCTACAGTGAACATGTATTTTAAAAGGTTATTTTATTCGAGGTACTGGTGAAAGACATTTTGCAATTTCTGACAAAATTATGTAATTGCTAATAAATAATAATAATAATAATAATAATAATAATAATAACTGGAGTTTTTTATATGCTAATAATGTTAATAAATTAATAACTTTTTTTTTTCCCATGGAATTGGAGTTTAAAAAAAAATTCTTGTTATACATAAATACGTCATGAACTTCAATTTAAATCCTTATATTTAACGAAATATAATTTATATAGTATAGAAATGAAGTGCATTTTATAAAATATAATTTCTGGGTAAAGCTGTTGAAATACGGAAGTTTGGAAAAAATTCTGCAAAGCTTAAAAAAACTACACCTTTTCTGTCTAAAAATACAAGTTCTTCAGTTAAAGAGGGAAAAAAAGTGTAAATAAAGGAGAGAGAGAGAGAGACTTTTGAGAGGAAAAACAGCAGAATTATTTATGTGTTTCTCGAATAAATTAAATTTTTTTCTTAAACAATATTCTTTTTCAGTAAATAATTTTCTTGTCTTCCCGATTTTCGTAAAATTATTCCTTAGAATTTCGTTTTCTTTCATAGATTTCCGCGTATTTCAGTTTTGTTTAAATATACAAAAATGTTCAAAAGAAAACTAAAATTGCTACTCATTCAAAACAACTTAAATAGAATTTTAAAAAATAGGATTTTAATCCAGTTTTGAGAGACACTCTTTCAATTTTTTAAAACTGAATGCAAATATTGAAAGCGAGTACTTTAATACAAATTTGAATTATTTGTTTTATTTTATTTATGCACTTATTCATTGAAAATTGTATCATCAATATTTCAGTTGTCGTTTGTTTATTTAAATTCATTATTATTAAATTTTGCATAAAGATATAAAATATTGTGAAAGAAAAAAGAAAACATATATCGGTTGTTTTCATTTAATTATCGAATTAAAGAATATAATGTTTTTAATATAAATTTTCTATTTTATTACATATGTTTTACTTAGTACCAAATATATAAGTAAATAAATGAAATGAAATGAAATGAAATAAATAAAGAGCCTAGTTCAACTATTCTTAAGAATTGCAATTTATGTCAAACCGAAAACTAAAATAGTGGAAATTTGTGATGAAGAAAATAAATAAATAAATAAAGGAAACTGATTTTTTAAAAAATTAAAAAGGGATCAACATTATTTTAAACATAGTTATTATGAGAATTTTCGTGATTTGAAATTGTCTATTATATTCTTACTAACAAGGGAGGATCATCAATAGTTCAAAAGGTATTTATAAAAGTTATATATCCCCTTAAAGGTATAAGTAAGCTGACAACAAAGATATCCATCTTATTGGCCAATGTGGCCCCTAGCGAAAATAAATCCTTCCTCAATTAAAGTTTGTAAATTACAAGATATGCAGTAATGTAGTTTGGAGAATTTCTATCATTAGGATCAGTTTTTAAACATATTCTTATGCTAAATATGCATATTTAGATTATTAGTAAAGCATTTTATTGTTTAATAATTATTTGTGGCAGCAGTACATTTATAAATCCAATACTTTACATATATAGCCATATGTAAAATATTCATAAACTGAAAGATTTTCTTGTACAGCGGCATAATCGGTATTGTGGCTATTGGCATTGCATGGGGGACAAAAAAAAAAAATAAATAAATAAATAAAAAAAAAATAATGCACTAACATAGCAATAAAAAAATAAATAAGCGGAAAAATAAATTTCTCCATTTTAAAAATTATGAATTACATTATTACCTACACGATAATATTTATAATGAAAATAAATACATAAAGTAATAATTTAATTCGTTACTATAAAAATTACAACTTTTTTTTTTTTTAACATTTATTGCTTTTATTCTTTTTAATATTTTTCATATAGTTTAGTATTTATAAACTTACTGTTGCCACAAAATAATTAATAAACAATAAAACACCTTAGAAATATTTTTTATTTCTTTTTCAGTCGCCGTACTTGCGAGTGAGCTTTGACCGGAGGTGTCGCCCAACTGGTAACCATTTGTGAAGGACACTCATTAGGCGGCCATCGTTACCCCTAACAGGGATAATACTTTCATGCCTTGTCCGGGATTCGAACCTGGACTCTACCGTGTTGGAGTCAGAGACGCTAACCGCCACTACGCACGTGTGGTCTTTACTAATAAATGATACTTTACTGATTATAATGATACTTTACTGATTATAATGATAGAAACTCTACAAAATGTATTACTTTTATTCTGTAATTTAAAAACTTTAATTGAGAAAAACTCATGCTAGAGGCGTATTTGCCTATAAGATGGATATTTTCGTAATTAGTTCAATTAGACCTTTAAGATGATATATAGTATGTATAAATAACTTATGAACAGTTGGTGACACTCCCTTGTAAGTTATGTAAGAATCTGTATTAATTTGGCTAAATAAAATGGTTTGATAAATCTATTCCCACTTTCCAAGCACTGTATACCATTAGCTGCCAACTTTTAAGTTAGAGACTGATAGCTTTTTAAATAGAAATATTACAAATTTCTGCACCACTTTACACTAATTAAATAAAATAAAAATTTCTACTCAGTAAAAGTGGTGTTAAGAAAGCGTAAAAATTGGCAGCTTTAATATACCTGTACATAAGAGTTACGCACTAGACAGAAATCGGTGAACTCTATCCGACAACTGTCTTATGATAACTTGGATGCTTATGTCCTTCAATTGCATTTGAATTTTTTTTTTTTTTTTTTTGTCAGACATTTCGCGTCGTTATCGTTTGATACATTTCACATTAAACATGTCAGGATGTTTTTTTCTCTTGACAACATATTAAAGAAATATTAAATTAAAACTGAAACAAAACTTGATGAAAAGATAATTAAATAAATAAATAAGAAATGAATATAGTAACTGTTTCCTAAAGAACGTAACTTCTTTTTTTTAAGTAAAAGATCACTTATTTATTTTGTTTTATTCATTTATTTTACTTTCTTATATATATATATATATATATATATATATATATATATATATATATATATATATATAAAGAGAGAGAGTATTTCCCCCCCCCCCTCTTGCATCAAGTTTGAAAAAATATTAAAAATCGTCTTAAAGAAATGGAATAACTTTCACACGATTATAGGTCTTTCTTAGCGAAATTTAAATTTCACACCGAAGTAGTTCGGACGTTTCTACGCTTAAGACGCAATGACTTTATTTACGCCATTGCGATAGCCATTTTAATTCATCGCCAAAATTGGCAACAAAAAATTAAAAGTCACCATGGAGATTGGATACTACAGTTTCAGAAGAATGAATAGAGTAGCGATTGCTAAGGAACGCAACACATTTACCACAAGCTCTTATATAGAAGAATAAACTAAAAAGGCCTGTCATCCTAAAATAAATAAAAATCTAATAAAGGCCTGTCATCCTAACTTAAATTCTATTTTGCACAGAACTTTATATCTACAGTTCAGCCACATATCCTAAAACTAGCAGTGAGGACGCGTCCAAACTGTTGGAGGGATGCCAGCTTGACCGACAGTTAGAAATTTGGAAAACATCCAATCATTCTGCTCTCTGTTATTGCTCATTTTCTCTGAGTGAGATGATTGTCACCCCTGTTTTAGCATTGGACTCGTTGAGTTAGCACTTGCGCAGATGCTTCCATGGTTTCATGAAATGTGGTCGAAGGAAATACTTGGGAACTAAAAATAGGCTTTCTGTCTCTTTCTCTCTCTTTTAATTTTTTAACTGGTGTCTTATTTTTTTCCTCACGTTTGTGTTTCCTTTCCTTTTATTCTTTTCATGATATTTTCTGCACTCTGACATACTTTTTTTTTTTTTTTTTTTTTAAATCAATGCAAATACGTTGAATATTTATAAATGTTTATACATATACAGCGTTCAGTGATATCGTTACAAAATAGCTATTTTACCATTTGCTAAACACAGATATTTATTTAGAATAATAATTAAAAAAAAAAGTTTTAAATTTAAAATATATTATGTGCGAGAATATAAATTCATAAATGCATTCATGTAATAAATTTAACCACAAAATCATGACAAGCGTACATAAATCATACAACGTAATGTATAATAAGATATTTTTAGTCATAAGATTTTGAAATCTCTCAGTATTTTTATACATAAGATATTTTTTGTCTGAAGATTTTGAAATCTCTCACTATTTTTATACATAAGATATTTTTAGTCCTGAGATTTTGAAAAAAAAAAAAAAGAAAAAAAAGAAATGAGCATCGCTGTTACTTAAAAGTTTCACAATCTTTAATTTCCTGAAACATTTCTTAATACTGAGTGTGAAATATGTGATTTAAAATACATTCCTAAGCGCTTTTTGAGGACGCATATATCGAATGAAATTTTTTGGAAAAAGAAACGATTATAGAAAAGAAAAATTTCTAAATATTGCATTGTTTTTCTGGAGAGATTATACGTTTATTTAAAGAATATAAGCAAAATTATAACATAAACAACAATAAACTTAAGAACAAATAAATACTTAAATGAATTTTCATTTTCGCTGAATTGTTTTTCCTAATTATGTGCATTTTCTTTACATAGACATGACAATATTTTAATTTATCATGGAGCAGTTATTGCATCCGCTCTCTTTTCACACCACTTTATTTGTAGTGAAATTTTCATCAATATGTAATTACGGTTAAATAAAAAGAAAAGTATCCTTCAAGAAAAGTGGTGTAAAAAAATGGCGGATACAATAAATGCTCCGGAATATATTAAAATATTTCATATCTGTTTAAACTACACTGACGACTATGAAGAAAAAACGTATAGAATTTTTTTTTCTTCGTTTTAATGTAAATAAATGTATTTTCAATTTCTATTTTTGAAATTTGTATTCAGGATCAAAAATACTTAATTATTATATAAATTCAAAATGCAATAAATATTGCCTTCTAACACATGATTTTGTACCACAATACTATTAAAAGTACAAATCGTACAAAAATTTCACTTTCTTTAACATAAACAAATTTTGGTTTATAACAAAAATTTTAACATTTAGAAATCATGTGATGTTGAATATCTTATTTTTAACTTTAAATTTCTAGAGCAGTATAAATAAAATGCTTCTTAAGCGCAATTTTATTTTACTGCTATATCTTTAATTCTCTGGAGAATATCTTCAAAGAAAATCAAAGAGATTTGAATTTAAAATATATTCTTCAGTGCTTTATTTACAAAGCACGTATCGAGTAACATTTTAGAAAAAGTAAAAGATTTTACCGAATGTTTCACGATATACTATTGATTTACGACATTCTATTTCTTTATACAGTAATAAATCGAATAAGAAAATATCTATAATTCAAATTAATGAAATCCATTCTAGTAAAACATTTTTTTCCCAAATCTCTCTCAGCTTTTCCTTATATACAAGATTTCCACTTTTACTATATTAAATTTATTTATAATAATGTGTGTAACCTCTATGCGCCATATATATAACCTTTGTTTCCACAACTTTATTTTATATTGTATGACAACCGAGATTAAAAAGTTATTCATGTAAAACAATGTTGGAAAAAAGAAGGACAGCGTTTAAAATATAAATAATAACATTATTCTAAAACTAAAAAGTACAATTTTATTTGTTCTTAACTGAAAAATGATGTTTTAGATGTAGCAACAGCTACATTCTTTTTGGCGACCCGTATTTTCAACTGTAAATATTATGACAGATACCGAGGAGAAAAAAGACCAGTCAACTGATGCTAATTCTGCGGAAGCTATGAAGGTTAGTGTAAAAATTCCTCTTTTTGGGGTCGATAAACCTGAAATTTGGTTTTATCAGATAGAAGCACAATTTAAAATTAATGGTATAAATAATGAGGACACTATGTTTAACTACATTGTCGCACAAATGGAGCCAAAATACATCGACATTATATAGGACATAATAACAGATAAGACGGCTAAAAATAAATATTCATTCGCAAAAGAACGTTTGCTAAATGCATTTAAAGAAAGCGAAAACCAGCGAATCAAACGCCTTTTACTGGTATTGAAATTGGCGACATGAAGCCAAGCCACCTTTTGCAAAAAATTAAATCCTTGGCGACCAATGATATTTCCGACATGGTATTGAAAACATTATGGATGGAAAAATTGCCGCATCATGTCAAACATATATTAGCGGTTAGTGATGAAAACATTGATAAATTGACGATTATGGCGGATAAGATGTTTGGCATGTAGTCACAAACTGAAGTAAATGAGACTCATTCAACGGAAGCTAAGAGCTCAAGCCTGCCGCCAAATATTATGTCGCAATTATTGGATTAGATATCCACATTAGAACAGCTAATTGAAGAGCTTCATTTAAACCACCAGCCAAGATGAAGCCGTAGTACAGGAAGAAACAATAGACCATATATAATAATCTTTGTTTCCACAACTTTATTTATATATTGTATGGCAACGGAGATTCAAAAGTTATTCATGTAAAACAATGTTGGAGAAAAAAGAACAGCGTTTAAAAAATAAATAATAATATTATTCTAAAACTAAAAAGTACAACTTTATTTGTTTTTAACTGAAAAACATGGGTAAATGTAAAAAATTTTCACTGGACTGAAGTATATAGATATATATTTTTTGTAATATTGGGAAAAATATAATAAACTCATACATAATGTATGTAGATATTGAAAACATACATTTCCGAGGGTTGCATTAATAAGCATAAGTATGAAAACTTCGGAAAATTATATATTAATAAAATTGAATTAACATTAATAGGGGCTGATTGAGAAAAAAAAAATTGGGACCTTTATTTGCCCCTAACAAAGATTAATTCCATAAAATTGGCCTATCTGTATTATAACACATAAAAAAAGACTGAATTCAGTCAATAGACTGAAAACTTTCACCCATGCTGAAAAATGATGTTTCAGATGTAGCAACCGCTACATGTATCTAAAACTTTTAATATATTTCAGAAAGAAAAGGGGTGTAACGTATCCATGAGGTGAGGTAGCGTCAAATGGAAAATATCACAGCCTTAAAATACAATTACTTCTTTTTAAATACAACTAATCGTAATCTAGATTAATGTAATGTAGGTTCAACAGTAAATTAGGTGATTGAGTCCATAAACTAGTGAGAGTTCTAAACTAGTTAGTTATGCACAAATAAATGTCGCCTGCCTTTACAAGGCAAAGTTTCAGATATCGAAGAAAAAAGCTTCGAGCCTCAGCTCGTACACCACTTAATTCCTTCTCTGTCTTCTCTCCCTTCACAAGAAGATTTGGTCTTTGGAGGGGGGTGAAATTGTCCTTTAAATCTCCAATAGTCTTTTAGAAGGAGGTGATCCGTCGATCTCTCATTTGCTAACTTGTGGCGCCAAGTTGGTGAAGTCCGCCCATGGAGTCCATCTTTCAACATTTCTCCGGGAAATGCAACACATGTCAAGGCGTTTACAGGGCGGCTATCCTTTTGTTAAATAATGTCAAAATCGTAGACTTTCAGTCTACTCTGTTTGTTCGAAACATCAAGTCTTGCACATCAAGACACGTCGCTATTTTTATAAAGATGTTACAATATTTCTTTATAAGTGTAATTATGCATTCAAAAATCAGAAATATCGTAAGATATTTCAAAAGCGCCCTTCCGCGATTAAACGCTCCCTCTGCTTTTCGCATGAATTTCGGTTGTTTTTGATAGACCTAAATAAATGCCCCTTCAGCGATAGACTCTATCGGAATGAGCGACAGTTTTTTACGTAGTTTATTTCTTTTACAACATTCTATAAATATAAACATTGATGTAAACATTATTATAAACATAAAATGCAAGTCAATATAAACATTGATTTGCATTTTATTAAGTTAAACACTAATTTTTTGAGAATGGAAACCGTAGGACTTCCTAAATTGCGGCAAGTATTTATAAAATAATATATAATAATAATAATAATAATAATAACAATAACAATAATAATAATACTTTCAGTTTTCGTTTTTCCTTATAATTAATAGCACTTCTGTTTTCAATCAATCACGTTTTTATGTATTTTGATTTCATATTTATTTTTTCTGATTATGTAGATTTTGAAACCCACACTTGAAAAAACAAGTGTACGGAAATATAATATGAAAATCTAGAAAGCGACTGTATAAATAAATATTGAAATCCAATAAAATTCTACTATTTATAAATTACACAACGCTTGAATAGGTGCTACTGAATATTTTTTTTCTGCTATGTTAGTAAAAAATATTTTAAATATTTCGTCGCTAAATCCCTGAGGAATTTCTTAAAGGCAAATCTAAATCATATATATATTTGATTTAAAATACATTTCTCAGCATTTCCATATATCGAATAAAATTTAAAGATGTGAAAATAAATGCTCGAATAAAAAAAAAAAAAAAAAAAAAAAAAAAAATGTTCGAGAAATTGTATCAGCTTTATGAAAATGTTATATAAACTTGGTCATAATAGTGCTGAAATGAAATTGGAGATGAAAATAGATGTAATTCAGGAATTCTAAAATTTTCTCGTATATGAAATATTTATTCTGATAAATATAGTTATTCGTTCGCAGTTAAATTTTAGATTTTATTAACGCATGTTTTAGCCGTAAAATATCAATATTTTAATTCTTTTCGTGTTGTGAATATCCTTTGTTTAAGTAATATGGGTTTTTAAACTGTCATTACATTACATACAAATTTTATTTATTTATTTATTTATTTAACCCTACAAAGCTCAATTTTTTTTAGTGCGCGACAAAAATATATAGGTTGTAATTAGTGATCAGAAGATAGGGAAAACTTATAAAAATAAAACCATATTTTACGGAAAAATCAACTTTTTAGCTCAACGTACCGTATGTGGAGCATACATAAAAATATGATTTACTAATACGTTTACTATTGTAATTAAAAAAAAAAAAAAAAAAAAAAAAGAACTTACCTCTGCAAAATATACACTTCGTTATAACACATAGTATTTTTTTTTTAGTCAAAACTGTTCAATAACTATTCATTTTTCATTTTTGAATTCAGACAAACGACTAACGTATCACTTTCATTCAAATTTCACACTGAGTGCACTATAACAAAAACACGAACGACATCTTTAGGTAAAGATTCGTATTGCTACATACTTATACAAAGTATAAGGAAGTATTGTAATCGCGATTTGAGAAATGGATATTGCATCTCACATAGCTCAAAAACGTATGATCGTAGAATGTTGCAAATTTATATTTGTGATTCCATTAATGTCTAGTTGCACACTTGCAATTTTGGTCTTAATACGCCTCATTTTAAAGATATCTACGACTTCACACGATTTTTCGTGATGTCTGTATGTACATATGTGTGTGTGTATGCATGTGTGTATATATATCTCACATAACTTAAAAACGGTTAGACATAGAACTTTGCAAATTGGTATATGAGTTTGTTATAACATTCTAGTTGTGCACCTCCCTTTTTGATCTTTCTCTGACTTTTCATTTTGGAGATATTTTCGAAATTTATATTCATAATGACCAAAAATACAAAGGTTTTGGTCATACAGAGGCTGTTCGCACATTTTTTAGACGATTTTGATGGAGTGTACTGAAGCAATTTCACTCATATTTCGAGTTTTATTTGTTCAGTTTGATAGCCCTTGTTCTTAACTAACATTCTACATCATAATTTCTATGATAATAATGCTTTTTATAATATCGGAAGAGGTATATTTTTCTACTCCTCTTGAACGGCTTTCCAGTGTCCACAAAGTGTTGTAGGTCGGTGTTTGGATAATGTTGATTTTAAGAGTCGAAAAACACAAAAATCCAACAGTGATACATCAGAAGATTTTATCAGGAATGTCAGTGAAGGGTGTGGTTTTAATTCCCGTTTTTTGTTCCATTTTTTTTCAAGAAAAGCAATTGCGGATTGTGATGTGTGGCTGCTTGTTTTCTCTTGATACAGTTCAACGGATTTTGGATAAAGATCTGGATTTTCATTTTTAAAAATTGGAATTAAAATATGTTCTTGTGAGTATTTAGAGTTTATTTTGACATTTTTGTCACATTTTTTTGCTTTTATCTTGCGCTTCTACGAAAAACCAGTGGCAATCATAATTCCTTTAGAAAAACTTTCTTTTGATGCTTTGAGCCATGTAGCAATTTTTTTTTCCTCCACTTTTTTGATAATAAATATACCTTTTTTTATTGCGACCACTTAAATAGACCCAAGATTCATCTATTGCTGCATCATTTTTCCATTTTTCTCCTGATAAATGCTTTTCATAAAGATTTCACTAAAAACTATCTTTGGAAAGAGCGGAAACATATCCTTTCATCCTCTGCCATTTTAAAAGCGCATTTTTGCATCTAAACAAAAATTCTAAATATCAGAAGATAAATAAAACTTCCAAAAATATAACTGTTGTGAAAATAAAATTCTCCATGCAAACGACTTTTTCTTACTGCGAAATAAAATCGTCTAAAAAATGTGCGAACAACCTCTGTATATATGACCTACCATCATAGATATTTCAAAAGAAGCTAATAATAGAGCCCGTAATGATATTGTTATGAAAGTTATCCACATTTTTGCGTGTAGAAAGCAATTCTTAAAAACATAAGCTAGTCGACAAATGCACTTTATTTTTACAAGCATTTACCAATAAATATTTCAACAATGAAATAATTTTCTTTGAAGTCCATTTCTTGCATCAAAATCGTATTTGGGGTCGAATACAAATCCTTAATGAAACATTTTGCTTCAAATAAATCATATTTTATAACTTTCTTATAACTCCAATAACTAGAATATCAATTTCATCACATTTAGCTCAGTCAGAGTGATTTACCGAAGCATAGAATATTCACAAGAGAAACATTTCACGACATTAACGTGAATAATTCGACAACAATAGAACAGGTTGGCACGGAATGCAATGTCGAAAACTTAATCATCATTTTGGAACAAGAAAAGGAGTTCAAGGATTCTTCTTTTAGATAAAATAAATTCATATCTATAAAATGTATGCGCGAAATATTTCTTAGTTCGATTATTTAGAATATATAGCTGGCTGACATAATGATGGTGTAATAATAAAATAAAAACTCTCGGAATCATTTTTTATGGCCTATATTTTTAAATTTTATTTTATTGCTGTTATTGGACAAATTATTTTTAACATATGTATAAAGTGAAATCAGAAATTTTTATAATAAGAAAATCAAAATATCGTTACGATTGATAATTTTGAATATCTGTAATGTGATTTAATGGAATTTGTAATATTGTTAGTTCATATTCAATTTAAAAAAAAAATCTGCAAAAAAATCTTTATTTGTTTTTTTTTTTTATTATTAATGATTTATTGAGAATTAACTCAAGCTTCTTTCTTACGAAATTCGAAATAAATAAATATTTTATTATAATAATATTATAGTTTTAAAAAATTAAAGAACACGCTTTTATAGAAATGTGAACTAAAAAAGCACAAAATATCTATCTTAGTATTAAAATGCAGGGTAATTGATAATCGTGTGAGTGACACACCATAATATTTACATACATTTAAATCTTCAATTAAAATAATTTAGAATTAAACAAAAACCATTTTTAAAAAATCTCCCCTGACTGGGTTCGAACGCTAGACCTTTAGGTTCGTAGGCGATGCTTTACCTCACCGCTACAGTGTTCACGTAGGAAAAGACTTTTTCTACAATATAGATTTTTTGTTTGCTCTCAGAGAAGTTACAAACAAACATACATAAATACGGGTGAAGCTAATAAAAGCGTGTTAAAAATATAACAGACGGAATGCAACCTTAAAATAATACTAATAATAAAATAAAATAAAACTAAGAAACCACTATGCTATTCGAATGACTATAGTAGCATAAAATAATTTCCTCAGTGCCTGATTATCGCAGGGCACGTGTCCGGGGCCCTAAGTAGAAGGGGGCCCTAAAACCCATTTCTTGTATATTTGATTCAACAAATTCTGTTTTTAATGCAAAAATATAATAACAAAAAACAAGTGCTAGAAGGGTGTGACGGGGTGCGGCCAAGAAAGTATGTGTGCTTCGGGCCTCACATGAAATTAATTGGGCCCTGCATATTAACACGCATTTTTATCAAAAGAAAGAATTAGATTTTGTAAAAGCGAACAGCTGAACACATCAGGAATCGAAACCGGGACATATGGTATAATGTGGGGCCGTTATATTAAAGATGTTAGAATGTTGTGAATCACTAATCCTGAAGAGGTCACTTTTCACATTTGCAAAATGCATTTCAATGATTTATCAAGAATGAAAAATATATATTTAGTCAAAGGTAAAATTAAAAGTAGAATTAAAATTGTACTGCATCGAATGCACTCGAAAGGAAAAATATATTATCAGAGAACATCATACCAATAATTTTAAAAACTCTAAAAGAAATTATAATAATAATAATAAATAAATAAATAAAATAATATTATAGTTTTAAAAAATTAAAGAACACGCTTTTATAGAAATGTGAACTAAAAAGCACAAAATATCTAGCTTAGTATTAAAATGCAGGGTAAGAGAAAACCGTGTGAGTGACACACCATAATATTTACATATATTTAAATCTTTAATTAAAATAATTTAGAATTAAACAAAAACCATTTAAAAAAAAATCTCCCCTGACTGGGCTCGAACGCTAGACCTTTAGGTTCGTAGAGCGGAGCTTTACCTCACAGCCACAGCGTTCACGTAGGGAAAGTCTTTTTTTACAATATAGATTTTTTGTTTGCTCCCAGAGCGGTTACAAACATACAAACATACATTACAAACATACATACAAACATACATACAGGTGAAGCTTATAAAAGCGTGTTAAAAAGGAACTCCAGTAAGTTTTATTAAAATCCTAAATTTTAGATATTCTAAGATTCAAATTTTTTCTTAAATTTTTACATATTGTTATGAATGTACATTTTAATCTGTTAAAAGATTTACCAACTTATCATTTCCCAACACAAAACTCCCATAAGTTAAAATTTATTACATTTATCTTATCAAATATCTTATCAAAATAGCAACAGTTCATAAAAAAAAAAGAACTCCACCATATACCACTTCGTGTTATTGGTAGTTGAAGCATCTTTGAGAACAAGGATAGCGTGCAACAGGTAGCAGTTTTTCCCTGGGTGCGGTGCATTTCCGGCTATTGTCGCGCACCCTCGCCAAATGGTCGTTTACGGTCGGTGGTCGCGATCACCCTATCCTGCCGTGAAGAACTAATCTTGGTCGTCGAACTCATAAAGGATTTAAAAAAAAAAAAAAAAAAAAAACCGCCCTGTTCAGATTACGTCAAATAGTACACAGTAAAAAACACAGCAGGTCATTTTAAAGATTGGGAAAAGTTTTACAAAGAAATAATTTTGAAGTTCGCGATCGTTTCTCCAAAAGTTCAAGAAAACAAAGTAGATGAATAAAATTTTCGTGTTGCAACACTATAAACTCCAAAAAACGTGCAAATATTGTTTCATGCCGAATTATTTAAGCATGAACTTTCATCAAACAAAAAAACAATAGGCACGAGTGCCGGTATGTTTACGGCCTCATGCTGATTACTCATGTTTTATTTTTTTTGACTCATTTCATTTATTTATTTTTATTTATTTATTTATTTTAATTCATTGTGTTTACAGTTTTTACCAAAATATAAAGTTGTTTAACAGGCATTTAAAACAAGTAATTCAACCTACACGCAGCAGTTTGTTGTTCTACGTGATAAAAAATGTGATGTGAATATCACATGATTTTCTTATATATACCTACTTATTTATTTATTATTATTATTATTTATTTATTTATTTATTCTTTTTTTACAGTTATCGTAAAAATATCAATACTGGATCTATCATTAGGTTCTGTTAAAATGTCTATGACGGTAGGTCAAATAATGGTAAAAAAAGTTTGCATTTTTAGTCATTATGGATATAAAATTTGGCGGATATTTCAAAAAGGGAAAGTCGTATAAAGGCTAAAAGGCAGGTGCATAACTAGATGTTATAATAAACCCACTTACAAATTTGCAACATTTTACATCCAATTGTTTTTGAGTTATGCGAAATATACACAAACATACAAATATAATCTCACATGCATATACAAATGTTATGAAAAAATTTGTAAAATCCTGAATGTAGAAGATCTTATTAAGACAAAAATTGGAGCTGTACAACTAGACGTCTGTTACAAAAATAACTTTGCAACATTCTGCAACCAACCATTTTTTAACTATGCAAAATATAAAATCCGTTTCGTAAATCTTAAAGAAGTAATGAAAATCGAAATAATCCTGGCAGTCGGTAACAAAAGTGTCCGAACACTAGCAAAAATTCCTATGTAAAAAAGGTACACTTCATACGGTTTTGTTAAATAAATCCTTATCGAATCATGTTCTTACACTGATTAAGAACAGGATTCGGTAAGGATTTATTTAACAAAACAGTATGAAGTGTAACTTTTTTACATAGGAATTTTTGCTAGTGTTCGGACACTTTTGTTACCGACTGTAGAGCTTCCTTGGCTGGTAGAGCATATTCGCTAACCAATTTTTAATATTGGGAGAGAAACGACCGGTTTTTTCCAACTTTCGGAATGCCGTCTTGATTTCATTGCTAGAATAAATATGCTGTTTTCTTCTGTTTATTAATTCATTGATGACAATTCTCAAAATAATCATTGAAATTAAATGCATTGTTAAAAATTTTATCCTAAATCTTACCAAGTTTTGGTATTTTAAAATCCATAGCTTAAAATAGAGAGTTTTTTAAAGAAAATGGTATTTTATGTAAGTTATGATATGATACAATACTGAAAATTTAGATTTAGTTTGCGCCAAGATTTTAACCTTTACGGGTTCGCATAAAAAAAAAAAAAAAAAAAAAATCTGGAGTGACTCCACTCGACTTTCCGAACATTGAGTAATTAACAGTTTTGTTGATAAAGTAAAGAAAGAGGAGTTGTTAAACATACAAAAGAGAGAAAACCATAATAGATTGTTTGAGTATTTTTCTCCATATATTACACGATGTTTTATTTAACGCTACTAAACTTTGAGCCCATAAGATCATAAAGATAAAGAATATTTTGTTGTGTCCCTGTAAAAACCTAGAAATGCTAGATTCACCAAAATGCTTATACATAGTACAACAGTGATTTATAATATTTATATAAATTTTCAGCTCAATTGAATAAGGCGTTTAAATGCTATCGCACTTTTAAAAACTTGGTCCCATAGGCCATAATGATAAAGAATTTTTCTTTGTGTCTCTGTAAAAAAAACTGTAAGTGCTAAATTCACCAAAATCTATACAATTGGTGCAACTGCGACCTATGACATGTGTACATTTTTTTTTTTTTTTTTTTGCTCAAATTAATAAGGCGTTTAGACGTTATCACACTTTTAAAAATTTGGCCCCATAGGCCATAATGATAAAGAATTTTTCTTTGTATCCCTGTAAAAAAACTATAAGTGCTAGATTCACCAAAATCTATACAGTTCGTACTATGGTGACTTACAAATGACGTACCAACTTTCAGCTTATTCGAACAAAGCGTTTAGACGCTAGCGTGTTCACTCACAGACATACACACATACATACACACACATACATACATCGTCGTAAAAATAGTGGAAACGGGCTCAGGGGACCTGGAAACGTATAGAAACATCAAAATCTCAAATTCGGATTTTTGACATGATTACAATACTTTCCTCACTATAGTGTTCGGAAAGTAAAAAAGGGGGAAAAATGTTCCTCCCTCTAATAGACGTAGTAATAACTTTAAAAATGTGTTTAAATTAGAACAAAATGCATAATAGTGTAAACCAAGTAAGATAAATTCAAAAACTTTTTTGTCTATTTATTTATTTATTTTTATTACTGATTTATTTTTATTTATTTATTTATTTATTTTGTCATTTAAGAATGCAATATTAAATTCAATTTTTATGATCTGAGAATAATAGGGAAAACTTTCCAAAGGTATAACTTTTATTTTGTTCAAAACGCGCAGCCAAATTTCAAAATTTTAATTAAGGGACATTGAAATTTCACTTTATTTTCTATACACTATTCAAATTGTTACACTATTTCGAACAATATTTGGTACTGATTAAAAACAGTCTCAACTTAAAAAAAAAAGAAAAAAGAAAGAAACAAGCATTTGGCCTTTTAATATGTCAGCCATGGAATTAAAAAGAAAAAAAAAAAAGAGAGAGAGAGAGAGAGAGAGAGAAAGAAATTAAAAGAAACTAAAAGGAAAAAGAAAGAAAGAAAAAAGAAAATTTTTTCCCAAATAAATAGAAATGACAAGTTTCTTGTATTGCTCTCTAAAGTTCTGGAGAATTTGGTACAAAAATTTTATTATATAGATCATTAAGTTTTCATAAGTAAATAATCTGACATGAAATAAAATAATATTGCATGCTTTTCAAAATACGCAAATAAGTAAAAAACAGTCCAAAGGATATTGAAATTTTTTGTTGGTAATTTGGTATCTATGAGAGATGGTTTATTAATTCTGATCAGCACATTTCGTTTCAGATCATCGATTCAACTCATTTTATTACCTAATACAGTACTGAAAAAAAATCCCTTTTGTAAGATAATCATAACATTGATTTTGTAAGTTTTATCAAATGATTAATTATTCGAGAAGTTAACCTGTAGTTAAATAAAATAAAAAGCAGTTGGTTTAGTTTAAAATGGTGTAACAGTAGAGGGCGAAACTATCTAACATGCAAAAACCTTGAAAACTGTTACTTGCATGCAAAATGAAATATTATAAAGCAAATTAAACATTGAAAAGGGTAAATTTCTATAAAAAATTAAATAATTTAACATATAATTAAAAGGCAGAAAAATTCTCATAAACCTCAAATTCATGGGTAGCCCCTGAAAAGTTTTATCTCTGAAACAGAGCAGAAAAAGCAAAAAGTACAGCAGAAGATTTTGAATATTTTTGTTGGAAATGCGATAGCTATAAAAGATGATCAATTAATCCTCGTGTAAACATTTGGTTTCCTGATAAACTATTATATTAAAACTAATCTAACTAACTAACCTGACATTAAATTAATTAATATCATACGATTTTTTAAACGGTGCAGACGGAGCAAATATTTAAAAAGAAAGCAAAATATGATGAACGAGTGTTGTTGGTATTTTAATAACTATGAAAGATGATTAATTAATTCTTATGAGCACATTTGGTTCACAGATTATCTCTTCAACACATTTAATCACCAAATATAATATGAAATATGAAATATGTCTCATTTCAAAAGAAAATCATAATAATTTTTAGGACAGATTTGGCATATAATTAATTATCATCAAAGTTAACCTGAAATAAAATAAAATAATAGGCATGTGGTTTAAAATGGTGTGGTTTAAGAGGGAGTAAAAAAAGAATGGTATTAGAAGATGTTAAAAATATTTTGTCGGTAGTTTAATAACTACAAAAGGTTATTAATTAATTTTAATGAGTATTCTTGAATTATTGGTAAATTATTCGACCCGTTTAATCATTAAATACAATACGAATCATGCTTATCACAATATTGCTTTTCCAGTTTTAACAAGCATTAAACTATCATCAACGTCAACCAGGCATGAAACAAAATGATACTAATATCATTTAAAATGGTGTAAAAGCAGTAAAAAGTACAGCAGAAAACTGTGAAATGCTTTGTAAATAATTTAAAAGCTATAATGAATAGCGGATTAATTTTGATAAATGCTTTTGATTTTTTGATTCACACTTCGAATCATTTAATAACCGAATGCAATAAAAATTGCCCTATCATTCAAAGGACAATATTGCTTTCATTGAAAGGAAAATTCAACAATATTGCTTTTGTCAGTTTTGGCAAACAATCAGCATTCATAACGAGACGGCATAATCAATAATGTCACAGAAAACAAAAAAGAAAATTGAATGTTTACAAAACCTAAAAATAAGTTATTTGTTTCACATAGGAAAACATCTTAGTTCAGGAAATAAGAGTTGTCATTTACAAAAAAGAAAAGAAAAAAGAAAAAAGCACACTGTCTCGAAACTGAAAGTAGCAGCGAACTTTCATGTTGATGTTGGCAAAATTTATTCCCCATTGTTCGATTGTCGAACCCTTGAAAATTCGAGCAGAACGCGAAAGCGCATAAATAAGGAAACCAGGGAAAAACGAAAAAGAACATTTTTCTGTGAAAGCCAAAAGAAATAATCTTTCAAGAGCAATAGAGCGTCCCAAATGACAGAAATTGGCTAGCTAAACTATGGCCTGGAGGAAATATGATGGGACGAAATTTCATTTAAAGCTTGTTTCAGAATTTTAGACGTTAGACAGATTACGAATAGGAAGTTATAGAACAGTGGTCGTTATTTGAATAGATTTAGCAGACGATTTAAACGGTCAGACATTTAATCTTTCCAAATAAAAGAAATAAATGCTTGTCCAAGAATATCACTATGTGTTCTTAGGAAGGGTCAACAAACGATAATAAAAGAAAAGCTATAATTGACGCGCTTGTAGACTCGAATGAAACGATGATTAAGCATCTTAATCGTCTTTATTCTTCTCGATGCACTGTAAATGACATCTTTAATGTTAAAATTTGCTTAAGAATGCATTTCTTCCTGGTATACAACAATACCAAAGTTCTAAAGTTAAAACATACAAATGAGAATTTTCTGTTCTTAAATAACTATTAGTTTGTTTGATAGAACCATTAAAATAGTAGAAGCGACTGCGTTTGATGATTTCAGAGATTTTGATTATAATAAAAAAAGGAATCGTGGTAAATCAAAGGAATCAAAAGAAATAAATGGCATACAAATTCATGAAAAGTTTGTTTTCTTAAGTAATATAAATAAAACCATTTAGAAAGTGTGATCGCATCAAAATAGATTTATATTCCTAAGTGCAACAAATAAATGGATTTTTCTTTGAAAGTTTTTCTCCGAGAATATAGAATTATTTCATAAGTGTGTGTAGAATAACAAAAGATAAGAAAATGTGGGAATTGAATTTTTCAAAAGCTTTTATAGATAAATTTTAATGATAAAAGGAAGAAAACCAAAATGGTGTTTTCACGACTGCTGAAAAATATATAGGAAAGATAACTTAAAGCATTGCAAAATACAGCAACAACAAAAGATTTTTGATGAAAAAAAAATTTTTTTTTTTTTTCTTTTTTTTCGCGAAACATGACGTGGTACTTATTATTACAACGAGTACATATAAAAACAATTCCGAATAATTATTAGAGTAAATACCAGGTATAGCATTAAAGATTTCCGATGCCAACGAAAAGTTTCTTTAAATGCGTATACAATATACTAGTTCATTTATTTATTTATTTTATGTGTGTGTGTGTGTGTTAGGTATGGGGATTGGGGTTAATTTCATGAATAATTTTAATAAAAAATAACAAACCAGAATTTTACTTTAGGACTATTAAAAAGTAATAATGAAAAACATTTATTGCTGTTATTGTTGTTAAAGAAGAAAATGTGCTTCTAATAAGTAATTTTAATTTTGATATAATTACTCGCACGTATTTCGCTAATAATATTATGAAACTGTTTAATTGATTCATATTCATAACACATAAAGATACATTTAATGAAGAATTTTAGAGTTAAATAATCTGGATGAAAGTAAAAATAATTTTTCTCTGCACTTTGTTTTGCCGCTAAATTCAGATATTTGTTAAATTATTCTAATCGTAGAAAAGAAAAAAAAAATCATTATTTGTAAAACTTGTTTTTAACAAATAATCATAATCCTTTATCCTTAAAATTGAATTTGTGAAAACGAATATTAAATGATTTGCTAACATTACAAAATAATAAATAATTTGCTACATTTGGGTTATTTCAGCGAAATTTGTGAAAAATTTAACTATAAATAAGTATGTTTTTATTGAAAATAATAGGTAATGCCTTTACTTGAAAAAATATTTTTTTTAAAGGGAAAAGAGAACCTATTAACCGAATTTTTTTTTTTTTTCATAAACTATTCCATTTTAGTGATTTTGATTCCACATAAAAAATTGGAAAGAACACTTGAAACATTTCTTCATACAGTAATAAATAAATAAATAAATAAATCCCCCAGTGGCAGAATAATCAGAGCTCTGGCAATCAGTTTTTAGATGTCTTCAAATTTACTGTAGGCATGGATATTCGCAGTGGTTGATGATTCACTTTAACCCTTTCATGGGCGGTGGTTGCATAGTGCAACCACAAATTTTAATTCAAAATTCCAAAAAACTGTCCACAGGAATTTTTTATATATATATATTTTTTATATATAACTTAGACGAATAACTTCGTTTGTTTGCCTTTTAATATTGCTGGTGGTTTCTGGTGGTTGTTTATTTTAAATTAGGAAAATTTGCTTGCCCCTGAAAGGGTTAAGTCATAGGCTAGGCCCCAGTCTAATGAGACTTTAAATGAAAAACACGACCGTTGAACGACAACCTCAGCCCATATTACACATTAGAATATAACGATTTTCTTATTATTTCATTTTATATTACTATCCAAAGATTTTTTAATCAAACACTAGAATTACATCAATAGACAATACATAATATTTTCATTCTATTTATTTATTATTTATTTTTAAAGTAGAGCATAATAAACATTCTCGATTTAAAAACATACAAGCATTGATAATTTGAAAGTGCGTTCTACAGTTAATATTTTTTTAACTTCCATTTCTATACAGTTTTTTTTTTTTTTTTTTTTTTTTTACACAAAATAGAATTTTCAATCAATTTGTTCATGATATTTAAGGACAAGTATTATAATTTATTTTTCAAGTAGAACATGATAAATATTTTCTACTTATAAACACACACATAAACATACATATATATATATAGTTTGACTGTATTTTAATCAAAAGTTGAATTGCGTAAGCCAATTTTAAAATGTTAAATCAACGTAAATTAAACATTAGAATGTAATAATTTTTTTTTTAACTTTTTGAACTTATATGACTTACAATCCAAATTTTTTAACTCGCTTTTATTAGCTTCACCTGTATGTATGTTTGTATCCGCTCTGGGAGCAAACAAAAAATCTATATTGTAAAAAAAGACTTTCCCTACGTGAACGCTGTGGCTCAAATCGACAAATAATAGACATTAGAATCTAAAAAATGTCTTACTTTTTAAAATTATATGACTGTCTGACTATTTTTCAGCCACACATCTCGCTTCACAAAATTGAATTCTTCAACAAACAGTACGTAATATTTTTATCCTATTTATTATTTTTTTTTTTTTTTTTTTAAATAGAGCAGAATAAACATTTTCTATCTAAAAACATACAAACGACGATAATTTGAAAGTGCAACCTTGGGATTTACTACATTTCAATCAAAAGTCGTGATTTTCTTACTTTTTTAAACTTAAATTGCTATCCAGGTTTCCCCCCCCCCCCCTAACCTCTTCCTATGCCAAACAGAATTTTCAGTAAACTTGTTTATAATGTTTATGAACAAATACTATCAATTATTTTTCAAGTAGAACACTATACATAAATATTTCCTACCTAAAAACATTATTAAAAATAAATAAATATTAATATAAAAAGATAAATTGAAAAAAATCTCTTTAGTTTGACTTCATTTCAAGCAAAGCGGAATTGCATAATTCAGTTTTGGAATTTTAAATCAACGCATATTAAACACTAGAATGTAATTATTTTCTTAATTTCAGAATTTATATCACAATCCAAATGTTTTTCTCCATACATCTTGTTACACAAAATTGAATTTTTCAACAAACAGTACATAATACTTTCACCTTTATTTATTTATTTCTCCCCAAATTCTTATGTACTTACTGTCATTCACTAGTCACTACGGTATGTTTGTAAATCTCAAGCTAATAAAAAATGCGCCTCCATTTTAAGGTAGCTAAAAGTTAGAAAAATTAGAAAATAAATTAGAAATATCAGTTGTATCGTTACAAATAAGGTACCAAATGAAAGGGGCAATTTTTGTGAATCCAACGGATTAAACAGCTTATCGATCGGACAATTAGATTTTTTTAAATTAACTAAAGTATGAATTTTAGTGGCAACAGCAGAAGATTGTATGGAAACCGTTTGGAGGGAAAAAATACCTGCTACTCATTAAGTCACATGTTTTTGAAGTGGAATTAAAAATTGCAGTTTTCATCCTTCTTTTTTTTTTTTTTTTTTTTTTTTTTTTTAATTTTTTCTCGCGAACACAAACACATAATATATAGCTTGTAAAACACAAGACCAACTTGCAGTTCAAATTTCATCAATTTTGGTTAATAAACAAAAAAAGTTACTTTTTTTTTTTTTTTTTTTTTTTTAATTAAATTTTATTCTAACTTCGAAAAGATTTATGTGATGCGATATATTAAGAATTTGGGCTTTAAAAGTTTTTTTTTTTTTTTTTTTTTTTTTTAAATAGATTGTTATTTTTTTAAGTAGAGCAGAATAAACATTTTCTACCTAAAAACATATAAACGACGACAGTCTGAAAGTGCATTCATGAGATTTACTAAATTTCAAGCAAAAGTGGAATTCGGGAAGTCTGTTTTCAATTCTAACGACCCCAAACTATACGATGCAACATGTTGCACTGGAACATCTGTTTCACGGCTCACGGATAATTGTCAATGGATGAGTGAGTAGTCGCTCGGAAACGAGTATCTTTCTAAAAGCTTTCAGGGAATTTTCCACTTTACGGGCATAAAGCACTGTCGTACGATGAGTAAACGATCAATGTGTGCTTGGAAAGTAAACAAATACATGTTTTTAGTTTCCAATACATACTATGTCAAGTAGTATTTAGTATTTATAAAAAGAAGAAAAATCAGACTATAAGGTTTTACTATGGCTATACTTTTCGAGGTCTACTTATTTTTTCTTTAAAGACCCGCATAACTCACCGCCGCCGGAAGCCGAAGCTAATGTTATTCTATGGGAAATTTTTCTTTACAATTATTAACTTATTAACTAATACATATTTTTAAATTCTGTTTTCACATTCTGAAAATTCCCAGCTGTTAAATTGATGGAACTTTTTAAAAATTTTTTTTTTTTAATTTTTTATATTTTATTTTGAAGCTGCAAAATACGAAATTTCAATTTGTAAATTTTTTTCATTTTGCAATTTCAAAATAAAATACTAAAAATTGAAAAAATACATTTTTAAAAAAGGTCCGTCCATTTAACAGTTGGAAAGTTTCTGAATGTGAAAACAGAATTTAAAAACATGCATTAGTTAATAAGTTATTTGTAAAGAAAATTTCCCCATAGAATAACATTGGCTCGGGTTTCCGGCGACGGTAAGTGAAGAGGCCGTTAAGCCATTCTCAAGTAAGTATTAAGTATACGTATTGATCAGTTGTGCACTTAAAAAACCCATCTAAAGTTAAATAAATTTAAGTGAGATTATAAGAAATATTAGTTTTGTTTTGTTTTATTTTTTATGAAAACTACATTATAAAGAAAATGAAAGTTGGGTATCGTAAATGCCAAATAGCAGGATTAAAAGTAGAAAAAATAATAAAAGAGACAATAATTTATTACGTGTGTTGTTAAATTTACATTCTTTCAGTTTTCATGTAACTGCCACAGCCGGTAATTTTAATTTGTTAGAAAACCATTACCCGTACACAGCTTTTTTTTTTTTTTTTTTTTTTTTTTTTTTTTAATGTAATAAGATAAATATTTTTTTCATAAAATTATATTATTACCAAGAGGATAAAAAAAAAAAATACTCACATTAAGTGCGATGACTATTTGTTAATGCAAATGATGGAGCAAAGAAATAGTTAAATAGCTTACCTGAAAAATAAAATATATACATTTCAGAATAATATTTACACTAAAATTTTGTAATAATTTATGTACAAATCACAACACTCAAAATACAAACGTTATCATAATAATAATAATGAAAATAATTCTTCCGATCTAAAATCTTGCTATGTATATATTCAATGTAATAAATGCGTTAATCTACCAGACATTATATTAATGTAACAAAGGAAAACGCAGCAGTTACTTTAGAAATATAAAACGCGCGATTCTATCTTAACAATGTATTTAAAATTTAAATTAATCTTGAAATTTAAACAGCCAAATACTGAAGAGCTAAGAAGATAGTTGGGAAGGGTGCATTTCACCAATTTAAATTATATACTTTATACTATATATTTTATACTATACTGGTTTTATGATATAATAATTATTATTTCTGAATTTTTTTTTTTTTTTTTTTTTTTTTTTTTTTTTAACAGGAAAAAAGGTAATTAAAACAAAGCTCAGCCAAAATATTTTTGTATTCAATTATCTTCAGCATAAAATTTTAAACATGCTAAATATCAGGTCATCAATTTTAATATGATTTAAAAGTCTTTAAAATAATCCTTAAATAAACCTATATGAATTCATTGAAATTTTATTTTTCCGACTGAGTGAAAATAATGCCTGGACCAGGAGTCGAACCCCGGATCTTTGACTTACAAGGTCAAGGCTCTACCAATTGAGCTATCCAGGCCGACAAACCGGTCGGCATTACTCACACAGACAACCTTTAGGCAGAAAACCTTTAGGCCGGGGTTCGACTCCCGGTCCAGGCATTATTTTCACTCAGTCGGAAAAATAAAATTTCAACAAATATGATTTTCTTCCAATCAGTTGTTTGTGTGATTTTAATTAAAACTATATGAATTCGTTCAACTACAACATCTTTTTCTCAACTATGCAAAATATTTTAATAATAAAAGAAAAACGGAAAATATTAAGTCTAAAACGTGCACAATAACATTCATAACAACATATGAACCGTAAACACCTCAGAAAATAAAGTTATACGTGAATATGTATAATTGGCAATTCTCTGAATTTTAAAGATATCCTCCTCCTCCCCCCCCCCCTTTTTTTCGTTAGTATAGATTTATTGTCAAAATAAAACAAACAAATAAACAAACAAGAAAAAAAAAGTACTTTTGTGACGTTTATCTCATTAAAATAAAAGTTTTATTTTATTTTTTGTGATTTGACTAGATAATTTTGAGATAAAGTTGTTAGGATGAATAAACTTTATTTAAAAACTCATGTGACAAAAGTTTTCTGGCAAAATGCGTATTAGTTTTTCCTATATTTCAACATATTTTGCGATTATAATTTTTCAACTTTTAAATAGTTTTAAAGTTCTGTAAATACTACGTACATTTTATGAAGATGCAGAATTAAGTTTCATAAAAATCTATTTATCTATCTCTGTCCAAAAACAACGCGCAGTTAATTTTTTTTTTCTTTTTTTTTTTCCCAGTTATCTTCAGCGTAATACCTTAAGCATATAAAACATCCGGTCAAAATCTAAAAAATCTGGTGTGAAACAACCACACGACTTCCATTACCCACTATTACACGTATTATAAACCTTTTTCTAACATTTTTCCGGAAAGAAAAATTTGATACACGTGTAAAGACATAAAACAAAGTTTACATAGGGAGTTAAAACAATAAGAAAAAAAAAATGGTATAGTTATTTTTGAAACAACAATTTCCGATATCAAAAACTGACCTACCTAAGCTGGATGACGGTTAATTTTCCTGTAATAACCACGTAATACGTTAGAAAGGATATCTAAAATAGATATCTAAATGGTGTGAAACAACCACGCGTCTTCCATTACCTACTATTGCACGTATTATAAACCTTTTTGGAGATAATGTGATCAGAAGACAATAAAATTGACTTGACGGTAAGAGAAATTTGATACAAGTGTAAAGACATAAAACAAAGTTTACACAGCGAGTTAAAAATATAAGGAGAAAAAAATGGTAGAGTTGTTTTTTGAAACACCAATTTCCGAGATCTAAAACTGACTTACCTAAGCAAGATGACTGTTATTTTTCCTATAATAACCACGTAATACGTTAGAAAGGATATATAAAAAGGATTTGTATAACAATTTTCAAGAAAATCGTTAGAGTCGCTTTTGAGATACCAACTTTTACCAAAACTTGGCAAACTCAATTTTTGGTCGGAAAATAATAATTACATACAAAAGATTATTTGAAAAGGAGTTAATATGGTGAGTTTGAAAAAAATCCGTACAGCCATTTTTAAAGAAACGCACTTGCGAGACCTGAAATTGAGCTATTTATACAGGATGCCTATCAATTTTCCTCAACTAGCCAAGTACATCATTCGAAAGGACATGTAATAGAGTGTTTATATAGCAACTTTTAATAAAATCGTAGAGCGATTTTTGAGATACGTACTTACGGTCCCATTTCCTGGTTCCAATGGCCCACTTTCGCTTTTCCAGTTTTTACAAAAATTTGGAAAATTCATCTGTACACCAGACCTGTCTCAATTCAGAAGTTATGTAGTTCTATTTTTCTTAGTTTCAGAGATGTGATAGCCAGACTTTTCACATACATATATACATACATACATGCACACAAATAATGACCAATTGCCAAAAACTAATTTCTTGGACTGAAAACTCGATATCTAATTTTTGGACCGAATACAATACTTCCATATCCTACGGTAGTCGGGTAATGGAAGTAAAAAACAAACAGTTAATGAAGCCATATGAAATCATTGAGTTAAAAAAAACTTTATGCCTGAAAGATGTAAATAACATTAATAATAATAATAAAAAAAAATCTTTGAGTCTGACTGCAAGCAAATAACGGCATTCGAACCGTAAACATCTCAGAAAATGAAGTTAGCCGTGGGTATGCATAATTTGCAGACGATCGTATTTTGAAGACATTTTTTCTTTGTTTCCTTTTTTTTTTTTTTTTTTTTTTTTCATTAACATACATTTGCTGTGGTTATAAAAAAAAAAAAAAAAAAAAAAAAGCCGGCAAGTTATTACGAGCATTTTTGGATTGTTGATGACTTAGTGTAATGATTACTATTATTATTTATTTATTTATTTATTTATTTTCATTTTATGTATACATTTATTTATTTATTTTTTTTATTTTTTATTTATTTATTGATTTTTTATTTTTTTGCGTGTGTGTGTGTAATTTTTTTTTTTTTTTTTGTGTGTGTGTGTGTGTGGTTTGACCAATTCATTTTGAGATAGAGTTTTAGAGTGAACAAGCTTTGATTTCAGACTCACGTGACCAAACAAATTGTTACATAGTGTATATTAGTAAAGAAACAAGGTAGAAAAAATAACATTTTTCATAGTTTATGATACATTTGTAATTTCGTGATTGTGCGAGAAATTATATTTTATTTCAAAAAAACTCCATTAAAAATTAAGGCAATACAATATTTTTCGTAGAGCTATAGTTTTCTTCGTCTGATACACAAATATATGTCTTGGTTCTAAAAAAAACAAAACCCAGCTTGCTGGAAAAAGATATTGTCTCTCAAAACTTGTGCCATTATAATACTTTCAAAGAATTTAATTTATTTTATAGTCTTCACTAGTTTTTATAGTATATATCGATGTAAAAAATGAAGTTTAGGAAAATGTTAATTTAAACTAACATGGATGTTGTAGATGTGGTTTGATTGAGTTAAGTGTATATATTTAAAAACCTTAAAATTTCTGTTAATTTTAATATAAATACTGCCTCTAAAAGTTTCATTCCATGGTATTGGAATGTCATGTCCAGAACGGGTTCAAATTTTGATTAAACATAATTAATAGTCATAATAATAAAAGAATGTATAACTGATTTTGGTTTTAAAATTTCAGTAATGAAATAAATGCATCAAATATTTATTCAGTTATATTTCAGAGGACAATAGAACTTAAATAATCATGAAATTAGCATGTAATATGTGAAATTTAATGTATTGAAAATATTTTTCAACTTTAAAAAATGAAAAAATATTAAAAGTTATATGAAGCGATTAATTAATTTACATTAATTTATACTAATAAACGCATAAAAGAAAATATTCAGTGATATTTCAGAGAACAGGGGGAACTTAAATAATCATGAAAGTATACAAAATTTGAAATTTATTGAAAATATTTTTCAAGTTTTGAAAATAGAAAATATTAAAAGTTTTTGAAGCGTTACGAAGTTTTCCTGTTTATTTATTTTTACATTTAGAATTTCATTTTATGAGAAATGGTTGAATATGGCGAATGGGGGAAGAGATTCAAAATTCTTTTCAAACACAATGAAATTTTATTATCATTCACATGTCTGGTGTCCAAATTTGCTTTAGAGGTTTGAAAAAGAGAAACTACAATTCTCCAAAATATAAATCTTTTACCAGCTTACACCACTAAATTATTTTGAAAATATTTATGTTACAGCGTAATAGAACAGCAATTTACAAATCTAATTTTTCTTAACTTTTTTTAAGTTATCCAAAACTATATTAATAGTCTTATGAGGTAGTATAAGAAATTATTACAAACGGTGTAGAAATATTTACAATCAAATTAGAGAAAACTCTGAAATCGGTTCTTTAAGAAAAAATTAAAATTTTAAAAACTATACGTTTTATATTATTATTATTATTATTTATATATATATATATATATATATATATATATATATATAAAATATACATATATATAATTACTTTTACATTTTTCTATTATTATTCGCAATGAAAATTTAAGAAGGAGTTTGTTTTTTGCGGTTGTATAATATTTAGTTATACAAATAAATGCACTAAAATAGTTTTATTTAGCTGTGTTTGAAGATACATAGTGTTACGAATTTGTAAATAATTGTAGCTATTTTTATGTAATTGCATTCAAAGAGTCTTAGTCAAGTTCTAAAATGTTAATTTTCTTCATTTCTAGCTTGTTTTCGCGTTAAAATAGCCAGTTTCACTTTAAAAACCTGTTAAAAAGCATCACCAAGACAGGTAATAGCCTTGGCGCCAAATTTCATGACTTTTTCGTCCTTGGTGACCCTTGCGAAAACATCCATATTATCGATACATCAAATATTTAAGCTCTAACTCGGATAGAAACAAAGTTACTGGAACTTTCAAAATTTTCTACGCGGGTATATAAGGAATCGCAATGCACCAAAGTCAGTCAGTTTCTCGCCAACTACTTTACAGTAAAGTGCTCCTGGCTGGTCTCTTGCTACTGTTGTTTGCAGCCCATTGCTGTGTGTTAATGCTACAATGCAGTTTATACTGTGAATTTGATGTTGCCAGCTATTATTTAAGCTGTGTTTTCTGGTGAAACTTAAGTTGATACTTGTTTTATAGAACTGTAATCTTCTAGATAACTCTCTAAATAAACTTTTAAGCCTCTGCATGATTCGCCTTTCATCATCAGACAATTCAAGAACGCCGAGTACGCAACAACAGCAACCTTAGAAATCCTAAAAATGAATAGAAAATTTAACTTTTAAAAATATTCTTTGACTTTCTAAAGAGAGAAAATATTAAAAGTTTTATGAAGAATTACAAAGTTTTCGAGCTTTATTTATTTTCACATCTGGAGTTTACTTTTGAGATAAATGGTTCAAAATGACGAGTAAGTGGGGAGGGGGGGGATTCAAAATTCTTTTCAGACATTCAAATTTTAGTACCACACATATTTTTTGGCGTCTAAAGTTATTATAGCTTTGAAATCTGAAAAATAGAAGCTAGAATTCCTCAAAGTATAAATCTTTTACGTCTTTTCAAGAAAATATTTTAGAAAGATTTACAAAAAAAAAAAAAAAAGATTTACAAAAAAAAAAAAAAAAAAAAAAAAAGAAAAAAAAAAAAAAAAATATATATATATATATATCATTTTTGAGTAAAGTAAGATATTTTTAGCAAAGAAAAACCAATATGTTTTTTTTTTTTTTTTTTTTTCTTTCTTTCTTTCTCTCCTATTCAAATACACACAAGTTATAGATAGACCTGCTGCGTAAAGTTAGGAAAAAGTTATTTAATGGATTTCCGTGAGGATTCAAGATAACATATATGTGTGTGCATTAACATATATTTAAAGATCTAAAAGCTTTATCTAATAGCGATAGAAATAGATAAAAATAAAATAAAGATATTTTATATTTGTATATAAATCAATCTGTAGTGCACTTTTAATCAAATTAAAAATTAATTTAATTAATACATTTAATTAATATATTAATAATAAATATATTTTGTTTCTTATAGATTCTTAAAAAGAACTCGCGGGAAAAAATAAAAATAAAATAAAAAATCACAAGAGATCTATAGTATTTTAATTTTAGCAGTAGTATACTAATTGTAATCGGTCGTTGTTCTCGTTTTTGTAGTAATAGTAAATCCATAATATAGATTAAACTAAATAGTAATAGAAAAACTAGCATGTTGTATCCATCACAAAACTTTCTTCTACTATTTGCTATAAAAATTCACTCAGTATAAATATATATATTATTATTATTGTTTATTAAAATTATTTTTAAGGCATTTTCATATCAGAGAAGTATAATACAAAATGTTTAGAGAAGGTGAATTTTATGCTCTACAGACACCATTTAAAAAAAAAATGTTTTATTATTATTATTATTATTATTATTATTATTATCTTAAAAAAGAAAAAACAAATGGATAACTTTGTTTTAGGTTACCACTGATCTGTGGTTCAACCCTTAATTTTTAAAAGATTGGCAAGATCTTTTGAAAAATATTAAAAATTTTCAACATCGGTGTATCTCCCTCCAGGAGGAAACGATGCTTTCATATATACAAAAATAAATAAATAAAAAATAAACTTGATTATTACCATCATATATATATATATATATATATATATAGTTATATATACAAAGGGCTAGAGAAATACGGTGGCCTGGTCGTCGCTGGCGACTATGTTTTCAAATTTAAGAAAACTCGACATATTTTTTATTTTCTATCTTTTTTTTTTTTTGTGTGTGTGTGTGTGTGTGTGTGTGTGTGTGTGTGTGTTACCTGGTGCTGAGTCGTTGGCTAGTGTAATGATGTATCACTGCCGATGGTGTACGTATTTGCGAAAATAATAAGATTTCATGGTGTTAAATTTTCTATACAGTCGGTAACAAAAGTGTCCGAACACTAGCAAAAATTCCTATGTCTCGAACTACAGTAGCCACAAAATTTTTGTCACACGCGGACACGCAGACATTTTCGAAAAATGGACAAAGCGTGTTCTCAACCTCACAAAATGCGTAAATCCATAGAAAACCCTAAGTCGAAAATTTTTAAGAAACCAATTCTTTGAAAAATATTAATAGAGTTTTAAAATATTTACACAAAGTACATCTATAATTTTATCTAGTCTTAATATAAAATCAAATTATATAAAAGACATGTCAGAAAGCCATTTCTCTCTTTCAGACGATTCCCAAGAATTACAAAATGACTCAACGACTCCCTAAAAAAAAAAAAAAAAATTATAATATGCAATCTCATTAACAAACAATACTCAACCGCTGCATCAAAATCTCTGAGGTCAACAACTTAAACAAACGCACCGCATTATAAAGGAAAGATCCTCATTTAGAGATAAATGTTTGACAATGAAATCAACATCATAGACTTTTACCTACGACCTCTCCAGACAAGATTCACAACTTATCTTTCTAGTTCTGTTCATAGAAAGTAAATCTTATCGCTTGAAGACACTGACAACAATCGGCAAGACGTAATGAGGTTCGCAAGTTCCGACGTCGCCGGGGTTCAGCAGGGGTCCAAGATATAAAACGACAATACTGGAAAGACTACCTGAATACACATAAGTTGTGAAGAATTTAAAACTATGAATACCGTCTATACAGAGGTTTGTTTTGTTGACATGTATATGAGATACATATTTAACAGAGAATAGATAGCATAAATATGGTCTGGAGACATTTAAATAAACATTGTTTAAGAAGGATTTAAGATATGAGACAACAAAAGTGAAAAATGCGAGGCAACGTTTAAATAAAGCTGAGATTATGTGAAAGAACTAACTCATGGAGTGGATTTTATTATCATTTATGAATCTTTGTTCTCGTATACTTATATTGTTCAAATTAAACAAAACAAACAGATAATTTTATAAACAGTTGAATATAAGTTATATTGCAAATTATATTTGATTTTTTTATTTGATTTTTTATTTCCCCTTAATTAATAATTTGCTATCTAATACTCAAAAAGAAATTTTGAATATATATATATATATATATTTTTTTTTTTTTTCGATATAAATGTTTAACTAATTACAAAAAGTAAAATACATAATAATTCCTACTTGTTAAAGACCTATTGAGGAAATAAAAGTGTAACAAATCGTAGCTAATAAAATATTAATTAATTATATATCAATTGCAATTCGATATAGAGTAACCATTGCTCTTTATTAGCGTCAGATTTGACAATAAAGCACTTAATCCTAGAAAAATGGCATAAATATATTCTGGAGGCATTAGAAAAAAAACTAAGACGGCACAAAAATGTTAGGCATGATTTCAGTAAAGGTGCGATTTTGTCTAAAAACTAGTAGTTGATGAAGTAGATGTGGATTTTATTATTATTTATGAATCTTTGTGTTGTTAGATTTCTACTGTTCAAATTAGACAAAATAAATAGATAGATGATTTGAATAAACAGTTGAAATATAAATTTAACAGCAAATTAGAATTTATTTATTTAAACTTTTTCATTGACATTAATATTTACATTTTTCTTTAACTGGTTCTGTTTAAATAGAGCTTTTTTTATATATTACTTTTTTGAATACTTTAATGTGTAATGCTTAAGTTTAAATGTATCAATTAGAAAAATAAGAAAAAAAAAATATTTGCATAAATTTATATCGAAATGAAAGTTTAAGTAATAAGCAAATGAAAAGCATGACTATTGTTATTAGCTACAGAGCAATTAGAAAAATAGAAGATTAATATAGATTATTACAAATGAAATATTGATTAATGTAATTAGCTACAGATTAGCTATTGCTTTCGATAATCAAATTGACAAAACTCACGAAATTTAATTTAGTATTCACATAATACAAGTAAAATGAAACAGTTATTCATTTATTTTATTGTAAAACTAATCTATATTATTCTTTGCTTTATTCTTTCTAAGTTAGAAACTTAAATAGGAAAAAAATAAAATAAAATATTCATAAATGCTTAAATTAACATTAATCGGATCATTTATTCCAAATTAACTAAAATACAATTAAACAAACGCATTATTTTAACAAACGCATTATTAAACAAACGCATTATTTTTCTAAAGGATTTTAGCTCTAATTTTTTAAAAAAAAAATTTAAAGATTTTTCAATTATACTCAGCTCTTCAAATGAAACTAGTATGTTGTGGCCACCACAAGACTTTCTTCTATATTTTCCTATACATATTCAATCAGTAACAATATTTAAAAAAAAAAAAAAAATAAAAAAAAATACAATTTTTTTTTCTAAGGGTTTTTTTTTGGAGGGGTACTTGTTTTTTTTAAGGGTACTTCCCCCCCAGGGGGGGAAGCGATGCCCCCCCATGCACAAAAATTTTTTCCTAGTTACGTACTACTATTATCAATAATTCATATTAATTTTACAATCACAAGTGTAAAATAACTCTTATTATGCACATTTATACGAATTTTTGTCTTATTCTGCCATGTTAAAAATATAGATAAATGCTATCACAGCGCCTCCTGTTGAGCTATTGATCCGCAAATATAATCAGCACCAGTTTATGTCGGGGACCAACTAAATACCAAGTTTGGTAAAATTTTTATTAGTTTTTTTTTTTTTTTGTTAAAAGTAAAAAAAATCGATAACTTTGTTTTAAATTATCACAGATTTATGGTTCAACCATTCGTTTTAAAGGTATTGACGAGATCTTTCGAATGATACCCATCTTCAAAATTTAACCCCCCCGGGGGGGTACTTCCCCCACAGGGGGGGAACCGATGCCCCCCCATGCACAAATTTTTTTTCCTAGTTAACTACTACTATTATCAATAATTCATATTAATTTTACAATCACAAGTTTAAAATAACTCTCATTATGCCCATTTATACGGAATTTTGTCCTATAAAATGCGATCACAGCGCCACCTGTTGAGCTATTGATCCCCAAATCTAATGGGCACCAGTTCATGTCAGGGTGCAACTAAATACCAAGTTTGGTTAAATTTCATTCATTGGTTCGTGAGATACAGCGTCCACAAAAAAATGATACAGACACACACACAGACAGACAGACAGACACACAGACAGACAGACACACAGACAGAGATTTTTTAAAAACTATCAATTCGTGTTCAGGACATCCCAAAACGTGTAGATCCGTCAAAAAACGGAGGTCGAAAATTTTCGCGAATCCAATACTTTCTCTATATTACATATAGAAGAAAGTAAAAATGAGAAAGTAGAAACCAAAATGCAAATGAAAAAAACAAAAAACAAAAAAAGTATATGTAGTATTAATAATCTTGTTAAAAACATCACACTGATATTTATAAATGTTTGTAAAAATTTAATTTAATAATTACAGTGTGATTATAATTAAAGTTATGATTTTAAAAAGTTATAATTTTAAAACTACCCATCAGAGCGATTTGATATTTTACCAGAGCAATCGTGAAGCAATGAAATTTTGTTTGGCAAAAGAAAAATATATATAGTTCCAAAATGTGCCGTTAATTATCCGTAAAGTATTTGTTTCATGAAGCTCCTCTTTTTCTCTTTTCACTATGACTGTTTCCGCTGTAAACACGTATTCTTGTCTTTTTGATAAAAAAATTGTAGTAAACCCTTGAAGTCTATTGTTTCCTGCTATTCGATTGTGTTGCTAGCAACATTCCTGTGTTTAATGAGACCATTTAGGCATTTCCCCTGACATTACCCTGACGGCGCCATCTATAAGAACATGTTGGAACTGCTTTTTTCCTTCCCCAAACAAAATTTCATTGCCTCACGTCACGATAGCTCTGGTAAAATATCAAATCGCTCTCATGGGTAGTTTTAACATTATAGCATTTTGAAATCGTAACTTTAGTTATAATCGCCCTGTATAATAAACAATTTTTTAAAAAATAACACAAATTAAATTTAGTACATTTTTTCTTTTTAAATAACTTAGAAAATGTCGTGTTATTTATTTATTTATAATGTCATTTTATGATTGTGTAATTTTCTTGGAACAATGTCATTTTATGTCATGTAATATTTGTTTCTACCCCACTTGTTTGTACCACAAAACTTCTTTTAACTTATTACTATTTACCCTTTCTAAACATTCATATTTCACATGCTTAACCCATAAAAAGAAAAAAAAATGTTTTAAGTACATACATATTCATCTACGCACGCAGAAAAAATATATGTGCCAGCACAATTATATGTTAAAAAACCTTAATAATTAAGACTAAATTTGACGTTTTTAACACGCTTTTATTAGCTTCACCTTTATGTATGTATGTATGTTTGTTTGTATGTATGTCTGCATGTTTGTAACTGCTCTGGGAGCAAACAAAAAATCTATATTGTAAAAAAAAAAAAGACTTTCCCTACGTGAACACAGTGGCGTTGAGGTATAGCTCTGCGCTAGGAACCTAAAGATCTAGCGTTCGATCCCAGTCAGGGGAGATATTTTAAAAATGGTTTTTGTTTAATTCCAAATTATTTTAATTAAATATTTAAATGTACGTAAATATTATGGTGTGTCACTCACACGATTTTCTCTTACCCTGCATTCTAATACTAAGATAGATGTTTTGTGTTTTTTAGTTCACATTTCTATAAAAGCGTCTTCTTTAATTTTTTAAAACTGCAATATCTTTAAATTTATTAAAGTCTTCATTTACAAGACACTAAATCTAATTAAACACGCGAAAAAAAAAAAAAAAAAATTAAAATACGCAAACAACCTTCCAAATTAATGACAAATTTAAGACATCATCTCTAGTTTATTAGGATTTTAATTCAACACACGAAACAACTTTGCTTAATTACAGTGGTAAAATATTTTAAATATAACGAAGTAACTAATTTGACCATCTTAAGTTTAATTACTAAGTTTAAATAATTCTCTCAAAATAAACGAAACGTCATTAAAGATTCATATAACTGAAGTAAAACTAAATAATTGCTAGCTTATTTTATTCTAAATAACTAACCTACATTATTTTAAGCTCGTTAGAGCCTTTACGTAAACATTCTTCTTGAATATAAAAATTAAATGGGAAAAATTGCTGGTCTAATTAAAACTGTCGTGACAATTAGTAATATTTTAAACACGTTTCATAACAAAGCTGAACTATTTCCTCGATCTCTTTATAAACAAAGAGATGCCACGGTGTTAATTTTTATTAAATGTGAGATTAGAGATATATTGTACCTAAGTTAGTTTATAAGTCAAGTAGGTGATACAAACTTCCTATTTGTTTTAGATAAAAATGGTGATAAAGTGTTAAAAATGATTGTGTATCCGAGAGATTGATAACATATTAGGTTGTAATAGGGATTACATTTTTGATTTTGTACTTTATTAAATCAAGAACAATAGAAAGATGGGTGTCAGATATTTGTCTTAAACACACATACACACATAATGCGTGTACCTTGGACTTGGAGGAATAATATAAAAAAAAATTGGCAAACGGCATATAAACATGCAGTGCAAAGGAAGTAGACTGTTTGTTACAGTCGGCAGCAAAATTATCGAAGTGATAGCAATAATTCCTACTTAAAAGATGTGCACCTAATGCTATTTTGTTACGTAAATATTTGTCGGGTCATGATCTTAGTCTTTATGCTGTTTATAAAAATGTAAGTTGATGATAAAAATTAGCGATGAAATTAAAATATATATACATATAAGGTGTGCCTAAATGAAAAAGAGACCTGAGCTGTAGCGGCGTTATATCAAATCCCAGTTAGGTAATTTGTTGGCCGATATATGGCATGGTGGTATTGCTACATGCACATGCGCAGTTAACGGCTTCGAAACAATATCCTCATTGCTGGAGAGTCATTTCCGCAGTTCGTTGCATGATGGATTCCTCCAGATCGGCACAAAAAGATCGGCTGTGGATGAGCTCATACGGCAGAATCGACGGATCACCATACGTGAAATTGCTGTTGAACTGTCGATAAACAAAGGAACTTCACATTACATAATACACAAAAAGCTTGGTTATGGCAAAGTTTGTACACAATGGGTGCCCAAGCATCTGTCAGAGAATCAGAAGAAGGAGAGAATGGATGTTTGCCTGACCCATCTGTTGAGCCATCCACTCCCTTCCAACGCGCTGGGATCAGTGTATCAAATGGCAATTATTTATAGTTGTAATATACACATGAACTGTAATTATAATACTGTTATTAAAATTTCTTCACATATAACTTTAGTCTCCTTTACATTTGGGCACACCTTTTGTGCTGATCTGGAGGAATCCATGATGCAACGAACTGCGGAAATGACTCTCCAGCAATGAGGATATTGGTACGAAGCCGTTAACTGCGCATGTGCATGTAGCAATACCACCATGCCATATATCGGCCAACACATTAACTCACTGGGATTTGATATAACGCTGATACAGCTAAGGTCTCCTTTTCTTTTGGGCACACCTTATACATTTTTATACACCTGATACATAATATTTTTTTTTTAATGTAGTAAAAGCCGAGCAACAGAAAATTTTTAAGTCTTCTGAAACCACATAGACTAATAAGAATAAAATTTCATCAAATTAAAATTACTTGTGAAGACTTTTTGTTAATTATTGAAACAATTAATTTTACTTTTTGATTTTTGAAACAATAACTTTTACTTTGGTTAGTTGCTATTTAAATAATGTTGCCTTACGTTAAAATGACATGAAACCAAAACAAAAGCATCAAACAAGGAATGAGAGAATAAACAATTAAAACATTTTTTTTTTTTTTGACAAATTATTTTACAATTAAGAATAGCTGAGAACGGTGAAAAAAACTTTTTCAAGGGAGACCTTTTTCGCCGTTGATATATACAGTACCCGCCGCTTATTAAAATCACATTCGTTCTAAGGTAAAGTGATTTTATTAAGCGGCTGATTTTTATAACCGGCTAAGGTCCTTGCACTCAAGAAAAATGTATTACTTCCTTGAATTTTAAAAGAAATTTCAAAAGTTAACGATTGATGAGAGTAATACACAGTATTAATTAATTTTCGACCGACAATTAATTAATTGTTCATTTAAAATAAGTAAATAAAACACATACTCCAATATAAAATTAATAAACACATAGTGCATACAAAATTAGTCAATATTTATACATTAATTAAATATTAGACATTTTCAAAAGTTTTTTTGCTTCTTAGTTATTTCAGAATGAGAACTAAGAATTATCTTTTAATAATTAAAAATGAAAAATAAAAAAATCACTAGTGATCAAAGCAGTAACTTATTATTTCGATTTTTAGAATACGCTCCTGGAATTTATTACTAAGACAAGTGATGAAGCGAGTTTATTTTGATATTATGCTGCAGGTGTAAAATTTTCGACAAAGAGATATAACGAGGGAGATTGTTGTGCTTTATTTTATTTTTATTGAAAAAAAAAAAAAATGTAAATGAAAATTTTTTTTAAGTGCGCATAAATACACATTTTTACTGATGAAGAGACTTTTTTGAGTTTATTAACCGGCGGTGCTGATTTTATTAAACGGCGGTTTTAAAAGTAGTTTGTATTGATTTGATTCCGGTCCTGATAATTTGATCAGATAAAGAGGCTGATTTTATTAACCAGTGAATTTATTAAGCGGCGGGAACTGTATATGAAAAATGTGGATGTGTGCTTCAATAATTTTGCTGTTGACTGTACTCAAGATGACTGCTGCAACTGCAGCCAAAGTTACCGCAGAAGCAATGTTGAGTCTATCAAACAATTGGCTAGAACTGTTTTATTTTATTTATCTGTCAGCTTTGTGACCTATAGTTACAATATATTTCGTCCCTAATGACACATACTACATAATTTCAAAATAACAATGCAGAATTCCTTATATAACTGTGTTACCTAATGCCCTCAGAGGTTACAATTTTGGCATCATATTTTTTCGGATATGCCATCTCCTCCTATACCATTCCTTAAAAAATTGTACAGTAAGAGCTGATTACAATGCATGAATGAATAGGTGCTTTAAAATGTATTTTGGGTGCTACAAGTTAAAAAAACTATAATGTTTTGACCATAACAAAAATATTTTCATACCATTCTATAAAATAGAGTCAACCAGTCAACATGTATAAAAGTTTAATCATTGCTTCTCACAATAAAGATTTTACATATATGCATGTTGGTGCAGTTTTGAATAATAGATGCTGAGATGTAGCTGTATGAGAAAATACAGGAAGTGAGTAATAACAAAGTTATTCCAAATTAAGTCAGTGTTCTTTTTCATATTGACCATTTCACATATGAATTTTTGACCATTTATACGCTATAGAATCTGCGATATAGCGTTTTTGTACGCGAAAAAAAATTCCAGCACAGTAACGCTACCTGTCGACCGAATGCCACCCAAATTGAATCAGCATAGTTTTTAATAATGGCTTGCTCGAATACCACAATTTGTGCAATAATGCACTACAAAAGCTGATTTATAAATGCTCTTACATATACAGTTTCAGGAAATATTTCAACACACACCTACACAACTGGGCATTTTTCTAAAATTGGTGAAATCGGTTCAGGACATCTCATATATTTAAATCCGTTGAAAACCGTATGTCGAAACCTTTCGAATACATATTACTTTTTCTTTCTTATATAGAAGAAAGTAAAAATCTATAGAATGAGCAACGCTTGACAGTGCAAATCTGTGAGCATTCAAGTGGGTTCCAATTCTCAAGGAAAGGACTTTTCAAAAACACACTGATATCATTTCTGCTTTATCAAAGTTAGCCAGATAATAGGCGTAGTGTGTATGAGAAACGCATGAATAACTGCTTAAAATTGCGCTTCGGATGCTACAGCTTAAAACATGTAGAGTAAATAGGAATTACATGAAGCAACCATCGGCGAATATTGCCAATATTTCGGTACATAAGTTTGTAACTTCCACTGTTAACGTTTAATCAATTCATTTTGATTTACGTACAAGTTCTCACCATTTTATTTATATATATTTCAAATGAAAACTTTCTTAAAACTTATTGCTCATAAATAGTTCTCCAACCAAATCTGTAAATAGACTTATCTGATAAAACACTTTATAACACGAATGGTGGTAGTGCAAAGTAAGCGCAACCGATTATTATTATTTTATTTATTTATTTATTTATATTTCCGAATAACAAACTACATGAAGTTGAGCCTAGGACATTCTTTCGAGGAGGCTGGACGTCAATGAAAACCGAATGAAAAAAATAAACAATATAAATTATCACAAAGAAGAAGGATGATTCTGTCATGTTTTAGCTACAAATATACACTGTTAAAAAAAAAAAAAAAAAAAAAAAATCATGTAAGATGGAAAGCTCAGCAGCAGAAATTCTAGACAAAGCCCGTAAAATAAATAAATAAATAAGTGTTTAGACCATAAATTATGTATATAATGACCTCAAATTATGTTACATGCCCGTAAAAAACACTATGCTCGCAAAAAAAAAAAAAAAAAAACATTAAACCAATGTTTTTTTATTTTATTTATTTATTTATTTATTTTTGCGGGCTTTGTCTGGAATCTCTACTGCTGGGCTTTCCCCATAATCTTACAAGATTTTTTTTAAAAGTGTAGGGACACAAAATTAACCAACTTGTGGCTCACAGCGAATTTTTCACGATAATTCGTTGCTAATCAAATCTTGGAAATATTGTGTCATTAACCCAATTCAATGAAATCTTAAATTCCAGACTTTCTATTTATATATGAATAAAACACTAAATAAAGTACGGAGGCTGAGAAGTATCCTCGTTGATCCACCATGTTAATTTACCCCCTGGAAAATCATTTCTAAAGTAATTTCGGAATATAAAAAATCCCCCCCCCCGGTCATTCACATAATTAAAATATAAAGTAACAAAAATACTCAAAAATGAGTACAATTGTGAGAAATATGAGTATGACACACAATAGCTCCGAAACAAATATACTCAAATTCAATAATACTATGTACTTATTATTCACAATATTAACATGCTCAAAATTCTCAATATTCCAAACATAGATTGCCATTGATGTATTCTTCCGCAAATTAGTATGAAACCTCATCGAAATGTAGTTCTGGAAATATGATGAAATAAATTTTGTGTTTGAACTTTTTCTGTTTAAATTTGTAAAAATTCTATTAAAGAATTTCTTTTATTTCAGCATATTTATAACAATTTATGAATAAATATTAATTTGAAAACATGCGATATTTCATGAATAGGACAAACATGTTTACCTTTTTTAAACAAAATTACTCATTCAAAATGAGAATGCTCATTTACTCACTTTTGGGCACTTCATTTTCAACAGTGTTAGTTTCTAAGTAGTGTTTATTCGCAAATCTAATGCATTACCCTTTAACGTTCACTACTTAATTTATTTTAAAAATTACTAAACTAATTTTAAAAATGGCTTTTAGACATATAGCTGATCATAAATATTTTAAAAATAAAAAATTAGTATTGTTCCTTTTCGAGAAATTTTCGGTTTGAAACATCTGTAAGTAAACCTTATTAAATTCAAATAATATTTAATTTAATAAATAAATCACTTTATAAGTAAACATTATCGACAACAAAAACTCGTAAAAGTTGCATAGATCCCAACATTTCAATTTATTCCGGAGTATTTTAACCCTTTGCGGCGCAAGGTAATTCGGATCATTTAAATTACACTGCTACTGGAATTTACGAACATAATTAAAATAGAAGAATTTTTAAATTTTCACGTTAAAAAAAGGGCCTTTTCTGCTATGTTATAAATGTAAATTTTTACTAAAAAATTTCAGGGATGAGTTTTTGCACTTGAGAATTAAAATTAGGTGTTCCATCAGCGCGAACACTGCGACTGAAAGGGTTAAGCAGAGAGTATTAATAAAAGCAAATAATCTTTTTTTTCTTAATTCTAATCCTAAAGATCTTTTAAAGAGTAGCTTATAATCCTTTTGGTTTGGCATATCACTTTTAATCCTTTTAGTGAGATGCAATTTCCAATACTTCAAAGATTCTGATTCATGGACATCTCTTTATTTAGCAGACTTTGTTACTAATAAAGTGTAAAAGAACTTAAGAGAAATGCAAAAGAAACAAGCAAAATTTTTTCCTTTGTGACCAGCTGATGCTGGGTCAACCATATCGTAATTAGAATCGCCAGAAAACACAAAATGGCTTACGACATAATAAACATACACCCTCGGAATACAAATATTGACTTATTATGCATCATCATCTCCTAATACACCTTAATCCCCTTCCGTTTGAACTTGGACTTGCCATTTAACGAATTATAAACTTATAATAAACTCGTCAACATGCGAAAACAAACGAATCTTTATCAAAACTTGTCCGGTAAATAACTAGAGCGGACAGTTGGTCACAATGGTAAAAGACCATCGTTCCCCACCCATTTTCGCGCGCTGGCGGTTAATTTTAGCGGGAAAAGTGTCACGCATGCGCACTCGCGTGTGAAGTGGACAGTTGCGGTCAATTCGGCAGAAGAATCTGTTTGTCAAATGATTTTTGTTTTTGTTTTGCATTGTAAATTACAAAAAAATAAACACATCCTTATTTTTCTATTCTTGTTTTACTTTTGATTTAGTAAATAAATAAAAAAATCATTCTTTCTTAACTTCCTAGAAAACATCCTGAGGAATCAAAAAAAAAAAAAAAAAAAAAAAAACTAAGTTGTAATGGCCAGGTAAACAGTCAAAAAGAAAAATTTAAAATCGATAAACTTTATTGGAATTTGCTTTTTTTTTTTTCCCTTTATATTTTGTATTTTCTGTCACTAGATGCATTTAAAAATATCCATTTCTCATTATATTTATATACACCCCGCGACAAAAAGGCAGGAACAAAGGGTTTTTTCTTTGATTTTTCATAAAATAACGTTATCTAAATTGTGCTTATCATTTATTGTTATTATAAAATAACACTATTCCTGGACTAATTTTTGTTTTAAGACTAATTTAGAAAAATTTTAAGACTAAAATTTTTCTAATTTAAGACTAAACAGCGCGACAAAAAGATAGGAACAAAGGGTTTTTTTTTTTTTTTTAATTTTTGAATATGATTATTTTGAATATGAATATTTTGAATATGATTCAAATATTTAATATGTTTTTGATATGATAATATTTTATTATGATAATAAATGAAAAGCACAATTTAGATAATGTTATTTTATGAAAAAAAAAAAAAAAAAAAAAAAAAAAAAAACTTTGTTCCTATCTTTTTGTCGCGGAGTGTAGTCTTAAATTAGAAAAATTTTAGTCTTAAAACGTTTCTAAATTAGTCTTAAAACAAAAATTAGTCCAGAATAGTGTTATTTTATAATAATAATAAATGATAAGCACAATTTTGATAACATTATTTTATGAAAAATGAAAGAAAAAAACCCTTTGTTCCTATCTTTTTGTCGCGGGGTGTATATGCTATTAATTTTGCGATTGTTGTAGAATGTTGATAAAGGATTCTGAATTTCATTGTCATTTAAGAACTACGTAATTACGTCGTTATTTCTATACAGAGTTACTTCGCCACCTGGAAATCACAGGTACATCCTTAAATCCATTAAAATCAGGGAAAATGCGGAGAGATTAGACTGACTTAAAAAAAAAAAAAAAAAAAAAACCGAACTGATTAAAAATAGGAAAAAAAAAAAAAAAAAAACATGAAAATATGTAAGTTTTTAATTTCTCAGCTTTTCTTCTGCCAGAGAAATATTCTTTAATTTGTGCAAAAATAAATAAATAAATAAATAAATAAATAAATAAATAAATAAAATAAAGAGAAAATTTAGTTTTCTAATTTAATACATATATATATACATATATATATATACAATACTTAGCTTCACAGCAGTATTGTGCCCGGTACAAGGATATTTATAGGGATATCCTTGGATCGACATCCAGTTACCTATCATCTCCTCCTCCTTTACTTCAATTTAGAGCATGCGGTTCTAATAGATGTAAAACTTGCCCTATGGCCTCTCACACACAACTGAATAATAATCACTCTTTGGTTCCATTTTGTCAGGCATACAATGTTATTTATAAAATCAATTGTGGTCATTGTAAACTTAGTTATATTGGTGAAACTTCAACTCCTCTTCATCTACGCATTAATCAGCATCGATCAGATTCTAAAAACCTTTCAGCTGCATCTTCTAAGTCAACTATAGAATTACAACACTTTAAATCACATAATTTTAATTCATGTACCATAGAGATTGTAAAAATTCTGAAAAATAAAAGTGAGCGACTATTTCTTGAATCAAAATTTATGCAATATTATAATACAATTTATCCATATGGCCTAAATTCCGAATACTTTAGTAAAACTATTAAAGCATTTTCTAACATCAACCCTCTACAGGATTATTCGACTATTTATGCACAACTCAATCACAAAATTAACAATAAAACTTCTAGAACTAAACGAGGTAGTAAAAAAACAGATTTAATCTTTTCTAAAAGTGCCATTATTAAACTCATTTCAGATCTACAGACTAATTACTTATCTAACTATAACTGGTTCATTATTCGAAAATTTATTTTTGCAATTAAAAAGAAATACTTAGTAAACTTTCTGAATGTCTTTCAAAGCCAATCCTATAATAAACATTTTTCAGACATTTTTTATGATATTATAATGTACAAAATCAAACAATTTAATTTAAAATTTAAAAAAAAGCCCAACAAATTTAAAACAAATACTCAATTAATTGTGAATTTTACAAATCAAATATTGAACAGTATTAACATTACGTCTATCATTAATGACAAAGAATGTTTGTTTCCGATTAAAGATTTAAATCTATCTCGTACCTTCAAATATCCTCTTCCTCTTGGCAGAAAGATATTCAATTATAATTCTGTATCTAAGTCTACCTCTTTTACTAACACTGTAACCTGTAAATGCAATGATCCTTCTTTCTCAAAATTTATTGACAGAGACCATGGACACATTATCACGGGTAATCTCAATATTATTGATAATTATCAATTAAAAAAATTCATGAAATTTGGCACCAAATTTAGACTTCCAGTTAAAACTAGCATTCCACAAATCTTTCAACAGTTTTCTTATGACCTAGATTTATTTATTTATAAAATATCTATTACTCATAATAAACCTATTGCCTACTTTACTCAATGGAAAGCTTTTGTGTTACAAAAAATCAAAAATGCATTATTTATCAATTCTTCAAATCTGGTGTTATTTAAAAAATCTGTACTTCTTAACTCAATCAAATCACTACAGGATGACTTTGTGATCACTTATGTTGACAAATCACCTAATAATTATGCCATTATTTGTAAATCCTACTATCTCTCTATTTTAAACTCTTCAATCAATAATAGTAACATCTTCAGTTTAACTAATAATAACCTTATTATTAATAACCGAAAAATACATAATTACTATAAACTACTTCAACTTCCCTTCAATAACTTTAATTATCCTTATATAGTTCTCATACCTAAGTTTCACAAATCTCCAATTAAATTTCGCACTGTCACTGTTGGGTGTAACACTTATAACAACAATGCTAATAAAGCTCTACTGGATATTCTAAAACAAATTTACAAATGTACTTGCAAAGTTGATAATTTACACTGTCTTAAAAATAGCTTTCAATTAATTCAATACATAAAATCGCTCGATTCAATAGACAATATTATGACTTTTGACTTTCAAGATCTTTTCAATAATATTGAGTTATCAGATCTTAGTAATATCATTTACAGTCTTTTTCAAGAATATAAAGCTCAAATTAATCTTCCTTACAATTTTAAAGCAGAAAAATTTAAAACACTTCTTAACTTTGTTATCCATAATAATTATATCTTCCACAACAACGCTATCTATTTGCAACAATTAGGCATCCCACAAGGAGGTTGTAGCTCCAGTATTTTGGCAGATCTCTATCTTTATTATTATGAAAAGCAAATTTGCAATGATCATGTTCGATTTTATCGTTACATCGATGATATTATTGTATTTTATCTCAACAAGAACTCACAAAATGGCTTTTCCTTCAATTATCCACCTAATTTAAAGCTAACTCAAAATACTCTGACTAATCAATCAATTAACTTTTTAGATCTCAAAATAATAATCGATGGTAATAAACTTTACACAGATATCTATGACAAACGGCAAGATTTTTGTTTTAATGTCAACTTATTTACACATTTTAATTCATGTCTGCATCTTTCGGTATTCAGAAACATCATCATTAACCATTTATTTCGAATTAATAATTTATGCTCTGTAAAGTTTAAAAACAAGAATATTAATAAACCGATCACAGCCACTGCTAAAATGGGTTTTCCTAAAAACTTTGTATTTTCTATTTTATATCCTTAACCATGTCTCTGTCAGTACAAAAAAAAAAAAAAGCTGTGTACACTCTTGTGTATATCAACAAAAAAATTATAAAATAATAAAAGACAATAAAAAAGGTGGCGGTTGGGTGGGCAGATGTTTGATTACGGAGGTGGGGTGGTGTTGTAAGGCTGGATGGTTGGGTGGGTTTGAGAAATTAAATTATAAAAAAAAAAAAAAAAAAAAAAAAAGTAGAAGGCTTGTTGCATTTGCTTTGTATTAAAATTTCAGATTTTTCCTTTTTGAGTTGTCAACTATATTTAATGTTCTAATTATACTGTTAAACACAATGTGATCAATCGGTGAATTTCATTGTGGCTTCGTGGTTTCATTGTTGTTCATCTGCTTTGAAATTTTGCATTTTTGGATCCATATGGTTCCTGTTCTGGTTGTGGCAGGCTGGGGGAGTGTTGCCGGCGTAAAACTAGTTTAACCCCACAGGCAAGTCACAAGTCTTGCCGCCTGCCTCCTTCTTCCTATCTTGTGTTTCTTGGGTTGTTTTTTCATTAATTTTGATGAGTTTATGGTTTTGAGTTAAGATTTGTTGTTTTACTTTATTGATTCGTTTGTTTTGCAGACTGTTAATTAATAGATCTGGTTTCTTTGCATTGTGTATTTCATCCACTGATGATTTTTTTTTTTTTTTTTTTTATCTTATTGGTCATTGGTGTTTCAGTGATCTTGTGTCTGTTGCTTGGCTTCTACTATGCTTAATAGATCATCTTTATTATATATATATATATATATATATATATATATATATATATATATATATATATATTATTATTATTATTATTATTATTATTATTATTATTTTCTTCAGTGGGAATTTAAAACTTCAGAACATAAAATTAATTATTAATATCCTTTTTACATTTTCATTTCTTTTATAAATACAGTCGGCAGCAAAATTATTCGAGCGCTAGTAATAATTCCTATATTTTAAAAAGTACACTTAATACTGTTTTGTTAAATAAATCTGTGTCGAGTCTAAGAACATGATTCTACAAGGATTTGTTTAACAAAACAGTATTAAAGTGTACTTTTATTTATACTATAGGAATTATTGCTATCGTTCGAATAATTTTGCTGCCGACTGTATTATTAAAAAGTATTTTATACGTGAAAAATTTCGACCTCCAATTTTCAATGGATCTATACGTTTTGGGATCTCCTGAACACGACTGGATCATTTTTGGAAAACGTTTATCTGTCAATTTGTCATGTGCATCAAATTTTGGGGACGCTGTATTTAACAAACCAACGAACGAAATTTAACCGAAGTCGGTATTTAGTTGTACCCTGGCATAAACTGGTGCTGATTACATTTCCGGATCAATCGCTCAATAAGTGGCGCTGTCGTAGCATTTTTTCATAATTTTTTAATATAGCAGTATAGGACAAAATTTCATATAAATGTACATAATGAGAGTTATTTTTAACAAATGATTGTGAAATTAACATGAATTATTATTAATAATAGTAGTAAACTAGAAAAATAATTGTGGGCATGTAAGAGCATCGCTTCCCCCCCCCCCACCCCCGGGAGTGTAAATTATCAGTATGAACATCTTTCAAAAGAACTCGTCAGTATCTTTAAAAAGAATGGTTGAACCATAGATCTGTGATAGCTGAAAACAAAGTTATAGATTTTTATTTATTTATTTATTTTTATTTTTATTTTTTTTAAGAGAGCAAAAAGTCGCATATTTTCTGATGTCGGCACCAAATTGACTTTCTTTCGGTATTTGGTGTTATACTTCTTTGAAATAAAAATCGTCTGCATTCATCATAAAGGATAATTTTAATAAATAATAATTTAATAAATTATTTGTACTGAGTGAATTTACATACGATAACATAAAAAAAGTCTTGTGGTATTGTACATTAATTTTAAGGTGTCGGTAGCTTTAAAAGAAATTATTTTGCATTTTTCAATAAACAAATGTTAAAAGGGCAACTTTTTTTTTTTTTTTTTTTTTTTTTTTTGAGTCTATTTAATATTGTTCAATATGTTAGGAATATATGGGAGAGAAAGTGATTAGTTTTCCTTAATTTCTATGTTCATTGCTGTACAGTCGGTAACAAAAGTGTCCGAACACTAGCAAAAATTCTTATGTAAAAAAAGTACACTTCATACGGTTTTGTTAAATAAATCCAATGTCGAATCCTGTTCTTAGTCAGTGTAAGAACATGGCTCGATAAGGATTTATTTAACAAAACCGTATGAAGTGTACTTTTTTTACATAGGAATTTTTGCTAGTGTTCGGACACTTTTGTTACCGACTGTATAAGAGCCACTATAGATATACCTAGCATCAAAAACAACAAGATCTGTCATTTGTAAATTAAAAATTCCTATACTTGATAAATAAACAAACATTGTTTCCTGAACTCTAATAATAATAACAACAAACCTATAATAATCCATCATAGCGCATACAGAATCCGGTTGTTAAAGAGAAGCCATAATATTATCAGTGCATCTATTTATGGCTAGGCGAGTGACCGTTCTGCAACAATTACGAAATAGAGAAAAAAAAAAGTCATAATTATCGCTACTGACCCAATTATATTCCGTAACTTATGAATATAGAATTGCCTGTACTAACACGGTTATGATGAATGCCTGCAAAATGTAAATTAAATTAATGCAATTCGTAAGAGAAGCATGGCAATCACATATTTGACATGGAAAATGAAAATTTCTATGCAGATTTCGTCGGAGTGCAATGTAGTGTATAAATATATGAATTTATTATGATAGAAAGATAAATATTTTAGGAAAATTTACAGCAAGTATTTTAGATATTCAATAATAAAAGATGGTCATGGTAGATAATGTGTAGTATAAGATGAATATAATTATAAAATTAGATTATATTATGTATAATCTAAATATAATATAATATGATTGCAGTCGTAGTAATTTTGATCATTTTGAAAATATTTTCCAATTAAGGGCTGGAGAACATTTAAATATTCGTAAATGTTAATTTACGCATCAATATGCTAAATATTAAGTTAAACTAGTATGTTGTGGCCACCACATGACTTTCTTCTATATTTCCCTATACAAATTTACTCAGTAAAAATAATTTATTAAAATTATTATTTATAAAAAAATTATCTTCCATGATAATGAAGACGATTTCCATATTAGAGAAGTAGTATAAAACTAAATATCCAAAAAAAGTCAATTTTCTTCTCAATATTTAAATTTAAAAAAAAAAAAAAAAAAAAAAAAAATTACGATTTTTTTTTTCGTTAAAAGTAAAAAAAATCGATAACTTTGTTTTAAATTATCATAGATCTATAGTTCAACCATTCGTTCTAAAGGTATTGACGAGACCTTTCGAAAGATACCCATCTTGAAAATTTACCCCCTCCCTGGGGGAGTACTCCCCCCCAGGGGGGGGGGGGGGAAACGATGCCCCCACATACACAATTTTTTTTCCTAGTTAATTACTACTATTATCAATAATTCATATCAATTTTACAATCACAAGTTAAAAATAACTCTCATTGTGTACATTTATACGAAATTTTGTCCTATACTGCCATGTTAAAAATTTAAAAAATACGATTACAGCGCCATCTGTTGAGCGATTGATCCCCAAATCTAATCAGCACCAGTTTATGTCAGGGTGCAACTAAATACCAAGTTTGGTAAAATTTCGTTCATGGGTTCGTGAGATAGTGTCCACAAAAATCGTGATACACACAGACAGACATTTTCTAAAAACTATCAAATCGTGTTCAGGACATCCCAAAACGTGTAAATCCGTTCAAAACCGGAGGTCGAAAAATTTCACGAATCCAATACTTTCTCTATATTACATATAGAAGAAAGTAAAAATAGATTAATAATTAACTTTTATTACTGCAAAGTAAGTCAACGCTTCTCCATTGAGACTCAAAAAGCTTTTGATATATATCATGGTGTGTACGTGTGTATGTGTGCTAGAATGAGCACCCAGATAGTGGTCTCAAACATCACCCAATTATTTTAAAAGTTGGTATAAATATTCATGAGCATGTGGAATTAGCTGCATAGTTTTGTTTGGGTATTTACCGTGTTTATTGTTTGTGTACAGGGACACACAAAAAAATCTTTTAACATTAAACTCTATAGGCAGAATTCATTTCAAGTTATTTTAACAAGATTAAACTACATTGAGCATAAGGAAATTGATATTATAATTAAGTTGATTAAAAGCATATGGTTAGTTTAGAAAAATATATGAATAGACTTCATAATTAAGATACAGGACTACAGGGCTACACAAAATGATTGTGATATGCTATTAATTATCCAACTCAATTCAAATCCAAAAAAAATATTGATGAGTTACAAAGGATTAGTTATATAGTTTTCGGTACATATTGTGTTTGTGTTTCGTGTATAGGGATACACAAAAGGATAGAGTTATATTGCTTTCTATGGGCTATATTTCTTTAAAGTGCATTTTAATGCGGTTACATTCCAATCAGCATAATGAGATTAACGTATGTGTTACCAGCATACTTAAAAGCATAGATTTGTACACACAAAAGAATCCAGGTATATTATGCAATCATTCGATTGATTTTAAATTTGGTACATATATTTGTGATTCACATAGAATAACTGCATAGTTTCTGATGCATATGTTGTTTGTAGATTCCATATAGAAAAATACAAAAATATTTCTATGTATTACGGTCTATATTTAACATTTCAACACTGCATTCAAAATTATGAAAATTTCCATAAAGTTGTTTGAATTTTATGGAAAAGGTTTTGATGATTCATTTTATGTATTTACTTTTTGACTACTAATACATCCCACCTAGAATTTCAGAAGACACTACTTACAAGGAAACATTCAAAAGGTGTCATCTTCAAAAAGTATTGAAAAAAATATATTTGATTCTACTCTTCATAAAACACCAGAAAATGAAAAAATTATCGGCTGAAATTAATTACAGTGACCACAAAAAATTATCAAATTTAAGCATATTTGGCGAGTCACACTGCTAGGCGATTGAATTTGAGTACTTGGCGGAAAAGCAAAACACAGTTCTGTTCGTACACGGCATTCTCGGTGCTAGCAAACGTACGCGCTAACAGCGCTAAATCGCCAAATATGCTTAATTTTGATAATTTTTTGTGGTTGCTGTAATTAATTTCAGCCGATATTTTTTTCATTTTCTGGTGTTTTATGAAGAGTAGAATCACATATATTTTTTTCAATACTTTTTGAAGATGACACCTTTTGAATGTTTCCTTGTTAGATAACGTCTGCAATTTACTATAAAGATATCTGTCTGCAATTTAAAAATCATTTTATAAAACAATTCTAAATAAATAATGTATCTTATTAAGAAGTTCTTAATAAGAACTTATTCATTACATTAAAAATGTAGCCAAAGCCACAAAAAAAAGTAATTAATTAGTTGTTTAATTTAATTTATTTAAAATAAAAAACAAAATTAAAATCTCGAAGAATTAGTATTTTCTTCTAGGCCTTGTTTTCATCTGATAGTCTTCATAGTCTCTAGCTCAAGTTTAATTTTCATAACAGCAAGCTTTTTCTTAGAGTATCCTAATATTTTGGGACGGTTTATGTTTATTTATTTATCTTTATTATTATTATTTTTAATCATGACTATTTTTTTGCATCATGTATTAAAATATCATTAAAAGCGTGAAATGATCCTTAAAAAAATTCTTTTAAATTCAAATTATTTTCACTTCCGCAATAATCTTTTGCCTAATTAAGATTATTATTTTAAATCGATTTATCTTTCCCTTTTAAATATTTTGTTTCATTTGAATATAATTTCAGTATAAGGCACGTTCAATACTACATATTAGGTTACTTTTTGTGATGACATGTTTTTTTCTGGATTGAAAGAAATAATATTTCTATTTTAACAAACAAAAAATTTAAAATATTACAACTGAAATTAACAATAACTTTCGTAACGAGTGTAATCAGAAAAAAAAAAAAAAAGATACAGCTATTTTATGTAATTTTCGAATTAAAATAATCAAGAACGAAGAATAAATCTCAGTTTATATTTAGAAATGGAATAAATGATAAAGCTGAAGATAATTATTAACTTTCAAAAAAGAAGAAATATCCATTATTTAAGCTACACGCTTGAAAGATAACTTTTTTTTTTTTTTTTTTTTTTTAATCCATTTGGCAAAATAAAGATTCAAAAGCAAATAATAAATGCATTCATAATCTCTTAGAAATTTCCTCCTGTCTTCCTATACTAGTTATTTGTATCGATTACCTTCAAAAATATTAATAGACATTCAAAAAGAAAAAATATATATAAGTTGTATGATTAATAAATCGAAAAAAAAAAAGCAATTAAATAGGAATTCTGATTAAAATATTTTTTTTTTTTTTTTTTTTTTTTTTTTTTTCGGTAAGAAACAAAATCAACAGGCATTGCATAAATCAACAGAGGAAAAAAATAAATAAAAAACTCTTTCCAAGCTGACACGCAGGACAAAAACGGAAAGAGACTTTTTTCTGTTTTATTGAGTAAATAACCGAAGACGAAAATTAAAAAAACTATATAGTTTTCTTTAAAAATACATTTATATTTTTTTACTATATTGATTTATTGATTATATTGATTTTTATAAAGGATATTAAAAAAGAGTTTTCTATCAGTGAAAATGCGTAATGCCTGATACACACATTCACAAAATGCAATTAAAATGGTATTTTTAAGAAAATTACTCTACACCGTCCCTCTGCTAATGCATAATTTAAAAACACAGGGTTCGATCCATGTTTAATTTTTTGAGCCCTTTATTGTAAAAATAAATAAATAAATAAATAAAACAGAAAATGTAATTAAAATGGCATTTTTAAGAAAATTACTCTATCCTTCAGGTAAATAAATAAAATAAATAAAAAAATTATCGATGTTTTAATTTTTAGGGCATATTTTTGTTGAAAAAAAAAAAAAAAGAAAGAAAGAAAGATTAAGATAAAGAAAATATAGAAAATGCAATTAAAATGGTATTTTAAAGAAAATTACACTATCCCCCCCCCCTCCATGTTAGTTTAAAAACCCAAGGTTCTATCAAGTTTTTAATTTTTGGGCCATTTTTTGTGACAACAAAATAAACAAATAAATAAGCTTTTTTTTTTTTTAATTTTTAAAAACAGGTTTTAATTTTTGGGTCCATTTTCTTAAAATAAATAAATAAAAATATGATTTTTACCATATAAAACCTTCTTCTTCTTTTTTTTTTTTTTTTTTAATGATTCACGCTATATAATGTCTAATATGAAGTTACAAGTATTTTTAATGAACCAAGTATAGGTAATCCTTAAAAAGAGTATTGAAAATATGGAAAAAATTTATAAAGGGATCATTTTTATGTTGTGAAAGGGTCACTTATATGAGTTTGATTTTTGTGAAGGATCACACTTTATGAATTTGAATTTCGAAAAGGGGTCATTCATGATGTGGAATTTCATGAAGGGACTGTAAAAGGACTCTAATTTTTGACTGAGTGGACACTTAAAACCACAAAAATTAATGTTTTAATATTTATGAAACATTTTTATTTAAGCTTTATGTATTACAAATAAAACGATAAAATTATTTTCGTGTTTTTTGGGTAAAGAGAATGCATTGCAATAATACAAATTTTATAAAAACATTATTATTTAAACTATATGTGTTACAAACAAAATGATTGAATTGTTTTAATATTTTTTGGATAAATAGAATGTTTGCAATGATAAAAATTTTATTAAACACATTATTTAATATATGTGTATCACAAATAAAACGATAAAAATGTTTTTAATGCTTTTAATGCTTTTCCAATAAAGATAATGCATTGTAATAATAAAACATGTTATAAAATATTTTTATTTAAGCTATGGATGTTACAAATAAAACAATAGAATTGTTTGCATGTTTTACAGATAAAGAGAATGTATTGCAATAATAAAAATAAATTATAATACATTTTTATTTAAGCTATATATTTCTCGAATAAGAAGAACGCATTCCAATATTAAAAATTTCATAACATTTTTATTTAAAACCCCTTTTAGGCCAAACAGAGAAATTTTATAAAATGTGGTATTATTTTCATTGAAATATGCTTAAATTACATTCATTTAGACACAAAAAATGTTTCGTGCGTGAAAAATAATATTTTATTTAAGAAATAGAAGGGTGCCTATTTAAATAAAAAAATTAAATAAAAAATAAGTTTAAATAAAAAATTTTTATGAAATTTGTTTTATTTTTATTTTATTTACAGAACTTGCAACTTTAATCCCTTATAAAATCATACGATTAAGTAAAATAATTATACATTTTCAAAAAGTTGAATTTGTCAATAATCATTTCAAGTTAGAAAACAAACGTGTTTTGAAAAATTCTCAACAAAAAGTGTTTACTCCAATTGAATTATAAAGATTTTATAAATATCTTCAGAACCCTTAAAAAAAGGCAGAAAAATAAAATTAGTGAAAAATATACATCACAGTGTTAATAAAAAAATATTTATTGAAATGGTGCCTTTGGCCGAAAATGGGTTTTAAGCTGTGTGTGTTGCAAATAAAACGATAACATTTTTTTAAATTAAGATTAAAAACTATTAAAAGTTTAAAATTAGGAAACATTTCACGTGTATATATAATATATAAAAGGCAACAAACCACTTTAAAATACGTAGATAAAATATTTTTATTAAAAACGACACAAAGCTTTTCGCCATTATAACAATAGCATCATCAGGTGTAATTGTGTTACATAGAACCAGCAATATATAAACAAGAGAAGTTCAAACGGTTTAAAGTTACGGTTACAATAAAAAAAAAAAATTAAGTTACGGTTACAATAAAAAAAAAAATTCATTTGAATATCATTTTCAGAAATTTTTTCCCCTATGAGCACAACGCGTGCCATAGTTTATGAAGTTGATTACACCTGATGATGCTATTGTTATAATGGCGAAAAGCTTTGTGTCGTTTTTAATAAAAATATTTTATCTACGTGTTTTAAAGTGGTTTGTTACCTTTTGTATATATTTTTTTACGTTTTTCGGATAAAGAAAACGCATTACAATAATAAAATTTTTATAAAATATTTAATTTAAGCTATATATCTATATATTACAAATAAAACGATAGAATTTGTTTCAAAATTTTTCGAATAAAAAGAACGTATTGCAATAGTAAAAATTTCATAAAGCATTTTTATTTAAACTATATGTATTACAAATAAAACCTTTTTTTTTTTTTTCTGACTTGCAGCACTGAAATAATAAAAACATTATTAAAAAAAATTAAGTTTTTTTTTTTCCCTCTGTGCGTTACAAATAAAACGTTAAAATCCTTTTCATGTTTTTCAGATAAAGAGTACGTATTGCAATAATAAAGATTTTATAAAAGTTTTTCATTCAAGCTATATGGGTTACAAATAAACGATAGAACTGTTTTCATGTTTTTCAGATAATGAAGACGCATTCTAATAATGAAAATTTAATAAAATATTTTTATTTAAACTATATGTATTACAAATACTATATGTATTACAAATGTATTACAAATTAATTGCCAAAAAAAAAAAATAATAATAATAATAATAATAATAATAAATAAAAACATTATTATTTAAGCTAATTATGTTACAAATGAATCAATGAAATTGTTTTTCGGATAAAGATAATGCATTGCAGTAATATAAAAGCAGCTTTATAAAATATTTTTATTTAAGCTATATGTGTTACAAATAAAACGATAGAATTGTTTTAATATTTTTCGGATAAAGAGAACGCTTGCAATAATGAAAATTTTATAAAATATTTTATTTAAGATATAAGTGTTACAAATAAAACGATAAAAAGTTTTTAATGCTTTTCTAATAAAGGTAACGCATTGTAATAATAAAACATGTTATAAAACGTTTTTATTTAAGCTGTTACAAATAAAACGATAAAAAGTTTTTAATGCTTTTCTAATAAAGGTAACGCATTGTAATAATAAAACATGTTATAAAACGTTTTTATTTAAGCTGTTACAAATAAAACGATAAAAAGTTTTGAATGTTTTTCTAATGAAGGTAATGCATTGTAATAATAAAACATGTTATAAAACATTTTTATTTAAGCTGTTACAAATAAAACGATAGAATTATTTTCATGTTTTTCAGATAAAGAGAGTACATTGCAATAATAATAATAATGATACATATATTGTATGTTGGTATTTTCATCTATCTTTTGTTTGCTGCGTGTTACAAAGGTATTAAATTATTCAAATTATATATATATATATACATATAACATTTTTATTTAAGCTGTATGTGTTACAAATAAAACAATAACATGTTTTTAATGTTTTTCGGATAAAGAGAACGCACTGCAATAATAGAAATTTTGTAAAATATTTAATTTATGCTATATGTGTTACAAATAAAATGATGGAATACTATAAAAAAATTCGGATAAAGAGAACGTACTGCAATAGTAAAAGTTTAATAAAAGGTTTTTATTTAAGCTATATGTGTTTCATATAAAAGAATTATTATTATTTTTATTATATTGTGGTTTCCTGATAAAGAGAAAGCATTAAAATAATAAAAGTTTTATAAAACTTCTTTTTTTTTTTTATGTCTATGTATTACAAATAAAACGTTAAAATTGTTTTCAAGTTTTGGGGATAAAGCGAACGCATTGCAATGATAAAAATTTTATAAAACATTTTTATGGGTTACAAATAGAACGATAGAATTATTTTTATGTTTTTCAGATAATGAGAATGCATTGCAATAATGAACATTTTATAAAACATTAAAAAAAAAATCTAATTGTATTACGAATAAAACAATGAAATTGTTTTTCGGATGAAGAGAACGCCTTGCAATAATAAAAATTTTATAAAACATTTTTATCTAAGCTATATGTGTTACAAATAAAACGATAAAATCGTTTTAATTTTTTTCGGATAAAGAGAACGCATTTTAATAATAAACATTTTATAAAGCATTTTTATTTAAACTATATGTGTTACAAATAATAAGATAAAGTGTTTTTTCTGTTTTTCTGATAAAGAGAATGCTTTGCAATATTAAAAATTTCTTAAAAGTTTTCTTACTTAAGCTTAAAATTAGAGTCAAAATTAATTATCATCTTAAAAAAGAAAGAAAGAAAGAAAAGGAGAAGATTATTACTGTAGCTTCACGGTTGAGAAATAATAATTTTTTTGATTTGTCGGATGAAGATTCAAAAGCAAATATACAAAAGTATTCATAAATTCTTATTATATTTGAGTAATCTACTAGTTGATATATTATTTTCAGAAGTATTAATAGACTTTCAAAGAAAAGTGGGAAACCCATAAGTTACAAAATATATGAATAGAAAAGTAATCAAATATGGATACGAATTAAAAATTACAAAATACTTTTTTACCGAAATGAAATAAATTCAATGCATATCACATAAATCAACAGTATAAAAGGATGCGATTTTTTTTTCTTTCTAAATTGACACGCTTCACCGAAAATAAATGATATTTTTCTTTTATTTTTTCTGAATGAAGCTTCAGAGGCAAAAAATAAAAATATTCACTTTTCTGGGAAATTTTATAATGGTATTAGGAATTAATTAGGTATATTGACAGTATTAAAAAAAAATATGTCAAACATAATATTTTCAATAAAATGAAAATAAATCAATTTCATTTGAGGTGCTAAATTAAAAAGAATAAAATGAAATAAAATATAAAAAATAAAAACTTTCCCTGAAAAAATGATGCATACCTATTAAGAAAAAGGAGTTAAAATTCTGTTAAAGACAGAATTTAATTTAGTACGAAGGACTATTAATTTTAATCTGTAAAATTTTTATTTTTATTTTTATTTTTGTTTTTATTTTGTTTTTAACTTTTTAATTTACTTTTTATCTTTTTTTTTTTTTTTTTTTAACCGTAAATCTGGCCCACGTACTTTTTAAAATAACTGAAATGAATTAAAATGAAGGGTTACCACCTAAATTTCATACTTTAGTTGATTTTTAAAAAATATAATTATCTTATCGAAAAGCTGTTTGCACTCTTGGATTCAGAAAATTCGCCCCTTTCATTTGGTACCGAATTTGTAACGATAGGAGTGAAATTTCTAATTTAGTTTCGTGTTACACAAAACTGCTCTACAAAAACTTTACCGAGATTCAAACTAATAGTCCTCTTAGTTCTAATAAAACTCTTAAATATGGGTTGAGAAACTGATGTAGAAATGCTTCATTATTATGGTTACTCGATGTCACAACTAGATACTAACGCTTTGAGAATTTTTATAATTATGTTTTTCATAAAATTGTTAAAATATTTTTAACTTCATATATATATATATATATATATATATATATATATATATATATATATATGCACATATACATAAAACTTTTCATGGGTATGATGAAAAGAATGAGAACAAAAAGAAAACAGTTGAATAATTCACTACAAAAACCCACAAAGGCAATTAGGTAACTTGTTAACATGAATAGTTTTAATAATTTTAATATATTTGAATAGTTATATTAATTTAAATTTATTCGAAAATTAATAAGATTACTTACCTATTTTTATACATGCATACACACACACATATACATACATACATACATATATATATATATATATATATATATATACTGAAAAATTCTCATTAGGATAGCTGAATATTTTGAAGTATTTATGGAATCAAGAGTATTTTCTTGTAATGACATCGCTCTATTCAAATCTTTTGTATTTTGTTTACCCATTTAATAGAAATTACCTTCTTAAGAAAATTCTTCTAACTTTTTGTATTACTTCTTTTTTATATTCTTTCATCAATGTTATGTGTATATTTGATAAAATGTTTTCCTTCTGAAACAGTTTTTTTTCTCTCTCTCTCTCTCATGTTGTCCAACATGAAAGTAAATTTAATTTTCGTTGAAAAGAATATTTGAGTATATTCAAAAACGAGAAATCAGCAAATCAACCACTGTTAAGCATTTTTATTTTTGCTGAGATAATTTGCAGGCCTAGTTATTTACGCAAATTCGATTTCTCCGAAGCTTTCTACATTTATCAAAATCATTAAGAATACCATTAATTGTAATATTGTGGTAACTCTTCTGTATCATTGTTGGCAACATTATATAAAATCAGCACACATAAAATCAGTACATATATATAATCCCGTTGGCATCCCCCCGAATGAACAGGCTGATCAGCTTGCTAGGGCTGGGCCGTTTGCTACTTGCACCTATGGTGGTATCGCTCCAAACGACCTCAAACAGCTCTTCAAACGCATCATGCACGATCAATTTAATAGCTGGTGGGAAGATAGCCCGTACGCCCAATCATCTCCTCACTTAGGCACAACAATTTATAAATTCACTAGGAACAGGAAAGAAGATGTGGTTACTGCCCGTTTGCGAACTCTAAGTGCTGTTGCTGAATGTCGACTTTTTTGCTTCCATCTCAACAACTCTCCCATCTGTTCCATCTGCCATGCTGGGATTGGAACTGAACGTTATTATGTATTTGACTGTCGGGCATTCGCAGCAGAAAGGCTGCTTCTTTCTCAAAAGATGAATGTCTCTCTTTCCAATATTTCTTGGTGTACTTTCTGGATCATCTTGGAGAAGAATTATCAGTTATTTCGTCTGTTTATTCGACTTTTTCTTGGCACTGGTCGTTTTTAGCATTTGTGGTCTATTTATGCTTCTTGGTGTAGTCATCCTGGGTGTTGACTTGTATTGCTGTCTTTTTTAATACATTGTCTCTTCTTGTCGTTCATGGTTTTCTTATATTGTCTCTGTTTAACTAATGTTCTTGGCTAATCTGTAATGAGAGTCTGTTTATTTTTTTGGCTCAATTTTTTATGGTTTGGGACTGGTTTCTTACACGGATTCTTCGCTTCCTATTCCCCTCTTCTTGGATCGTTTGAGGTCATGCCAGCCTTTCGGCTGTAGCGCTTACCCCAACACCCTTTGTATTGTATTGTATATAATCCCACATTTCTTTTGATTGTTGATCAGGCCTAAGATTCACTTCCTTGTTTACATACACAGTTGAACCTGGTTAACGTGAACCTCAAGGGAAATAAAAATTTGTTCATGTTATCAGAAATTCATGCTATCAGTAACTCAGAAACTAATCGTCCTTTTGAAGGGGATTGTGCAAGCAGTTCATGTTAAAAGTAATTCACGATAATGAGTTTCGACTGTATTAGTCATAATCAGTTTTGCTATTCGGCACTCAAGACGGTATGTTTAACGCTGCCGAAACTGTGTATGCAAATCTTGTTCCTATTTTACGGTTTTTGATGTTGCTATGCATTTATTCTTTTGAATTAAAGGGACTACTGCGGTATACTATATTGTTATATATATTCTCCATTACTTCCTTTAAATTTTATGTCCACGAGAAATCATTTTTGCGTGAATTTTATTTACTTTAGTGTCTCAATTCTTTTTAAAACAGAACATGATTCGCTTATACGGTGAAAGCATCGGTTATTTATTGAAACAAACGCCTTTCTAAAATTTACGAAATTTCTACCTCAGTCCTTATTTCTCCCCTCTTGCGTAATTAACTTTTCATAAACTTCTTCCTTTTTTTCTCTTTTTTTGTAGGGTCGGGCCACATTAACGAAAAATCATTCAATGAACGTATTTGTTTTATAATATTATATTTAAAATTCACAAAAATCAGAACTTCATAGAATTTTTAAAGATTTTTGCAGTTAAATGCTTACATGCATGAAATTAAATCGTTTAATAACTGGGTATTCAATATATATGCATATATATATATATATATATAACAAACTATCTTAAAAAAGGTTTAAAAATATTACTTTTACTTAAACTTGTATTGTTCTTATATAGAGTTGAATTTGTAACAATGAAAAATTAAATGTTTATTAAAGATTAGATTATAGTCTCAATTTTACGATGTTAACGCAGTTTTTTAAAAGGTGTATATAAATGGTGTATTTTTGTATTATTTCTGGCCGAGTAAATCTGAGATGTTCCTTCTTTTTCCTGTTTTTTTTTTTTTTTTTTTTTCCCGTAACTGCATAGTCGTTAAAACATTGTCATTAGGTCGAAATAAGCTAGAACAAAATGTTTATTATAACATATTTATAAAGTCACTTACCTTAACACATGAAATTAAAGCCCTTTCATTTTGTTTTCATCAATTAAATATAATTTTAACACTGTCCGATAGTGCAAATAGATACTTGCTGTATCTGAAGTTCGTTCTAACGGTATTTTACTTTATTCATAAATACCCTGAGGATCTTATTTTTATAATATTTGATTATTCTTTTAAATACATATATTCGTACTAACATTAAAATTACATATTTCAGATGTAAAGCCAGCAACAATTAGTTACACGATAAAGTTTTGTTTTGAACATATTATTCGTCTTAATTTTCTCAGAGACGTTAAGCAAGGCAAATTTTTGACGAATTCTTTACTGCATAATACTCCACTCGCCCCCCCCCCCCCTCACAACAAAAACAAAAGGAATAAAGGAATAAATTATACAATAAATAAGAAAAAATTCCTGTATCAAAGTTGTGTAAGTACAGGTAAATATTTGATGTATCGAAGTTTGTTCTAACGAGATTCAACTTTATTCGTAAATAACCCGAAACTCTCATGTTTATAAAATATGACTATTTAAAAATATAGCTAAGATAAAAATGGTGTATTTCAGATGCAAAGCCTGCAGCAATTAGCTGCATAATCAAGTTTTTTTTCAGCATGTCACTCACCGTAGTTTTCCCAGTGACGTTAAGTCGGGCAAATTTTTGTAGAGTTCTTCACTGCATGGTGCCAATAAACAAAAGAAAAATATTATACGAAAAATGGGAAAAAATTGTCCCTGACCTAGTTCGTATTTCATCGTCTTATCTTCGGGATTAGTCGCGCTTTTTCGAACAATCGGAACGCGAAGTTCGTAACTGCTAACACTAACTCACCAGTACCCTGAATTAAGATTATTATCTTTGATAGAAAAAGTTGTGTTCTTTGCGTTTTCATGTTACATTGTTGTTATATTGTCTTTAGTGTTCCTTTTCTTCCCACGATAATTTATCAAGTTTGTTTAAGGGAACTTGGCATCTTATATTTGACACAACTGAATGTGTTGTATAAAAACTTAATAGTTCTCTTTAATATTTATAAATGGTATTATGTTAAATTTTTTCAATAACATATATATTCAGTTAACAATTATTATTCTTTTTGATACATCTGAAATCTTTAAATTGCTTTTTTTAAGTTTGCATTTTTTCATGAATTTATAATATTCAAAATGCTGAAGCTTCTACAAATATTTAAAAAAAGACTTTTTTTTTTTTGTTTCTTCTTTTTTTTTTTTTTTTTTTTTTTTGAGGGGGGGGGGGGGGTGATGCTAAATAGAACCCACTTAAGAGAATTAGAGATGAATTTTGCAAGTCTTTGGAAGAAAAAAGTATAAAAAATAAAACTATAACGAAAATAATATTTTTTGTAAATTATTACACAGACATGCACTTTTTAATTTTATTTTTCCAAAAACTAATTATTAAATTTAAAAATCCCTTCCTTATTCTTTTATGTAGCTTACATTAAATAAACAAAAAAAAAATATATTCAGTCTTTCTTAAATATCTGTAAAGGTTTTAGCATTTTAAAGATCATGATTTCACGAAAAAAATGCAAACTGAGAAAACGCAATTTAAAGATTTCAAATCTGTAAAATATACAGGGTGATCAATTTAAAAGAATACCCGTTGGTTTTTCTTATTACCCTTAAATCTCACGGATGTGGCAACTATTCTAACACTGAACTATAATTGTTTCAACCTTGTTTAAGTGTGGGAGACAATTTCCAACACTATTGGTCTGTTGCAACTTTATTTGTGAGGCGAAATAGAAATGGAGACGCGCAATGTAATTTAATCCTGTGATAATTTTATTTATGAAAAACAATATTTGAGGAATATGCGGAATACTTTTATCAAAACGATGTCAGACTATTTCTAAAGTAACATTTATGATACGTGTATGAATATCGTTAACTGAGAATGAGAACATATTCTATTTTGAAAACTTCGTAAGTTATAGAAATTTAAGTTTTCTTATCAAGCCAGAATGGGACAAAATTTTGCATAAACATCCATTATTAAAAACATTTTCAATGTAAAGATCTCCTACTACTCTTCAAAAAACAATTTATGATACTGGCATGAACATCGTTATCGATGACGATTCTAATTTCAAAACTTCGTATGTTATTCGAAATTTAAGATTTTCTTAACACTGCAGAATAATACAATATTTTAAACAAAGCTCTGATATGGGGATTATCGTATTGGAAATGGTATGAACTAAAATACGAAAATAATTTAAATAAAATTAACAAGTTACGATATGTTAAATGTGTCAGATCTGATGGAAGATAGACTACTAGGTGGGGTATTTCAGTTTGCGACCATGTCGTCTAATCGGTCCAATTCGTTTACCTCAACATGAATATGGTATGGCTTGTAATAGAAATTTCGGAGAAAAAATACATAAAAAGAGCATAAACGTCCATTATGAGGAATATTTTTATCGTAACGATGTCAGACTACTTTTAAAGTAACATTTACGATGCGTGTCCGTGTATGAATATCGTTAACTGAGAACATTCTATTTTGAAACTTCGTAAGTTATAAAAATTTAAGTTTTCTTATCAAGCCAGAATGGGACAAAATTTAGCATAAACGTCTACTATGAAAAACATTTTCAATGTAAAGATCTCATACTACTCTTCAAAAAACAATTTATGATACTTTCATGAACACCGTTATAGATGACGATTCTAATTTCGAACTTCGTATATTATTCGAAATTTAAGATTTTCTCAACATTGCAGAATAAGGCAATATTTCAAACAAAGGTCTGATATGGGGATTATCGCATTGGAAATGCCATGAACTAAGACACGAAAATAACCTAAATAAAATTAACAAGTTAACTACAAGTTAACAAAATTAACAACGATATGTTAAATGTGTCAAATCTGAGGGAGGGTAGACTACTAGGTGGGGTATTTCAGTTTGCGACCATGTCGTCTGATCGGTCAAGGGAATTTAAAGCAAAATTGGGAATTTTCAAAATTGACAAAACTGGAAATTTTGAAGTAATGAATATTTTAATAATTAACGCTAATATATGAAAAAAAAAATTAAATAATAATTATAAAGCTAATAAATTAATACTGCATTATTCTTGTTCCTTTAAAATTTTGCATTAGTAACAATTCTAATGATGAAATTTGTGGTACCAATTAAAAAACATTAGTTGAGAATGAGGGTAGAATAAAATAGTTAATGCATGATATTTTATCTGAAATAATTTAATAAAATAAAAGGAATTTTAAACTTCTAAAATATCGCAATCATTTTATAATTTTTTAGCAAAAAACAATATTTTTTCTTTAAAAAAAAAAAAAAAAAAAAAAAAAAAAACTTTGCTTCTTAACATGTGAAAAAACTGTAACATATCTGTAGAATAAATAACTCTTTTAAACGAGAAATTTTTCCAAATATTTAAATTTTGGCTTCTTTTTGGATGAAAGATAATGATTTAGCTTTAATTCTCATATATTAAATATAAAATGACAATAATACCGCGTTATAATAAGCTTATCAACATCTAAAAACCTTTAAACTGTGATTTATATTATATAAACAATACATTCCTTAAGATTCACCGAGTTAATTATTTCCCGTAAAATTCTCAAAGTTCGCAGAATTCCCGGTTTATTCCCCAAAATTCTCGGGGTTTTTTTACTTCTCTACTTCTAGTAGAAATTTGGAAGAAAAAATACATAAAAAGAGTTCACTTATGCTAACTAACTTTTAAATTCATGATATTTCTGCGCGTAACTTCGTCAAACTAACTTTAAATACATCAAAACAACAAAAATGAAAAGAAAAATTCATAGATTTCTCCGTTACAAGCTTACAAAAGTACGAATATTATGAAAGAAAAGTAACATTTCGTAGTAAACGTAAAAAGCTTCTTAAAATTCCTTTTGCTTCTGAAAAGAAAATCCTAAAAAATAACATCTTTTTCACAGAAAGGAAATAATAAGGAAACGGAGATATCTGGAAAGCATCGGATAGCTTTCTTAACCTAAGCGCTTTGAAAGTGACAGCTCAGACAAAAAAGGTGATTCGGGGAAGTCATAAAGGTGGAGGATAGGTGAGATCGAAGAAAAAAGGAAGAGCTATCCGAAAGGTCAACAAAGGTATGTAACAAAAGTATTGTGAGAGGGAACGTGCATTCTTCATAGCATGATTCAGGGTGAAGGTACGACATGTTTAAGCACGATTGTAAAAAAGAGTTGGAAGATGTATGAGTATATAATTGGCAATGGGAGAGGAGCTTTTTCTTTTTTTTTCCAGATAATGTTTGTATCGGAAAAACCGTAAGCGGATGTTCGTGATGCAGCGGTGGAAAATTAAATAATCGATAAAACTTTTCCACAAAAATATCTTCTATATTTTCGTATAATAAAAATTATGTATTAAAATTATTTTCCATGATGAATGCAATCAGTTTTCCTCTCAGGGAAGTATAATACAAAAAGGCGAAATAAAGTCAATTTTGTACCCTATAGGCAACACCAAAGAATTTCCTTCTGTTGTTCCTGTTGTTAACAATGATGAAAATCGATAATTTTATTTTAAATTTTCACAGATCTATTATTAGTCATTTTTTTTTTTTTTTTTTTTAAAGGTATTGACAAATTACTCATTTTGAAAAATTGCATTCCCTCTTACATGTAAGTGTAAGTAAACATGTTTACATGCAGAGGCGATGCTCCTACATGTAAAAACTAAAATTCTAGTTGAATATTACTATTATAAATAACATTTATTTATTTACTTTATTTTACAATAATTCATTAAAAATAATCATAATAACATTTATAAGAAATTTTGTTCTATAATGTCATATTAAAAATATTGAAAAAACGAAATGGTAACGTCACCCGTTGGACGATTTTCCCAAGTTTCAATTCCAAAAGTTAAAAGGCACTAATTTATGTAAAGTTGCAACTATATATAAACTTGCATAAAATTCTCTGTATTAGTTCTTGACCTAGTCCTGCCACAAAATTTTTGTCTCTCTCACACACAAACATGTATTTTCTAAAAATAGTGAAATTGTGTTTTATACATTTGAAAACGCAGAAGTGAATCAAAAACCGAAAATCGATTTTTTTTTATTATTAATATAACACTTTTTTTCTACTAAACGTAAAAGTAAAAAAAAAAAAAAAATAACTATTTATGTATTTTATTTTATTTTATTGCTTTTGGAAAAATTAAATAAAAGTATTCACCTAACAGAAATCTAAAAAAAATATGGCAGGCAAAATGGGTTGTCTTTTTTCTTATTTATTTTTTTTTTTTTTCCCTTTCCTTATGAATAATGTATGAGAGAATGTTTATTTTATCTAGAAACGTAAAAGCATTTTACGTATATGACGTTGCTCTATGTAAAATAACCTTCTGAATATGAAAATTAAACAATGACATTTCCTTTAAATGTCAATGTTCGACACCAAATTAATTTAACGTCTCTGCTACAGACTTTAATACAACCACAACTAATTTCTGTAATGCATTTTTAATCGCTTGTACCTTGTACGTTGAATCCTCATGGGCAATAACGAGCACGCATAAAATATGTATCAATAGGAATATATAAATGACGAAATATATACGTTTTTAGTCATATGAAACATGAAAAATCCAATGATTCTAGTAATTGTTTTGATATAAGCATAGGGGAATTATATCCCAATGGACACTTTTAACTTTAACTAACACATTTTAATTTTAATCGTCGTTAAATTTTGACAGTAAGCTTCTGTGGGCATTACGCCAGAGACGAATAATTAATGTGAGGGTGATATGATGTAGAGGCATGTTTCCACAGACGATAAAATAAAATGTTTATTTCAATTGAAATGATTTAATCAATTTACATACTGTAAATAAATTTTGTAAATATCATTAATTGATAATCTATGAAATGAATATTTGAATAATGACGCATCAAAAATCTTTAATGACACATGTCATAAATGAATAATTTATGATATGTGTCGACAGTTAAACATAAAGAATTAGGGGTGAAACACTAAGAACTAGGGGTGAACAAATGAAACACTTCCAGTTGCAAAGCTGTTTGCAAGCGTTCCAAGTATATGCCTGCAGTCGGCAGCAAAAGTATCCGAGCACTAGCAAAAATTCCTATGTGAAAAAAACACACTTCACACTGTTTTGTTAATTATATTTTGTCGAATCATGTTCTTAGACTGACTAAAAACAGGATTCGACAAGGATTTATGTAACAAATCTGCATAAAGTGTACTTTTTTTACATAGGAATTTTTGCTACTGCTCGGATACTTTTGCTGCCGACTGTATGTGCAAAAAACTTGCAAAATTTACGTCATCGAAACTGCAAGCGTTCCGTTTGTATGTAACCCCTAGTTCATTTATATATCTTTAATTCTCGATATATATCGTAATCGTTATAATTAAGTATAGTTGGCTGGTTGGGTTTTAACATCGCACTAGTGCTACTAAATGGGTAGTTGGTGACGGTCTGGTACACACCCCTAAGGATGCTACGGAGATGTGCCACCACAATTTTGATCCTCTACGAAGAGGATAGCTGCCCCTTTCCGGTGACCTCCTGATGTATAATTTTGATGGGAACATGTAGGACATTGCGGCCACGACGGATTTTACGTACACTAGCCACCATCAGTGTACACGACGGTCTTTGGCCGGCTAGAGCACCGAACCCAAAATCTTCCAATTACGAGCTCGATACTCGTGCTGGGCTACCGCGGCCTTATAATTAAGTATAATTAAAAATTAGAACATACCATTAATGGGCTACAATTACATTATAAAAATAATATTTTAATTTTTAATATAACATTTTTATTAACACGTTCACGCTGTCGTGACACACCGGTGGGTCACAGCAAAAGTATCTGAGCACTAGCAATAATCCTTGTCCAAAAAAAGTACACTTCATACTGCTTTGTTAAATAAATCCTTATCGAGTCATGATCTTAGTCAGTCTAAGAACATGATTCGGCTAGGATTTATTGAACAAAACAGTTTTAAGTATACTTTTTTGATATCGGAATTATTGGGTAGTGCTCAGATACTTTTGAGAAGAATGCGCCGGCGTGAACGTGTTAAAGAAACTGGTAGGCTTAGCTATTGCTAGGCTTGCTATTTTAATGTACTAAGCTTCAGTTTCTGTACAACGCAAAAAATATGGCCAGCATCAGGGTATGTACGGAAGCGCCGTTTTTCTCCGGGTCATTCACCACTGTTCCCAAACAGAAAATTTCTTTTTAAATTTATAGGCCTATTTCAGGATAAAAATGCTAGTGAAAATTAGAGACCTAAACTAAACTAAAAAATAAGAATTCTACGAACCCTGAATATAACATTCCTTCCATGGAGGATCAAAATTGTGATGGACCACCTCTAGGGACCACCTCTAGGGGGGAGTCCCAGACCGTCGTCAATTGCCCATTGCGCAGATTTAGTACGACGTAAAAAACCCAACCAACCAACCAACCTGAATATAACAGTAAATCTCTCGTTTTAGTATACATTTAAGATAAATCATTAAAACAAGTATCAAATTTGAAATAAACTTTCAGATTTCGAATACCTTTAGATGTACAGTAGAGTGACTATATTTTTTTCGTTGAATTTGGGGACAAAGATGGCGATGTCCTCGAATTTCGAGGACAAAAAATAAATAATTAATTAAATGACCTTAAATTGTAAAAATTTAGTAGTTTTTATGTAGAAAGCACCTAAAAGAACTTATTTCAGCTTATTTATTATACATATAAAAAATTACTATAATAAAAAAATAATAACTTTATAACCGGCGTCCCCAAATATGTTGTAATTTTTTGGAGACGAAGGTAGTTTTCGAGGACTGTCATCGAGATTCGAGGACATATGGTCAGCCTAATGTACAGCTGTCACTATTAGCAATTCTGGATATCGATACAACTTTTTCGGAAAAAAATCTTTATAAATTATTAAATTTTTTTCGAAAATGTATTACAGGAATTATTTTTTTCTTTCAACTACTTTTTCAACAGGTCGGTGAAATTCTAAGTTCTCATAATTTTTTATCACCTAATGAAGTTCACATCGAACTTGTAAAAATCGATTGATTACAACAAAGAAGACGTGAAATTCGTATTTTAGCATTTTGAATATCTTTAGATGTAAAGTTGTTTCTAATATCAATTTACACTTTAAAGCTATTTTCCTTAAACCTATTACACACATTTATTATTATCATTATTATTGTCGTTGTTACTGTTTTCAGTTTAATCCCCTTTTTAACAACTGCGTGAAATTCTGCAATCTCGGAATCTCAGTCCACCTAATAAAGTTTAGACCGAACTTGTAAAAATCCACGGGTTCCAACAAAGAAGCCAGTGAAAAACATGTATTTACAGTCGGTAACAAAAGTGTCCGAACACTAGCGAAAATTCTTATGTAAAAAAATGTACACTTCATACGGTTTTGTTAAATAAATTCTTGTCGAATCCTGTTCTTAGTCAGTCTAAGAACATGATTCGATAAGGATTAGTTTAACAAAACCGTATGAAGTGTACTTTTTTTATATAGAAATTTTTGTTAGTGTTCGGACACTTTTGTTGCCGACTGCACATTTCGAATAACTTTAGGACGTATGCAACTGTAATTATCAGCAATTCTACACTTGGATAGTACTTCTTCTAAAAGAAATCTTTATAAATTATAAATTTCTTTCTTAAATTATTACATAAAGTTATTTTTTCATTCTAACCCCCTTGTCAACAAGTAGGTAAAATTTTTCACTTTCGCAATCTCATCCTAACTGATAAAGTTCAAATCGAACTTGTAAAAATCGATTAGTTTCAACAAAAAAATCGGTGAAATTATTCGAACTTACTTTTCAAATAAATTTACATAACAACAGTCACTATTAGCAATTCTACGCTTCGATATTATTTTTTATAAAACAAATCTTTGTAAATCATTACATTTTTTCTAAAAATTATTACAAGATGTTATTTTTATTTTATTTTATTTTTTCATTTCAACCCTCTTTTCAACACATTCGTGAGATTCCCTTTCTTCAGAATCACATATCACCTAATAAAGTTCATATCGAACTTGTAAAAATCGATTGGTTCCAACAAAGAAGCCGACGAAATTCGTATTTTTACATTTCGAATACCTTCAGATGTACAGCTGTCACTGTCTCCTAATGTTACACAGAAAAGAGCTGTAAGGGAAAAGAATTGCCGATGGGGGAATTTACTATGGATTCCATTTGGAATGCGCTTAATTTATAAGGTTTCATCTCTCTTTGAATTACAGTTTCTAGGAAACTTTTGGAAAATACCCTCACGGTATTTGCGAGGGGAATTATCCGTGAGAATTGAGGCAGAAAATTATTTTTTTAGTCGACTTTCTTGATAGTGTGTTTACATTAAAGATCACGAATGTTGAGATTTAGAGATATCATTTACATACTGCACACACTGCAAATTTTGAGCCTCGAAACCCATTACGACCCCTTAAGAGAGGGTTGCGTGGAAATTAATGTTAAAAATCTCTGGAAAAATTTTTGCTACTTTCGTTCACTCTTTCGTGCTACTTCATGTAAGACCAGTGTTAAAAAATTTTCCATCAAGAGAAAATAGATAACACTGCTCTGTATGAAAAATCGACCCTCAACACCAGTCATGTAAATTCTTATGTAAAATGATCTTCTGAATGACGCCGATTTTGCCCCATCACCCACCTTTTTTTGGAGACGCACCCCTGCTTTTATCACTGCCCGGTAATTTTATGGTTACAATTTTGATTTGGAGAGCGAGAAAGGATTATTTTAACTGTTAAATATTTTCTAAGGGGCTACGGAGAAGAAAAATTCTAAAACATGAGCATTTGTAACAAGGGAAAATTTTAGTGGGGAGGGAGGAATTAACCAGTGAAATTATAAGTTGTAGTTATTATATTTTATTAATCTATTATTATTATTATTATTTATTATGCAATATACTTTTTGTTTTTAAGTATTAAATAATCCTTTTCTACTCTCCAAATCAAATTCATGGCTATAAAGTTACCGAGCAGATAACTTTTCTTGAAATTATGTTCAATAGTTTATGATCTAGAGATGCCACAAAATTTTTGTCACGCACATCCAATCACACAGACAGGCATTTTCTAAAATTGGTGAAATCGTGTTCAGGAGACTTTAAAACTTGTAAAGCCATCGAAAACCGGAAGTAAAAAAATTTTTCGAATCCAGTACTTTCTACTGTTTAATAGAAGGTAAAAATATTTATGTTTAAGAAAAATTTAAATGTTATATTTTCAATGTTATATTTCAATGTTATATTTTTTCAGCAGATTACAATCTCACTTATCTAATTATCGTCTAGATTTTTTAAAAGAGATATATGCTTTTAAAAAAGCACTTAATTTTAGCAACAAGCAAAGAGAAAGAGAAATCCTTTGGGATCTTTTCTGCGCATGAATCAGTAATGTTTTCATTAAGTTTATTACAAAACTACATGAACATAAATAGCACTTACCGAGTAATGAAAAAGAAAAAAAAAACTTTTATTTTTTAATAGTGTTTTGATCATGTAAAAATCGTAGTATTATGAACAACAACAAAAGAAAAAAAAGAAAAAAAAAAACTATTACATGCTTTTAAAGCTATTGATTTTAAGATGAAAACGTAAAGAATAACTTATATTTTATTTTTCTTTACATCCGTAATAATTTAAAACTTAGCTATTGATTTTTCATTTTTAACAAACAATAATAATAATTCCAAATTTTGCACATAAATGGCGCTGTATCTTAAAAACAGCAAGAAAAGTATGAAAACCTGAAGCCTATTTTTGTATTCTAAATAAAAGATAGAATATTCTGCACAAAACAGAATTTAATTTAGTATAACACGACCTTTTTTAATTTATTCTTTCATATAAAGGCATGCGGCAACTATGTTTCGTTCTTTAGCAACGGTACTATATTCATTTCTTAAAATTTCTTTGGTACAACTTTAGTATAGGATCCCTTTGGGGAGTTTTAAACATTTTTTTTTTTTTTTTTCATTTTGGCAATGAATTAAAACGGTTATTGGAATTCCGTAAGTAAAGGCCTTGGCGAGAAACGTACAAACTACTTCGGCGTCTATTTTCAAATTTTGCGAAGAAGTCCTATAATAAAACTGTTCCATTTTTACTGATATTTCTCAATTTTATTTTAAATACCTCTTAACTTTTAATACGAGAGGGAAAAGGGGAAAAACATTTTTAATTGGTTTAAATATACAAAAAGCGTTAATATGTATCATCATCATCATCATCATCATCATCATCAGTCTCAGCCCTTATGAATCCACTGCAGGATAAAGGCTTCTCCTAGGTGATTCTAAACTGCCCAGTTTTTTGCAATTCTTCTCCATTCTGCTCCTCCAAACTTCACAATTTCATCTCTCCAACGACGCTGTGGTCTCTTCCTCGGTATTTTCTTATCTCAAGGTATCCAAAATAGGAATTACGTGGTCGATCTATCACCATTTCTTCTCGCAAGATGCCCAGCCCAGCTCCATTTTAACTTCTCGACTCTAGAAATAACATCAGTAACTTTGGTTTGTTTCCTAATCCAAGTGTTTCGCTTTCTGTCTGTTCGAGTGAATCCTAATATGATTTCTCCATGCTTCTCTGGTCTGTTCGAAGTTTTTGTATAGATTTATTTGTTAATATATATATATATATATATACTAGTACATAATCCCGTCAAAAATGACGGAATGTGAAATCAGTTAAGGTAGTGAATCAACGAATGCTTTGCCAGCTTCGCTGGATACTATATTTAAAGGGGACTAACGTGCAAGTTGCACCTGACAGGACTAATATGCAAATTGTACCTGACGGGACTAATGTGCAAGTTGCACCGAACGAACAAACTATTTCTTTTAACGAAAATACCTACTAATCCTGGACGATAGGTCTAAAATAACGTATCATATTATATACCGTATTTATTGTAATATAACTCAGTACTTATTTCGCTTCCTTCTTCGACTCGTTTCAATAGGTATTTTTTATATGCATGGGCAAATTTAATATTTTTTAATTTTTCGCGTGAAATTTCATTTTAGGCCCTCCCCCTCCCCACACCCTCAAAAAGAAAAAAAAAAATTATTGTTATATATATATATAACTGGTAAATTTTTTTGGCAACAATCATAAATTTAAATGTCCAATTTTGAAATTATTTTCATATTTTAATTAATTCTAAAATATCTAATCAAAATTTCGTTGCAAATAAGGTACCAAATGAAAGATACCATATTTGTAACGAAGTAACCTTAGGTACCTTATTTGCAACCTTATTTATTTTAACTAATTTGATAAATATGACGTCACAATCAACTGTTTGTTTATATCAGATAAGTACATTATCATGATTGCAAGAAAATGATGTAATAACTATTAGCCCATAATTTTTATGATTGAATTTTATATTACATTTTAATTTTATCCTCCATGGGTATTTTAGAATTGCAGTGGTAGTTATAAACTTTCGTTGAAATCTTTTTACATATTGAGATTAAGGGGAAAATGTAAGCACAAAAAATGTTCAGTTTTGAAAGATCTTTCTAATGATGTAACATTTATGCAGATTAATTAAAAAAAAAAAAAATTAAAAATAAAAATACATAGCATTTCTAAGGGGGGGGGGGAGAAAGGCTACCAAAAGTCTATGTTTTGAAGTGGTCTAACCGGAATTGTTCCTGACAGAAGATGGTCATTATTATTAGTAATATATATGTATGTATATGTACGTATATACCTGTTTATTTCCCTCAATTTAAATAAAATAAATTTGTTACAAGTTCACTTTTTTTTCTCGACTTTTTTTTTTTTTTTTTTTTGGGGGGGGGGGGGGCGCTTTTTCGATTATTTTGGTGTTGAGACCCAAGTAGCACAGGAACGTTCTGTGAACGTCTAATAACGGTTTCAATAGTTCAAACACCGTGTTTCGTGTCAAAAGAACGTTCTAAAACACGTTCAGAAATAGTATTATTTAGAACGTTCTGAAAATGTTTGGTTTGTACCATCTATAAAACGTACAATTCTAGTTCTATATAGAACGTTCAAGTGTGACACCGTCATAACACGTTCTGTAACAGTGTAATTATAACGAATATGACAAAATGACTTTTTAGTACTATTGGTTGGGAAACTAGGTTAACCTTTAAAATTTTTGACTTCAGCTTTTGATTTTTTTACACGTTTTGTGGCGTGAGGAATCCGGAAGTCAAAAGGTTGGTATGGTATCTGTTAATGTGTATCGGCACCTATTAGTGTGATAGCCCGTTAGTTCATGTACACGATATCTCAAGAACAAATGATTGCAGAGAGATCGGACCAGTTTTAAAATATCAATTATGATATTGATAAGAATCTTATTGAGAGATTTGCAACATTCTAATTTAAAAACTTCGTAAGTTATTCGAAATTTATAATTTTTAGCATGATAGAGAATAGAGCATTTTTTACATTTTCAGTTTAACGTTTTGTTAGCACGTCAGTAAAGAATGCTTCCCAATAATCAGTAGCGGTGAGGTGAAAAAAAATTACAAAATTTTAAACTCATGGAAAAATTTTGTGGATTTTGTATTTCAGGAATCAATGTATGGAATTCGACCAAACTTGTTACAATATTAGATCTTGCCCTAAATTGGAGTTTATTTGAATTTCATTTGGGATATATCGCCCGATAGATTACGGTGCTATGCAATGAAACCCTCCATTTATGGGACGGCTATATCTCAGCTTCTATAGTGTACAAATGTATTAAACATGATATATTGGCATATATCATCATATCCTCTGCTAATACAATTTGGATGTATACATTGTCCAACAGGTGGCGTTGCTAATCTGCAATTTAATCATTTTAACGGAAAGGCAATATTTTAACTCTTGTGATTTAACAATAAATTTTGTGATACACTGAAGTTATAAGTGAAATCGATTTTATGTAAAGCTTTACTGGTCCATTTTGGATGCACATCGGCCAACAGGTGGCGTCGCTATGTTGCAATTTAATCTCATAACAGAAACGAAAAATCTCAACTTCTGTGATTTATAAATATTGTAAATTTGGTAAGTGAAATTAATATTACGTAAAACTCTACAGATTGCCTTTGGGTGCATATCGGATGACAGGTGGCACTGCCACGTTCCAATATTTTCCATTCACAGAAAGGCTATCTATCAGCTTCTGTAATATATATACTCACCAAACCTTCTGCGTGACATACATTTGATATATAATATTGATTCAATTTGGCTGTATAACGAGTAATAGTCAAACAGTTTTTTTTTTATTATTATCATTCATAGGACATTGTTTTTTCCCCTAGGAATAAGTATGCATCATCCCTGGGGGATGGGGGAAGGGTGGATAAAAATTTTCACTATAATTATCTTTCAAAAGAATTCGATATCACCTTTAAAACGAATAATTGAAACATCGTTTTCTGATGATTTAAAACAAATTTACCGTTTTTTTTTTTTTTTTTTTTTTTTTTTTTTCATTTGTAATAATAATAATAATAAACCCTTAGAAAAATACATTTTCTAAGATCTTCTATACAGCATAAAAATGATTGTCTTCTGTCATGAAAATCTATGCATTCCCCAGACCCAAAGTTTAGATACAAAAAGCTAATCACGGATGTTATTGAATAAGTAATATAGTGCTTTACGCGAGTTTCAAAGAAAATCACGGGAAAACTCCGAAAACCTAAGTCGACGAGCGTGACCAGGAATCGAAGCCAACACTTCCCGTCTGTAAGGTTCGAGAGTAGGACCTCGCGGTCAATACTCATCGGGAAGTTACAGAATGAGTTTTTTTCTTCTTTTCTTTAAGCATAATTTTAAACTTTTATTATATTTTATTTATGATTCTATTTAAGTTTAAATGTTACTGATAAATTATCAATATTGATAATGTTGTTAAATCGTTACTCTGTTTGATTGTTCTTATTTTATTTTATTTATTTTCACTGAATATTTTATTCCATACTAAAATATACACTAAAACAAAATATGCTTTTCCGTTTAATTCGAGATTTTAAAATGGAAAAATAAAGTGATCTCATAAGTTTTTCAAATACTTTATAAAAATTTAAATAATTGTTTAACTCAGCTCCATTTTTCCTTAAAATATTGACACTTTGTATTTCCTACAGCTATAAATGCTTAATAAATTTATGTTTCAAACGTTGAACTTTGAAACATGATTATTCCGGATGTAACAAGGGAAGAGCAGATGAAACTGACATCTGTGGATTGCATTTATTTAATTCTCGCTGACTGAGCAAATTCAAAGGTCTTGGGAATGTCGTGCCGTTATGTGAAGCGGTAATTTTAAAACGTGTAATGTAATCTGTTTTGTTCAGTTTTCGCGTTATAATGACTTGGATAAGCTTTAGAAAAGGTAAAAATGTAATATTTTTAACCTGTAATAGTCTCCATTTTCTAGTTATTAAAGTCTTATTTTAATATCAATTAAACAATCATTTTCATATCTGCGTAAGTTCTTATGCCTATCATTTGATACTTGTAAGTAGCATTGTATCGCAGAAAAAACTGCTCCTGTTACAGAAAACCGCTTAGAAATTATGGATTCATTTTATTAATTCAGTCTTCTGAGATGGAAATTGTTAAATTGACTATTTTTGGTTATTATGCTTCTGAATGAAGTAACATAAAGAATTTAAAAGATGAGAGCTAATTTTAAGTGAATGCCCTTCCAGACTGGTCATTATGTATTTTAAAATGCTAGTTGGAAGGGTGTTTTCTTGGAGAAATTCTTATGAAGAAAATGAGGAAGGTATGTAATTCTTTTTTTTTTCTTTTCTTTTTAAATTCTGAAGTATTTATTTAATGTTTATATGATAATATATATACAATCTAGGTTATGCAAATTGCATATTTTTAAAATAATATCCTAAGTTTCACCGACTTACAATTTTAAATATCTCTTTACTATTATTTATTAAATTAAATATATGAAATTGTTTAACTGCATAATAAAACAAAGATTCAATTCAATTTTATTCCACATCTTTATAAAAAAAGATATTCTGCTTAAAAAAAAGGACGATTTACTATATTATTTATTAATACTAATAATATTTACATTTATCAGTTATTTAATATGCCATGATCGCATAATTACATCAAATGAGGTAAAAATTGCGTTGACTCAATTTAAAGAAATTTAAACATTTAAAAAATACCAATTACATTCCCATGTGGAATAAATTTAAATACCTGCAAACATCATTGTTGTAAACTGCTGCTGTAAACTGAAAATATGTATGCACACATGCACTGAAATTTAAAAATATGAAGTATGTTAAATATTTTAGAAAAATATTATGATTAAATATATATATATATATGTATTTAAGTATTTGGACATTTTAAAAATTTCCTCCTTCTAACTAATTTTTAATTTTTTGTTTCAATTTCTTATTATTATAAATTAACAATATATTCTAAACTCAATTATATATTATTTTAGCGGTGTATTGGTACATTCATTTTTGAAATTATTTTTTATGTTGAAATATTAAAACTTTCTATAAACTTCAGCATTCAAATATATTTATAAACTATCCATGGACTTACAAAGTAGTACCCAGAAATGTTTAGAATATACAGGGTGCAAAGTCGAGAGCAGGCCTTTATTTGGGCAACAATTGGTCTCAAACGTCCTCCAATAAGAAAATGTATTAAAAAAAAAAAAAAATGTAAGAATTCATTATATGACATGTTTAAATTTAAAAAATCAATTTACTAAAAATCACAAAAACTGATAATTTTTATACAATTTTCATGACACTAATAGTGTAAGTTGAGTTCTAACCTAAAAAATATAACACAAAAAGTTTCACTTTTGTGCACCCAAAATTGTCTGAGATAGTTAGTTTCAAAATTTAGGATTATTTCGCATTTTCTCGGGCTTTATTAAAAAGTCAATGAAAAATTCTTTAATAAACCCAGGGAAAATGCAAACAAAGTCCAATTAGGATTTTTAAACCGATCCCTTATTGAAGGCCGAAATATGTTAGAAAAACCAAACTTTAAATATCATGTTCCATTTTGGGAGAATAGAAATGAAACTGTTTGTTAGGATGAGTGTCAGTTTTCTAAATATTATTTTAGGGATCTGGGACTATGTAAAAATTTAGTTTTTGCAATTTTGAAAAAATAGATATTTTAAATTTAAACATGTTATACCACAAATGCTCATATTCTTTAAAACATTTTGTAACTGAAACTATATATTTGCGACCAATAGTTGCGGAGATAAAGGTATTCTCGTCACAATGCTTTGCACCCTGTATTAAAAAAAAAAAAAAAAAACACGTATATATATATATATATATATATATATATATATATATATATATATATATGTATATATATATATATATATATATATATATATATATATATATATGTATGTATAAATGAATTTTTAATCTTAGTTAAAGCCAAGCAACAGATATAAGATCCCTGAAACCACATAGGTCAATGAGAAGAAAATTACAACAAATTTAAATAACCTGGGGAGACTGATTGTGATTTATTGAAACATTTATATTTTATTTATTGATTTTTATTTTATTTAACTTCAGTCTAATCTTAAATTTATTCCTATATTGTTAGTTGCAATTTTAATAATTTTGCCGGTGCGTAAAAACCACATGAAACTCAAATCAAAAGATACAAACAAGCAACGAGGAAATAAAAAATTAAGACAGCATTTTAAACATTTTTTGTAGGAAAAGCTTAGAATGGTAGAAAAAAAAAAAAAAAAAAAAAAACTCGTCAAGGGTGACCCTTTTCGTCGTTGAGCACCAATAGACGATTTCGTTCGTTAGCAGCTATAATAGCAAATTGCTAGCGGGCACCCTATCGTACAAGAAATTAATTGAAGTTAGAAATGAAGAATAAATTGGAATAAATTATTTACTTCAAGAAATCAGAGAATCAAACAGAAAACAACCATGAAAAACAAACATTAATCATAGGATGACGCATTCGGAATCACAAGGATTAAAACAAGCAAAATAAATCAAGAGTTTAGTTGTATATAGCAGATGAAGAATAATGATACAACACAGCAACAGGGATATAAATTACTTTTTTTTAAATTCAAATATTGTTTGAGAAATTTTAACATACTTACTATTCCTTTAATTTCAACGTATATGCATGAAAAATTCCATATTTTATGACTGTAATTCCCAAAAAGTGTCATAACGTGCCTATATCCCTTTAAAAAATTCCTTAAATTTTTGCATTTTTAAAAAATTTCTTTTTTCCCCTAATCTGAAGATAATGGCGTTATAGTATTAATTAAGAAACTTTGAATAAACACCATAAAATGCAAGAACTCGCAACTGCTACAAACAAAGCACGGCTGCTACAAACAAAGCGGCAACGCATTCCACACACTCAACGTGCTTCTTTGCAGCTCTCGTGCCTACAATGTTCGCCTGATGAAGGGTTGTGTCTTCTTTTGACCCGAAACAGTTGGTGCGAGTTCTCGCATTTTATGGTGTTTATTCAAAGTTTTGTAATTAATACTATAACTTCATTATCTACAGATTAGGGAAAAAAAAAGAAATTTTTAAAAAATGCAAAAATTTAAGAAATTTTTTAAGGTATAAAGAGACGTTATGACACTTTTTGGGGAAAGCTGTCATAGAATATAGAATTTTTGATGCATATACGTTGAAATTAAAAGAATAGTAAGTATGTTAAAATTTCTCAAACATTATTTGAATTGAAAAAAAAAGTAATTCATATCCCTGTTCATGTGTTGTATCATTATTCGTCATCAGCTATGTAATTTTTACTTCTAAACGCTCGTACTGAGGGGATTTTTTTTATAAAGACGTCACATTTTTTTTTTTTTTTTTTTTTTTTTTAACTACACTATTTTAGAACGTTTACAGTACGTTTTCTGGAACGTTCTGAAAATGTGTATAACGTTTTGAAAACGTTCTAAAAACGTTTAGAACGTTCTGAGACCGTATACATAGAACGTTCTCAGAACGCTTCTATAACACCGATGGTGATAGTTACACGTTCATTGAACGTTCTCTGAACCGTACTATTGTACGTCTTCAAGATGGACAGATAGACGTCTATAACACGTTCAAAGTGAACGTTCTTAGAACGTGTTTGCAGAACAATTTTTGAACGTTCAGAGAACGTTTCGGTGCTGCTTGGGGATAGTCGGCTTTATGGAATTATTACAAAGGCTATTACAATTTTTATTTTCTAATTACCTATTTATCTTTGGAATTTTAATACATCATTTAACCTTTATTAATTCTACTTAAAAGACAGCTTTTTGGTATATTAATCTCCACCAACTCTGATTGTTCTACAATATGCAGTACTTCTGCGTCCTTGTAATAATTCCGCCCATGAAAAACACATAAACCCATAAAATCAAATAAGGAAGCAGCTGGTAAAGCAAAAGTGTAACGCCCATTTTTCTCCTAATATAGTGCAGGGAGCATAAAGAATTGTTATGCTTATGCCAAACAATTTTTCATTTTGTTCCACTACTTCCCTTTTGAAATCATCTTTCGAACATCTCTGACAGGAAACACGCCGATTAGATCAGAAACAAGGGTGGACGTACTTTAAAGTAGTCGCAAAATCGTTCAGGAACGCCCCCCAAAACAGTGCTGTTTACTTCCATGATGCGAATTGCTTGATGGATAAATTCTGGATACATAATACCTATCCGTTATTTGTAGTTTTTCGATGATAAGTATCCATTTCAGCTTTTCCTTAAAGATAAACTAGTTGATCGATTTATTAATAACCTGAACATCCCATTTTTATTATTCCTTAATGAACAGTTAATTTTTATTTATTATATATTGCATGTATTACATATATAGACATAGAGAAAAGAAAGGGAGAGAGATGGGATAAATAAAAAGATAGACAGATACAAATACAGTTCCCGCCGCTTATTAAAATCACATTCGTTCTGAGCCAAAGTGAGTTTATTAAGTGGCTGATTTTTATATCCGGCAAACGTTCCTGCACTTAAGGAAAAGGTATTACTTCCCTGAATTTGGAAAGAAACTTCAAAAGGTGACGAATAATGGAATTAGTAAACAATATTAATTAATTTTTGATAGATAATTAATTAATTGTTTCTTCGATATAAATAAATTAAATGCATTACAAGTTCCATGAACTTGAAAGAAAGTCATCATTACTTTACCAAAAGTTCACGTTGTTCTTATAAATTTAAAATATTTTCGTTTAAACCTCATGAATTATAGTAATTTCAAATTAAGAACTAGAAACTGCCTTTTAATAATTAGAAAATAAAAAAAAATATCATTTGAAATCAAATTTGTAACTTATTACTGCGTTTTGAAGAATACATTCCTTGATATTGTTACGGAGATAAGTGATGGGGCATGTTTAAGTTGTATCTGTGCAGCAAGTGTAAAATCTTCGACAATGAGTGATAACGGAGGGATTGTTGTGCTTTAATTTCTTTTATTATTAAAAAAAAAAAAAAAAAAAAAAAAATAGTGTGCATAAATGATATTTTTGGCTGCTGAGGAGACATTTTTGAGTTCATTAACCGGTGATGCTGATTTTATTAAGCGGCGGCTTTAAAAGTAATTTGTATTGTTTTGATTCTGGTCCTGGCAATTTGATCAGATTAAGCGGCTGATTTTATTAACCAGTGAATGTATAAAGCGGAGGTTACTGTATATACATTCGTAGGATTAACTCATTTGAAAATGAGATAATGTTTTACATGAGAGCAGTGTGGTGAGGGTGTTGGGATTGAGGCTAATTGGTGCATGAGTGTGAAAGACGGGGTCGGTCTTTCTATAGGGTGCTACCCAATATTTACTCAAGTTTCGGAGAAAACCACGGAAATGCAAAATTGCTTGGCTGACGAGCGACTCCTCGGTTCGAGCCTTTCATCTCCCATCTATCAACTTTGAGAGCAGAGTTTCTGGGCCGCAGGGGGAGACTTTTGTGCGAGGGTTATAACTTTCTCAACTTTTCGTTGGTATTTGTTTTATATACATAATATGAATATAACGCTAAAAAAAAAATACATCCAATAATTAACCACGCATAATGTATCGAAATTCTTTTGTATAGCCTGGTTCACTAATAATTAATTTTATGTAGTACTCTATTTTTAGAGACACCGTGCTTTAAGTATCTTAATAATATAGTTAGTTTCACTATGTTGAATTAGGGAAATTGTATGAAAATGGACCTAAAAAAATGCCGTTTAAAGTCAATAATGTATCGAAATTCTTTTTTGTGTAAATGAACCCAAAACACTATAAACATCAAAATATATGCAGTTCTTTTTTCTTTATATATATATATATATATCATAAGTATTTATGCAAATTTCAAGTCAAGCGGCTGATTTTTTTTATTTATTTTTTTTATTTTTTATTGCTGTTGTGTTATATGCAAACATACACAAAAAAGAAGAACTCTTTAAGTCTTAACTACATTAGAGTCGCTTTATAATAAAATTGCGTTGAAAAATTTTACAACTGACCAATTTTATTCTTAGTAAATGAGAACCGAGAAGATAATAACATATGCTAAATAAATTGCTCGCTACTTTTTTTCAAAACTTAAAAAAAAAAAAAAAAATGTGTTTTAAAGACCTACGGTCACCCAAGTCTCAACAAGCAGATCTCACTGGAGTTTTCGCAAAGAAGTAAATAATGGATGATCAATATATCATAATTCTCAATTAATATCAGCATAAAAACTGGCCAATGATTGTCAAAGAAATGAACTAGAAAACCATTCATGCTTATAACAGAATGCATATGTCATGAATTGTATGTTGACGACATATTCTTAATCACACTGAACACAAAATATGGTGTTAAGTAATGAATCAACAATCATTTTCTATTTATTTGACATTCTTACAAAGTGAAGTAAATAATAAATTAGAACTTTTAAGCAATCACAAGATCGTTCAAAAAGGCCTCAGAGCGGTTGAGTGGTTTAGTGGTTTAGTGGGTTTGACTTCTCACTAGAGCTATGCAGTGGGCAATTGTTGATGGTCTGGGATATACCTCTAGGTCTGGGGGCATGACACCTCAATCTTGACCCTCCGCAAATGGGGTGGCTTCCTGTTTCGGTAACCCTCAGAAGTATTAAGCTTCCTTGGTGGATAAATTCTCGATTCATATCGTAACTTGCGATTTTTTCTACAGCAAATATCGCTAATTAACTTTCCTCAAAAATGAATTAGTAAGTAAATAGCGGATAATGAAGGTATCATGATTCTGAATTAGGGCGACCAGATTTTTTTAATGGACTTTATCCGCGTTACGTATTAAACCCTTGACACGTGACTACTACAGGGGAAAATACAGAATTATAATATTTACATTTGTGTTTTATGGGGAAATGTTTGCATTCTATACGGAAATATTTGTATCTTAGAGGGAAATTCATAGGGAAATGGAGAATCAGAAGTAACATGTTGGGTATGATTTAGCCTCCAACACATGAAAACGGATATTGTCCATTGAACTTGAGGACAAATATGGCGGTATCCCGAATTTCGATGACAAAAAAATTAAATCACCTTAAATTGTAAAATTTTAGTAATTTTTATGCATGAACAACTTACTGGAATAACTTATTTCAGCTTTTTTTATTATATATATTATAAATTATTACAGCAAAACATTAATAACTATAATCAGCGTCCCTAAGCGTGTTCTAATTTTTTGAGGGCGAAGGCAGTTTTTGAGGACGTCTGGTCACTCTATTCTGAATTAATATTAGCATAAATACTCAGTCATACTTTTCTCAAATAACATCTTCAGGACATCAAACACAAAATATCGCGTAATACATAAAAGTTATACAAAACAATTTTCTATTTATAAAACGATTTTCACAAAATAGAGTAAATAATAGATTAGTCCAATTAAGCAACGTCTCTTAAGAACGCCCTAAAACAGTGCTGTTTACACTGGTGGACAAAATTAAAGAAATTCCTCGTTTCCTTCTTCTGTACATAATTAAAAAAAAAAAAAAAAAAAAGAAAAAAAAAAGAAACGTTTGAACATAAAATTCGCATGGCTTGTTCGTTATCACATTATTAACCGAATTTTATGTAACTTTAGCATAAAAATAATTTTAAAGCTAATAAATATTCATTTTTCACTCAAAAGTAAGCTTTGGAATAGATGAAACTTTTCAACAATTTTTAGAAAGAACACTTGATGAAAAATGGTGTTAAAGATGTATTAGGGATAGGTGAAGATGCACACGCATCCATATGTTAGATTACAACTAAATATTTCTACCTGTATTCTTTTTTCTGTTTCTTATTTTTTCTTCTTTTTTATACATGTGAATAGCTTTTTAAAAAATATACATACAAACATAAAAATTGAATAAGATGTTCATTATAAAAATTTTTATCGACATTTTTATTATTCTGGTAATGCTCATAGTTTACAAATTATTAATTATATTTTTTTAAAAGTCCATTATAACAGTAAAAAAAAAAGTTAATGTAGAAAGAAAAATCGAGATTTAATTTAACATTTCAAAGCATATGCGTCTTTACCTATCTCTAATGCATCCTTAACACCATTTTTCATTAAGTGTTCTTTCTAAAAATTATTGAAAGTTTTCATTTTTTCTAAAGTTTACTTTTGAGAGAAAAATTAATATTTTTCAGATAAAAAATTATACTTATGCTAAAGTTACATAAAATTCGGTTAATTATATGACAACGAACAGGCCATCCAAATTTTATGTTCATATATTTATTTGTTTAAAAATTGTGTGCAAAAGAAGAGAACGAGAAATCAGGTTGTTGCTTTAATTTTATCCATCAGTGTACTTCCATGTAGTGAATTGTTTAATGGATAACATAATGTTTCAAATACGTCACTTGCAATTTTTCTATGACAAGTATCCATAATATTTTCTTCTCCAAGGTAAGCTGACAAATAATGGATAATCAATGTATCACGATTCTAAATTAATGTCAGTATAAGAACTTTCGATAAATATCAAATCAATATACAAGGAAACCACTCGTGATTTTGACAACATATTACAATTTAACAACATATTCTTAGTGACACTGAGCAAAAAATATCTCGAGAAATGGTTAAAGTAATGATAAATTTCCATTTATAAAAATAATTTTATAAAAAGGTTTAAATAATAATTTAGCACTATTAAGCAGTCATTCAAGAACTCTCCAAAATTGTGTTGTAAACTTTTATGTTGCATTTTGTTTGACGGATAAGTTCTCGATTCATAACAGTTACGTGCAATTTTTCTGTGACGAGTATAACCATAATTATCCTTCTGGAAGACAAACTAGTAGATGATGGATGATCAATATGTCATGATTAAGAATTAGTGTCAGTATAAATAAATACTTTCAATGAATGTCAAAATAATACACGAGGAAATCATTCGTGATTTTGAAAGTATGATGTACTTTTACGACAACTTCTTTATGACAATAAAAAGAAAATAACGCGGAAAATCGTAAAAGGGATAATCATTTCCTAATCCATAACGCAAATTTTGCAATGCAAAATAAATAAATAAATTTGGTTTCATTCACATTTTAAAGAAGAAAAGAAACGTCGTAAAATAAAAAATACTGTTTCTGTCATATGAGGTGATTATAATTAAAGTTACGATTTCAAAACGCTATAATTTTAAAACTACCCATTAGAGCAATCCCAGTGGCAGAAACGCCGCGACACGACGACATAGTCACGGACACAGAAAAACCTTGCAGATAGTTTTTGGTCTGCACTAATAAAAAAAAAATCTGGAGTGACTCCACTCGACTTTCCGAACATTGAGTAATTAACAGTTTTGTAGATAAAGTAAAGAAAGAGGAGTTGTTAAACAAACAGAAGAGAGAAAACCATAATAGAGTGTTTGAGTATTTTTCTCCATCTATTACACGATGTTTTATTTAACGCTACTGAACTTTGAGCCCATAGATCATAATGATAAAGAATTTTTCGTTGTGTCCCTGTAAAAACCTATAAATGCTAGATTCACCCAAAATGCTTATAGTGAGTGCAACAGTGATTTATAATACTCATATAAATTTTCAGCTCAATTCAGTAAGGCGTTTAGATGCTATCGTACTTTTAAAAATTTAGTCCCATAGGCCATAATGATAAAGAATTTTTCTTTGTGTCCCTGTAAAAAAACTGTAAGTGCTAGATTCACCAAAATCTATACAGTTGGTGCAACTGTGACCTATAATACGTGTACAAATTTTTTACTCAGATTAATAAGGCGTTTAGACGCTATCACACTTTTAAAAATTTGGCCCCATAGGCATAATGATAAAGAATTTTTCTTTGTGTCCCTGTAAAAAAACTATAAGTGATAGATTCTCCAAAATCTATACAGATTGAGTATTTGTGACCTATAATATGTGTATAAATTTTTTGCTCAATTGAATAAGGCGTTTAGATGCTATCGCACTTTTAAGATTTTGCTTCCATAGGCCATAATGATAAAGAATTTTTCTTTATGTCCCTGTAAAAAAACTATAAATGCTAGATTCACCAAAATCTATAGGGTTCGTACTATGGTGACTTACAATATACGTACCAAATTTCAGGTTATTCGAACAAAGCGTTTAGACGCTAGCGTGTTCACTCACAGACATACACACATACATACATACACACACACACACATACATACATCATCGCAAAAATGGTGAAAACGGACTCATTGGACCTCGAAACGTATAGAAACATCAAAATCTCCAATTCGGATTTTTGACATGATTACAATACTTTCCTCACTATAGTGTTCGGAAAGTAAAAATTGTCTGCAATTTACGGACATTTTCCGCCCACGACAATGGGCTACCGATGTATGACGTCTTAGACGCTCTCTGGTAGGAACTCTAGAGCCCCTATAGGTGCCTTGGTAGGTAGGAACACACAAAACAGTGCTTAACAAGGGCGACCTAGGAGCCTAGATCTCCCTTGATAGGCAGCGTCATGCATGTATTCTTCTGTGCTAATTTCATTTAAAACTGCTCCAAAACTTCTCCTTCACTTCAAAATTCACTTATAAAAATTTCTGTATCAACACTAAAACTAATACTTTTATTATTTATAATTATTTTTATTGTGTTGTGTTGTGTCAAACATTGCTATAAAATATTTAATTGAATGAGCTAATCTTATTATTTTATAATTGTTTATACTATATTGTTCTGTTGTAAAATTGTATTATGTATTGTTGCACGAGATCACCACTGTTGTTAAGCCCTCCCCAGATTGCTGCTATCATATTTCAGGTTTTTTGAGTGCAAGCGATTTTTACCCCTGACTACATGCAAATTTCGCAGACAGATTATAAAATTTTACAAAACCTGTCGCAGACATCTACAAAATTTTCGGTCACTGGGAAAGCAATTTGGTATTTTACCAGAACATTCGTGAGGCAATGAAATTTTGTTTTGGGGAGGAAAAAAGTAGTTCCAGCATGTTACCGTAGATGGCGCTCTCAGGGTAATATCAGGGGAAATGCCTAAATGGACTCATTAAACACAGGAATGTTGTTAACAACACAATGGAATAGTAAGAAACAATAGACTTCAAGGGTTTACTACATTTTTTTTTTTTTTTAACAAAGAGACAAGAATACCTGTTTACAACGGAAATAGTCATGGTGAAAAGAGAAAAAGAGGAGTTTCATGAAACAAATACTTTACGGATAATTAACGGCACATTTTAGAACTTTTTTTTTTTCTTTTGCCCAAACAAAATTTTCTTGACTCACGATTGCTCTGGTAAAATATCAAATCGCTCTGATGGGTTGTTTTAAAATTATAGTGTTTGAAAATCGTAACTTTAATTATAACCACCCTGTATATAAATGAATAAATAAATAGATACCATCTTTCTTTTCTTTCTTTCTTTTCATTCTTTTTCATTGTTAAGCAGTTTAGTAAAACATGAGTAATACAAATGAAAAACATTTGTTAGAAAGCTTAAAAGATTGTAATATTGAACAGATTTTTGTTGTTAATGTTGATTATTATTATTATTAATGTTTCTTATATCTTAAATGAATTACTTAAGTACGTAATAGAAACTTCCAAAGTGTTTAAACAAGTAGCATGGCTAGATTACTATAAATAATTATATGAATAAATAAATACAGAACAATATATGCTATAGCGTTATATAAATTTGGTATTACAAATCAAATAAGAGTTATAATTTTAGAAAAAAATTAAATCTAAAATAAGAAACTATTAATTAAAGTTAGAAATGCAAGACTTATTTTTCTACTAAGGTGCATGTATTATTTATTTATATGCATACATTATTTGTTTTTATTAGTTTTAATTTTTTTATTATTATTATTTGTATTTTTTTATTTTCATTTTCTGTATATTTGTATGTGTTTTACTGTTATTATAATTATTATTTACATTTATATATTTCTATTTGTTTGAATATATTTTCAATGAATTATTCGGTAAACTAACCTAAAGTAAATCTTACCTTTCTCAATCAAATAAAATAAAAGGTAATATTTTTAATAAAAAAAAAAAAAATCATAAAACATCTCAAAATCCATATAAAATATTAAAAATGACCAACCTGAATTAAATAGTGAAGCAAAGGTTAAGTTCTTACCTGAAAAGAAAAAAAAAATACCTATAAAATATGTAAACAATTATTTTGCTATAGCTACAAACATTGCATAGTAATAATTTAAATAATTTAAATTCATTATATGAAAATATAATATGTATTTTAAAGTTTATCGCAAACTATAAAGTTTATTTATTAATATCATTACATCCTCCAAAGTTTTTTTTTTTTTTTTTTTTTTCAAATTCTACTTATGTTTAACTTTTACATAGTTTTACTTTTTTTTTTTTTTATCCTGATGTAATATGAATTATTAATTTTGTTAGAAAGACAATTTTAATAATTAAATATATTTAAATTCTATGAATAGCGTAAATTAATATTTTTCTTTTCTTCGTAAAATGAAATTGTCAACAAAAAAAAAAAAAAAAAAAAAAAAAAGGTTTAATTTTTTAAAAACAAAAATATTTCTATATCTATATATGTGTATATACACATTATTCCCGCTTACATGACATATGAAGATAAAGACGGATATTTAAAGATTTTCTTTTACAGCAAAGTAAACAACTTTTTTTTTTAAACCAAACCTTAAAATATCTTTCGAAGAAATCTAAATTGGAAGATATAATGATATTTCTTCCGAGAAAATAAATGATTTTACTTAAAAGGATATTATTATTGGCGCAATTTAAAATTTAAAAATGGCTCTTTAGAAAAATGAAAGTTCAGAAGGAAAGAAAAAAAAAATTAGAAAAAGCTTATATACTATCTCATTAAAAAAAGTAAACGGTTAAAAAGAATTGATAAATTAAGCTGATAAAAATGCTAAAAATGGCTTTTAAATTAGAATGTTTATCACTTTTACTTACTGGCTATTTAAATAGAACTGGCTATTTAAATAGAACATTGATTATATTTAACATTACTTATTTATTCTTAGAAAGAACAATAATTGTTTTTTTATTATTTATTTATTTATTTTATAATAATATAAAAATTATATTTTACTCTTTAGTGCTTATACACACAAACTCGTGCACATACACACATATTCATATTTATCACATATTTTAAGATTTCTTTTACAGTTTAGTAATACAAAATGAATGTTTTTTATGTCAAAATTTATTCTTGTCGATAATACTGCGGGAACATTCTCCATATTATTATTTTATTTATTTATTTATTATTATTATTATTATTTTTTTTTTTTTTGAATGAAATTGGCATTAAAGTTGTATTTCTTGCATGCTAAATTTTATAATCATTTACAATTCTCAACATTATATATATATAATATATATATTATCATCCATTAAATAAATCTGTTTCTAAATATCACTATTTTTGGGTTTTGTGGATATATTTAGCATTTGACAACTGCTCTCTTGAATTCTGTATTCATTATCACAGCGTGTGTATAATGTAAAATGTATTATTATTATTGTTGTTGTTATTATTATTATTAATTGGAATTCATTATTAAAATTACTTGAAACGGAAAGTAGCGTAGCAAAAAAAAAAAAAAAAAAAAGAAAGAAAAGAAAGAAAAATGGAAAATGGAAAATGTCACACAAATCCAAGGAAAAAAGCGAGTATGCAAGCAACAAAAAATTGCTAAGAGTTTATTTATTTATTTTTTTATATATATATTACTAAACAAGCAGCAGAATCCTTACAAGAAAATATATTTTCTGTGTTTTTTCTGTTGCAACATTAGCAGGTATGGTGACGGTTAAAAAAGCATTTAAGATTAACATCGTGTACAACAATTTTTATTTAGAGTATGTATTCCACATTATTTACACAACACATGGAGAATTGAGTGGATTTTACGTCGCACTTGTGCTACGCTATGGGTAATTGGCGACAGTCTAGGACACACCTCCTAAGGATGCTCCGGAGACATACCATCACAATTTTATTTCCGTATAAGAATACTCAATAAAAAATATTTATATACATTAATTAATCTTGGACGTGAAGATAATATTAAAAATTATGACTTAGAATCACTACGAAAATATAATCGTTTTAAAAAGAACGACTGTATGCATAATTACGTAAAACTGAAAATAATGTTACGGAATAACAAACGAAAGGTATCAGGTGAATAAACGCAAGGAAGCGCGCAGTATCCAAAAAGGAAGAATTGCCACGAGCTGATAATCATGATAATGTTTTTCTACATAACTGAACGAATAATAAAATAAAATCATTATTAGAAGAAAAAAAAATCTATGCTATTCCTGTTACAACATTAGTAAATACGGTGACAGTTAAAAAATCATTTACATATCGATTGACAATATTTTCAACAGTTTTAATTTAGAATATGTATTTTACGTTATTTATATATATAATTTATTTACATAAATTAATTACTCTTAAATGTGCATGATAGTTTTCCTAAAATGCATGGATAAGCAAACTTATGTCTTTTATCTAACAACTCTACTACAGTATTCTACCAAACTACAACATTCTCCCTTGAACGATGCTAAAGTGGTTACTCCTGAGTATTTGATCTTGTGATGGTTTGTGACTTTATATTAACTGTTGTGCTACGTATGTATATTGGCACTGAAGAAGGCTAATATTTAGCCGAAACGTTTGTCTTTTTTTTTTTTTTTTTTTTTTTAATCTCATTTTAAAAGTTACTTTGATTTCATACCGTAATGAGACGTATTGATTATTTTAAATTTTATTAAAAATATTATAGTTTAAAAAATGCCTCATTAGAAGAAAAAAGAAAATCTATGCTATTCCTGTTACAACATTAGTAAATACGGTGACAGTTAAAAAAGCATTTAAATATCGATTAGCAACATATTCAACAATTTTAATTTCGAATATGTATTTTACGTTATTTACATATAAAATTTATTTACATAAATTAATTAATCTTAAATGTGCATGATAATTTTCGTAAAATGCATGGATAAGCAAACTTATGCCTTTAATCTAACGACTCTACTACAGCATTCTACCAAACTACAACATTCTCCCTTGAACGATGCCAAAGTGGTTACTCCTGAGTATTTGATCTTGTGATGTTTTGTGACTTTATATTAACTGTTGTGCTACGTATGTATATTGGCACTGAAGAAGGCTAATATTTAGCCGAAACGTTTGTCCTTTTTTTTTTTTTTTTTTTTTTTTTTAATCTCATTTTAAAAGTTACTTTGATTTCATACCGTAATGAGACGTATTGATTATGTTTAATTTTATTAAAAATATTATAGTTTAAAAAATGCCTCATTAGAAGAAAAAAGAAAATCTATGCTATTCCTGTTACATCATTAGTAAATACGGTGACAGTTAGAAAAGCATTTAAATATCGATTAACAACATATTCAACAATTTTAATTTAGAATATGTATTTTACGTTATTTACATATAAAATTTATTTACATAAATTAATTAATCTTAAATGTGCATGATAATTTTCGTAAAATGCATGGATAAGCAAACTTATGCATTTAATCTAACGACTCAACTACAGCTTTCTCCCTTGAATGAGGCTAAAGTGGTTCCTCCTGAGTACTTAATCTTGTGATGTTTTGTGACTTTATCTTAACTGTTCTGCTACGTATGTATATTGACACTGAAGAGGGCTAATGTTTAGCCGAAACGTTTGTCATGTTTTTTTTTATTTATTTTTATTTATTTTTATTTTTATCTCATTTTAAAAGTTACTTTGATTTTATACAGTAATGAGACGTATTGATTATGTTTAATTTTATTAAAAACATTATAGTTTAAAAAATGCCTCATTAGAAGAAAAAAGAAAATCTATGCTATTCCTGTTACAACATTAGTAAATACGGTGACAGTTAAAAAAGCATTTAAATATCGATTAACAACATATTCAACAATTTTAATTTAGAATATGTATTTTACGTTATTTACATATAAAATTTATTTACATAAATTAATTAATCTTAAATGTGCATGATAATTTTCGTAAAATGCATGGATAAGCAAACTTATGCATTTAATCTAACGACTCAACTACAGCTTTCTCCATGAATGAGGCTAAAGCGGTTCCTCCTGAGTACTTAATCTTGTGATGTTTTGTGACTTTATCTTAACTGTTCTGCTACGTATATATATTGACACTGAAGAGGGCTAATGTTTAGCCAAAACATTTATCATGAGTTTTTTTTTTTTTTTTTTTTTTTAATCTCATTTTAAAAGTTACTTTGATTTCATACCGTAATGAGACGTATTGATTATGTTTAATTTTATTAAAAATATTATAGTTTAAAAAATGCCTCATTAGAAGAAAAAAGAAAATCTATGCTATTCCTGTTACAACATTAGTAAATACGGTGACAGTTAAAAAAGCATTTAAATATCGATTAACAACATATTCAACAATTTTAATTTAGAATATGTATTTTACGTTATTTACATATAAAATTTATTTACATGAATTAATTAATCTTAAATGTGCATGATAATTTTCGTAAAATGCATGGATAAGCAAACTTATGCATTTAATCTAACGACTCAACTACAGCTTTCTCCATGAATGAGGCTAAAGCGGTTCCTCCTGAGTACTTAATCTTGTGATGTTTTGTGACTTTATCTTAACTGTTCTGCTACGTATATATATTGACACTGAAGAGGGCTAATGTTTAGCCAAAACATTTATCATGAGTTTTTTTTTTTTTTTTTTTTATCTCATTTTAAAAGTTACTTTGATTTTATACAGTAATGAGACGTATTGATTATTTTTAATTTTATTAAAAATATTATAGTTTAAAAAATGCCTCATTAGAAAGGGAAAAAAAATCTATGCTATTCCTGTTACAACATTAGTAAATACGGTGACAGTTAAAAAATCATTTAAATATCGATTAACAACATTTTCAAAAATTTTAATTTAGAATATGTATTTTACGTTATTTATATATAAAATTTATTTACATAAATTAATTAATCTTAAATGTGCAAGATAATTTTCGTAAAATGCATGGATAAGCAAACTTATGCATTTAATCTAACGACTCTACTAAAGCATTCTCCCTTAAATGAGGCTAAAGCGGTTTCTCCTGAGTACTTGATCTTGTTGTGATGTTTTGTATATTGATACTGAAGAGGGCTTATGTTTATCCGAAACGTTTGTCATGTTTTTTTTTTTTTTTTCCTTATGTTTTTAATTAAAATGCGTTTTTTTTAATCTCATTTTAAAAATTACTTTGATTTATACAGTAATGAGACGTATTGATTATATTTAATTTTATTAAAAATATTATAGTTTAAAAAATTCCTATTAATTTAAAATAATTAAAACGCAGCATTTCTGAAAAATATCGTACTTATTTTAAAACTACATAATATTAAAAATAATCTCTTACGGTCACACTAGGAAAGAGATATACCATAACAAAAAAAAAAAACACTGTACGGAAAATTAATTAAGCTTTAATTAGTTTTGCGGAAGAAAAGAGAAACGGGTTACCACAAATTCGAGGCAAAACATCGGTTTAGTAAACAACACAAAATTTCTACAAAATTAAAGAGATTATAAGTTTCGCCTACGTGATTTTGCCAATAGCAAAATCATTAAAAAGAAAAATATTTTTATAATTAATATTAGGCATGCATGATTATAAATTACGTGAATAAATAGAGTAATGTGTTTAAAACGCAAGAATTATAGAAAAAATCGCTAAACAACCATTATAGAATGATAAAAATATTTAAAACGGAATTCTTTAAAAAATATAATATTTACTTCACGACTACATAACATTAAAAATAATCAGTTAGAATCACACTAGGAAAACATACACATACATAACGAAAAAGAATCTATATGGATAATTAATTCAAACTGAAAGTAACGTTGCGGAAGAACAAATGGAAGATGTCAGGCAAATCAAGGCAAGGAAGCGAATAGTAAAAAGAAACAAAGGATCGCCAAGAGCTAATAAAGAAGAGTTTCTTCTGTAACATAATTAAGCTAAACGAAGAGTGAAATCCTTTTAAAAGAAATGTTTTTCTTTTTATTTCGATTATAACAATAGCAAATAGGATGATGGGTAAATATGAAATTATAAATTATAAATGTACAGTGCCCGCCGCTTAATAAAATCACATTCGTTCTGGGCCAAAGTGATTTTAATAAGCGGCTGATTTTTATAACTGGCGAGCTTTTCGGAACATAAAAGAATACACTCATTCCCGAAATTAGAATGAAATTTCAAAATGAAAGGATTTATAGGATTGTAAATAAACTAAATTAATATTTTTTTAAAACAATTATTCATTCAAAATTAATAAATCAAACACAGATATTTTTATAAAATTAATAAAGAGATATTATAAATAAAATTAGTTTATATGTATACTTTATTTATGTTGGGCTTTTTAAAAACAATTAATTATTCATTTAAAATTAATAAATCAAACACATATTTCTTTTGTAAAATTGATAAAGAAATATTATAAATAAAATTGGTTTATATGTATACTTTACTTATATGTTGGACTTTTTAAAAACAATTAATTATTAATTCAAAATTAATACATTATTTACTAGTACGCTTTGAAAATAAACAGTTATTGAATTTTTTGCTAGGGCAGGTGATAAGGGTGCTTATTAATATGGTACCTTGCTATGTTTTCTTTTTCTTTTCCTTTTCAAAAGTTAAAAAGAAATGCTGACAAAATCAAAATTCGTTGTCTAATTTGCGCATATTTGTCTATTTTTGAATCTAGAGATCTTTTCCTTTTTGATTTTATTAACCGGCGATACTGATTTTATTAAGCGGTGGTTTTGAAATTAGTTTGCATTGGTTTGATTCAGTTCCTGGCAATTTGATCAGATTAAGCGGCTGATTTTATTAACCAGTGATTTTATAAAGCGGCGAGAACTGTATTTGAAAACCGTAAAAAAAGATTTTTTAATATTTCCACGTGAAATATATACCTATAGACCTAGTAGATATACAGGGTGTTTATAAAGTCCCGGACCCATTTTGATGTTTAATAACTCATAAAATAATGAAGATATAAACAAACTTATGGCATTTATTGATGGAATAACTCATATATTTTCTTTTCAGGTTTGAATATCTTTACTTTTGTAAATATCGTCGGCGCGTGTGGTTAATTTCAGATAATTTCATTTTCCAGTCTAAATATCTGTACTTTTCTAAATATCGTCTACTTATTAATTGCATTTTTCTCTCTTTTGTTTTTGGCAACTATTGCAATGTTATGTTTATTTTTTATGTGTTTGTTCTATGTAGTACTTTTGTATGTGATGTTTTATTTGAGCGGATATTAAGGAGAATGCATACACCACAAGAGAAAGCACAGCCTCTGTGGCAATAGCCTCTGTGGATGCCGACATGCTTGCCGCTACCTGGCGTGAAATTGACTATCGACTTGATATTCTCCGTGCGACGAAGGGGGCACACGTGGAAGTTCATTGACAAGGGTCATGAAACTTTTTCAGTCTATCGAACCATTTATGTTATTAATTTTAATATATCTTTATTATTTTATGAGTTATTAAACATCAAAATGGGTCCGGGACTTTATAAACACCCTGTATATATAACTAGATAACAGATACCTAGATAGCAGCATACCTAGATAACAGCACCTAAGGAGCAGCATTTTAGCGAAAGTACAAACAGAAGATGCTGAGCAAATCAAAGTAAGTTAGTTATAGACGAATACTATTAGAGAACAATGAATTTTTACGATTAATTAAATATAATGATTCTCTTTTATGCATTTACATTAAACGATAAACAAGGTCGTTAAAAAAGATTTTTTTTTTCGCAAAATATAGTATTAATATATGTCATAATAGTTGAGTATGCATTCTTATGTAGAGAATTTTAATGTCGTAGAGAGATGTTTGTTGCATATTACACAGGTCGAAATGTAAAATTTTGATTTTATAATTGCGGCTGGTCTTTATGTTTTTTGTGTGCTAAAACTGAAAATGAAGCCAGTTTTTCTCTATCACGTATAGACTTTTGTCAATACAAGGTGCCTACCTATACAATTTCTTCCTTTACTCTTCCACCACTATAATTATATGGTAAGTTTTATAGAATGTTTCCATGATTAATTATCCCAGGCCTACAAAAATGAAGTTGACAAAATTTGATATAATTATTTCAGCTGATCTTTATGTTTTTTGATATTCTGAAACCGAAAATGCAACCCCATTTTTCTCTATAACAGATAGATTTTTGCCAATACAGGGTGTTTACCGACACAATTTCTTACATATACCATCATAACAATAGGTTGGTTGATTGGTTGATATGTTTTAAGTCACACTAGTGTTTCACAATTACAACAATAGGTATATATGATTAATTAATCAAGGAAACATACTATAAAACTTACCACATAATTATATTGGTGAAAGAGTAAAGGAAGAAATTGTATAAGCAGGCACCCTGTATTGACAAAAATCTATACGTGATAGAGAAAAATTGGCTTCATTTTCGGTTTCAGTACACCAAAAAACATAAAGATCAGCCAAAACTATAAAACCGAAATTTTGCATGTCGACCTGTGTAATCATGGATTACCCATGGTTGTAATTGCGCAGCACTAAGGCGACGTAAAACCATACCAACCAACCAACCAACTATTGTTATGAGGTATATGTAATAAATTGTGTCGGTAAACATCCTGTATTGACAAAAATCTATACGTGATAGAGAAAAATGGGCTGCATTTTCGGTTTCAACACATCAAAAAACGTACAGATCAGCGAAAATACTCAAATCAAATTTTGTCAACTTCATTTTTGTAGGTCTGTGTTATTAGGAATATTACAATCTACGAAAGTCAGTTTAAAATGCAATTTACAATAACCAAGATTCTTAAGCAACCAATAGGCATTAATTTGTGAAAATAATACAGGTGAATTTTCTTAAAATAATGAGGGATATATATCAAACAATATATGTACGCGTACATATCTTGTTGTTTGTGAGTTTTCTCTGAATGAAAGGCGAAACTTGCAGAAGCTCAACAGTTTATTTCCAGAAAATTCTAGAAGAATACAGGTTTATAAACCAAGTATCAACTTCAGTTTCACCAGAAAGCACAGCTTAAATAACAGCCGACAACATTAAATTCACAGTACAGGCTGTAACATAGCATGCATACATAGCAAAGGCTGTAATTCAAAGAGGCTCAGAGCTCTTTAAGCAGCAATGAATGCCTTGGCGAAACTAAACTGACTGAGCCTGACTGATTTGGCGCGAAGCAATTCCTGAAATACCCGCGTAAACATTGGCGAAAATTTCAGAAACTTAGCAGCCAATCAAGTTTGAGTTTCCATATTTGGTAAAGGATTTTCTCGCTAAGGTCGCCAAATTTGACGCCAAGGCCATGAGGCTTTTAAGCGTGTTTTTAACGGGAAATGAGCTATTTTAATGCGAAAAAAACTAGAAATGCTGAAAATTAACATTTTATCACCTGACTAAGCCTCTTTGAATGAATTTACATAAAAATGACGGCGAATTATTTACAAATTCGTAACACTATTTAAAAACGGACAAGAAATCTGCCTGGTGTCTTATCTGTCATACATGACATTAATGAAATGCGTTTATTTTCTGAATTGAAGAAAAAGTTTGAAAAATCATTAATCTTTAAAAATTCATCAGCATTTTATCAAAGAGATGAATTCAGTTCGTGTTTTCATATTATGTTTACTATATTCACTTGCAAATTTAATTCAGAAAAATCTATAGCACTTTAATTTGACTTACGAAGAATAAATAATTATATCATTTAGAAATTCACATTTTGGTTGCAGAAGGGAAGATATAAGACAAGCACGCGAATAATGTTCTGCAACAAAGAATTTCCACAAACTAACATAGATAACGAGCTTCCACAATATAATTAAATTACACGTACAACGTAATTGTTAATATAAGGAGATGTTTTTCTCTTTGTTAAACACATAAGCGGATGCGAGCAAAGTAAACTGCGGAACTTAGTTTTTAATTAAGAAATTCGCTCGGAAATAATGAGCGAAATATTTATAGTCATATTTTAACCACAATTATAAATTTTCAGTTTCTATCTAGATAAACTGCAAATAATAAGAATTATTCTCTAAAGTGCATCGGTTAAATAACTGTCGTCCCCCCCCCTCCCCCCCCTCCCCCCCCCCCCCACCAAAAAAAAAAAGATATATATATAGGGTAAGTTCACCAGTGATTGACACTTTTAGAGCAATCTCTGATGTTTCTAACATTCTAGTCATCAGAAAATATTTTTAGAAATCTTAAGTTAGTACATATGATATGAAAGACATTTAGAACCACATATGTTAAAATATATGCATTTGACAACATTTTTTTTTTTTTTTTTTATGAATTTTTATTTGACACCCACTCAATGTTCCAGTAATTGACACTGCCAGTTTTTCATTTTATCAGTAATTAGCACCCTATGTTCCAGTGTTTGGCACTGCTAGTTATTCATTTTACCATAGTTATTTGCAACCTATGCTCCAGTGTTTGACATAAAATATTAAAATTCTTATATATAAAATATACGGTTTTATTATTTTTCTTATTTATTAATTATTTCGAGATAAATGTCAATTAATGGAGCATGACAATCACTGGAGCACCTACCCTATATACATGTTTTTAACATTTTCATGCATAAATTTCACTACTAGTTCCTGAAGCGCCTTTATTTTATAATCTCCTTTTATTTTTATTTTCGAAAATTAAATTAATAGTAAAGTAAGTTTAACACATTATAAAAGTGTAACAATTTTATTTCTTAAGTTGAAAAAGTAGGAAAGTATAAGCTAAAGAAAAAAAAAACTTAAAATACAAGTAAAATATAAGCTCAAAAAACTGTTCAGCATTCCACAAAAATTAAAAATAAATATTATTTTTTATTTGCATAATGTTGATAACAATCAAGCACAGTTTTCTGCTACGAAACTAGTATATTGTGTCAATCAAAAAACTTCATTCTATATGATATAACAGAGCCACCAACTACTTAAAATGCACAAAAAATTAATCAGCTGAGTGTCTCTCACAATTCACATTTTATATACGCAGTTCTGTACTATTTTCTCCAATAGATAATGCGATATAAACATCTGAAAAGTCGCCGAAGTAAAAGCAGCATCACTTGCTGATCGATGCACACCCATATTGCTTCAGAATAACTTTTCAAAATACATATCTTTCATACCAAGTTTGATGCATTTATATAACATAGAAGCTGAGATATAGTCCTCCTCCCATAAACAGAAAATGTTGCAGCATAACAGCGTCATTTGCCTTCCAATATGTATCCAAATTGAATTTGTATAATTTTGCAAACTATACACGCCTTATACGAAGTTTGGTGCATTTATGTACTATAGAAGAAGAGATACAGTTTTCCCTAAAATGGTGGAAATCGCAGTATAGCAGGAACACCTGTTGGGCGATGTATCCCATAAACTAAACAGAATAAATGTAAGTCATTGTCAGACTAAATATGAACAAACTAAATATGAAGTTTGATTAAATTCCTCCATTGGTTCGTGAAATACAGCTCGAACAGAACTTTGCTGATACACCGGCATAGAGAGAGACACACAGACAAACATTTTCTAAAAATAGTAGAATCGTATTAATGGCATCTGAAAAGGTGTAAATTCATCGATAATCGAAAGTCGAAAATTTTCAGGAATCCATTACTTACTTCTTATGTATATAGAAGAAAGTAAAAACAAAACATTGTTATGTGATTTACGAAGCATAAATAACAAAATCATTTATAAATTCACATTTCGTTTGCAGAAATCAAAGATATAAGACAAGAACGGGACTAATGTTATGGGACGAAGAATTTCTACAAACTAATTTTGATAATGATTTACCGCAGAGTAATTAAATTACACGAAGAACAAAATTGTTAATAAGGAAATATTTTTGTCTTATTAAATAGTTAAATTAAGCTGATGTGAGTAACGTAAACTGCAAAACGAGAAGTTTTTAATTAAAAAAAAAAAAAAAAATTGTTTTGTAAATAATGAATGTAAACTTTATCGACAGATTTTATCCGGACGTATCGAATTTTCATCCTGATTAAATGCAAGTAAAAAGACTAAATTGTTAAACTTGTTTCTGCCAGAAGTTATCGAAAATGCGTGTTAATTTAGATATAAATATATGTTTGCGTACAACTTTCAAATTGATTAGCAGATTTTTCATAATTAATTTTGTTTAAGTGGGTATTTTTTTTTTTTTTTTTTTTTTTTTTTTTTAGGTTTCCCTTTATAAATTTCATTAGAAATTTTTTGAAGTCTCTATATCTTCCACACTTGTTGTACACTTGTTTTGAAAAATTAAATACATGTTAATATACATTTTTAAATTTAAAAATGAGTAATGCGTTAATTTATGTACAATTTTGAAATTGATTAGCAGATTTTTTATAATTAATTTTGTTTAAATCAGTTTATTTTTAAGTTTCCTCAATAGGTTTTATTAGAAATTTTTAAAGTCTCTTTATGTCCCGAACTTGTTGTACACTTGTTTTCGTAAATTAAATGCATGTCAATATATGTTTTAAAAGTTATAAATGGATAATGTGTTAATTTCAGAAATAAGTAAAGCTTAGAAAGTTTTCTAGCGTTGATAAAAAATATAAATAACTTTTGTGTAGAAAAAATTGTGTGTCATAACCACTTGTAATACGAAAAAATATGGCATTTTAATATAAGCTATCCAGAATAAATAATTAGTTCTTTGGAAATTAATATTTTTGTTAGAGAAATGGAAGATTAAAGTAAACACGTGAATAATGTGCCAAAACAAGGAATTTTCCCAAACTATGTAACATAAATAATAAGTTTCCATAACGTAATTAATTTACATTATGTATGTAACTTTTAATTAGTTACTGTTTTTATCTTTGTGAATAAACGACTCTAGTAATAAAAACTGTGGAACTTAGGGGTTTTCCTAAAATAATTGTTTTATAAATAACTAGCGAAACCTGTTTACATTATGCTTGTAGACCTTTTATGAAGTTTATTATTTATTTGCAGTAAAAAATTAATACCGAGTTTTTATCTTTAGATTTATCAGTAGTTTTGAAATAAAAATGATTGAAACATTATATTGGGTGAAAAGTAGCTGAAGATTATTTATAAGACTTTTCATGGGCCACAAGTTACCTTTTGACACCCAAAGGTTGCGCTTCATACCATGCATTTTCCTTTAACTGTAATACAGCTATCTTACAAATGAGAATAATAAGAATAAGAATAATAAGAATAATAAGGATAATAAGGATAATAATAATTAATATCACTCACTAACAAGACGAAATAGTTCAAATCTAATGTACATTAACTACTATATTCATAGTAGATAACTCACGTACACTATCACGTATACACTATCACTACAAATCTCGTACACTATCTACCTATATCCATAGCTCAATATTCATAGCTCAAAATTTATCGAATTTTTCAATCAGATTTATCACCATTATTTTAAAATAGAAGTCTATCATATTTATTTTCTACGATTAAATAAATTGAAAACTATTATCGAAAAATTTTAATATGAAGTCACTCGGAAAAAAACGGAGAGTTCGTACACTGATAAAAAATTTAGTGTTAGTTTGAACCAAAACTTGTTACTGAAGTAGCTGCAACCACCCGATGGTTTAACCTTTTACCATGATTTGGTAATCTATGTTGAACCATATAGTGGCAATATGTTAATAACAAAAAAAAAAAAAAAAAAAATCAAAATCAAAATCAAAATTTGTCCTAGACTTGGATTGAACAGAAAACCTTTCTTGCCTCAAGTGAAACACTATGGCACTGTGCCATGCTTTTTTGCCTGCTACGCTAATTCTGTTCGTTGATTTTGATAAAAGGAGCTAAAGTTTCTAGGGTCATATCTTGGTCCACAGGTGAGTTGTTGCACAAAATTTGAACTTTACTCTATGTTTTCGACCACGCTCTTTAATTTAAGCTTGGTTTCTTTTCTATAAGAATTTTACTGTTTCATATTTCCCTTATGAGTGGATGTATAGTAGCTCCTAGTTTTGGTGCAACTTAAATTCAATCGCAAGAAGTAGAAAACTTAAAAGTGAGATTGAACCATATTTTGCTGATAACTTTATATATAAACCATATATATAACCATGTATTGCTGATAACTTTACTCCACACAGTGGTTCAAGTTTGAACTGAAATTTTTAACAGTGTAGTTATGCATATTTCATTTCATTTATGTCTCAAAATTTATAAATAACGTAATTTATATTTCATATGTCCACAGGATATTAAATATCTAATAAGATACATTTATGATAGACAAGAGCTATTTTATACATTATGTACCACACACTTCTCTTATGTTTCTATAAATTACATAATTCGTATTTATATATTAGATATGTATATGTATCAGAAATATAGTTTATTGCTTATAACACCACAAAAAAAAAAAAAAAAAAATAATAATAATAATAATAATAATAATAATAATAATAATAATCAATCATTCAAAACTCAAAATACTTCGAAATTTTCCTGGAAATATTGTATCTTTTTTCCCAATTTATAAATTTTGTCTATCTCAAACTTTATAGAACATTAAATACCTAAGAAAATATATTTGAGATACATCATTATTGCAGACATTTATTTTGTCGCGCAGTTTGTTCTGTGGATAGTAACGTACATGAATATCTTTACCATAGATATTATGCTTATTTCTAAACGGTAATTATATCACGAACATTTGCAATCTACAATTTATCTTCGAAATATGGACTTTTATTAGTTAATATATATCATAAAATAAATTTTAAGAAATCACTTATTATTGAATTAATATATACATATATATATATATATATATATATCCTTTTTTTTTTTTTTTTTTTTTTAAACAGATGATGATTATTAGAAAGAGTTTACTATATATTTTAATATTAGTAAATGCGTCAGCTTTTAAGAAAAGATATTTTTGTAATCATGTTGCCAATTTAAAAAAAGAAAATTGTATTTAAAATATTTAATTTGAAATTTGAAATTACTAAAACAAATATGAATATTTTATCGTGCTCCTTAAAACACAGCGAATACCTAATTTAAAAAAGCATCAATAGTAATTATTTTAATACATCTCAAAGAAACTTATTCAAACATTTCAATTTTATTTGAAGTTCTTTACAAAGAATTTCTAAATATGAAATGAAATTACGTCGTGTTTATACACTGTAAAAAATATATCCTATCTGCTGTCAGAAATTCTCTGTAATTTGAAGAAAATATGCTTAATTTACGAAAAAAATTACGTTGTCGGAACGTATTTTCTCAAATTACAGGGAATTTCTGGCAGCAAATAGGACATATTTTTACAGTGTAGCATACATGCTTTTACTTGTTATAAATTGCATAGCTTTTGTTTTTTCCTGAAATATTCTAAGCAGTCTTATATAATATTTCATTTATAAAAAGAAGTGCTTAGGTAAACCAACTAAGCTTCATTGAATTCTAAAAACTAAGAATTTTAATTTTCTACACAACTTCAAACATTTTCATGAATTGCGTTTTATTGTAGTCAATTAGGCCAAAAAGTTGAAAACAACTTCTCTGCATACTACAGTAATTATTTTAAAAGCAAGAAAATGAAAAACAAAAATCAAAATAGGAGAAAATTATTATTTCGTCATTTAAAATGTTGTTACGTATTTTGTAAATAATAATTCCAGATTAAAATCTATTACTCACGTCATTCCAATATTAACAAATTGGATACTATTAATATTAATATTATTATTAATATTAATATTTTTAACCATAAAAACGATTTTCCTAGTAAACGTGATAATTTAAAAGATAATAAAATGATGATGATCCTGTTGCCAGTTTTAAAAAGAAAATAATATTTATTTAGAAAATTAAAATCATGAAGGGAGAAAGGAATCCGCGATTGTAATGAAATGCTCGCCTTCTGGTGGGCTAAGGCGAAATTACAATTGACATGAGAGCTTTCGGCTTTCGAATAGACGCCATTGCTTGCCGATGTTTAGTTTCACATATATTTATTGAATAAAAATGAATAAATCCGGTAAAAAAGATAACACTTACTGTTGTGTGCCACAGTGTAACTCCAAAAAATCAAGAAATCCAGAATTAAGCTTCCATTTATTTCCAAAGGACAAATTTAAAATTTCAGTTTCTTCGGCTAATGGAAGTAAAGAATTAATCAGATGATTTGAAACTAATATTTGTTCAGCTTCAGTTAAATATCTACTTCCGATCGAACTTTGAATAAACTGAAATATTTTTTCCAAAAGCAATCCATTTTCCATGATGTAATGGCGGAGAAATTATAGCACGAATATTAAGTAGTAACACATATAGAACAAAAATTAATACACGTGGCCATTATATTTACTAACAACAGAAACTGAAAAAGCGCCATCTATAGATCATTACAAACGCGGATATTTTGTATTTATCTGTTAGATTATGCGTATTTATTTTTAAAAAGTATTAATAATTATTTCGACATATCGAAGAATCTTTATCGCACAGTTAAATTTGTTTTAAGTTTCTTTACAAAGAAATCATAATATAAAACCTAAAAATAAAATATAAATTACACACAATTTTTTACTTAATATTTATAGAATTACGACTGTCTTTAAATTCTACAACTAACAAATAAAAGTAGTTTTGCTAAAAGATCTACGGGAAATCTTTTGGAATAATTCTTTAATAAATATCATTTAAATTAAAAAAAATAATAATAAGTCAAGTTAAATTAATTAAACTTAACAGAACTTCTAAAACTAATAATACTCTTTTTATACAAAACCTCAATGATTTACCACAGTTCAATTTATTGTAACCCATTTACGCCGAAAAGGATAAAATAAATTTTCTAAATGTCAGACTTATTTTTAAAATAAAACTATACTTTTAAAAAATTAAAGAACACGCTTTCATTGAAACGGGAACTAAAAAGCACAAAATATCTATCTTTATAGTATTAAAATGCAGGGTAAGAAAAAATTGTGTGAGTGACACACCATATTACAGGGTGATTGTAAAATAATTTACAATTAAACAAGAACCATTTTTAAAAAATCTCCCCTGACTGGGTTCGAACGTTAGACCTTTAGGTTCGTAGCCCGGAGCTTTACCACACAGTCACAGCGTTCACGTAGGGATAGTCTTTTTTTACAATATATATTTTTTGTTTGCTCCCAGAGCGGTTGCAAACATACATACAGGTGAAGCTAATAAAAGCGTGTTAATAATATGCACAGGAAAGAAAAATTAAAATAGGATACACTTATTATATCGCTAATTTAAATGGTATCACGAATTTTCTAAATAATAATTCGAAATTAAAATCTATGAATGATATTATTTTTGGATTAACAAATAGATATATGTACAATTATTATTATTATTTCAATGAGAACTATTTGTTCTAGAAAATGGAAAATACGCCAGTTTACAAAACAATAAAATTCATGTGATCATGTTGCCAGTTTTAAAAAGAAAATGGTACTTAAAATATTTAGTTAGAAATCTAAAATCGTGGGGAAAATAGACTAATCTTTTATATTTACTTGTTAAAATAAAACATCATGAACATTTAATTAAAGAAAAGGTATCAGTAAATATTTAGACACATCAAAGAAACTCTATCGAACAATTAAATTTCGCTCAAGTTTCTTTTTTCGCCCAAAGTTTCTTTTCAAAGAAATCTTGAATGTAAAACTAAATTACAACCTGTTAGTTACAAACAAGCGCTCATTTGCGTCTTTTTCTAAAAGACTTCCAGGAAATCTTTTAGAATATTTCATTGGTAAAAATAAATGCGAAGGTTAACCATTTAAATTTAACAGAACTAATAATTTATTTCTTTTATGCAAAACTTCAAAGATAATTAACCATTGCAATTCATTTTAGTCAATTTAGGCCAAAAAGGAGAAATCTGCTTTTCTCAAATGTAGACTCATTTTTCAAGTATGCAAAGGAAAGAAAAATCAAGGTAAAATAACCTTTTTTTCCCCCCATTTTAAATACTGTTATGTATGTATTTTGTAGATAATAAATGCAATTTAAAATCTGTGATTCACATTAGTCACTTTCGTAAATATAGGGTGAGAAAAATTGGCAAATATATTTTAATGAATACTTGGTGAATTCAAATTTAGTATTAATTGTATTTTATTACATTTTCTGGTTAATAAATAAATATGAAATTAGTGTCAAGTAGTTCATTAACAATTATAGAATGCTGACATGTATGGCTCATGTAATTAAAAATAGCATTGGCCGATATTGTTGTATTGTATGTATGTCATGTTACGTTATTTTTAACAGTCATCGGACTGCATAAAAACCAAGGTAAAAGAAAACTTTTTTCAATTTTAAATACCATTGTACATTTTACAAAAATAAATCCACTTTAAAATGTATAATTAATAATAGTTAGGCTAGTAAATATATAAGAGGAAAGGGTGATAAATATTTTAATGAATGTTTGGTGAATTCAAGTTAAGCGATAATTGTATTTTATTGTGTTTTCTAGTTAATAAATAAATTCTAAATTGGTGTCAAGTTTATTTAAATTATGGAATGTTGACATAGAAAACTTTAAAAGTTTGACAATAAAATAAAATAAAAATAGATAAACAAATAAACAATGCTTTTAATGCACTTGATAAATTATTAGACATATTAAGTTCTACCATCTGTCTGTTTATTCTTATTATAAAATTCAAAAAGTATCAAAATTGTTCTTTTTCGGATCGATGTATATTAATATACATACAAAGATGCATATTCATGTGTGTATTAATCTAACAACGTTCAGTTTTTTTTTTTTTTTTTTTTTTTCCATTCAAAATTGGGACACAAACAAATAAATACTTGATGGACTAACTTTTTCCTAAAACAATTTTTAAATTGATAGAAAGGTTTTGTGAAGATAACAATCTTTTCTTGTTATTTATCATTATTATTATTACCATCATTAAACTTAAATTTAACAATGAAAGGCAGTAACTAATATTCCTTATAAAATTCTTATAACTTAACTGAGAATTATTCAGTCAATACCTAAGATAATTGAAAAGGTTTTAATTTCTTTTACCATTTAGTTCATTTATTTATTTTATGTAAGGTTTTTTAATTAAAAATAATGATATGTTTCATAATCGATTTTAAAAACATGATTTTTCGCCTTTAACTGACGTAAACTTTTAAACTACCGGAACTAATTTATGTTATCTTCATAATTTCGCATTTAATCTCTATAATAAATAAATAAATAAAATATTACATTTGAATTTACTTTAAAAATGTTAAAAAATTAATAAAAAAAAATTCTTATCTATATACAGGATTTAATGATGGAATTGAATTTTATACCATCCCATTACAATGTTTTGTTTATATTACATAATGTTCATAAGCAATTGTATAAAACAACATTAATAGTAAGGGTTTCCCCTGCAACACGATTTTAAAAATGTTATTAATATTTTAACCCATATATATATTTAAAAATTAATAACAAAATTAATAATTAAAAACAAAAATTTCAACTCTCCGTTACTCGTTTTACGCTCAGAAGTAAAAATAATAATAATAATAATAATAATAATAATCAACACTTCACATTTGTAGTTTTACTTTCTCACTGTGAACATAAAATAATAATAATAATAATAATAATAATAATAATAATAATAATCAACACTTCACATTTGTAGTTTTACTTTCTCACTATGAACATAAAATAATAATAATAATAATAATAATAATAATAATAATAAATCACAATCAATTTGATTATAAATCTATGAAAGTATTGAGTTAAACAAATAATTAAATGAAATAATAGTTAATTGAATTTTTTTTATAAGCTTGATATGCAATATAAGTGCATGCGCATAGAAGAAGTTGAATGACATGTACTTTCTCACAGATGAAAATAATTACGTATTCCTTCCACGACACAATTAAAAGGTAACTTGATAAGCGTCTATTAGCCCCCACCTATCGCTAGACAAGTCTTTGATTAAATATGTCCTCTGGTTTATAATTTCATTCAGAAAATGTAACTTCGGCACTCGCCTGAGTTAATAATTTGTATGTATCGTCTGCTATTAAGATAATTAGTGTCTCTGGAGACGAGGCTATATGAAAAAGAAATCTTGTTCTGTTGCCAATCGCGCGCAACGAAGTAGGAAAAATTATGGGAATAATGTATGTTATTCGTTCCGTCAAATAAAAAAATAATCAATAAAAAAAAAATAATAATCGAACGATTTAAAAAGTACTTAAGTCGTTTAAATATAGTTAATCCTCTGAGTTATTTGAAAATGTATAAATTATGCTAGTAGGTATGCGGAATTGAAAACAAAATTGTTCTGCAGAAGTAAATCTGAATTTATTTTGCTTTTGCCATGTTTTCACCTAGCAACTTCGTAGTTATGAGTATAAAAACAATGGTGCAGGTAAATAATTCTCTCGAAAAATATATTTTAAATCACAGTTATTCACAGAGCTACCGACATTTTCATGCCATTATTTTTAGAATGTTAGCTTCGATTTATTTAATTGCTGAATTTTTGATAATAAATAAAGAAAATATATTTATGAGAAGAGTGTTAGCAACTGCGTACTATAGATGTAGTAATATATATATATATATATATATATATATATATATATATATATATATATATATACATATATATCATCCCCATGCTATCGAGCAAAACATTTTGATACCGAAAAATAATTTTTGCCATCAGCCCATTATTAGAAGGTATTGAAAAAAAGAAAAAAAAAAAAAAAATGAATTTGAAACTGTATTTGCAGTTTTTCGTTTACATTTAACACATAAATTATTTCTAAATTTTATTTACTAAATTATTCATGTAAATTCTCGGTTATATTCTCTCGGAAAAGACGGCCATTAGTAGGCAAAATAACCATCTTTCCCCAAATGAAAAGGAATCACATTTTCCCCCTCAATGATCAATCTATATATTATAACTATATCTATGTTCTGTATTCAGATAAAAATGAAATGTATTATTTTACTTATTTATATAAAATTTTTAAATAAATATGTTTTACGCAAAAAACAACGTAATGAAAAGCCGAATTGCCAAAACTAGTTTAGTGGTCAACTATATAAAGGTTTCATAAGCAGATATGTTTTATTTTAAATCTTTTGAGTAAGAAACAAAAAAATTGATTCAGTACAGGGTCATACATATATATATATATATATATATATATATATTCTGTGTGGCTTAAATATGTTTAAGAAATGTTTCAATCTTTGAAATACATAATTTATGCACAAATATAGAGGAATAATTAAGGTTATTTTTTAAACGATAACAGAAAAATGAGAGACTTCTATATTTTTACTAAATGCGTGTAAAAAAAAAAAAAAAAAAGAAAAGAAAGAAAGGGCTTCAGTTCGTGGTCTTAATAAATTTCTGTATGGCCTATGTTTTGTACCTTAAAAATAAAAAGATCTCAGAAAAATTTCTTATGCACTAGATCATAAGTGTAATTCTTTTTTCAGATATTTTGCATTTACAGAAAAGGAGACAGATTTTTTTTCTCTTTCATTTTTGTCAAAAAGTTATTTTAAAGTCTGAAGCCCTCTCTGCATAGAGCAATTCATTTCAAAATGTACTAAATACTCTCCAAGTTAGCGTATGTGGATAATATACAAGTATGCAAACCTCGGCTCAATCGGATAATATGAAGTTACTTAAAATTAGAAAACAAATTTTGAACTCAAGTTAAGTGTATTTCCGCCGGTATTATAAATGTATGCCAAATTTTAACTCAAATCAGACATAAGAAGTAGATTAAAGTTCGAAAACAAATTTTGAACTGAATTTTGGGCGAGGTTGCCCGGACTCATTATTACTCCACTTATCGTCAACAGAAGCCAAGGCTAATATTATTCTATGGAGAATTTTGCCTCATTATAACTTATTAACTAATATATATTTTTTAATTTCCGACTTCACATTTAGAAAATACACAACTATTAAACAGTTTATCGTTTTCTAATATTTGGGTTTTTTAATTTTTAATATTTTATTTTTAGGTTGTAAAATACGAATTTTCACAATGTGAAATTTTGCATTTTTGAACTTATAAATAAAATATTAAAAGTATAAATAATAATAATTTTTAGAAAGCGATAATCTGTTTAACAGTTGTGAATGTTCGGAAAGTGAAAACGGAATTTAAAAATATGTATTTGTTAATGAGTTCTAATGGGCGAAATTTCCCATAGAATAGCAAGGACTTCAGTTTTCGGAGACGAGAAGTAGAAGTCCCCTTAAACATGTACTATCTTCGAAGTTGTATATATATGCAAAATTTCAGTTCAATTGAATGATAAAAGGAGAATGAAAATTCAGTTTTTAGATTTGATTCATACACACAAACAACATATCGCGTTAAAATAAAGTTGTATAAAAATTATTGGAAATGTTCTTATACGTAATATTATTTTAGTGGATTATTTATTTATTTATTTATCTATTCATTGCACTGCAAATAAAGGAGTCTTAAAGCAAGACATAAAAAATGAAAAAAAAAAAAAAAATGAAAAGATATTTAAGACACGTAAATGACTTAATATACTGCTTAGACATAATAGATATCTTAATTTAATACATAAATGTATCTGAAATACCAATTCAGACACAAGAATGTCTGAAACACGTAAATATGCAAAATTTCAGAGAGCAAACGCGTCTAGAATTTTCAGACATTTTAGAAATTCAGACACTTGGAATCTACTTTAAGCACTTTTATACTTCTTTTCACATTCAATAAATGTAATATTATTTTACATAATAAGTAGTTAAGATATTTAAATAATGTTAGTTCATCAAATTAAATTTTATAGAAATAATACTCTAGACATGTATATGATATTTGCATGGAATTATGTTTAATATAATTCATAAAACAACATATTTACACACGAAACTTAGTTAATATATATATATATATATATATATATATATATATATATATATTTTTTTTTTTTTAAGCTTTCTCATATTAAAAGAAAAAGAATTAAGAGGAACGTAGCAAGTAACTTGCAGCGAAGAAAACAAATCTTGAATAATTTGTGCATAACTGCTTTTTATTTATTACTATTATTATTCGATTTAAAAACTGTTTTCTTTCCCATATTTACCTGCACCTAAAGGTAAAACAACAAATTTTTCGAAATTCATAATCATAATTTGTTTTCTTTTAAATATTAGTTTAAGGGAAGATATCGTTATCCAAACATCCAAGACAGCAATTTTCACATATTTGTTTTGCATTTTTAAAAAAATTCTAAACCTCTAGATATGAAATTTAAGATAATTATTTATATTAATTTTTAAAAACCATATTATCAATAGTTTTATGGCAAAAAATACGGATTTAGACATACAACTGCATTTGTTTCACAAGTACTGGAGTATATCTTATCATACAAACGAGTATTACCGTGTTACGTGGTGGCTTGATTCATAAAACACATGACTTCGGTACCGGATTTAGTATTTCACAGCCAGTCCCGAGCCGGGATAAATATATATATATATATATATATATATATATATATATATATATTTGTATTTTTTCTGTTTCATCTTATTCAATGTTTGAAAAGGTTTTCAATATATATATATATTAATATTTTATTTATGCTTTAGAAAATTCTAAAATCTAATTTTAACAGCGGTGCACTTAAGCCTGAAAAAGATAGCGTTGTTTTAAGACATTCGCAATGTTTTAATTTCAGATGCAAAAAAAAAAAGGCTTCTTAAAAAAACTGTTCAAAAATTCTTAGGATACTGTGTAGTCAATGAAAAATTTTCCTTTATCAATTGACACCTTTTTTACTAATTATCTGCAAAAATTAACACTCCGGGGTATCGAACGCTCGACCACCGCGTTACTAACATGGCGCTCTAACCACCTGAGCCACGGAGAGACAAATGAAAAAGCTTATATTTACCTTAAAATGGAGGCGCATTTTTTATTAGCTTGAGATTCACAAACATACTGTAGTGAATGACAGTAAGTACATAAGAATTTTGGGGAAAAGTGTCTCAAAAAGTAAAACATATATTTTTTTTCCTTCCGCTAAAACGTGGCTATCCGTATAAATCATTCATTTTTAATTGAATTTAAGATGTTTATGTTTACAGTGTACATAATACATTCGACTTGACATGAAGTGGATATTTTTACGACTTACAAGCATTTCTTTTCGTGCTGAGGACAGATAGCCCAGGATAAGATTATATCATGAATTACTTTGAAGTGAACGCCGAGGCGCGTCATTGCTTCTGGAATCGAACCAGGTACCTCAAGTCCAGAGACTCCTGCGGAGAGGCACACTTGCCCTTGTCCTCTCGGCCCCCAAGGACTCGCGAAGACAATTAAACACAAAATGCTAATAAAATTAATTAATTAATTAATTTAAAACACGAATTGAAAGGTTACATTAAAGGATATGAAACCCGTCTTACGGCTTTTTTATCGACCCTTATTTTCAGTGTTTAATCGACATATCAAATGGTTCCGCTTTATACCAAAAATTTTATTTCATAAATATCTAATATTTTTCTTCGCCTCCGATAGCTGAAATAGATATTAGTATGTCTGTTACTTTACATTTCTTGTGTAAAACACATAAAAGATTACGGATTTTTTTTTCCCGAGTTCTTAGTTATTAATGACTCATATTACTCATAACACATTATTTATATGCAGTGAACGGCCTTGCTTTAAGGAAACAAAATTAACAAGGTTCTTTGCAGATGGTAAATACAAGCAGGTGGATGAAAAACATCACAGGCAGAATGTGATTTTTAAATGTTCATATAAAAAGCTTTGCTATTATGCTAGCATTCGAACATGAAAAAGGACAAGGAAGAACTTTCAATAATACCAGGTGATCCAAAAGTCACAGAGAAAAAATATATATACCGTAATTTAGTGAAGATAAGCTGCGGGCTATATTTAAAAAAACATTGATTTTTGGGGACTGCGGCTTATCTATCAGTGCGGGCTATCTAATAATGCCAAATTTCGTCGTCCATACTTCTTGGAACAATCGATCTTCTCCGAAAACCGAAGTTTAATATTCAAGTCTCTCGAGCACTGATTCACGCTTATAATCTCTTATTTATTAACTAATGATCTCTTATTTTGATTAATTTCCATATACGTCTGGAGTTCGTCATCTTGTTCCCTTATTTTTGATTTTTCGCATCGTATTTGTATACTGGCTTTGTTTTGTTATGTTTTATTTATTTATTTATTTTTTTATTTTTATTTTTTGTATATATACAGTGCTTTTTAAAATAATTTATTACTTTCATTTATAATTAATTATTTTTATGACTTTGTATATATGCCTGGATTCCACCATCTTGTTCCCGTGTTTCTCATATTTGTTGCCATTACATCTGCATACTGGTTTAGTTTGATTTTATTTTCTTTATACCTAATTATTTCTTAAATAATTTATAATTAAAAATTTATTATTTTTATTAACTTGCGTAGATGTCAGAAGACTGATATCTTTTTTCCCTATTTATCTGTCATATCAAAACAATGCTTGCACAAGCCGCGGCTTACCTTCCGGTGCGGTTTATCTAAGGGTATTGTTTTTTCTCGCAACATTTTAATAAGCTGCGGTTTATCTGCCAGTGCGGCTTATATACACTAAATTACGGTATATATATTAAAGTTCATTTATTTACGTACAATTTAATTAACAATTTAACTATTTAAAATTTAACTAACTCAATACATAATTACTCAGTGAATTTTATCGTTAATGATAATACTCAGACGTTAATTATTTATCGATTAATCGTTGTTTGCAATGCTTTTAATTTTAATTTCATTATATTGTTGGCATCTTCCTATTCTCCAGTTTGTGTAAAAAGTTTTACATGTGGCTACTCTACTTTTTTCTAGTTTTCTCTCTGGATTCCTTGATGATTTGATTTAATAATTTATTTAATTTCTCATTCAGAATGGTTCTGCTGCCTCGATCGGGACTGAAACAATATAAATTGCTATGATTAGCTATATTGTTTTACGAAATCGATGCAGCTTTCACAGTTTTATGAAGTACGTTCCCCCTGAAGCGTTTATGCTTTTTTATCCAATTATTATTTCTGTGATCCTTTAATTACTTTCTCTGTCGTTTCTCTATAATTTTTATTATTATTATTATTCATGTCGGCGTAAGTACCGTAATTTCGCGTATATAACCCGCGGGTAATCTATAAAAAAAACCTGACTTTGCATGTCCTGCGGGTTATCATCCGGTGCGGGGTATCTATCGCGAACAAGGAGAAAATCAACACAACTCTCATTTTATCTCTAAAGGACTGCTCATTATGGATTCCATGAAATGTCATATAAATGGTGCAGTAAAGGCAGCTTTTACCTCGCGAAATGTTGCAGCAAAATTAGCAGTGATCCCTGGTGGTTTGACCAAATTATTACCATTAGACATTTTCGTTAACCGATCATTCACGACCAAAGTTTAAGCTTAGTGGGAGGACTGGATGTCTAGCGGCTTTAAAGAATACACTAAGTCGGGAAATCTTAAAAAAACATCTCTAGTGAAAGTAGTTCAATGGGTAAAAAACGCTTGGGACTCTATTACTATCAAAACGGTAAAATTTGGATTCAAAAAGTCTGGATTATTAACGTATAATGACGATGAAATTGAGAGCAGTGAAAAGAAACTTGATGAGGAGGATAATACGGATAATGAAGAAAACGAACTGTCCCAAACAGTATTGCAACATTTTAATTCTGATACGGAAGAATCCGATTTCTATAGATTTGAATGAATTTTCTAAATAAATTTATTATTAATCCATAATTTTTCTTATAAATTGAATAAAGGTGTTAATCATTAGTAGTTACTCCAGTTTATAGTAATTTATATAGAGAGAAAGATTAATATTAAGTTATGATTATTTACATTTTCGTTATAGGTAAGTAAATTTATTTGTTTATTATTTATATTTGTATATTTGTTTATTATTGTTAAAATAATACTAATTAGTATTGAAATTATAAACGGGGATTGCCGATCATGTGATTTTGAAAGTGCGGGGTATCTTCTAGTGCGGGTTATCTTTCGGTTATAATTATTTTTAAATAATTTTTATGCTGCGGGTTACCTTCCGCCGCGAGTTATATACGCGAAATTACGGTAATTCAAATTGTTTATGTCTCTTACTGGTTCTTAATCTGTATCGCAACATTTTTGTGTCATATTTACCTCTAAGTTAAAATCAGTTGTTGTGTTGGTATTGTTTTGTATCTATTAATTGCTAAATTTAAAGGTTAAATTTTATTACGATATCTATCATTTATATATATATATATATATATATATATATATATATATATATATATATATATATTGATAAAAAAAAGTACTGACTGTAGCTCTATGAGGTTTTCACTAAAATGTACAGAAAGGCATGGGATTTTTTTACACATATAAGCAAAAATATGAGATACGCTTTTTACCAACATATGGCGCAGTATTCACAATTATCCTCTGGCATTTTAAACAGATCTGCCTGATGAAATAACGCTATATCTCGAGTACTGAAGCTGGTTTTAGGATAATTTACAACGTGCAACGTCTGATGGTTATTTTAATGAATGACGGCCATCACATTGAGCATTTATAGTCCAAGTTACGTTGTTTAATGAACTTCTCCACTGTAAAAAATTAATTTTACAATTAAAGCGGCACCCAATAAAAAAATAAATAAATAAATAAATGAAAATAAACTGATCCCACGTCTATAAATAAATGAAAATAAAAATCCCACGTCTTTCTGTGCATTTCAGTTAAAACAATTATTCACCTACAGTGAATATTAGGTCACCCTGTATATATGTTATTATTGAAATGTTTTCTCAAAAATAAACCATTTTTAGACAATTAAAATTATAAAATGATACAAGACGTTCCATATTTAATGGGACAATATATATATATCATTCCTGTAAAAGTTGTAATTACTTTATTTTGAAAAATAAAATTTACCATGCAACTATAGTCATTCAAATTTCTTTTTCATAGATCTATACCAGACATGATATAATAGAATATTCTTTGTTAATAATTCGAGTACTTCAGTTATCCACTGCATCAGTTGGATATATAAGATCTAGGGAAACGGATGCATGAACAATTTGTCTTTAACAAAACCCTATAGCAGGAAAAAAATCACAAGGTATCAGATCGGGGAATCACGGTGGCCAACAAATTAATGGCATAACGTTTGATCCAGCCCGGCTAATCCGACAAAGGGGTATGAGGTAGACTATCGCTCAGGTAATGAAGTAAGCTTTCATTCCAGTGTGGTAGAGGTAGAGAGCTGTTTATCGACCTTTTCTCTTCAATCTTCAAAGACTTTTTTTCTTTTTTTGCCCGGGTTTTTATGAAATCGGTGGCGTTATTTTGATTTAACAGTGCCTCTATCGTTGATTTCATAACCGAAATGGTGAAATATAAGGTATTTCGCTATATTCCGTCAGTAGCGAAATATAAGATATTTCGCTACTGATGGATAAAACTTATATAATTGTAATTTCAGAATTAATTTTTTTTGGCTAAATAAATCAATTACAGAATTTGTACTGTGCTCTTCTTTTTTACCCAATCAATAAGAAATACACGTATGTATGAGTATGGGTATGTGTAAATATGCATTTACGTATATGAAATTTAAGTAAAATCAATAGACAAGAAATGGATGAGCAAAATGTTATAACAATATTTAGAAAATCTAATTAATAAGAGATTATTACAGTGATCAGACGCTAGTATGGAAGACTTGAATAAATTAATAAACAATTACTATAATATATTATATGAATCTCACTAATTTAACAGACAGTTTTCCCTTATTTTGTGAACTTTGTCGTAATTTTAATCAGTGCTAAATAATCTATAAATATTCGATGAATACTCAATGATACCTTTATAAATACTCAATAATAATTTACTCACCCCCCCCCCCCTTTCTTTTACAGCGTACTTAAAAAAAAAAAAAAAATGACTTCTATAGTTTATAAGTTATTCCCGAAGACAAATAATATAAAATTTTAATAATGATTTGATAATGAAGATATTCAAATTTTCTGTTCACATATGTTTATTTGTTTAAGAGTCGTACGCAAAGCAAAGAATATTAAAGTAAAAGAAAAAGAAAGTTATCGCTTTCTTTTTAGAAATCACACTAGATTTAATGTTTTTAATATACTTTTACTATACGTCTAACAGCATCTTAGTTAATTTTTACGAAATAAAATATGAGTTTGTTAATAGTAAATGTTTTTTATTTGTAACAAGAAAAACCACAACATATAAACCAACAAAAACACAAGAGCATATATCATCCATCTATTTCCAAGAGCCGCCTTTCCATTAAACTCAAACGGCTTCTGCTGATCTTCTTAAAAGTCGTACGCAAAATAAAGAATATTTAAGTAAAAGAAAAAAAAAAAAAGGTATCGCTTTCTTTTTATAAATCAGACTAGATTTATTGTTTTTAATATACTTTTATACTATACGTTTAACAGCATCTTAGTTAATTTTTACGAAATCAAATATGAGTTCGTTAATAGTAAATGTTTGTTATTTGTTACTAGAAAAACCACATTATACCATAACTCATAACATAATAAACCAACAAAAACTCAAGACTAAATATCATCCATCTATTTCCAAGAGCCGCCTTTCCATTGAACCCAAACGGCTTCTGCTGAACTTCTGGGGTTCCCCAGTCAACAAAAAGTTCAAAGGGCACCTCCCCACATTTAAAGTTCTATGCCTTTTCAAGGTCAAAAAATAGGTACAACGTTCATAATAATAATAAAAAAGAAGACAAGGTTAGACATGCTTTTAACAGAGCATGCAAAAGCGGCTACAACATCTCAAAAACCCACACAAATTATGAAACGCGTCATAGAAATTGTGTTAAAGAAACAAAAATTAGAAATCTTTGTTAATAATAATCGTAAGGGAGGACATTGTATTGACAACCTCAACCTGATTTTACATTCTACATAAATTGTATGTAATTCATGTATTCATGTAGGCGTGTAAAAAGTGAATCGCTTGGGATGATTCAAACAAGAGTACACTGGAAAAACGCAGGTAAAATATGTGAAATAGGGCAAAAAATTAGACTTTCGCTACTTTGTAAATCCCTTCACGATTGTAAGAAATCATGATTTTTGTGTATATTGGGTATTTAGTTTTCTTTATTTCTGGAAAAAGAAGGAAAAATATTTGCTAAATATGTTTGTCCTAAAAAATCCATGCGTTTAAGAATTAACATACCGAAGAGAAGATTTGGCAATTTTGAATCACACTAATAAAGTAAATACAAAATTTTTTGTGCTGCGAATGAATACGCAATAATTAAAGAAAAAAATAATTTAAAAAAAAAGAAAGAAAGAAAGAAAGAAATAGAGTAAATATGAGAAAAGTGAAATATTCTAAATTTGTTTCGAAGATTTTTTAAATCGAGCTCTTTCTTCAAAATAAAATTTAAAATAATAATAATAATAAGCAATGCATAAGACCATATATTTCATATAAGTCAACATTTCTTTTTCAAAACACTGATAGTACACGTTTTCTTTCTTTTTTCTGTTTTTTTCGCTTTCTTTCATTTTTTCTTTCTGTTTTCTTTCGTTTTTTTAACACCTCTTATTTATTTATTAGATTGGTTTCTTTAGAAATCGACCTATCGCAATTACTTCGTTTATCTATCTATCAATCTATACAGAGTGTATTCCAAAAGCTCCACACTCCCCTCTTCACTCGAAAATGAGTCGGAATTTTGAAAAATTGCGAAACACGTAGTATTTAATGAATTCGAGAGGGACCTCTTTTGGTGAAAAAAGTTTGGGCCCGCGCGGGCTAGGGGGAAGGGGCAGCTAGGGAGACTTTAAAATTTCAAATAGGAAGGTATGTCTTGTGATGCATCCCTCGAAACGTCTCTTCAAGACAGATTGATGCATCCCTCGAAACGTCTCTTCAAGACAGATTGATGCATCCCTCGAAACGTCTCTTCAAGACAGATTGATGCATCCCTCGAAACGTCTCTTCAAGACAATCATCAGTTTGATATAAATAGTTTCTCCCTACGATGATTATAAAAAGAGATACATCAGTTTTTAGACTTTTGAAATGTGAATTTTATACTTATGTATCCCCTTTAATAATCACTGCAGGACAAAACTATTTATACTAAATTCATTGTCTTAAAGAGACGTTTCCAAGGATGTAACACAAGACATACCCTCCCATTAAAAATTTTAAAGTTGCACACCCTAGCGGCACTCGTACCATCCCCTTGCCCGGGCCCAAACATATTTGGGTAAAGTATGTATTGTGATACATCCCTGGAAACGTCTCTTCAAGACAATGAATTTAGTATAAATAGTTTTGTCCAGCAGTGATTATTAAAGGGGAAACATAAGTATAAAATACACATTTCAAAAGTCTAAAAACCCATGTATCTCCTTTTATAATCATCGTAGGGCGAAACTATTTATATGAAATTCAATGTCTTAAAGGGACGTTTCCAATGATGTATCACAAGACATACCTTCCCATTTGAAATTTTAAAGTTGCCCTCCCTAGCGGCCCCCCTAGCCCCCCCTCCCTCCCAGGCCCAAACTTTTTTCACCAAAAGAGTTGTAGAATAGTTCACCAAAAGAGTTGTAGAATAGACTTTCACAAGTGCACTTGATATATTTGCCAACTTGATCCGTCATCTTGTTTCCCAATGCCGGCCTTTTGAAAATTTCAAATCCACATAAAAAGGCATTTATGAACCGATTTTCTTTAAAAATACATATGCACATAGCCACATCAATATCTCCACCAAGTTCCTTAATAAATTGTAGCGGCCACTTTGAAACAAAATGGCAGCTGTTTGTTAAGAAAAAAGAAATCAACCTACTCTTCCGAATGAGCCGGAAGAGCTTGTTTATAATTTTCTTCTACATAGCAGGTGCGACTAAATGTAAATAAATATGATAATCTGTGCATTAGTTCTTGAGCTAGAGTTGCCAGAAAATTTTAGTCATATACAGAAAGACTGCAAGATGGACATTTCCTAAAAATAGTGAAATCGTGTTGAGCTGTTTACTCCAATCGTTGTTTACTCCAAACGTAAAAATTCATCCAAAAAACGGATGTCCAAATTTTTTACGAATTAAATACTTTCTTCAATGAATACAGAAGAAAATAAAAGGCTTAAGGGGCACACCTAGTGTGACAGCCTAAAAAAAAGGCGATTTTTGGGAATTTTTTTTTTTTAAACTACTGTATCAGTTGTTTTAAAATTTTAAGGGTATATTTATACATATTTTAAAAATACACAGTAAAATATTTGAAGAAAAAAATTAAATATATTTCGAGATACACACGATCTCCGACGGCGCTAAAAAAAATATGTCCTCCACTGCTGCAGTGATTCCGGCCTTCTCCGTGGATGAAACCTAAAAAAAAAAAAAAATTCTCGTTAAACTAGAAGATATTGTCCATACAATGACCAACCAGTTTTTTGATCTGATCAAAAATCGAATTTTGGCAGGCCAAAAACGCCCAAAATTTTGGGTAAAATTCAACTTTTTTAAAAAAAACGCCGCCATTTTGTCAATTTTTGATTTTTTTTTTCGAACGTAGGTCATTGTATGGACAATATCTTCTAGTTTAACGAGAATTTTTTTTTTTTTAGGTTTCATCCACGGAGAAGGCCGGAATCACTGCAGCAGTGGAGGACCTTTTTTTTTTTTTAGCGCCGTCGGAGATCGTGTGTATCTCGAAAAATATTTAATTTTTTTCTTCAAATATTTTACTGTGTATTTTTAAAATATGTATAAATATATCCGTATTATTTTAAAACAATTGATACAGTAGTTTAAAAAAAAAAAATTCCCAAAAATCGCCTTTTTTTTAATGCTGTCACAATAGGTGTGCCCCTTAATTATGGAGTCTGGCATTGATGAATAATATTTTTTGAAAACATGATGAAAGTAATAATAATAAAAAGTACCGTATTTTCTGGCATGTAATCCTCAAGTCTGTTCGATCAGTTTCAAGCTAGAAATTTTAATTAACAGACAAGATGTTTTTAAACGATCTTTTAACTTTTACAAATGTAGCCCTACTTGAAAATTAAAATTTGTGGTGTAAAACTGATTTATGTGATACGTGGATTATACGGTAAGGATAAAAGTAGCATATTGTTAATTATATTTGGAAACAATAATATTTAGGAGGGAATTGTATTAGCAACCTCAACCTGATTTCTAAATTTGTTTGCGAATCGCAAACAAAACTAAATACTTTAAAAGTGAGCATTCTTATCGCTTGGGATGTTACAAAAAGTAAAATAAATAAAAATGTAATCTTGGAAAAACCACAACAAAATACGTTAAATAGGGCAAAAAAGTAGACTTTCGCTCTCTTTTAAATCCTTCACCGATTTTTACAAATTATGATGCTTATATTCTTTTCTTAATTTCTAGAATGAAAAGGAAAAGATTTGCCAAACGAAGCTTGCCCTAAAAAATGTACGAGTTCAAGGTACACATAACAAAATAAGTAGCGTATGAAGATGAAAACTAAATAAGTTTTTTTTTTTTTTTGCTTATAACTAAAGATTCAACAATAAAGCAGCTTACAAAAAAAAACCCCTACTTACTTATTTTACTTTATAAATTCCATTACCGACTACCGTACGTAATGGATGTATTGCATTCGGTTAAAAAATTCGGCATCAAGTTTTCACCTGATTTCCATGTTTTAAGGTCTCCTGAGTCCAAAACATTAATTTTCGGAAATTGGTTAAGGTGTACGTATGTATCAGTGCATGTATGTGTGTGGGAGGGGGGGGGGGATCTTCTGACTATCATATCTCCGAAACTAATAAAGATAGAATAACGAAACTTCAGAATTAAGAAATGTCTTGTGTAGAGGTTATTTTGCCAACTTTTGGGGAAAATTGAAAAACTGAAGTGAGAGTGTAAGTCCTTACACTGTTAAAAATTTCAACAGAAAACTATTGGTAATTAATTATTTTAAGTCTTATGTAAAATTACAGAGAAAAATAAACGGAGGTGTTGAAAAATATATCTTATATGTACATTTTAATGGCATCTTAACATGCATATTTATTTATTGGCGAGAATATATTTGTGACTTAGAATGCTTTTTATAAATTAGAAACAATCATTTTTATTATTATTATTAATAATAATAATAAAATAAATAAATAAAACTATAGAATAAATTTTGAGAATCTTGATTACTTACTTTTAAGTAAGAATTTTTTTAAATTGACAGAGACTTTATATAAACATTTCAGTAAATTTGCAGAATCATTATACAGAGTGTATCTCAAAAACGGCTCTACCTTTATTTTTATTTTATTTACTTTTTTTTTTTACTATATTTCATATATCTTAATGACGTATCTATTACTTTGATCTTACATAGAAATTGTCAGGTGTCTGATTCGTTCAGTCAACTTCATGTCCTTCTGACCACAATAAAGACTCCATAAAGAGTACTTCATATAATATATGTGAAGTTGAATAATGGAAGTCTTGCGGTTGTTACACACTATATATATATACAGGATATATTCTGTCTTTATTTCATTTGTTTCATTTCAAGGTAATTTTTTCTTGTGGGTTTGTGCTATCATTTGGTATTTTGCTAAAATGCTTACCAAATACAGAAAACCTACAATTCTTTGCTCGATGCTACAGGGATAGCACCTGAAGAAGTCCTATAGCATTTTGAGCTTTTTAATTAAAATTCAATCTTATTTTGCTTTGATCCGAAATTTTTTTGCTCATCTCAAATTAAAAGGTTCTTTTCATTAATGTAAGTTCTATTATTTCCCCATATAAAACTATCCTATATATTCCTTCATTTCTAATTTTCTTTCAAATTTCACTTCGGTCCTTTATTATATTTTTCAACAGGTTGTGTAGTCTAATAAATTAAAGTAATAGTATCAATCTTAAAAAATTAAATCAATTTAAGGTAACTAGTTACATTGTTTGGCCTATGTATGTTTCTGTGGTGATTTGTTTGACTGACTATTCTTCGTTCTCATTCTCTTCTTTTTTATCAAATAAATTATAAGTTATATATACATATAATTCTGTAAGAAGATACAGAGCAATTTTAATTAAAGTTATTCCATTTACAGCTTATTTATTTTATTTATTTTTTTCCCTTGAAAAACTAGGAGCGCGGTAACCTAGTTGACAGAGCGTTAAGCTCGTAATCAAAGGTTTGCGGGTTCGATACTCAAGGAGACCGAAAAATATCGTGTATAATAATGGTGACCGATGCGCGTAAAATCTGTTATGGTCAAAATGCCCCCCCCCCCCCCAATATTCCGTAAAATTAATAACTCTAAGAATTATTCAAACGGTTGAACCATCCGCTCAGTGAGGGATCAAAATTATGATGGCTTGTCTCTAGATCACCTCATCTCGAACCGCTGCCAATTGTCCACTGAGAATTTCTAATGCGGTATTAAACCTACACAATTTTAACCTCAACCTAAAAAAATCCAACGCTTTGTTTTTTTCTTGGCGGTCGGTGTTTGAACTATTTTTTTATTTTTCCCATACAGCTGAGTTAGATAGTACACATAAAATTTACATATAATATATATCATCAGAATAAAATTTGTGCAATAAAAAATTAGCTCAAATATGAACCAACAGGGGAACATTTTTGTGGTAATAAATGTCAATATATTTTTATTGTTTCCAATAAATACAATTTATTAAAAATAATGAATTTTAAGTTAAGATAAGCCTCAATTGAAAGATAAAGTTACCTTATTGGTTAAAAATTTTGAAGTACAGGGTAAACTCCCTCTATAAACAGCATCATACAGCGCAAACGAACGGAATGCAACGAAATTTGGTATATAGACTATACACGAGATGCGCTCACGGAATTTCGAAAAAAAAATTTTAGTTCCAAAATGTCCATCAGAGGGCGCCTTTTCCGAAAGCATTAAATTTAACACAATAAACGACCAAAACGGAATACATTAACAATCCAGAACAAGAATTATAAGTAATAAAATGTAAAACCGGGAAAAACTATCATTTCTAGGGGAAAATGTCGAGATTTGCATGAAGGAAGCAAAGCTTCCTTCATGCAAATCTCGACATTTTCCCCCTAGAAATGATAGTTTTTCCCGGTTTTACATTTTTATTACTTACTAATTCTTGTTCTGGAATTGTTAATTGTATTTCGTTTTGGTCGTTTATTGTGTTAAATTTAATGTTTTCGGAAAAGGCGCCTCTGGTGGACATTTTGGAACTAAATTTTTTTTTTCGAAATTCCAGGAGCGCATCTCGTGTATAGTCTATATACCAAATTTCATTGCACTCCGTTCACCCATTTGCGCTGTAGGATGCTGTTTATAGGGGAAGTTTAATTATAATCAGTCTGTACTAGTCTTTGATTTAAAATGAATTGATTTTATTAGGGGATGATTTTTTCATCTTTTTCTAATTCTTGAGCGCAGGACCGGAATGATTATTTGATTTCGAAAACTACTTCTGCCTCCAAATTTACACAAGAGCGTAAAGGAAAATAAGAAAAAGAAAAAAAAAACTTTATGTCGAATTCTCGGAGTGATGGTTTATGGTGTTTGCCTTCCAGCGTTTTTTGCAATGTGGAAAATGATTCACTTTGAATCTTTCTTTTTTTTTTTCTCTCTTTCTCTCTAAGAAAATACAGCGGTTCTGGAATCCGAAATAGTATTTCGGGAAAAAGACAATTACCGTTGGTAGCTGTTTTGTCATATTTCCTACACAAAATTCGATTTTCTTTTCTTATTTCTTACTTTTTCCCTCGTAGAAGTCTTTGGTGTGTGCAGAAATTGAGTTTTCCGTATCTGTCCTTGATATCTCTGTTAGAATTCCTTCATACTTCCTGAACTCCTGCATATTTATTTATGAACGTTAAAGGGCAAGGCGGTATAAAAACAGAAATAAACGTGACGTCAGAATTACGTTGACTTTGTTTCATCAATTTAGTGGTGAATAATACATGTTTTTCAAATTGCGTCATGTTAGGGGGGTGGGAAAATCGTAATAATGAAAGTTTTCTTATTACAGAAGTGAGTACGCACCTGAAATATACTATACTATACCTGAAATATATTATTCACAACAATAACAAAGAATCAAGATCAATTTTCTAAAAATAGTTGTCACAATAAAGCATTTAAAATTTAATAGCTATAAGTTATTTTAATAATTTATGCATTAAATTATTTACATATTTTTATAAATTGATTTCATTTGTTATGATTATATTTTAAAAAGTTAATCGGAAAAAAAAAATTTTTTTTTTTTCAATAAATTTACTGTCCAGAAACACGGTAAATCATCAATTTTAAATATATTATTATTATTATTAAGAAGTGCTTTTCATTTTTCAAACTGTAATTTACGTCGAATTGTTGATATATATTTTAATGTTTCAAAATTTAAAAATCATCAAAATTCCAAATTATTTTTATTTTTTAAACTTTTTTTAATACCAATATTGAGCCGCGGTAGCCCGGTCGGTAGTGTGCCGAGCTCGTAATTGGAAAAACTGCGGGGCTGGTGCACTTTAAAATTCGTCGTGGCCGCAATGTCCTCCATGCTTCCATCCAAATTATAACTCAGGGCGGGGGTAGCCATCCTTTCTGTGGAGGATCAAGATTTGTAATGGCATGTCTCCAGACCATACTTAGGGGCGTTCCCTGACAGTCACCAATTACCCATTGCGCAGTATTAGGGCGACGTTAAACCCAACCAATCAACCAACCAATTAATACCATTATTGCTGCCATCCCAACCCTTTTTACTTTCTCTTACCCATAGGGTCGAGAAAGTATGGTTTTAGGGTCAAATTTTCGAACACGAGATTTTGTTGTATTTACATGTTCTGAGGTCCCCTGAATACGAAAATCATGTTTTTAGCGAATGGTCTGTGTGTCTGTCTGTTATCAGAATATCTCAAGAACAAATAGTAGCAGAAATTCCAAACTCGGTATTCTAAATGTGTATCATATAGGGATGCTACACTAAGCTTTTCGATGAGATGAAGCAAATGGTTCGTGTAGAGGGACACTCAAAAGTATTCAAATACATTACGTCTATGGGGGAAACTGCAGGTAAGTAGAGTTTAACATCTGTAGACTGCACTAAACCAAATGAAACGAATATATATTTTTTGTAATAGAGACAGTCAACTGAGAAAAAAATTGTGTATGTAAGAGCCTCGCCTCTCCCCCTCCCCTGGCTTCGAGGGGAGTAAATTTTCATGATGGGTATCTTTCAAAAGAGCTCGCTAATACCTTTAAAACGAATGGTTGAACCATCGATCTGCGATAATTTAAAATAAAGTTATCGTTCTTTTTTTTCAAAAAAAAAAAAAAAAGAAGTAATATTGAGAATAAATTCAACTTTTTTCTTTTTTTATATTTAGTGTTATACTACTTCTCTAATATGGAAATCCTGCATTATCATAAAAGATATTTTTTGTAAATAATAATTTTAACAAATTATTTTTTAAAAACAGAATTATTTTTTAATAACTGAATTAAATTCTATATAAATGTAGGTGCATTAATGAAACGGGGAGTTGAGAGGGGCGGCAGCCCTCCTCACACAGAACTAATTATCATATAAAACTCTTCCGAAGCCTAATTTGAATTGCTTAACATAGGTTTACATAACATCGTTATCTTACCTCTTAATCTCGAACCTGTATTTATAGTATTAAATTTCAGGGTAAGAGAAAGTCGTGTGAGTGACACACCAGATTTTTTTTTTTTTTTTTTTTTTTTTTAATCTTTGTTCGGTTTTCTTTTTACGTTTATTATTTGAATTCGAACCTTTACAATATTCGCTTTATCATAATTCACGATTTTTCATTGAACTCAAAAAACTTAATAAAGTAAATGATATTAATCTCGATATTATTATTCAGCAAAGTCAGAATAACTGATTTAATTAAATTAATTCAATAGATCTTCACTACTTCTCTGTCTCGGTTTTATTTCAATTTATTAATTCGTTTTCTCTGGAAGAATAACTGAAGAATAATTTAAAGAACATATTTTAATATCTGAGTGATATTAAATAAAAATCGATTACGACAAAATTGTCTCGGCGGTAATAAGAATTAATTTTTAATATCATTCAAAATTTGGTATTGCGATGGTTATGATTAAATACCAGTTAAAATAGTTGATTAATTCAGTTTGGCAACGTTTCAACAGTTTCTAACTGAAAATAGCTTTTTTCCTGTAATTTCTTCTGTGATTTTATTTAAGATAGTGAGTGAGTGACTGCTATATTAGAATTAATGTCAATAAACTAGTTAGAGGTTGTGAAACTTTTTTTTTTTTTTTTTTTTTTGTAATTGCCTAAAGAAAAATAAATTAACCTAATGCTATAAAATATAAAAGAAGAATCTTTTTCATACTGCTATATTTATTTGATTTCGACATAAATTTTTTTTTTTTTTTTTTTTTAATTAATTATAATGTTTAATATTTTGCAACATAGCTGTAAATATTTGCTTCAACACAGCAGACAGTATTTTGTATAGAAAGAGTTTGAATTATTTGCTTTATTATTATTTTTTATTCTTGTGAAATTTTTTAATGTATTAATATATATTTTATTTTTTAAACATGTCTAAATGTACAATACATATATTAATTTCTTTAAAGATAAAATTTTGTTGCACTTTTTTTTTTTTTTATGCTTTCTGAAGTGCGCAAAATATATTCAAAAACACAAAATATAACTATTAAAATTTTCTACTTTTTGCAACAAACTGAAAAACTCAAATGTTTAAAATACATGCTTTTAAAAACGGCTTCGGGACTTGAATCGTGAGTCTGAGAATATTTCACAGAAAATTTAAATAAATAAATAAAATAAATAAAACGACGACTATTTTTGTTTTCTAAGTAAACGTTATAAAATTGTGTACAAAGCAGAACTCAATTTTGTATACAACAGGACTTTTCTATTCTGCCATATAAAAGCATGCGGTAATTGTGTTGAACTCCTTAGCAACGGTTACTATATCCATTTTTTAACCCCTTAACGCGCGCTGTCCTCGCTGCGAGGACGCAAAATTTAAGATCAGTCTGCAATAATTCATTGCGGAAATGTTTTAGCAAAAATTCACTTTTATAACATATCAGAAAAGGCTGGTTTTTTAAACCTTAAAATTAAAAATTTCTTTTAGTTTTATTTAGTTCATGAATTCCGGTGGCATAATTTAAGTGTTTCAAATTGTCTTGCGCCGCAAAGGGTTAAAACCTCTCTGTTACAGATTTTGTAAAAAGAAAAACTTGTCAACTTTTATTTACTTGTTTATTTATTTATTATTTTTTTCATTATTTTAATTTTAATTTTAATTTTTTTTAACATTTTGATGAATTAAAACAGCTATCTCAATTGCGTAAGTACCTTGGCGAAAGATGCCCAAGCTACTTCGGGCCGAATTTCGCCAAGAGGGGACCTATACTCATTGCATTAACATGATTTTTTCTAAATTTTGCTTGAAATATTTTTTAATTTGATGCGAGAGGGGAAAAAAAGAAAAACATTTTTAAGTGGTTTAACTATACACAAAAAACATAAAAATAAATAATACCAATAATAATATTTGTCCTGTCTCTCAATTTAAATAAAAGAAAATTGTTACACAATCATTTTGTTTTCGACATGAAAAGAAATATATTTATCCTTCACGTAACACGTCATCCTTTTATGTTAAAAAATCTGGTGTGAGACGACCACACGACTTCCATTACCCACTATTACACGTATTATATCATTTTTTTGAGATAATGTGATAAGAAAATATAAAAGTGACCTAATGAGAAAATCGTTAGAGCCGTTTTTGAGATACCAACTTTTACAAAACATCAATTATTGACCGAAAAACAATAATTACATACAAAAGGATATTTAAAAGTGAGTTAATATGGCGAGTTTGAAAAAAATCCGTACAGCCGTTTTTAAAGGAACGCGCTTGCAAGACGTGAAATTGAGCTATTTATACAGGACGCCTATCAATTTTCCTGAACTAGCCAACTATATGATTCGAAAGGACATCTAATATAGCGTTTATATAGCAAATTTGAAGAAAATTGTTAGAGCCGTTTTTGAGATACGAACTTACGGTCCCACTTCCGGTCTCCGATGTCCTACTTCCGGTTTTTTAATTTTCACCAAAATCTGAAAAATTCATCTGTACACCAGACCTGTCTTAATTCTGAAGTTTTGTAGTTCTATCTTTATTAGTTTCGGAAATATGATAGCCAGAAGATTCTACGCATACATACACACATACACACACACTGACCAATTGCCAAAAACCACTCTTTTGGACTCAGGGGACCTTAAAATGTGTAAATCAGGTGAAATCTCGATATCGAATTTTTGGACCAAATACAATGCTTCCGTTACGTAAGGTAGAAGGATAATGGAAGTAAAAATAATAAACTTTTTTTTTTTTTTTTTTTGTATAATAATTTTCGTTTTTATATGATAATTTTTTAACCAATTATCTAATTAAACTAAAAAATATGATGTTAACTAGATTTTATCCTGATTAATAAATGTACCAATTGTACTGTAACGATTGATTGAATGGTGGTAGCTTTATACAGCAACTTAAACATCATATATATTTAAAGTGAAACACAGCAAATGATGATGATGCGGAATGTCTGATGAAAACAATAGTCTTGCCGTACTAATAAAAACAAATAAAGATTTTTTTTTTTTTAGTTATTGAGAATGTAAGTTAAAATATTAATGCCGTAATTTTAGAATTTAACTAATGTATACAATGTGGGAAAATGAAATCTCGCTAATACAGTCGTGAATTACTCTTAACATGAACAGCTTCCCCAATCCCCATCAGAATAAAGATTAGTTTAGTTATATGAAGATAAGTTATACTGATAGCATGAACTACTCATAACATGAACTAATTTTTTATCCCCCTTGAGATTCACGTTAACGCGGTTCGACTGTATTTATTTATTTATTTATTTATTTATTTATTTATTTTTTACTATAATTAAAACATTCTAGATTTGTTTTATTTTAGAATATTTTTAAAATGCTTTTTATTTTTTAATATACTTTATTTAATATTTATTTTTTAATATACTTTATTTCATATTTATTTTTTAATATACCTTTTCTCTAAAATTAAAATAATATTTTACAATAAAGAGTCAGTAGGGAATTACATCATAGCCTTATAATTTCATTACCTAAACGCAAAGAGTTCATGGTGCTTGGAAATGTGTGACGCTTGTCAAATTGTATTTAGTGTTATTATCTCGGAAAAGCGGAAATGAATAAAAAGGTTTTACAACATGGTTATGATACACGCAATATGGTAGGCAACAATGAATAGTGGGAGTAGCAGGAACGTTAACTGAATATCAATTCAAGAGAACACGCTACTATCATTGAATGATTGCCTAGAGTTGGGGAGAATCATTGTATTCAATATTACCAATATTATTTAATTTTATTAACAGGAGACTTTGGGCTAGATCCAAAAACACAAGGAAAAGTCTTCAACGCCTTGAACGTCAAAGGGAATAATAAAATTGCAGACAGTTGTTTCGGTAGCGCTGAGCGTACCTTCATGTGTGTATAAAAGAAAAACGAGGGAAAAATGCTCCTATATACGTTGTAAAAAAATTAAAAAGTGTAAAATCACGGGATTTTATTGTATAATTTTACAGGAAAGAACTATTTTGCTAGCTAAACGCTCAAATCATGTTTATGGAACAAAGCTACAAGGGTACACAGAGAAAACATTCTGTAACTGACATCTAGAATCTAAATTGTGGCTCTAGAAAAAACAGTTCCATGTCATCCTTATAAATTCTAGTTCCCATTGAAAGCGAGTTCTAGAAACCCCTATTAGAATTCTAGAGCGTTTGCCTCGCCTATATTATCGAGGGCAATGTTATTTAAAAATCTCTGTAAATAAATGAGAATACAAGAGGCGGGTTTCAGCAACTATAATCTTGGTTTATTACTCAATTCTAGAAAATCAAGCGAGAATTTCACGTAATACAAAAGATTCAGAATATTCAGGATATTGTTTCACCATCTAGAAATGTGTAAACTAGAAATTCTCGATCGTTTCGTCTATTCAGCTTATAGACTTCCCTCATGTGCATAGCTCAGAAATCTATATTTCTAGTTTAGGGATTCAGAAAAGGACCACTTATTCGTTCTAGATGAAGGCGGTATATATATATATATTCTCAGTGTATAAAGCCATTACATTAATTTTGTATGTTATGTAGTTTCTTAATTTATCCATAATCCTTTAACATAAAACCAATGCTAAATGTAAAGGAAAGTATTTGAAAAATCCAATAAAAATATTCTAGAATTAAACAAATTCTGGAATACTTCTCGAATATTTACATATATATATAAGGAACAGAGAAAATTTATATACAATATTTAAATCTAAAATTTTTGCCATTTTTATCGATATCTCAAAGTGATTTGCTGAGTTAACATTTTCCCCAACCATTTTCGTGAACATAGGATTATTTTGTAATAAAACTTACGTCAATTTCATCCTATAGAAAAGAATGCATTAGTTTAATTTTGGGTAACAGTGTAAATGATCACTGTTATGAGCATACCAGATAGTGTATTTAGCAATTTACGTATTTTTTCTAGTTACACTTTCTTATATATTCGAATTCATTAAACGACATTCGAGAACCTGTAAACGAATTGCGAATGCTTTTCAAACCATATTCTATATTAAATATAATATATTTTTACTTTAAGTATATAAAAAGTTTATGTTAATTTCGCTTTCTTTATAAAAACTCAAAGGCATTAAAGTATTGTAACGAAAAAAACAAATCGCCCTTAGACGTAATAAAGTTCTTTTGTAACGTGAACCAGTTGTCCGATCCTTATATAACTTGGGGCTGCGGTAGTCCAGTCGGTAGAGCGCCGGGCTCGTAATTGGAAGATTGCGAGTTCGGCACTCCAACCAGCCAAAGACCGTTGTGTACACTAATGTTGGTTGGTGCACGGAAAATCTGTCGTGGGAGCAATGTCCTCCATGTTCCCATCAAAATTATACCTCTGGAAGTCACCGAAGTGGGACAGCCATTCCTTCCATGGAGGATCAAAAATTGTGATGGCCTGACTCCGGACCACCTCTAGGAGTGAGTCTCAGACCATTGCTAATTGTCCATTGCGCAGCACTAATGTGAAGTAAAACTCAACCAATCAACCTAATAAAACGTTTCAAGCAAAATATCCTCATGTGATATATATTTAGGATTTTTTACTAAGATCTATTTTTGAGTTGACCAACTGTTTAACTGCTGATTTTTAGTTTCATGGGACTTCAGAACATGTAATAATAAGAAAAACACGATTTTATTTTATTTTATTTTTTATTTTTTTATTTTTATTTTTTTGCCCTAAAATAATGCTTTCTGTGCCAAGATAAATTAAAAAGATGGAAAAAAAAATTTACAAATATATATATCTATACTTTTTTATTTCAGATATGTATATAGAAATACAATAAAACATGTGAACTATAAAAATGACTTTCTAGCTTTTTTTTTTTTTTTTTTTTTTTTTTTTTTTTTTGCTTTTAAAAATATACCTCTGCTCTTAAATAAGAAAACTCTTCAGTAATATACGCCAAATTTGAGGCTGGTAGTTTATGACAGAACACCCTTCATCGACTTGAAGTAAGCCCCAATATATAAAACCGTGATAGTTTTAGACAAAGATATTTCTATGCTCTGAAGTTATTGATTTTCAGACTAAGAAATACGGTATAAAATGGGTAACAGCTGTGTAAAATGCCAAAAAAAAGTGGAAATATTATATATTTAATAATAAGAAAAAAAAAAACATTTTCAAGAACATTTTTTTTTTCCCCCGAAGTTTTTTTTAGTCAAATTCCTACTTTATTTGGGATATTTTTAAAAATCTGACAAAAATTTATATTTTTAATTTGTTAAGTGCAAAGTTTGTCGCTTAATCATATTTTGTAAATGAGTTAAACATTATTTATACAGTAAATAATGAGCATTAAATCAAAATATGCCAGCCGACGAAAGCAACAGCTTGGAATAATTGCCTTAAGTACTCTGCTGTTTATTATTATTCTTTATTATTTTTTTTTAAAGTAATAAAACATTGATGAAAATATATTTTCGTGATGGCTTTTAAAAATTAGTTTTTCGCCTTAATTTTAGAATTTCTTTTAAGCAGGGAAAAAAAAAAAAGGGCTGAAAATAAATCACCAGTTTGAACAGATAGTTCAGATAAGTTTATATATTAAAATTTTTAACAGAAATTGTGACTTCTGGATTGTTTTAGATTGATCTGCATGTCCAGCGGCGTAGTACACCTGTTGGAAAACTAGAGCAGCTGTAATAGTTCCTCCCACAAAGCCAGCAATAGCAGCAGTGCAACTCAACTCCTCTCCAGTTGAAGCGAGTGATACCGGAATGCTTCTGTTTACCGCTACGTAAGAATGTTCTGATCTGATTGTTATGTCGCTACTATGCGAGTATTATTCGAATTTACTTTAATTTCTGGGCCATTTGTATATAAATAATTGGTGTATAATATGTTGTAAATAGAAATGTTTTGTATTCAATAATATCTGTCGATCGTAAAATTTGATGTAAAGTGTGTGCAGTTTGATTAAAAGAAAATATTGAAATTATTTTATGTTCTATTTCAAGACTCCAGCCTGATTTATTTACTAAAAAATGATTGTGAAACCAAAAACACCGTTATATTTCTGTTTTTGACAAAAATCGGAACTAATTAATTTTTGATTAAATCGAAAACCCAAGATCGGAATAGTATGTGCAGCTAAACACTTAGGGTAGATGAAGGTATAGAATTCAGTCCAATTGGTCTCTTCTAAGACCTGGGTGGATTGTTTTTTATGGAGAGGTCATAGCCCATGTTTCTTGTGAATTTCGTAGAAACAATGGAACACTCTGAAAGACTAAGTAGACGAGTGCGACCTGTATTCGAACCCGGCACCGGAACAGAACCTCTCGGCTGCTTGTGGAACTAGTTACATTGAAATCAAACACCTCACGTGATTCGCACGGATAAAGACCAGTATTAATTAAAAAAGCTCCTGCGTAGGGCATTACTCAGGAACTTTTTTGCGCAAAAGATCAGTTTTTAACCCATAACTAATACAATAATGGACACTCCTTCTTTTGCTACATCATTTTTTATATCAACTCCTAAAATGGGTTGCATCTACATTTTAACGAACTTATGATCAATATTTTTGAAGAAGGTTAACATGGCCTGCACTGAGAAAAAATTCAGTAACTGACATCTAGAATTTAAATTGTGACTCTAGAAAAATAATTTCATGTCATCCTTATAAATTCTAGTCCCCTTTGAAAGCCAGTTCTATAAACCCCTATTAGAATTCTAGAGCGTTTGCCTATATTCTCGATGGCAAGTTATTTAAGTCTCTTCAAATAAATGCGAATACAAGAGGCGGGTTTCAGCAACTGTAATCTTGGTTTATGACCCAGTTCTAGAAAATCAAGCGAGAATTTCTCGCAATACAAAAGATTCAGAATATTGAGAATATTGTTTCACCATCTAGAAATGTGTATACTAGAAATAATCGATCATTTCGTCTATTTAGTTTATTGGCGTGCCTTATGCGCATAGCTCGGAAATCTATATTTCTAGTTAAGGGATTTAGAAAATGACCACTTACTCATTCTAGATGAAGGCGGTATATTTTTTTCTCAGTGTGTGATACGAACTAAATAAAAAATAAAAGAAGAAAGAAAGAAAGAAAGAAAGAAAAAAAAAACTGTCAACTAATTTATATACCTGGAAGTTCGTCATAATTGCGTAAAAGGTGGATGCTGAAAAAGTAAACATAAATGTAAAAAATGCACACGTGGTTTGGAGCTACACTTTCATACTTTCAAGATCCGCCAAAGCTAAGGAAAAAAAGTTCTTCGACACTTTTCAAGGTTTTTTCTTCCTTTTCTGAGATGAGAATTTTCTTCCACATACAGGTTCGATTCAACCTTGAACGTCGGAGGAATAATTCATAGAGCAGACAAGAACTTTTTCATGAATACAAATTGTAGATTTACTAGTTCTCTTTTGCGAATCGTAAGATTTTTAATGGGGTATCATTTGTACTTTCAGTAGATTTCTTCTTCTTTACGGGGTAATGTTTGATTTGGTTTAATTTATGGGAATGGAAACTCGCGAGATTCTCCAGCAACAACAAATTTAGATACTCTCATTAAAATAAATTCTCACTAAAATGAAACGGGGTGCTTGTAGTTGCTTTAACTATTTGCTGTAAGGATTAATGCTAAATATAGTGATTATTTTTGAGGGACGTGCATCGCTTTACACAGTTTGCGAACTACAACAAAGATTTAATTTGAATACCTAGATCTAGAACTCTATTAAAGGCGTTGATAAGCGGATGCGTACATCACAAAATTATCTTCTGTATTATTTCAGTATGATTATTTGTGGCAGAACTCAGTAAAACCTGAAAAAGGATGCACAACACTACTTATGGGCAATAAACATCCAACTTAAATCAGCATATATGTGCCGTATTTTGTCCCTATCGCCACACCGATATTGCTGAAATTCATTAAGTTTAAATAAGACTATGGTCACGCGTTTTGGCTTAATATTCCTTCTATAGTAAATACACTTGTCTGTGCTAAAAGAAATAAATAATGTCTCTACTTCACTGAAAAAAAATATATACCGCCTTCATGTAGAATGAATAAGTGGCCATCTTCTAAATCCCTTAACTAGAAATATAGATTTCTGAGCTATGCGCATAAGGCTTGCCAATAAACTGAATAGACAAAATGATCGAGAATTTTTAGTCTACACATTTCTAGATGGTGAAACAATACTCTGAATAATCTGAATCCTTTGTATTGCGAGAAATTCTCGCTTGATTATCTAGAATTGATCAAATCATAAAGCAAGATTATAGTTATACTGCAACCCGTCGCTTGTGTTTGCATTTATTTTGAAATATTTTCAAATAGGTTTGATCTCGATAATATAGACAAACTCTCTAGCATTGTAATAGGAGTTTCTAGAACTTGCTTTCGAAGGGGGCTAGAATTTATAAGGATGACATGGAACTATTTTTTCTAGAGCCACGATTTAGATTCTAGATGTCAGTTACAGAATTTTTCCTCAATGTTTGAATTTGAGCCTGGGCCTTTTTATTTATTTTTTGAATTAACTTTTAATAATGTTTTTATTTTTCAGCTGTCGTCAAAAAATAAATCTCCGTCGTATGCAATAATCGCCGTAACAACTAGGGTTTCTTAAAAGACACCGTACAGAAATTTAAAAAAATATATGCACAACAGCACAACTAAAGCTGAAATACAGACTTTTCGTAAACTGAGTAAATTACAATATAGCACCCCCTTTGGACGATATGCACCGAAATTGAAACTGCGTTATGTTATTATTTTTCCTTCATAACATAACGATTTCACATAACAAGTTTGGTATCTTTATATTCTGTAGCAGTCGACCTTTCTGTAAATAGGAAAAATTGCAGTACACCAACGCCAACTATCAGCCGATATGCACCAAACTGAATCAGCATAGTTTTACATTATAACAATCTTGCATATGAAGTACGTTCCATTTATAAACAATACAAGTTGAATTAATAGCATTCCCATAAATGGGGAATTTTTCATTATAACAGCGTCACGTCTACCTTTCGATATGTATGCAATTTTGATATCAATTTATGTGAATACGCTTTTGTGCATTTGTTCTTGAACTAGAGTTGCCACAAAATTATTGTCTCACACACGCACATATACAGACAGACATTTTAACACATTCTTGTCAAATTACGTTGAGGCTATCTCAAAATATGTAAATCCGTTGAAAATGAAATTCGAAAAGTTTAGCGATTTTAGTATTTTCTCCTTATTAACATAGAAGAAAGTAAAAATGAGGCTATATATTTAAAGCAACGTTTCCGATATTTGCCAAAGTTTCGGGAAAAAAAAAAAAAAAAAAAAAACTCTTCGACACTTTCAATTTTTTTTTTTTTTTTTTTTTTTTTGTTCTTTCTTCTCTTGGAGATGAAGAAAATTTTTTCCACACAAGATCAATTCAACCTTGTACGTCGGCGGAATAATTCATAGGGGAGAAGACGAGAAGTTTTTCATGAATACAAATCGTAGATTTAGTAATTCTCTTTTGCGAATGGTAAGATTTTTAATATGGTATTATTTGTGATTTCGGTAGATTTTTCTTCTTTTTTTATGGGGTTAAGTTTGATTTGACTTAATTTGTGAGAATGTAAACCCATGATATCTTCTTGCTATAACAAATTCAGATACTCACATTAAAATAAATGAGGAAAAGCTATATGAATGGAAAAGACAAACATGATATTTGTAGTTATGCTTGCTTTTTATCTATTTATAGAAAAAAATAATTAATTTTAATGCAACAGATATGATTTTTTTTTTCAATCTAAGTCACATTTTTCTTTTTCTTTTTTAATATATATAAGAAGCAAGTTGTACTGGAATTGAGAAAATTTTTGCCTTCGGATTTCTAATGCGTTCATGAGTTATAAAATGTCATATTTCTATTAAAATGCCTGTCTGTGTATCTATGGCAAATAATTTGCGAACTTTAGCTCAAAAACTAATGAGCAAAATTTCACGAATTGTCAGGTTAATGTTAATAATGTAAATTCACGTTAATGTTAATTTCAAAATTAGAATAAATTGGGCTTATTAAAAAAGGGAGTTTGTCGCCTACCGAGTATCTCTGATTACCTTACTTTTCACGACTTCCTTAGTAGATATATACTGGCAAATATTGGATACAATCGCACTGCAATTCATAAAATAAACATTCTTTCTTTCCTTTTTTTTCCCCCTAATTAAAATATTCTATCTGTCAAATATATTTTTAGCTGTGAAATATTTTCTTTTTTAACACGCTTTTATTAGCTTCACCTGTATGTATGTTTGTAACCGCTCTGGGAGCAAACAAAAAATCTATAGTGTAAAAAAAGACTTTCCCTACATGAACGCTGTGGCTGTGAGGTAAAGCTCCGGGCTACGAACCTAAAGGTTTAATGTTCGAGCCCTGTTAGGGGAGATTTTTTAAAAATGGTTTTTGTTTAATTGTAAATTATTTTATTAAAGATGTAAATATTATGGTATGTCACTCACACGATTTTTTCTTAATCTGTATTTTAATACTATAATGAAGATAGATATTTTGTGCTTTTTAGTTCACATTTCAATAAAAGCGTGTTCTTTAATTTTTTAAAAGTGCAATTTTGTTTATTTATTTCTTTTAATTAATTAATTAATTAATTAATTAATTTAAGTTTTGTATAGTGTACCGGAATTCTGTATACTGATAGCAAAAAATTACTGGTGAGGAATAAACAGAATTTTTAAACAAACGATTGAACAATTAAAATAAAAAATTACTACTAATAATAATAATATAAGTCCAACATTAATCGTTGATTTGTGAGAAGAAAATGTATTGTGTATCTTTTACAAAATCGTCTAAGATTAAATATTTTGTATCAAAATTCCACAAGTTAGTTTGCACTATAGTCTACAGTCTGCATAAAACCTAAAACATAGACATACTTTATTTAAGTGATCCTTTATAAACTACGTGAATGTCATCAGAAACAGTTACATACGTATAAAGACAATAACAGACAATACCGATAAACTATATAATATTTTTGAAAATTACGACATAATTAGATTAAAATTTTTTTGACAAATATATGTATTGTATCAATTATTGAATTATAGAAGATAATTCATTTTTTATCACCCTTAAAATTACGCAATTTAATCAAAACTACATTCTATGTGTAAAACCTATAAACATATCGAAATAATTCAGTATTAATCATTCATAAACTATATAATATTTTTTGAAAATTACGACATAATTAGATTAAAATTTTTAGACAAAAATATGTATTGTATGATTTATTGAATTATAGAAGATAATTCATTTTTTATCATTCTTATAATTACGCAATTTAATGCAAACTACATTCTATGTGTAAAACCTATAAACATACCGAAATAATTCAGTATTAATCATTTTGCAAAGCTGTTCAAACACAAAGACTTAAATATACACGAAATATCGGTAACTAAAACTAAAAACTTTTGGAAAATGAAGTACACATTAAGTTATAACTTTTAGAAAAATTTAAGGATTATTAATGACAAAAACATTTTAATCATACGCCTACAAAAGCAAATCCAACTCTATGTGAAACCATATAAACTCTGTTTCATATGTGTTTCCAATGCTGTAAAACAGCTAATTAAGAGAAAATTCTAACAATTCGAATGAATTACGGTACACAATCACTTATACTGAGAAGGGATTTCTTTTTACCTGGAAATCTTTGCATAACATGAATAAATCCACTTAGAACAAGCTACTTAAGGGAGAAAATTTTTATGGTTTCTATTAGATTCAGAGTCACAAAATTATTGAAATTGGAGAGCTGTTTTATAGCCATTAGTAGAAACATCCACTAGATTTCTTTACGGTGTTTTTTCTTACATTATTATCTAGCTTTATCAAAAAATATTTAGGATAAGAATTGAATATTTTTATAAAGATATAAAAATAAACCTCTTGTTACTTTTATTCGAAATACATATTTAATTATGCATATAAAATCAAATACGGCCGCTTAATAAAATCACTGGTTAATAAAATCAGCCGCTTAACTTAATCAAATTGCCAGGACCGGGATTAAATAAGTACAAACTATTGTTGAAACCGCCGCTTAATAAAATCACCATCGTCGGTTAATAAACTCAAAAAAATATCCTCAGCAGCCAAAATTATCATTTATGCACACTTAAAAAAAAAAAAAAAAAAAAAAAAAAATGTCATTTACATTGTAATATTTTTTTTTTAATAAGTAAAGAAATTAAAGTACCCGTTATCACTCATTGTCGAAAATTTTACACTTGCAGCATAGTTACAAATTAAACATGCCCCGTAATTTATCTCCCTAACAATTTCAAGGAACGTATTTTTCAAAACGCACTAATAAGTTACAAATTTGATTTGATTTGCAAATGATATATATATATATATATATATTAATTATTAAAAGACAATTTCTAGTTCTTATTTTGAAATAGCTATAAATTAAGATGTTCAAACGGAAAGATTTTAAATTTATGAAAAATGCGTGAACTTTTGGTTAAATAAAATAATGATGATTTTCTTTGAAGGAAAGCGCATAGAAATTTGGAATGCGTTTAATTTACTTATATAGGAGGAACAATTAATTATTTATCAAAAAATAATTATTATTGTTTACTTATTCCATTATTCGTTACCTTTTGAAATTTCTTTCCAAATTCAGGGAAGTAATACCTTTTCCTTGAGTGCAGGAGCGTTTGCCGGATATAAAAATCAGCCGCTTAATAAAATCACTTTGCCTCAGAACGAATGTGATTTTAATAAGTGGCGGGAACTCTATATATATATAATACTTTTATAAAAATATAGACATAAACTTGTTTCGTTTGTTCCGAATATATATTTAATAGTATATATAAAATCAAAAATATATAACGTAGTTCTATATTACAGTCTTCGCCAGAACTGCTTTAATTACAAGTGGGGACCTGGGTTTACTAGCTTTCCCGAAACTTTATTTATTAACTTTTATTTACATATTTTTATTTTTTATTTTTTATTTTTATTAAATTAATATGCTAAACTTAAGGGGACTCTCTACCTATTGTCTCCGAAAGCCGAAGCCAATGTTGCTCTATGGGAAATTTTGCCCCATTTTAATTCAGTTACTAATACATATTTTTAAATTCCGTTTTCACTTTTCGAAAATTCACAACTATTAAACAATTTATCGCTTTCTAAAAATTGATTTTTTCTATTTTTAAGATTTCATTTTTAAGCTCTAAAATGAAAAATTTCACATTGTGAAAATTCGCGTTTTACAACCTCAAAATAAAATATTAAAAATTCTTAAAAATATTTTTTAGAAAGCGATAAGTTGTTTAATAGTTGGGAAGTTTCTGAATGTGAAAACGGAATTTAAAAATATATAATAGTTAATAAGTTAAAATGGGGCAAAATTCTCCATAGAATAATATTGCCTCTGGCTTCTGGGGACGATAAGTGGAGAGGCCTCTTAATAATATAGACTTGCATATAGACATAAAAGTAAGTCTGTTGTCCGGTTTATTCTAAGTATGTGTTAGTATCTCTACCTTTCATACCGTAAAATGGCTACAAATACATATTACGTATACGTACATACATATATATACATACACGCGCATGTAAGAACTATGAATGAATTGATGTCAATATATGATTTCATAGAATTTTTAAATTGTATGAATTTCTCTTATGGATATTTTGGTTACAATACCTCTTGTAATATAAAATTTAGTAAATTTAACCCACACTTGATCCGCAAGAAAACTTTCGAGCCACAACCCGACCCGCGACCCGTAAAAAAGTATTATTCAATTTACATAACATAAGAAACGGAATTAAAATTCAATTTCATGGAATATAGTTACATTATTGAACGTATCTTTCAGAGAATTAATAGAGAATCCAATCTCTGCATTAAAATAATTATATTAATAAAAAAAAAAGAACATTAAAAAAATTTCTCCGAAGAAAAATATTTTGCGGGTAGACTCGCAGTTTTACCCGCGGTTCTAAAATTTATTCTAACTCGACCCGCACCTGACCCGCAAAGCGGCTAGTACACAACCCAATGTAGGACTCTACACTGAGAAAAATTTCTGGAACTATCATCTAGAATCTAAATTGTGGCTCTAGAAAAAATAGTTCCATGTCATCATTATAAATTCTAGTCTCCTTAGAAAGCGAGTTCTAGAAACCCTAATAGAATTCTAGAGCGTTTGCCTATATTATCGAGGTCAAAATTATTTACAAATTTCTGCAAATAAATGAGAGTGCAAGAGGCGAGTTTTAGCAACTAGAATCTTGGTGTATGTCCCAGTTCTAGGAAATCAAGCAAGAATTACTCGCAATACAAAGGATTCAGAACATTCAGAATATTCAGAATATTGTTTCACCATCTAGAAATGTATAGACTAGAAATTCTCGATCATTTCGTCTATTCAGCTTATTGGCGTGCCTTATACGCATAGCTCGGAAATCGATATTTCTAGTTTATGTATTTAGATAATGACCACTTATTCGTTCTAGACGAAGGTGATATATTTTTTATTTTTTTCTCAATGTAATATGAACGTACGGATTTTTTAAGAGCAATTAGTCTTAAAACGTTAAGGTTCAAAAAGGGCGTAAGTATGCAAATTAAAAATTGCAGAGGCATTATCGATTACATATGAAACTATTAAATACTATTACTGATAATGATGACTTATTTTAACCCAGTAGCACACGTTAAGAGTGACTGAGTCACCACACGAAACCTTTTATTCTGGGACTTATATTTATCCGTTATGAATCACCCCTTCGGTAACTAACTTTAAAAATGTTTTCTTTCTAAAGCACCTACCAACAGCAGGTGTTTTTCTGTTGTTAGGAAGGAGCAATCTGTTTCTTGGAAAATTTCGCATAAATGGGGTAACCTGAGAATTCCACTGCACAGATTTTAGAAATTTCTTGCTCAGATTAGTGGTGCATGTGTGATATATTGGACTCATTTTGATTATATACTTTTTCCTATATGTTTAATCTTAAATTTATATATGAATTTCATTAAGTTTAGATATACATTGACTCCACTGATATATATATATATATACTCCATTGATAAATTTAGGTGATCAAAATATGCGCTGGTTAACATGCATCTTCACCCGGGATAAATATAGTTTTAAGTTGATATTTATGTTTAGATTATACCTAAAATTTAAATTATATATATTTTCTATGTATTTACACAGAAATTTATGTACATGTATTAATTGAATTAAGCCTAAAATTTTTGCATGGGGATATACAGGTCTCTATAGATTTCCGTATTTATTTATTCGTTTATTTATTTTAATAGAAGAAATTAAGAAGAATTTATTAACATTAGCATTAAGAAAATAAATTAATATTAAAATTTCCAGTTATTAATTAATAATATAAAGATTATCAATCTGTTTAAAATTGATAAATGTGTTTTTATTGGGTAAAATTTATTTAGTCATTTTTCTAAAATTCAAAATAGCTTTCATAAATTTTACTGACAATTTCGAAAAATTTAGGATGTTCTGTTCAATTACACTAACATCGATAATTAAATATCTTTTAATTTTACAATTAATAATGTACTAGTATCGATCTGATTCAAATTAATATATACATTTTAATTAGGTCAAACTTACTCAGTCATTAAAATCTTGCTCTAAAATGTAATTCAGTTTTTTATTTTATTTATTTATTTATTTGTTTTTAATATTCTACGAAAATTAAAAATTGTATTATGTACTTTATATCTAAACTAATATAGATGATTAAATATCGCAGAATTTTACAATTAATAATATCACTATTATCGATCTGTTTCAAATATCTATATATTTTTTAATTGGATTAAACTTATTCAGTTATTAAAATCTTGCTCTGAAATGCAGTTCATTATTTTAATATTGTTATTATACGTAAAAAAAAAAAAAAAAAAAAAAAATGTATTATGTTATTTATATAGAAATTAATATAGAGGATTAAATATCATAAAATTTTACAATTAATAATATAAATATCATCGATCTATTTCAAATTGACGTATATTTTTTAATTGGATTAAACTTATTCAGTCATTAAAAACTTGCTCTGAAATGCAATTTATTATTTTAATTTTATTATTATTATTATATGTAAAGTTAAAAAAAAATTATCATGTTATTTATATCTAAATTAATGTAAATGATTAAATATCATAAAATTTTACAATTAATGATATCAATATTATCGATCCGTTTCAAATAGTTATATATCTTTTAACTGGATTAAACTTATTTAGTTATTAAAAACTTGCTCTGAAATGCAATTTATTATTTTATTATTATTATTATATGTAAAGTTTAAAAAAAAAATGTATCATGTTATTTATATCTAAATTAATGTAGATTATTAAATATCGTAAAATTTTACAATTAATAATATAAAAATATTATCGATCCGTTTAAAATAGTTATATATTTTTCGACTGGATGAAACTTATTTAGTTATTAAAAACTTGCTCTGAAATGCAATTTATTATTTTAATTTTATTATTATTATTATATGTAAAGTTTAAAAAAATGTATCATGTTATTTATATCTAAATTAATGTATATGATTAAATATCGTAAAATTTTACAATTAATAATATAAAAATATTATCGATCTGTTTAAAATTGACATATATTTTTTTAATTGGATTAAACTTATTCAGTCATTAAAAATTTGCTCTGAAATGCTGTTCAGTATATTATTATTATTATTATTATACGTAAAGTTTTAAAAATGTATTATGTTCTTTATATCTGAACTAATGTCGATGATTATAGATCGAAAAATTTTACAATTAATAACATAAAGATTATCGATTAGTTTAAAATCAATAAATGTATATTAAATTTATTAGTCAGTCAAATTTATTAAGTCATTAAAATGTTTCTCTAAAATACAATTCAGTTTTCATAAATTTTACATAAGAGTAAAAAATAAAATAAAATAAATGTATTATGTTTCTTATATCTAACGTAATATCGATAATTAAATATCGTGCAAAAAAAAAAAAAAAAAAATCTTGACCAAACAGCTGTGATGACCCCAACTTCCTTTTCAGATCGAACTTTCGCTTTCGAAGAAGAAAGCAGAAGCATCTTTTCTCTCCATCTCTTCTCCTCCCGTTGCACAGATGTTTCCGATGTCTAGTCAGATCAGTTTTGGTTTTTCTTTTATCACAGTTTCGACGCATTTAATTAGGGTTTGACGATAATCTGACTAATACATACTGTTATTTGGAATGACGTTTATTTTATTTTTTTTGGAATCTTTGAAAATTTTTAGAAGTTTTTACTTTAAATTTATTTGAAGAAACAAGATATGTCGATGCTAATATGTAAAATCGACATTTCAATATTACACAGATATTTTGCATGCATGAGTGTAAATATGTGATTACCAATATAGATGCTGTGATTTATTTCGAATCGTTAAAAATCGGCTTTATTCTGTTAAACTACATATATACGAGGTAAGTCAAAAAGAATATAGCGATTACAAACGGTTATAACTATTTAATGAATAAGAATATATCGATAAGATTAACACAGAATGTAGATGGAACTTCAAAATTTTGTATACATAGATGTTCTATGTGACTTCCCTTGGTCGCACGGACAACATCTAGGCGGTAGTCCATTTCGCGCCATACATTCTGAAGCATTTGTTCAGTCACCGACGCAAGCGCATTACAAATGCGTACTTTGAATTCTTCAATTGTTTTGGGCATGGGAAGCTCACACACCCTGTCTTTCACATAAACCCATAGATAAAAATCGCAGGGTCTCAAGGTACGCATTTGTAATGCGCTTGCGTCGGTGACTGCAGACATGCTTCAGAATATATGGCATGAAATGGACAACCGTCTAAATGTTGTCCGTGTGACCAAGGGAGGTCACATAGAACGTCTGTGTTAATCTTATCGATAAACTCTTTTCCATTAAATAATTATAGTCGTTTGTAATCGCTATATTCATTTTGACTTATCCTGTATATAGTTGTTAAAGTTCTTTGCTGTACATTTAAATTTTTTTTAGTATTCTATGTATTTTTTTCCCAAACAATTTTAAAGATTTCACATATTTCAGTTTTATTTTAAATATCGATCTAAAGAATTAATGGATACAGGTATTGGGTTCATAGATATAGTAATTCCTACAGACCTGTCATCCCCATGTTAACGAGCAAAGATTTCTGATGCCGAAAAAGTTTTTTGGCATCAGGCATTAGAGTATAAAACTCGGAAATAATAACAGAATAGAATGTTGATGAATTTTCAAAATGTCGAAATATTGCATGGCTTTTAATTGTTCTAATAAATATATGAAAAAAATGGGATAAGTTTTCATAAGTAAATTATATTTGACTAAATTATGAAAAACATAATTTTTATAATCAGTTGCTTTGTTGTTATTATGGTTCAAATACTGTTTCGATATTTAATCGAATACTTTTTTTAAAGTTTGATATTTTTAAAGATTTTATATTAGTAAGTAATATAGAATTTTCAAAATTCTTTTAAATATAACTTAGCAGCGACGCAGGTAAAGAATGTCAGTTTAAGTATATAAAAAGTGTTTAACTTTAAATATTAACTAATAGATATAGAAAAAAAAAAAAGAATGAATAAATGAATGAAAATTTAATTTGGAACTGTATCTGTAGTTTTTCATCCACCTTTTGTACATAAATTATTCATAAATTTTATTTTCTAAATTATCCGTGTGTATTCCTGTGTGCAATTATTCGGAGAAAGATAGCCATTAGAGAGTTTTTCCTCGAGTAAAAATCACCTTTTACCCTTCGATGATCAATCTATGTCTTTATCTATGATTGTGTTAGCATGTTGTATTTTTTCTCGTTCGAAGAGAGAGTTATCTTAAAAGTTTCTTATTTCGGAAATAATAACCTGTTAGATTCTATAACTCCCAATGTTAGATTTTCGTCGAAATAATGAATGCGGTCTGTATTCTATATGATTTTCCGTAGATTAAGAACAAATTATTATTTAAAAAGAACTTCTTTGGCTTTTACTCCAACAGGGCACTGTAAATTTTTGAAGTATTTTCTTTGGTAATTTCCATAATCATTAACCCTCGATATTTTAAGAATATGAACTAAATAAGTATATAAAAAATCAATATTAATATTTTTTCATAACAATTACGATTCAATCTACACAATCTTTCTCTCTAAGTGTATGTACATTAGACTGACTAAACGTCCCTATTCTCTGGGGAGAAATGGGGACTTCATTTTTTTTTTTTTTTTTTTTTTTTTTGAAGGCATTTTTCTAAGTTTTAAAAATTTTTTGAAAGTAAATTATTAATCAGTAATACTTTATTTTTAGTCCTTATTTATTAGGAATGAAAAAATACATCCATAACTGGATAATTGTAGCATTTTTAAAACTTCTCTATTATAAAGGTACTTAGATCTGGTCAGCCTAATGTACAAGCATATATACAGAGAGTAATAATTTAATTCCCACTATAAGCAGCAACTTGCATCTAAAAGAGTTGAGAATATTACCACCAAATTTGATAAATAGACAATTCATGAGACATGCTCAAGGAATTAAAATTGTTTTTTGTAGTTCAAAAGAAATTCAGCAGGTGGCGCTTTGTGTGGAAAAATAAATTTACTAAATAAAGTAACAAAATAACTAAATGAATGAATAAAACTTTAGGCATTCCGAATTAGCCATTCATTTGTTATATTTTCCGTTATTTTTCCACGTGTGTCTCCATCAAAGGGGACACTTTCTTAATTAATTTTAATTTTATTATTATTTAATTCTTTGAGAGCGTCTCATAAACAGTGCTTAGGGCAGTCGTACGTACACCAAATTTAGTGGAAATTTATTCGAATGTTTATTTATAACATGCTGCTCAACAAGAATCATACAAACAAACGTTGCGTTTTTCAAAGGGAAAAAATGTTGCTTTGTATATTTATTTTATTTTATTTTATATTTATTTATTTATTTATTTTTGTACATTCCAGTATGCAAACCTACCATGCATGTAAACATTTAAATTTATTTTGGAGAGCAATGTTAGTCCCGCCCTTTTTTTCCCACCACCTTTCCTGAACGGTAGTTTTCTTCTCATTTAATCGCAATTACATATTGGAGAAGCTTTCGCTTCAAATAAAATGGTATGTATAAAGGGCGAGTATTTACAGTGTTCCCAAATAAATTAATATGTTGGCATATTTGTAGTATACAGTTTATAAACTAGCATAAATTAGCTTACAGATTGTACTTTAGCTTCATCATAAGAACAATTTTTTGTTTATTGTTTTTACCTCCTGTAATATATAAAATACAAATATTTTCACTAATTGTGAATGGGTTACGCGGATAGTCGAGAATCGGGAGTATATTGTAGTTAGATAGATGGAATAATTATATAAGTTTATATTTTTAAATATGAACTTAAAGAAATATACACATATGTAAATGCATTTTCTTTATATTTTCTATATTTATAAAGATATCTATAAATGTATAAATAGGCAACATTAACTCAAAAATATGTTATTTTACTGTAATACATTGTAAAAATATCATGTTTTACAAAATGTGACATAAATTATTTTTATCCCAAAGCATTTAACAAATATTGCTAAAGGTAACAAAACCTTTGAAACTATAAATATGCAATATTAAAATTATGTGTAAAAATTTAATAAAATATGCCATTGAGAATATATTTATTGTTACAACATTATCCTCCACAAAGGATTATTTTATAAAATATTAATTATTTCATGCCTCAAAACAGGATATGGAAATTGGAATTTCTGACATTTCCATTATACTGTAATTTATTTAAACAAAGAAGTCAGTTTAAAAGATTTGTTCAGAGATTGAATTTCAGTGTTGCCGCTTTTATCTAATCTCATATTTCTTTTGTTATCGCAGCTGGCACATACAAATGCAAATCTTTATTTCTCGCGGGAAAATGAACATTATTATGAACTTTACGAACTTGATAATGATCAACTTACCGAATTTTTAAAATTTGATGTTCGTCTTAAATCACTGTAACGATGTCATTTTAAAATAATGAATGTTTACATGTTTTAGAGAGCTTCCAAAACTGTAATTAAATGTTAATTTGAGTAAGACAATAGCACTATACGCAACAAAAATAAAATGACAAATAAATAAAGACAGATTAATGTCATAAAATTTAAATCCGTTTTCTTCGCTGGAAAATAACCTTTAATATAAATTCGATCATGATCAATTTGTGTTATAGAATTTTAAATTAGTTCGAATGTAAAATTTAAATTAGTTGGCATACGTATGACTCTGCTCAATTCCCGTAATATATTTTTTTCCATAAATTTATACTGTAAGACATACTATATTCATATAAGAGATACTATATTCATATAAAATAAATTTTAATTAATTTACTTGAAGGTACTATTTCATTAAATTCGGAAAAAAATAAATAAAATAAATCAGTTGGCATAGGTGGATTCTGTTCAGTATCCTATCATTCATTCATAAATTTCTACTATAGAACATATACTTATATTCATGAAAAAAATACTATACAAAAAATAATAATAATAAAAATAAAAATTTATAGTTTAATTTGTATAAAAGAAATTGTAATTTTAATTAATTTACTTAAAGGCAAAATTACATTTAATTCGAAGGTAAAAATTTAGACTAGTTGGCATAAATGGACTCTGCTCAGTTCCTCGCAATATATAAGCGTTCATAAATTTCTACTATAGGGCATATAGTAGGCAGCAAAATTATTGAAGCACACAACCAACATTTTTCATATATATAATACATATATAAAAAATGGTATATATCGTATACAACGGGTGTTCCAGAATAAAATAGACTGACATAAATTGATGTATAACTAAATTTGTTTAAGTGAAACCCAACTTGGTTTTACACATAAACAATATAGATAGAATAATAAACAAAATGCAACATATTAATTTATGTAAATAATCCCCGTTGCTGTTTGCCATTCGATGAAAGCGTCTGGTCAAACTGAGACAGCCTTCCATTATTACGTCCTTTCTTATTCTCTTTACAGCTCGTTTTAGTTCTGAAATCAGTATTTTTTAACATTTTATTTTATCCCAGTTCGTCTGCTGTACAAATTCATCTTAAATCGAGTAGTCCTATGGATTTAAATCCTTTTACATCAGAAAATAGGATTCTGTTAGTCTAACCTTTTCTGAAATTGTGTCGCACCCAATTAGCGAATTTGATTCTTTTCTGCTTTTGGGTTTCTATGAGTTTAGGTTGGATTTGTTTTTTGTAAGATCTTAATCCAATGCCATTTTTAAGTATTCGCTGTACAGATTGTTTTGATACTTTCAGTTCCCTAGCATGTTTTCTTATGGATATGCTCTTCTTACGTATCAAGCGACTCTTCACTTTTTGAATCAGATTTTTGGTGCGGACAATGTGTGGACAGTCTGGAGGTTAAGGTGTTTTAATATTGTCACTCTTTCTAATCATATTACACCACTTAAAAACAGTGGCACAACTTAAAACACCTTTCGAATGACGAAATATTTTGCTTCTGGATTCTCCACTTTTGAACTTGGAAAGTACCAATTTTTGTACTTCTTTGCTCTTCATACTATCCTGTAGTTGCAATGTAATTTTTGCTTTTGAGTTGTTGCACAGATTTTACCAATGTGATTGGGAATCTATAAAAAAAGTATATGTCTATATATAATATAAAATTTCCATGCATACATACAAATAGTAATAGTCTATTTTATTCTGGTACACCCGTTATATTTAGGTTGATGGCTAATTTTTTATCACCAACCTACTTTTTTATAAACAGTATAAGATCATGACTCTTAAATAGAAATTATTGCTAGCGCTTCAATAATTTTGCTGCCAACTATACTATATTCATATAAGAGATACTATATTTATATAAAATAAATATTAATTTTAATTAATTTACTTGCAGGCACAATTCCATGTAATTCGAAGATACAAATTTAGATTAGTTGGCATAGGTAGACTCTGTTCAGTTCTCTCATAACATATAGGCTTTCATAAATTTCTACTATAGGACATACTATATTCATAAAACAGCAATGATCCCGGCTGATGCAAAGCCTGATCACAAACTGAAATAATCCACTTTTATTTTATCCTAATCGACTGATTTATTTTAAGAGGGACGATTTCGAATTTTAGTTTCCATGCAATTATTGTACTATTTCTAACACAATAATTTCCATAATGCAAGTTTAAGTGAAACATTGCCCTATTCTGTCAAGCTATAAAAATCTTTAATTTCGAACAGCTTAAGAAGCTTTTAAAGTAGTATGCTGATATTCAATAATTATTCATACTATTATCATAAATGATATTTTAACAGAAAATATATCAAGTGAGTTTTTGCAAAATGTTGCTGTGTTAAGAAAATCTTAAATTTCGAATAAGTTGTGAAGTTTTAAATCAGAATGTTGAAAATTACTAGGATTCTTTATCAGTAATATATGTGATACGTTAAAATTGGTCCGACCTCTTTATAACTATTCGTTTCTGAGATAATGTTTATACAATACAGAAAACTAACAAACTGACTAACGTACAGATGGACATCAAATCGATTTCATAATTTTAAACCTCATTTTCGAACGTCAAAATACCGAGGTTGAAATTTTTCACAAATATTTATCAGGAAGCTAACAAGTTTTATTATGAAATAATACTGCGCTGCAAAAAAAAAAAAAAAAAAAAATTCGAGCCTTGATACCATTCTTGATGATTCTTATGTAAAATGACCTTCTGAATCCGAATATGACTCCCACTTTTCCCAGTCACCCACTGGTTTCTCGAAAAACCATCCCCACCCCCAACTTTTATCACTGTTCGGAATTTTACGGCCATGAATTTGATTTGGAGAATGATAAAGAATTATTTTAATGCTTTTAAAAAATGTATAATGTTTAATAAATAACAATAATAATAGATTAAAAAAATATAAGAAATGTGATACATAATTTCAGTGGCAAATCCCCTAAATTTCCCCCTTCCCGCATATGTTCATGTTTTAGAATTTTCCAACTCTGTGGCCCCCCTAGAAGATATTTAACAGTTAAAATAATCCTTTCCAACCCTAAAAATCAAATTTATACCCAAAAAATTACCGAAAAGTGATAAAAAATAGGGGCCGTCCCTAAAAAACGGTGGGTGATAGGGCAAAATGGGCGTCATATTCGGATTCGGAAGGTCATTTTACATAAGAATTTGCAAAAATGGTGTTGGGGGCAATTTTCATGCAGATCAGTGTAATTACATGTAAATAAAATTGTATGTAAATAACACAAATGGTTGCAAAAGCAAAATAGATAAATAAAGATAACACAGGTCGACATGTAAAATTTTTATTTTATAATTTTGACTAATCTTTATGTTTTTTGGTGTGCTAATACCGAATAAGAAGTCAGTTTTTCTCTATGACGTATAGATTTTTGTCAATACAGGGTGCTTACCAATGTAATTTCTTCCATTACTCTTCCACAATTATAATTATATGGTAAGTTTTATGTTAAAATATGTTTTCATGATTAATTATTCATGGATGCCTATTGTTGTAATAGCGCAGCACTAGTGCGACGTAAAAGGTAAAACCATACTAACCAACCAACCAACCTATTGTTATCATGGTATATGTAAGAAATTGTGCCGGTAAGCACCCTGTATTGGCAAAAATCTCTACGTGATAGAGAAAATTGGACTGGATTTTCGGTTTCAGCACATCAAAAAACATAAAGTTCAGCTAAAATCATCAAATCAAATTTTGTCAACTTCATTTTTGTAGGCCTGTGTAATTATACATTCCTACCAAATTGAAGTTGGCAAAATTTGATTTGATGATTCTAGCTGATCTTTATAATAATATACTAATAATAACTAATAATAATATGCTAATAATAACTAAGAATAATATGCTAATAATAATATGCTATAATAATAACAAAATGCTGAATGTTATTTTGATTAATTTTTACGATTTCATTCATATGATCAGAATAACAAAGTTGCATTAATTTCTCTTTATAAATTTATTTGTCGTTTATTATTCAGATAGGAAATGATTCAACATTCAACTCGAGAAACTGTCACGTGACGGGTAGACACGCAACAGTAGATAAACAAAGCCTATGGAACAATCACAGTTCAACTAGATCGAGATAGGAAATCAAGTCGACAAAATTGTCGTTATTTATTTAAGACAATATTTGTAAAATCACAGAAAAAGATTTGTCGGAAAGTTCGAAATGTTAACGCTATTTGTCTATACAAAGTTAATTTATTATCAGAATATTGTTGAATAATAATGTTGTCATTATTATTAATATTATTATTATGTTACTATATGTTTATTTATTTTAATTTATTCAGTCATGAAATAAGGCTGCTAATTTATACTTCATTTCTTGTACATGAGAATGGTAAATAATAATAATAATAATAGTAATGAAATTGATAAAGCTAGTCTAAATAAAATTAGATACATTTATTATAGTGTATGTATTGCTTAATATAAATAATGTACTTGGATAATTGGCAAAAGATCGCAAATCAGAGGATTTAGAATCTAAATAAATAGTCGATAAAATTGTCGTTATTTATTTAAGACAATATTTGTAAAATCACAGAAAAAGATTTGTCGTAAGGTTCGAAACGTTAACAATATTAGTCTATACAAAGTTAATTTATTATCAAAATAATGTTGAATAATAATGTCGTCATTATTATTATTATTATTATGTTTATGTTATATGTTTATTTATTGTAATTTATTCAGTCATGAAATAATGCTGCTAATTTATACTTCATTTCGTGTATACATGAGAATGATAATAATAATAATAATAATAATAATAATAATAGTAATGAAATTGATAAAGCTAGTCTAAATAAAATTAGATACATTTATTACAGTGTGTGTATTGCTTAATAATATAAATAATGTACTTGGATAATTGGCAAAAGATCGCAAATCAGAGGATTCAGAATCTAAATAAATAGGCGATAAAATTGTCGTTATTTATTTAAGATAATATTTGTAAAATCACAGAAAAAGATTTGTCGTAAGGTTCGAAACGTTAACACTATTAGTCTATACAAAGTTAATTTATTATCATAATAATATTGAATAATAATGTTGTCAATAGCATTAATATTATTGTTATCTTACTATATGCTTATTTATTGTAATTTATTCAGTCATGAAATAATTCTGCTAATTTATACTTCATTTCGTGTACATGAGAATAATAATAATAATAATAATAATTATGAAATTGATAAAACCAGTCTAAATAAAATTAGATACATTTATTATAGTGTATATATGACTTAATCCGTTAATGCCCAAATTAATTTTGCAAAATATTATTAGCTGATTATTTCACTTCTAAATTAATATAGACAACTGACAGTAAAATATATTAACTTAAACAATTCTTCTGATAGTTTTAAATTTAAAGCCTGTTCTCATTTATTGACGTTTAGTGTTCTAGCGAGAAAACTTCGAGATAGAAAAACTTTGAGATAACAGATTAATTTCCTATCATATGTTGACAAAGATCTCGAAAGTAAAGTATTATAATATATATTATTATTCAACTGGATTTAAATTAGCATACCTGCGCAAAAAAGCAAATATATGTGCGACGAATGAAAAATCGTAAAATGACTATCCAAATTATGAAATAATAATTAATAGTAGGCACATAAAACTTTCAGGGATCATTTAGAGTGACGCTATAAACTGTCACTAAAAAGCAGAAATAATTCCAAGAAACCACAAAAAATATACGTGCCGTTTTATTAGCTGTCCTCAAATGAGGACACTGGGCGCTAACGGAATATAAATAATCTACTTGGATAATTTGAAAACGATCACAAATCAGAGGATTTAGCTATTATTATTATTATTATTATTATTATTCAGATAAACATATCCAACTTTTAGTGGTTTTTGAAAGATGATTTACCGTATGATTTATCTATAAAAGAATTATTATTATTATTATTATTATTTAAAAAGCTATTATTTCCTTCGTATTTAGTCATTGAGTATCTATGTTGAGCAAATAGGCAAAAAGTAAACAGTCTCTTTCAAAAAGCAGTGTGACATTAATTTAAATCAGCATTTTTTACTTCCTCCACAAAATAATAATAATAATAATAATTTTTTTTTCTCTTTTAACAACCGTAAAATAAATTATATTTGTTATTAATTTACCTTAAGATATTTCATGAATAAATAAAATTCATCTCATGTATATTCACAGTCTCAACAAAGGAAATTATACATATGACACATCTTTCTTATTACACATATATTCAAATGTAAATACATTTATTTTACAAAATTAACAAAAATCATATTTTAAATATTAATTTAGTAATAATAATATTAATTTAGTAATAATAATGATAATTTAATTGTTGAACAAAAATTTATTTAATTTAATTGTTGGTAGTTAATTATTAAATAAACTCAACGATCATTTTTTTTATTTGCTATGTTCTATTACAATTATTATTATTTATTTTTTCTTTTTTTTTTTCATGTAAAGCATATTTAAAGAAGACAAAGAAAATTAAAAAGAGAAAACAAAAGACGCTATTTTTTCTTATAAATAATAATAATAATTAGTATTAGTATTTAATTAAAACCGTACTCTATTTGATTTGTATTGCGGTCAAAATTAAAATAAATCCTTTATATTTCTTCCTTAAAGAAACTTAAATTCAGAAATTCAGTTTGGGATATTTAAATATAAGTCTTAGTAAAACATAAGCTTTATAAATATAAAGTTATTGAACACACAATTTTGAAATAACAAATATGATATTTTGTATCATAGTGTTTCCTCAATTCACAGAAAAAAAAAAAAAAAAAAGTCTCTCCTGAATTTCTTGACAATGACGCATCATGACTAACAGTTTTTTTCGCTCTGTACATACTTTGCAGTTTCGGCTTAGAAATTCAAAAAGGTGAAAACAAATCTTTAAAACAAATATGATTAAGAATAAAGGTTTTATAAATTTTCAATAACTTCTGGCGAAACAGTTCGCTAAATTAAATATAAACTAAGATTATAACGTAAATTAAACTAGTATGAAATATTTAATATAGTTGTCTTAATATTTCACTTCTATTCAATTTGAAAAAAACTCTCCAAGTCTATTTTTAAAAGCTAAATTTCTAGATAGGCAATGCAAACAACCAACAGACAATGAAATTTTCACTTAAAGTTTAAAATTGTTAGCCTAATGTGTCCCGTTAGAAAGACCCCCACGGCACTCTCCTTCAGGCTTAGGACCCTTGTGCAGTCGATCGGCCCAACACTAATGTGTCCCTTTAATTCTAAATAAGCTTAAAAGGATACAGTTTTAAGAACCCTCTGTTACCCGTTTAATAAAAAACTGTTACTTTTAATTATTATTTTTAATTTAGTCATATTTTATTTTTGATATTTTTTCTTGCACTTTCATACACATTCAAAATTTCCATAACCACTAAAATAAATCAATAAATAATGTATACTACATACATAACTCTCGACATATGTATTTATGGACGGATGCATACATATATACATAAAATAAAAATAAAAATAAAAATAAATAAATAAAATAAAAACTTTGAGAAAAAAATGAGAAAAGCATAATCTTTATAGATAATTCGATAGTTTTTATATCCTTCTAATTTTTGAAAATTCTTTAAATGTATACAGTGAACTCTGAATCTCTTGACAATAAATATATCTACTACAGTATTTTATTTTTGTTATTACATACGGTATTTTTGCTACTATTAAATGGTAATAACAATAACAAAATAAATTGTGGCAGTAAAAATAAATATATAATAAACGTAATCGAAAATAAAAGTGAAATTAGAAAATCTGGAATAAGATTAAAATTTAGGATACCTCACAGTGCAGAAATTTTAATTCTAGAAAACGTTTAAAAAGTCTAATGTAAAGACATATGTCTAAAGTTCATATTTATTTATAAGATATCATCAAGTTGTAAGATTAAAATAATAATAATAATAACATTATAACATTCTTTTCTCATTCAAAAATTTTCTGCAACCATAAATATACACCGGAAAACAATAAAACTGGTCACGTTTAAACCGCTCTAGAATTCAATTCTCATAGAAACGGGCAGACGAGGTGTAAAAGGTAAAATAATTATATTTTCGCTATCTCAATGGTTTACTTTCCTCAATTGTTTAAAAGTCTATATTTTCTTTTTAAAAGCTATTCCAAAATTTCTAGATAGAAAAAGAAATCTACAGACAGCCAACAAAATTTTGAAGTAGAGTCTAAAACTTTTAGCACGTCACTTTAATTTTGAGTAGACTTGCATAGTTTAAAAAACCCTCTTTTATCTTTTTATGAGAAAAAAAAAAACGTTTATTACTTTTGATTTAAAAAACTTTATTTTTGCTGTTTTTTCTTGCACTTTTATGCACATTCAAAATTTCCATATACACAAAAATAAATGAACAAACAAATGTATGCATGAAGAGATGAAGACAGAATTATGTGTATTTGTATGTGTGACACGACGCATGTATTAAAAAAAAAAAAAAAAAGAAAAAAGAAAATTTGAAAGAGACGAGAAAAGTATAATCTTATTAGAAAATTAGACAAATTAGTTTAATTATTAGTAATAGTAATTAATATTAGTAATAGTAATTATTAGTAATTAATAATTATTAGTTTAATTATTATTATTATTTTATTTATTTATTTATTTATTTATTTATTTATTTTTTTTTTTTTTTTTTTTTTTTTGTAATTACACGTCTTTAAAATACAGATGAGTTAAAAGGTCTACTTTAAAAAGCCTATTATGAATCCGTTAAAAGAGAATATTTTTTACAAAAAGTATTAACAATTTGCAGGCTTTCTTTTCTTTCTTTATTTCTTTTCTTTTTTATTCTTTTTATTTATTTATTTATTTATTTTTAACACTTTAATATTTTTAACTGACATTCAAAAAAATCCTCTGTACTCATAATTTTATGTTTAAAATTTACATGAGTGGACAAGTTTTCATTGTTATTAAATGCAGTTAGTTCTCTGTGAAATTAACAAACAAGATAAAAAATAATTTTCCTTACCTTGCCAAGTAATTTTCCCTTTAAGTATGTGGTTTTAGTCCCGGGATCAACAATGTATTCCGGTAAATCTTTAGCTACTTCCACAATTTTAGGCCTTGGGGGCTTGATAGCCAACATTTCAGGGTCCCTGTTGCCTTTGGACAGCCAGTCGGCTTTCATCACATCAACAGGGGTGAGGAGGGTCGTCTGTACTTTACCTGGCTGCCCCATTTTAATATATATTTTTCAAAACACCAAACTGACAGACTGCCCCTCACATTCGTAATCGTATTTTGTTTTTTATTGACACACACTTCACTTCTCTTCACATTCAAAAATTATGTAAACACAAAACACAATAAATAAATATCCAAGGTTCACGTTTATTATAACAGACGATAAAATTTTAGAAAGCTAAAGTTTTGACTGCCCTCGTAAAGTCCACTCACCCCCGTTTTGAATATCACTTTCACGTGATTTTCTCACAGGTATGTTTTCCATGAAATGAACGACGCGCGCGTTCTATTCCAACATCTCTTGACATGTGTTTGGGGATACGAAGAGCGTTCCCTGTCTTTGGTCTCGGAGGTGTGCGCTCAGGGTTACTGGAGTTTTTGTCCATGATTTGCGCCAAGTGCGGTCGCCAAGTTTACATTTGACAACAGATGATTGATACAATGATGAGGCAGCTTCTCTGACGCACTACAATTGAATCAATGCTTTTAATAGAAAGATAGTTGAGTAAACTGAAACGAAAAAAGGTGCGTTACGATTTGTGAATGAAGCATTTTAAAAATAGAAAATAATCCACTTAAATGTCTTAAATATTTTGTTTGAAGACTCAAATAAATATATTGTAAGTCAACGTGTGATGACAGAATGAAACTCAAATTGCACTGTCCAGAAAAAATATTGACCGTCTGTTATTTTTATTATTTTAAGTAATACTTTTTTAAAATACAAAATAATGTGAAATTTAGATTGAACTTCGCAAAATAAGCACCGACCGCCTGTTATCTTTATTATTTTTAGGAGTACTTTCCAATTATACAAAATAATGTGCTTAAATTATTTTTAGATTTTGTTTTAAAATTTACATGTAAATAAACATATAGTGACAGGGTGAAATTAAAATTGCACTTTACAAAAGCATCTGTTAACTTTAATGTGCATTTCTAAAGTTAAAATGCAAATTAAATGCGGATTTTTAATGTTTCATGTTGATAATTCAATAAATATGGTTATTAAAGAAGCATATAATATTATTTTAATATTTTATTATTTATCTGTTGACACTCTTCTGAAATATAAACTTAATGTCATAAAATGTATATTTACGAATTTATGAAATTTCAATCGCTATATCTTAATATATTTAGAAACAAAACATTTTTTGAACTTTGAAAGTGAATTTATAATTACCTTCATCATTTATTACATCTTTTGTAATTGTAAAAGTTCATAGTTAAATAAATCGAATTTTATTGAATGTAAATTATTATTTAATTATAAATTTTTATTTATTAAAACCAGTTTGCTTTTTTTTTTTTTTTTTTTTTTTTTTTTTGGTATTATGTAATTATTTTGGGGCAATTAATTTTAAAAAGCTAATTATTAGAAGCAAATATTATAATATACTTCCCTAAATTTTGCAATACTATTTTTTATATAGCCGTTTTATTGATTAAGTTTTGAATATAGTCCCCGCAAATAAATTTACGTAAATAAAAGAAAAACATCAAAAGAAAAATAATTATTGTATATATGCCCCCTGACGAGTTTTTACTTCTAATTTTAAGCATTTTTATCCAATTATTATTTCTGTGGTCCTTTAGTTATTTTCTCTATCTTTAAGTTTAATGGTCCTTTTTTTAATATTATCATTCGTGTCGGCGTAAGTAATTTAACTTGTTTTTGTTTCTTAATGGTTCTTAATCTGTATCGCAACATTTTTTTGTCAGTCTTACCTATAAGTTAAAATCAGTTCTATTTTCGTTGTGTTGGTATTGTTTTGAATCTATTAATTGCTATATTTTAAGGTTACATTTTATTACGATATATATCATTTATAATATATATATATTTATTTATTTACTAATCATTGGTACTCATATTAATTTAATACTGTGACTAATTATGCTGTGCCAATCTCCTCAGCAGGTGGGAACACACCTGCTGAGGAGATTGGCACAGCATAATTTAATTTTCTGACTTAAATAAAGTTTAACTTTAACTAATTTTCTTGTTTATTAACATTGTTTAATAAGTTTCCTTGTTGTTTGTTACATTTCACTTTCATGTCATCTCTTATCATTATTTAAATATATTATTGTTTTGTATACAATTTTGTGCTGCTTTCAGCGCCTTTTTTATACAAATTAATTTTTGTCATTTATATTGAATTTAATATATATATATATATACATACATATATTGAAGAATTTATTACCGTTATAAAATTTAGCAATCAATAGACACATTATACATTTCTTAGTTCAGTTATGTTATTTAAATGAATCTTATATAATTTTGGTCATAAAAAATACATATATATATATATATATATATATATATATATACATATACATAATAAATATTCCTCAAATTTATCATAGATTTTTTAAATAATTAAGTTTAAATGTTCGGTAGGCAAAAAGTGCTTTGGCGTTTTTAAATATTAAAAGCACTTTGTTTTAAACGTTTTATTGAATAATGGCACATGAAAAACTGTAATATACTCGATAATAAATGATATTATCTATAGCAAACTTTTTCATTAACACTTTATAAAATTATATTTAACATACAGTTAGTTTTGGGAAATTTAGTAGAGAAACGTGATATGTCACTTTATTGATTCTCACTCATTAAAATTACTTAATTATAAATAATAATAATAATAATAATAATATATGATCTAAAATGTAATATAATAATCCTTTAATAAAAATCAATAAAAATTGGTTTTCGATAACAACAAAAAATATTGTAAAATTTCGCTAATTCTTCTTCCTTTTTTTATAATTCTTGTCACATAAGAATTTATATTATTTTCAGTTTTATTTAATTTATATCGTCATTTTCCTCGGTTATGTGTATTGTCACTTCATTTGATATACCCGTGCCTAAATTGTTCATCTGACGAAGAGGCGTGGTTTATTTCGAACTGAAACAATTGTTGCACTGCTTTTGCAATTTATGTCGTTTGTATACAGATTTTTGTTTATAACTTTATTAACGTGAGATATGCTTAAACAAGTTATTGACGCATTAGTCTTTGGTTGAACATATAAATGTTTTTAATCATTTGAATTAGGGTAAGTGCCCCAATGATTGACAGTTTTAGAGCAATCTCTGATGTTTTTAATGTTCTAGTCATCAGAAAATATTTTTAGAAATCTTAAGTTAGTACATATGGTATGAAAGACATCCAGAACCCCATATATGTTAAAATATATACATTTGATAACAATTTTTTTTATGAATTTTTATTTGACACCCACTCAATGTTCCAGTAATTGACACTGCCAGTTTTTCATTTTATCAGTAATTGGCCCCTATGTTCCAGTGTTTGACACTGCTAGTTATTCATTTTACCAGTTATTAGCACCCTATGCTCCAGTGTTTGACATAAAATGCTAAAATTCTTATAGGTAAAATATATATTTTATTATTTTTCTTATTTATTAATTATTTCGGGATAGATGTCAATTACTGAAGCATGCCAATCACTGGAGCACCTACCCTATCATTGCTTGCTTGTTTGTTTATTGATAACACAAATACATCAGATTCATATGCTTGACTTATAGTCCGCTTGAAAATCTTCGTCAGAAAAAGACAGCACATGACAGAATTACAATACGAAGAAATGGAAAGACACCCAGGGCCAGCGCGGGAATCGAACCCGCTCTCCTACGCTCGAAGGCGATTAGCAGTGTGGTGACATAACCACTCGGCCACGAAGAGCCCATTATCATTGCTTTCATTCTTTATTTGTTTATGCCCCCAAAACATTTGACCAGTATTCATTTTTTTTTTTTTTTTTTTTTTTTGATCAGAGAACTTATATTGAGATGTTGTAAAACAGTTTAATTCTCTCTCTCTCTCCTTTTTTTTTTTTTTTTTTTTTTTATTAGATCTGTAATTTTTTTTTTTATGATAGAATTCTGAAATTTTTTTGATTTCCTAAGGAAAAAATGCCAATGAGAAATGTGTTTAATGACAATACCCTAATAAAGTCATATAGAAAATTTCAGTATTGCGTTATTAAATATATCCGTGATACTGCTAAACAAATGAGCTTAATTGTACTACTTTTACTGAGAAAAAAAATATACTGCCTTCATCTATACTGCCTACACTAGAAATTTAGATTTACGAGCTATGCGTATAAGGCACACCAATAAGCTGAATAGATGAAATGATCGAGAATTTCTAGTCTATACATTACTAGATTGTGTAACAATGTTCTAAATATTCTGAATCCTTTGTGTCACGAGAAATTCTCGCTTGATTTCTAGAATTGGGTTATAAACCAAGATTATAGTTGCTAAAACCCGCACCTTGTATTCACATTTATTTTCAGATATTTTTAAATAAGTTTGTCATGGATAATAAAGGCAAACACTCTAGAATTCTAATACGGATGTCTAGAACTCACTTTCAAAAGGAAGTAGAATTTATAAGAATGACATGGAACTGTTTTTACTAGAGCCACAATCTAGATTCTAGATGTCAGTTAAAGAATTTTCTCTCTATGTTCTAACATTTTGACACGCATTCTCAGAGGTAAAAAGGAAAGTTGAAAGTAGTGTAGAAAAGTGAAATTTACAACCATACATCCCAATAACTAAATGGTCAAAGCCAGTTCCAGATTATGGCACGGGCACACGTGACACTGGCCCAGGGCTTCCAAATTTAGGGGGCCTCATTTCCAAATATTGAAAAGCAATAATACAAATTTTTTCAATATATGTCAGTTCTAGATGTCAGTTAAAGAATTTTCTCTCTATGTTCTAACATTTTGACACGCATTCTCAGAGGTAAAAAGGAAAGTTGAAAATAGTGTAGAAAAGTGAAATTTACAACCATACATCCCAATAACTAAATGGTCAAAGCCAGTTCCAGATTATGGCACGGGCACACGTGACACTGGCCCAGGGCTTCCAAATTTAGGGGGCCTCATTTCCAAATATTGAAAAGCAATAATACAAATTTTTTCAATATATGTTTATTGAAAACGAAAATTGATTAAATTTTTCTTTCTATATTTTATTAGAGAGCTTAGATAATTATTAAATTTTGTGACTAATTTCCTAGACATTGGCTGATCAATGTGCTTCAGTTTTTCATTTGTCTTGAACATAAAACTAATGATTTTGTTATAGGTTGCTAAAAAATGAGGAAATAAAAGGTATAATTGAAGGAAGAATTTTAAAAATGCACTATTTTTATTTATTTATTATTGTTTTTGAGAATGGATCCTTTTGGTGAGCTCTTTAGAGCAGGGTGAGGGAACCTGCAAATAGCATAGTCGGGCCCTGGTCAAAGCACATCTTTAGCTTCCAGTTATCGAGTGAGACAAAAACTTTTCTTTTCTATGAAAAATTTTTATTTTTCATTATTTATTTATTTATTTTTAAATTTTAGTTTCATTGAACTGAATTAGTAGAATATCTAGTAGAGAATCGTCAAGCAAACAAATTGTAACTTTTATGACGTCACGAAAATAGTAATTGTTGTTATATAAATGTGTTTCAATGCAATTCATAATATTAAATACGTATTTCTTAACGGCCCTCTTCACTTACCGTCACCGGAAGCCCGAGCCAATGTTATTCTATGGGGAAATTTTCTTTACAAATAACTTAATAACTAATACATATTTTTAAATTCTGTTTTCACTTTCAGAAAATTCCCAACTGTTAAATTGACGGACCTTTTTTAAAAATGTATTTTTTTAATTTTTAATATTTTATTTTGAAATTGCAAAATGAAAAAAAATCACATATTGAAAATTCGTATTTTTAAGCTTCAAAATAAAATATAAAAAATTAAAAAAATAATTTTTTAGAAAAGGTGCGTCAATTTAACAGCTGAGAATTTTCATAATGTGAAAACAGAATTTAAAAATATGTATTAGTTAATAAGTTATTTGTAAAGAAAAATTTGCCATAGAATAACATTAGGTTCGGCTTCCGACGGCAGTGAGTGAAGAGGGCTCTTAAGAAAGAATTTTTTAAGTTTATTCATGAGCTATAATTTGAAGTTTTTCTCTTTAAATACTCTTTTAAGAATGTTAGATTATAGTGTTTATTGGTTTGTCATTACAATAATTAAAAACCAAAATAGATCTAAACGTATTATGAAAATACGTTTTTAAATAAATATATGAAACTTAATCCAAAAACGTTAAATTATCATCAAATATCTTTCCTTGACTAAAATAATGCAAAATAAATAAATAAATAAATAATAACAAAATAAAATAAAATGAATAATAATAATAATTTTTTCTAACTTTTATTTATTGTTTTACTGAGGTTTAGAGATAATATAAAAATTTATACGCATAAAACAATGCAAGTCTTAAAACAATTGTTTGAAAGTTGTTAAAAGTTGTTGACAAAGAGAAGCTTTGAATTTTCTCTACTATTTTCTGCTTTTCTGCTATTTTTTTTTTTTTTTTTTTTTTCTTTTTTCTGTCCCCTTTATGTTTTAGTTCCAGTTCTGATATAAAATAAAATGAAGCGCCTACCACGCACATTAAAGTTATTTTATAAGGCACAGAATTCTTTGAAACATATTGTATAATTTTACCAACACTGTGATCATCGATAACAAATTTGTATTTTAGGAATTACTGCCCACTGCAAGCTACGCTGGCCAATCTCCACTCAATTACAAAAACTAGTTAAAACTAGGGTGCCTCGATAAGATAAGATAGTAATATAGGCACCCTAGTTAAAACCAGTTTTTCTTCTTTTTTCTTTTCTTTTCTTTTTTTTTTTTTTTTTTTTTTCCTTTTTTTTTTTTTTTTTTTCGAAAAGGAAAAGTTTAGTACCTTTAGTAGAAATTATGTTACTACTTTCTAACGGAGAAAATCGATTTATATTCTGACAGCTTTATAACTAGTAGAAACACCTTCGTATTTCTTTTTTACTTTTGACTAACATCTACACTGTTTCTTTCCCTTTCTGAATGATTTCTCTTCCACTTGAACGAAGAAATGAAAAGTTTAACTTCGCTTAAAAAAATTATAAAATAACTGAATAAAACCAGTAAACTAAAATACCTAAATGATGTTGAAGATATTTGTCTATAATCGTTAAAATTTAAAGGAATTACTTCAAATATTTTTTGAAATTGGAGAATTTTAAAGAAAAACAAGTCTCGACACGACGTTCGTATAATAGATAAATAATGAATAAATAAATAAATAAAGTATAAAAAAAAAAAAAATCTGATTTTGCACTGCACGGTGCAATATATTGAAGTATAGGAAAGCAAAATAAATTAAGTTGTTATTTATAGTTTTTGATTCTATAAAGCTTTTGCAACAGAACTATTTTAACCTAATTCAACATTAAATACCTTGTGGAATAATTTAGTGATATATAAACAGTTTGTTTTAGCATTCTTATCTTACATATATGCAATGCGTTTTTCTGTGCAAACTAACAAAGCGAAAAAAAAACACGAATTAATAAAGAACGGCTACAACAAAGTAAGTAATTCTCTCTTTCTCCATAATACAGAGACTGAAGATTGTCTTCCAAATCAGTAATAAAATTATCATAAAATGAACATGAACATTCGATAAAGAATACTTAAAAAATAATTTTGCAATTGATATAATAATACATTCTACATAGACTTATGTGGTAACTGGTAAGTGCCTGTATACATCGTTATTGTAGATATATTGAAAGAGAAAATAAAGGAAAGCAACACAAATACTGAAAGGTATATAATGGGCAAAGAATACAGAGTGGTTGCCAAACCTATGCTTAGATATGACACATTTTATATAGCTATTCCAATATGCATAGACACACACTATATGTGTGTCTATGCATATTGAAATATCTACTCAAAGGGAAAGAAATCGAAGAAAATATATGATATAGATAGATTTTATAGACAGAAAGATAAAAGTTATTTTACATAAAGTATTTTAGATAGAAAATAGATCTAACCATCTAACCTATATCGTTTAGCATAATACATCATTGCTGTATCGTCTGAGCTAACCCGTTCACCTTACTAGCTCTCTGTATACACCTTTTGCTCCTTTGAAACTTGGGAGAAAGTTAGAAATTTCTGTCTAAAATGACCGCCGTAATACATTTTAATTGAATTACCTTGTCATTTTTACACAGACTAATGTAAAGGTCTAAAATATTATTTCTCATTTCACAGGTCTGCAAATTTGTACATTTTATTTTATTATTTATTTATTTATTTATATATTTATTTATTTTCGCACTGCGTTGGGTGTCTCCAATGTGTTTTGTATACGTTGAATTCAGAAAAGCTTGCATTTTCTTCCTATCACGTAAGGATTTTTCACGAAGTAAGGATGAAAATCGGAAGAATTTATAAATTCTTCGGAAGAATTACACTGCTCCAATATCATTGCCAATACCATTATTGCCTATATTGCCATTATTACCTATTATTGCCAATACCATTTTTGCAAATTCTTATGTAAAATGACCTGATTCTGAATATTACGTACATTCTGCCCTATCACCTACCGTATTTTAGAGACGACCCTATTTTTATCACCTTTCGGTGATTTTATGGCCTTAAATTTGATTTTTAGGGGGGGGGGAGGATTTATTTTAACTGTTAAACATCTTCTGAGGGGCCACAGAATTAGAAAATTCTAAAACATGAACATTTGCGGCAGGGGGAAAATTTAGCGGGGGGGGAGGGAGGATTTGCCAAAAAATTGTGTATTACATTTCTTATATTTTTTATAACCTATTGTTAATGTTATTTATTAAACCTTATATATATTTTTTTTTTTGTTTTTAGGTGTTAAATTAATTCTTTGTCATTCTCCAAATCAAATTCATGATCACAAAATTACCGTACAGTGATAAAAATTGAGGGAGGGGGTGGTGTTCGTAGAAAACGGTGGGTGACAGGGCAAAATGCGACCTATGTTCGGATTCAGGAGTTCATTTTACATAAAAATCAGCAAGTATAGTATCAGAGCTCGAATCTTATTTTTATTTTTTGCAGCGCAGTGTTATTTAAATTCGAAACTATGTATAAAATACATTAGCATAGGCTATTATTTACACATAATCTTTCAATGCGTTTCTTTACATCGAAAATTCTTTGAGGGTCATGAGGAGGGGGGACTCCCTGTATACAATTCAACAATAATCTGCTACATTTCTTTGATTAAATAGCTCTCCTTGTTCCAGGGGCGCGCCAGCATTGTCAGGCGCCTGTGTGCAGGGTTTTATTTGGCGCCCTATATTATTATTATTATTTTTTTTAAGTTTTACGAATAATTATCATTCAGAAATTCAACTGAATCTCGAACCTTAATAATAATAAGTTTACTGAATAGCTAAGAAAAAAAAATGTGTAAAATAAAATGAAATTTTAAAAGAAACAAATAAAAAGGACATCTTGCAGAAAGGGAAAAATCTTCTACAGAGAGTCTCAAAAACAAGCGGTACAATTATGAAGGCAAATAGAGATTGGTTGGTTGGTTGGGTTTTACATCGCACTATTTCTGCACAATAGGCAATTGGTGACGGTCTGGGACTCACCCCTACAGATGGTCCGGAGGCATGCCATCACAATTTTGATCCTTCACGGAAGGTATGGTTCTCCCGCTTCGGTGACCCCCAGAGGTATAATTTTGATGGGAACATGGAGGACACTGCGGCCACGACAGATTTTACGTGCACCAGCCACCATTAATGTACCGACGGTCTTTGGTCCGCTCGAGTACCGAACCCACCATCTTCCAATTACGAGTAAGGCGATCTACCGACTGGGCTGCCGCAGCCCGGCAAATAGAGGAAGCCAAAATAGGCAGATTTAGTGTTAATTTGGGGATAGAAATGCCGCGTTGAGGCATTAGATGGCGTAGATGAGAGATGTAAGTGTAAACGTTTCTATTTGTTTGGGTTTAATTTGTAAGTAATGTTAAATAAATATTTAAAACATAAAAAATAATCTTAGTAAACTAAACTTTCTCTCTCTCCATTGCAAATTTTGCGAGTATTACACATATCATATTGATCCAAAATATCCGTCTGTGTCTCTATTCATATTCTTACCAAAACGTCAATTTTCTTGCGGGGAAAAAGTAATTCGTAAAGAAACAGACAGTTTCTTATCGACTAATGCACTTTATTCAAGGATTATTCTCGAAACAATCCAGTAAAACATCGTACAGATATTCACACCACAAAACCTCATTAAGCAGCGTTAAATACACCGTAGAGCAAGAATTTCACTGATTTAGGAATAAGAATAAACCGTTTAAACTGAAATATCTAAGAGATCTGTCCAGAACAGATGTCTGAACACAACTGAACCCTTTGGGAGTGTCTCTTCTCTTTTCATAATCTCTGTCGGGATTTGGCGAACTTTCGAGGTTATTCTGCTCCAGAAACCAATTGATATATCCAGAAAATTCTAAAACGGCATCTATTGATGATAGAGCTTCTAAACTTTGGAAACACTGAATTGTTACTTCTAGTCAAGTTTAGTTACCATGTCATCAAAGCTGTCTCCAAGGCTGTCACCTCCCACCTAGGATCGACCCTATCACCTCCCACCCAGGATTGCTGCGTTCCTCTATTTTTAAGATCGTTTTATTATACTTTCACCACAATTTTTAGAAAGAAAATTTCCTTGAAAATCTTAGTGCTATTATAGCATAAAAACCATTAAGAAAATTTCTTTTTGAAAATTATGGTGACAATATAATAAAACGTTTGTAAAAATGTATAGGAACGCTGAGACCCCTGCTCCCACCCCACTCCCGTTAAAATTGAATGAACTGTTTCTTATTTTAACTGTAAAGCTGCTTTTACTACAACAACACCTATGATTTCGTAAAGTGGTTTAACTCTTTGCAATACTGACAAATTTTTAAAGTTAGTCGTACTATTGCTGCATATTTGCACATTTAAATGAATTTAACATTTTGTACTTGTATAGATAAATAAAATTTATAAGTATATAAAGTTAGAATGCATAATAAGAAAAAAATTCCCGTAGTGAGCTCTATTTTTCTCACTTTCATTGTTGGAAACTCTCGAATAGTCTTAAAAATCAAGTTTATAGTATATAACTATCAATATAATGACAAGATTTGTCTTAGTTCATTATGGAAAGTTTTTTTTTTTTTTTTTTTTTTTTTCCCTTTATAATACATTTATATAAGGAATAAACAAACTTATAAGTACAAAAACAAGTAGGAATATATAATAAATATTAGTTGGTAAATATGGATAAAAAGAAATACTTAACAGGAAATAAAAAAATAGTGTAAGGAATTTTGCCCATTTTCATTAGCTAAAGATTTTATGTAATTTGTATGTAAAATTGACTAAAATTATACGTGTTTTTCCATATAGTAAATAATATATATGGTATTATTTAGTGAAATGTATTTGATTTGCTTGAGTTTTTGTAAATTCTGGAATAATACACATCTATTTGATCCAAAATTTTATCTTATACTATCGATATAATTGCAAGATTTAAAAATATGTCTGGTGTCATTGTGGAACATAAGTATTTTTTTATTATTTTAAGTTTAGAAAAAGATTGTTTCACTGATGCTACTGTTGGTTATGACAAAATAATCTCTAAAACAATTAAAAAGTTTGGACATATACTGCAAGTTGATAAAATAAAAATTCTGAATTGTCTGATTAGATGTAAATTTATCTTTAAAGATTAATAGTTGACAATATAAATTTTCCTTATACAGTTGGTAACAAAAGTGTCCGAACGTTAGCGAAAATTCCTATGTAAAAAAAAATACACTTCATACGGTTTTGCTAAATAAATCCTTGTCGAATCCTCTTCTTAGTCAGTCTAAGAACATGATTCGATAAGGATTTATTTAACAGAACCGTATGAAGTGTACATGTTTTACATAAGAATTTTTGCTAGTGTTCGGACACTTTTGTTACCGACTGTACATAAATGGTCTCTGTCAATGTGTATTTGATTCTTGTGAGGTAATTTTTGTTGTAAATTTTATAATAAAAGAATAAACATTTTTTAAAAATATTATTTATTCAGTTGCTTGCAATTTCAAGTTTTTTGCAAATACAGTCGGCAGCAAAAGTAACAGAGCACTATCGAAAATTCCTATGTAAAAAAAGTACACTTAATGCAGATTTGTTAAATAAATCCTTGTCGGATCATATTCTTAGTCAGTCTAAGAACATGATTCGACAAGGATTTATTTAACAAAACAGTGTTAAGTATTTTTTTCATATAGGAGTTTTGACTAGTGCTCGGATACTTTTGCTGCCGACTGCAGTCATACATTTGGAACGCCTGCAAACGGCTTTGCAACTGGAAGTGTTTCATTTGTATTGTACCCCTTAACTAGTATGTTGTGGCTATTACAAAATTCTTTTCTGTATTTTTCTATAGAAATTCACGCAGTACAAGTAGCTTATTAAAATAATTTTCCATGATGAATGTAGACAATTTTCATCTCATTGAAGTTAAAAAAAAAAAAAAAAAAAAAAAATGTTTAAAAAAAGTACAATTTCTGCCCTAAAGATATCTTAGAAAAATTAATTTTTCAGGAATTTTTGTTCGTTTGTTTCATAAAAATGAAAGGAATGCTAACTTTGTTTTAAATTCTCACAGATTTATTGTTCAAACAATCATTTTAAAAGTACTGATAACCTTTTTATTTTTTTTAATACTCAAACTAAAATTTTACACTTCCTGGGAAGGGGTTTGTATACTTCCATTCCAGGGAAAGTAATGTTCTACATAAAAAAAAAAAAAAAAAAAAAAAAAAAAAAAAAACTATTACAATTATCAATAAATCTTTTAAATTTTAAAACGATTTGTCAAAAATAATGCTTATTGTTCAAATTGCTAAGAAATTTTGTCCTAACTGCCATATTAAAAATTGTGACAAAAGAGGAGGACAATGCTTTTGGACGATTTTCACCAAGAGTTGACAGACACTCACTTATGTCAAGGTGCAACTATATATAAATTTGTATGAAGTTCTGTGCATTAGTTCTTGAGCTAGAGCTACCACAGAATTTTTTTCACGTGCACACACTTAGACATTTTCTAAAACTGAGGAAATCATGTTCTAGATCTCTGAAAACGTGTAAATTCATCAATAACCGGAAGTCGGAAATTTTTAGGAATCCAATACTTTATTCTATTGAATGTGTAGAAGAAAGTAGAAACTATAACAACACACTATTTTTCTAAAGAAAACCTTCATTGAATAGAACCTAATGTTACATCGATGTTGCAAAGAGGAAGAAACTACTCTAAATAAAATCCTCCGGGATTTCGGTCGCCCGATCGGTAGAGTACCAAGCTCGTAATTGGAAAATTGTGGGTTCGAATTCGAGCCGGCCAAACACCATCGTGTACACTAATGGTGTCTGGTGCACATAAAATCCGTCATGGCCGCAATGTCCTCCATGTCCCCATCTGAATTATACCTCTGGGGGGGGGGGGGGTTCACCGAAGCGGGAGGAGCCATCCTCTCCGTAGAGGATCAAAGTTGTGATGGCATGTCTCACGACCATCTTTAGGGGTGCGTCCCAGACTATTGCCCATTACCCATTGCGCAGCACTAGTGCGACGTTAAACGCATCCCACAAAGTAACTAAATAAAATTCTTAAATCTATTAAATTTTCTTTTTTGAAATCGAATTACGTTGTCTTTTTACCCGCCCCAATGGTCTTTTTTCAGCAGAAGAGGGAGAGGGAAGAGATTCAGGTGCGCTTTTAAGTTTCAAAGGGATATTTTGATATGTTAAAAAAGACAAAGAAAATTTTGCTGAGGGTAGGCGTATCCTCACCAAGTAAATCCACTTTTAACACGCCCTTTCCCAATAAATCTCCAAAACTGTTTCTGGGCTCAAGTTTTGTCAATGCAGTTTCCAAGGCGCCTTATTTGGCCACACTACTCACATGGCTTTAGACTAGGATTATGAAATCCGATTTTTAATACATATATGTTTCAAAATAATCTATTCTCGGCTGGCGCCTTTTTTTAACTGGCGCCTGTGTGCGCCGCACACTTCGCACACTGGGTCGGCGCGCCCCTGCCTTGTTCTTCACTCACATCACACCGACTTTACGGAAAATAACTTAGATGGGAGTAGAAAGAGTAGAGCTTTAAGCTCCAAAAATGTCATTTTTGTCAAAACTGTATGTGTTGAAAATTTTGAATCGTTTTTCCTTGACCGATATCTAAAAATACACCAATAATAATAATAATAATAATAATAATAATAATAATATCACTTTGAAGAAAAAAAATATATATATAACGCAGACCTGTGTTATCATAAAAAACCTACAAAATTCCAAATAATGACGTATTTGTTCGAAAAACATCTTCAAAATATCAAATACATTCCTAAAGTGGATTAAAACATCAGGTGGTTGAAATCTCATCTTTATCATATATTTCCCAGTCAGATAAGAGGTAAGCGTTAGTGTGTCATGTTGCAATCCTATAAGGCTTCCAAATGTGTCGTTTCCGAGAAAGTGACGTAACTTATGTACTTTAGCTCAAATATTGTATTACGCCAATTTTTTCTTTTCTTTCTTTTTGTTAGTTTCAGTTGCATAAAGCACTTTAGTTCTGCATTAATGAGAATTCTCATATGTCTAAATACGTACTTGCTATATTTTATTTATTTTTTTCCTTAACGTTTTGTTTGCCCCGTGAAGATTCTATGTGAGGAATGATATCATATAATATTACAAAATTGCGTTAATTTTCTTAATCAGAATGTATTAAATGGTTATATTGGTTTCAAAGTCTAAAAATAAGCATATATATTATCGCTACTTTATATATATATATATATATATATATATATATATACATATATAATAAATAAAATATTAAACTCAAAATTTAGAACATATAAAAAGAATATTTAAACAATATTTTATAAAATTTTGTAAAATTTTCATTAAAAATTTTGAAAATTTCAGTCAGTGGGTGCTGTTTTTCGGAGACCTTTCAGTGAAGGTGAGGACACGATTTCTCAAAAACTAATGCACTGATCTTATTGAAAATTTCCATACATCTTTAAAACAGTGCTAATCACAGTGCTAATCGACAGTGCTAATCGACAGTGCTAATCAACAGTGCTAACTTCTTCAAAACACCGAATTGATTAGTGCTTGAACGAAGGAATTAAAAAAAAACAATGTACTTTTGGCAGAGTTGAATACAATTTCTATACATTTTATACCGCGCATAACCTTATAAAATTAGTTGTAATTAAAAAAAAATATGGAGTGACTCTCTTCAACTTTCCGAACATTAAGTAATGAACGGTTACGTAAATAAATAAAAGTAAGACAAGTAGTTAAATAAGCAAAAGTGAAAAATATAATAGTGGGTTTGAGTATTTTTCCTCATTTGTTTAATTTTACGCTTTTGCACTTCATATAATTTTAGCCAAAAGATCATAATGATATAGAATTTTTCGTTGCGTCCCTGTAAAAATCTATATAAGACTAGATTAACCAAAATCAATACAATTCGTGCGACGGTAATCTATAACATGTGTATAAATTTTAAGCTCAATCGAATAAGGCGTTTAAACGCTATGGCACTTTAAAATATTTGGGGCCACAGATCATAATGATAAAGGATTTTTCTTTGTGTCCCTGTAAAAAACTAGAAATGCTAGATTCACCAAACTCACTTTGTATGACGGTGATTTATAACATGTGTATAAATTTTAAGCTCAGACTAATAAGTCGCTTAGACGCTATCACACTTTGAAAAAATTGGCCCCATAGGCCATAATGATAAATAATTTTTCTTTGTGCCCCTGTAAAAAAACTATAAGTGCTAGATTCACCAGCATCAATAGGATTTGTGCTATGGTGACATACAACACATGCACCAAATTTCAGCTCATTTGAACTTTGAACAAAGCGTTTAGGCGCTGTCGTGTTCAATCACATACATACATATGATACCGCTAAAGTGCAGAAATTAGTTAATCTTCAGATTAGCTAGATAATCTGCACATTAACTAGAGTGTTCCGTTAAAGTGTGAAAAATTGATTCATTCCCCAAATTACCTAGATAATCTGCACATTACCGTCTAGACACTCGTTAATCTGCACATTACCTACTAGGCGCGCAATAAAGAGAAAATACAGTCCGTTAAGAAATTATAAGACCACTTTAATTTTGTAAATTACAAGAAAAATAAAGATTCTAATCATAATTTAAAAACATAAAATAACATATTGCTCTATATTTTTTTATAATTAGTTTGCAATAACTTGGTATGATGCAATAAATGTTTAATTAAAATATATATTAGAAATAAGTGAAAAATAACCTGTTAAGAAAATATAAGACCACTTGTCAAAAAACAAAATTGTATAAAAAATTAATATGATATTTGTCCTCCATTTGTCCTACTGACTTCAAACACTCTCTTTTTCATTGAAGTAACCAGGTGGTTAAGTTCAGTTATAGAAATATTGTACCATTCTTATACAATGGCTACTTCCAGTTCGTTGGCAGATGAAAATTGTTTATTATTAGCATAAACTTTGCGAGATAATATACCCTATAGGTTTTCCATAGGGTTCAAGTCTGGACTTCGACTTGGCCATGGCAAAACATTATTTTTTTCTTTCTTAAACCACTCCTGCGTGGATTTAGATGTATGGCAAGCAGCATTGTTCTGTAGAAACTTCCAGTTAGCACCACCTAATAAAGGTCCAAACGGTATCATATGATCATATAGCATAGACTGATATTGTGTAGAGCTCATATGACCCGAAATCCGCTGTAAATCACACAACCTGAAAACTCCCCAAATCATTACTGATCCTTCACCCATTTGTCGACTGAAGTATTCTTTTGGTTTCTTCCTCAAGTCAAGCCAATAGTGTTTGTAATCATCGGAACCATCAAGGTTAAATTTCTTTTCATCAAAAAATATAATTTGTTTCCACTCATCATTCCATGCTATGACATTTTTAGCCCATTTTAATCTTTCTTCTCGGTGACATTTCAATAACTTTGGTTTTTTCTTCAATTTCATAATTTTCGTATTAATATTTAATTTAAGACTCTTCCAGACTGTTACATGTGAAATTTTCTTGCTGAAACGTTTCGAAATTTCACGAGTTGAAAGACCTTTTTTAGTTCATAGTCGAAAAATTTGTCTATTATCACGTGCTGTCAAAATATTTTTTTATACCAGATCGTTTTATTTTGTTTGAATAATCTTTTCTAATTATGGTATTATGAATAGCAGTTTTAGAACGGTTCATTAACCTCGCAATATCTCTTTCAGATTTACCAGAACCTTTATAAAATAAAATTTTTCTCACTTCGCACTCCGATATTTCTTTACCTCGAGGCATCGTCAAATTAATCGTGTATAACACATTGAAAACCTAAGCCTTTGCTTCTTAGGTAATGCTTTTACGAAATACTGACGCATGCGCTTTATACTGAGTTTGACGTCATGTATAATATGCTAATTTTCTCAGGTGGTCTTATAATTTCTTAACAGTCACAGTCTTTAATTTTTAGAAAAATGAAAAAGTTTTAATGAAATTTAATTTAATTTTAAAAGTTGGAATTAGTATAGGATGCGTTTTCCTATCAATTTTAAATACGCAACTAAAAATTTGCATATTATGCTCTCTTCTTTAAAAATGTACCAATACGTTTGTGGTCTTATAATTTCTTAACGCACTGTAAGGTCTTTGGCGAAACAATAGCATTGTTTCTGCATTCTTAAGTTAAATGTTGTTTATTTACTTTTTGATATCCAAAGAATCAAATAAATACAATCGAACAATCAACACATTAGTTGATAGAATCAATCAATCAATCAATTGAAAAACTACAATACAAAGAATCAAACGGTTTAAAATATTATTCCAATTAAGGAAATTGACATAATGTCATTTATTTACCTTTCGATATCTAAAGAATCACGTTAATACAATCAAGCAAACAATAAATTAGTTGATAAAATCAATGACCAATCAATTGAAAATCTATAATACAAAGAAACAAACGGTTTAACATATTATTACAATTAAGGAAATGAATTTGCGAATTATATGATAAAATTATGCTTACTTATTAGTGCAATCTGTAGATTGGTGACACTTTGAATTGCATAGCAGTTAAATTCCGTACGGGAGACTCAGAGAAAATCACGGAAAACCCAGAACACCTTTATTCCAATATCTCCAATTCTAATTATGATTAAATAACTTATAATACATCATTCGAAATATACTTTAATGTAATTTCATTGTGAACTTTTAAACAGATTTAAGAAGTTAAATTCAATACGGGAGTTTCAGAGAAAACCACAGAAAATCCGGAACATGTTTATTCTTATTTTTTTTTATTTTACAAACTTTTCAAATTCTGATTACTCGCTTACATTACATATAAAGGATTTTTAACTTTATTTATTCCGGAATTACGCAAGTTAAGGAGAAAGCCATGAAAAAGTCAGACACAAATCTTTTTATAAAAATTTTTATATTACTTTTGTATCTCAGCTTATAATAAACATTATTTCATAAGTAATATATCATTTTAAAAGTTATTTGAATTACAATTGAAGAGTACGTGTTGCAAATCTTCGTCGCAAGATGGCGCCTTTTACTTTTGCTAAGGTTGAAAATTTCAAAGCTAGTTGCACTATCAGTCAGCAAGCTATTGTCAGGTTTAAAACGGGAATAACGCGCAGCAGTCGCCACCGAGCGGGACTTTGCTACGGTCAGAATTTCCAAAGATGGACACAGTGAGTGATCAGGCTATTTCAGATACTGAAACGGGAAGTGGGCGCCTCAGGCGCTACCGAGTAGGAATTTACCACAGTTAAAAATTTCAATAAAGCTATCTGCATTATATGTCAATAAGCTGTTGCAGGTCCTAAAACGGCACCGCAGGAGCCACTGACCGGGAATTTCGTACGGTCGGATTTTTCAAAGATCGCGAATCAGCTGGTCGTCGAACGTGGCTAGTGAGAAAAAAAATTAACCGGCGACACCAATCTAAAAGTGGAGGAAAAGGGGGAAGGAGTAGGGAAAAGAAATGAGAGAAACAAACTTTTGAACTTTAACTATAGGAAATCGCTAATGTGCAGATTACCTAGTTAAAATGCGGAAAACTCTGAATTCCGCACTTTAACGGATCGCCCTAGTTAACCTGCAGATTAGCTAGGTAATCTGCACATTAACGGCTTTCGAAATTTAACGGTAACACATAAATACATACATCGTCTTAAAAATAGCAAAAATGAACTCAGGGAACCTCAAAAGGTTTTGAAACATCAAAATCTCGAAGTCGAATTTTTGACATGATTACAATACTTTTCTTACATATGTATGTTCGGAAAGTATAAGGAAAGAATGAAAAATCCTTCGAAAAGGAAAAATATTTATATGAATAATCCTCCACTTTTTTGTTTCCTATATAATTGCATCTGATTCTTTATAACACTTTTCTTTTTACTTTCCTATATTCATTAGTTAATTAAAAAGCAATATTTTAATTAATTAATTAAATGAATGAAGGAAACAATTAACGGTAGTATTTTGTACATTGAATAAAAGTGAAAATGTTTGAAAATCTCATTATTTTTCTATTTTTCGGGAATACTTGTAAATCAACTCGTTCATCGACAATATCATTCTGCATTTTCGCGATATTTGCATTTTATTTTAAGCACGACAGGATTATTGTTTTCAAATAGCGATTTTAGCGTTGTGGAAATTTGCAGTAGACCACCTTGAATCAAGCATATATATACCGGGTGTCCCATAAGTTTGAAACATTTTAAAAATTCATCAAAATAGTTGGAATAGGTAGATTTGAACGCGGTTTGCGAAAAAATTATTCTCATGAAAGAGGATTTCTTTCTTTTCCTTTTTTTTTTTTTTTTTTTTTTTTAATTAAAAAAAAATAATTGTTAAAGTTTTCGTCGATAGAGGGAGTTAGTTGTACATAAGTAAACGACAAATTTCCATGAAAAACTATATTTATTTCCATGCAAACCTTTACAGCCATATAAATTCTATTCCATATGTTCGCTATCACACAAACTGCAGCTTACAAACGAGTTACCAACACCGCTAATTACAGCTTCAGTCAGTAATTCTTAACTCAGGGAAAATATCTTCAACAAAAACACTTAATCCATTAAGTCAGCATCGCAACTAAAACTTCATGTATGCACAGTAGGAAGCAAAATAAGAAATAAGCTGTGTTAAATAACTGTGCAATTTATAGGACTCTGATTTGCATATTTCTAGTTGCGTGTCCGTACAGCGGACCCTCTATCGACGAAAAGTTTTACTGATTTTTTTCTTTATGAAAAAAAAAAAAAAAAAAAAAAAAAAGAAAAAAAAAAAAAGAAAAAAAGAAGAAAAAAAAAAAAAAAGAATCCCTCTTCAGGAGAATAACTTTTCCGCAAACCGCATTCAATTCTATCAATTACTTCAGTTTTTATCATTTTTTAAAATGTCTACAGACTTATGAATGGTGTATATATATGTAGAATATGAGAAATATTATATATATAAAAATGGGGTTCAGGGTGATATCTATTTGTTTTTTATTTTTAACGATAAAGTAATATATATATAAAAAAAAAAAAAAAAGTTAAATAATTCTTTTGAAAATTCGGTTAAAACTAACGACCAATGAAGCGGGCAAAGCTTGGTAGTAAGCAATAAATAAATAAAATGAAACAAAATTTTTGTTGTTGTTGGAAAAAAAAAAAAAAAAAAAAAAAAAAAAAACCTTCACATTTGCATAGACATATTCCTTTCCATTCTCATAAAAATTGAAAAATAATGTAGATAATTAAAAGAAGTACCATGTATCATGTACAGTTTCGTGTCAAGATTTATTTTATTATTATTATTATTATTATTATTATTATTTTGTTAGGGAAGAGGGGACTTCAAAATTATTTTCTTTAATTTGTTAATTATCCTCTTTTTGTCCTTCGAGACAAAATTTTCACTAAATTATATGAGGTATAATATATTCTTTACAGATCTGAAATTTCAGAATAATTCGACGAAGATTTTTCTAGATATATGACAAAATCCAAAGTGTTCCATACAATATACACTTTCTTCACTCATTTTTAATATAGATTTCTTTCTTTAGAGCATAATTTTTCCAACTTTTCATCATTTCACAGAATATTTAAACTACGGCAATAAAAAACTAAACGTAAAAATGAAAAAAATAGCCTTAATTTAATTCATGCATTTGTTTATCAATAAACCGGGTATTTAATTAATTGACTATTAAACTAAAGAACTTACTGAGTAATTAATTTATTTACGAAGAATAATGTCCTAAATAAAATAATATTAACACAATAAGTAGTTTATTAAATCTTTTAATCAATATGATAATTTTATTAAGTACTATAATAAATTAATTATACAAGCAATTAAAAAAACTTCTATTGATTTAATTTTTCTATTTATTATAATTTAGTGTTTAAGAGGACAATCCATAATAAATTTCAGGTTATCGCCTTTGTTTGATTCAAACAAATGTGTTTTTAAAATTTCAAATTATGTCCCACTAATTAAATTAGTTAATTAAATTTAAAAGAAATAAAATTTAATAATCAGTCAAAAGAAACTTTAAATTATATTTTATTTATTTAGTCTTATCAGCAGGGTTTAAACTGTCATTAGTTTTTTTTAGCATTTTTCTAAAAGGTATCATATTTTGCTAAAACATGTTGGTCAGAATTTCGCTAAAAAGCTAAAACTGGATAACTGTATAAAATATCTCTATAATAACTCGAATTTTTTTTTTTTTTTTTTTTTTTTTTTTTTTTGTAATATTTGCAGGCAAAAACTACGAAAGGACTGAAATTTTTGGGAATGATTATTTATGTAGCAATTTGGATTTATATTTAATTTTTAATGATTGAATTTAAATGCAAAAATATTTAAAAGTATGTCAGAAGTCAGAATTTGATTCATAGAAGCATTCTTAGCACTAGTATTTCACGATTATCTACCACTACACTTTACTTAATTTTTCAATTGCTTTTTCATTTTACACATATGATATGAGTACCTCTTTTTCTATTGTTAAAATCAAAACACAGTTTCCCTGATTCATATTTTTAAAGTCATAAATACGGATGCTTGGTTAAAATCATCAATGAACAAAAGGAATAGAAAACAAAACTGAGGATAACAAAGCTAAGTAAAAGAAATCAATGGTATCCAAAGAATTAATTAACTTTCGAAAAAGCTAAAATAGTGCTTGCCTATTTTCGCTAAAATGCTAAAGTAATTTTTTTGCCAGGTTAAACCCTGCTTATCAGAAATTTTTATTTTCCTCAAATTAGGATTGCAAGAATAGAACAATTATTTCTAACGGCAGTTTAACATTCTTACGAAAAATAAATAAGCATTATTCATCAAACATTCTCGAAAACAGTCCAATAAAATGTGTTTATTGTCCAATAAAATTCGCTGTTTAACGAATATTCCCGAAACAGTTCAATAAAACAGAGCAGGGAATCTGCTGTTGCAGGAACAATGATCAACTGCTTGAAGCAAGGTCTCTTACAGACGATTGATAAGTTAAAGGTATGAACAAAAACTAAATGGACAATATTCCTGTGACGTCACAGTGGGTAAAATCGCCGAACACGTGGCCGATATTTTGTAAATAAATTAGATGCCATTTTATTGTTACGCATAACATTTTTCTAAATATTTCTCCAGTGAAACTTAATAATAAGATATATGTTCAAACAAGAACAAAAGAGAAATGTAAACAACTGAATCGAATGATAAAGTTAAGACTATTCCATATCGTAAAATTGCAGAACATTTTATGTATACACACACACATATATATAATGAATAAAAGATTAATAAGAGCATTTTATACACACACATATATATAGGCATCAAAGCTTAAATAATTAGAATTTCAATCACTTTAATAAAGGATTTTATTAAATGGAACATCCATTTAAATTTGTACATCGCCACAGTTCACATGGCAACTTTTAATATTACATATGTTGATTAATATTAAAGTATATTACAAAAACTGGATTAAAAACAAAGCAAAGGTATCACTATATCACTCTTACTTCAATTTCATGTAATCTGTAACTCTTATAAATAATATTGCAAGATAAAAAATTGCAAGCCACAATGCTTTGCTATGGTGGAGTTGAGGATTGTTTTCCTAACCAGCTGATATTCTTGTAGCCTCGAACATAAAGTGGGAATATGGTCCATTCTCTGGGAGTTAATATACATATACAGGGTGTCCGGAATTAAACGACATTATTTTAAAGTTTTCCATAGAAGAAACTTTTTTTGAGAAAGTTATGAAATTTTGTGTACGACACAATGAAGATATGAAAATTTGTTTTAAACGGGGGGAGGGTGAGTTCAAATTTTTTCCACCAGAGGGCGTTTTTAATGAATTACACATTTAGAATGGATATATTTATTAGAACAATATTGCATAGTAAATGAAATTTATACATTAACGTATTTGTAGCGTATTTATATAAATTTATATATTTCACTTTTAGTTGTCACATTAGATAAATTTATACAATAAATTAGAAACATCTATTTTAATAAGTACATTTTCGTAATTTTTAAATTGGATTAATTCTGCTGTTAAATGGAAAATATTGGACACCCTTTGTAATGTATGAAAATGTTAGTATTTCCTTTTGATATACAAATAATACTTAAATATAATTATATTTTCTACATCTTATGAGTGTTATCTCACAAAATTTAATATAGTTATTTTACTAAGTTTTAATTTTTGAGATTAAGAACAAAGCTTACAAAAGTTCTGTTTTTCTTAGTTAGTAATTAAAAAAAAAAAAAAAAAAAAGTAGAAAAATAATTTATATTTTCTTTTTATTATTAACATAAAAGAAAGTAAAAGAGCGCTATCAATCAATTCATATATATATTAGAAAGTTACAATATTTTTCCTTTTTATTCAGCATAGGAAAGAAAAAAAAAAAAAAGACAAAGAAATGAAAAGAAAGAAAGAAAGAAGAAAATGATGGAAAGAAAAAGAAAGTTATTAAATATTAATAGCTTCTATTGATTAATTCTTATGTATTAAAAAGTTGCAATATTGTTCCTTCTTATTTAGTATTATAAATTTTTATCGCGCCTGCATCTCTTCCCCTCTCCTCCCCAAACTGTTTTATCTGGTTAAATTTGATAATGTGTAATTGCTAAAAGTAAATAATGAACGTCTTATTTATTATTTACCTTTTCTTTTGTTATTATTATTATTATTACCATTATTATGAAATGCTATTGCAATGTACAGTCGGTAACAAAAGTGTCCGAACACTAGCAAAAATTCCTATGTAAAAAAAGTACACTTCATACAGTTTTGTTAAATAAATCCTTGTCGAATCGTGTTCTTAGTCAGTGTAAGAACATGATTCGATAAGGATTTATTTAACAAAACCGTATGAAGTGTACTTTTTTTACATAGGAATTTTTGCTAGTGTTCGGACACTTTTGTTACCGACTGTACATTTCAGGGTCACGTTCTGTCGCAGCATTTGCCCCATCATTTACCGAGATGATCTGTTCTCAAATCTGGCAGACCTGAAGTATTGGGTTCAAACCCAGGTAACGCTCATCGTCCCAGCCGTTCAAAATTTACTGTGTTTTCTCCTATACTCGCGTGAATGCGATGTACGGAGTCCTAGAATGACCCCCAACGAAATGCATTTCTCCAGGTTTCGAACCCTCGTATAGTCAGTTGGTTTTAATCTAAAACACAGGCTCATCATAACACACCACTATCTAAAAATTATCTTTTTTCTCCTACTTAAATGCAGAAAATTATCATGAAAGGTTATAATATGAAAGTAGTAGTGATAAAGCTGCGATAGAATGTGACCGCTGATATTTATACTAAATAAAATAACAACAATAGTAACAAAATAATCCATAATGATTCTTCAAATGATAAATGTCTACATTATACAACTAAACATTTTCCTTAACTAATAATAATAGTTAAAATAGAATGTAATTTTTTTCGGCAATTGCAAGAGTGTCAGATTGATTTTTAATTCACCAAAAACCAAATGTGGGATAAGTGGAAAATTTACAGCAACAGTTTTTTAGGCCCTGGAGTCTCTAAAAAAGTATGGTTTTAATTTAAATTCTGAAACATATTTATAATTAATATAAATATGATATCACATTTTACTAATACACTTAAAATTTCCCGCATTTGCAACTTAATTTTAAAATATGATAAATAAAAACAAAAAGTTCTAATTATATCTCACTATCTGTTATCTAATCTATTTTTTTTTTTTTTTTACCAAGAAATATTGAATGAAAATCTTGCTTAAAAAGTAACCTACTCTTAGAAATGTTTCAACTATGAGAATCGGAAATGCCAACTACATTACATACCGAATTCAATGTGTTTATTCTAAAAAAAGCCGGCCCTTTAAATTTGTTATAATTTTCAAAGAACAGGATGTTTGGCAATGCCAAATGAGCGATAAATAAAACAATCTAGAACTATCAGGTTTACAAACCGGATGTGCAAGTCCCTGTCGCCTCCGAGAAAAGAGGCGCTGCTGTCAGCGTGCAGACGACAGTGAAAAGTTCCATTAGAACTACCGTACTCACTTCCCACCCCCATATGAAAAGCCAGGTAAAATACAAATACGCACGCTACATCTTTTCTCCTTTCTCTCCACCCTCCTTATGTAGTGATGATGTGATGGGAGGGGGAGGAGGTTCACTGGTCTCTCAGTGCCTGAGGAGGTTTATACCTGACGCTATATTATGTTCAACAAAATGAGACATATTAAAACAAAATACTGCAGCCCGTTATTGTTTACTTTTGAGATACAAGTGTGGGAAGACATACTCTTATAGTTAAAGTGATAATTCCGAAATAGTAAAAAAAAAGAAAAGAACAAGTTTGATCAGAAAAAGGGCAAAGGCCAGCCGGGTTGAAGGCCACTCATTGCCCGAGGAAATGCCACTTGGTTGAGTCAAACGCTACAAGTGTAAAAATAAATGGTGTATTATGTAGCTGTTCAGTTATTCGTTTATTAACAAAATACACAGTATTTAAAATGTATAGAACACTATAATTTTAATGAATTATTTTATCACTGTAAGTGTTTAACAAAAAAAAAAAAAAAAAAAAAAAAAATTATGAATCAGAATGATTTGAATGTGATTTCATCATTAATCCACACATTCATCATGAGTGGCAGAAAAAAACTAGTATGCGGCCATCGCAAAATTTATCCCCAAACATTTTGTTTTCCTTTATATATATATATACATAATTTGAGTAATTTAATTCCTTAACAACACTCAGCAAATGAAAGATAGATGAAAATACCAACATATTGTTAAATGAGATGTATTTCGAATAAAATTATTGTCACGATGATAATTTCACCACAAATGGAGTCATTAACTTTTACTTTTCAGAGGAAAGGAGTTGGTATATCAAACAACCAATTAAATGCCAAGTTTAGTATGCAAAAATTAATAATTTAAGAAATTATTTAAGCAATGCATAAAAACAATTTCAGAAATACAAGTTGAAATAATACACAATTGTTTAAGCGCATTATCAGCTGTAGTTTTTAAAAGTAGTGTTATTGCCAAATTAGGCCAATATTTGTATATATTTCATTATATATACAATAAGCAGTAAATATGATATTAAGTTATTTAATAATGATAATAAGTTCTATAAAAATGAAAATAAACAAAATACATTTAAAAATTTGCGCATAAGTAGCATATTAAATTTAAATGTAAATAAAATTTGAATAATTTAATTCTTTTACAACACTCAGCAAATGAAAGATAGATGAAAATACCAACATATGAAATTCTAAATGAGATGTATTTCGAATAAAATTATTGTCACGATGATAATTTCACCACAAATGGAGTCATTAACTTTTACTTTTCAGAGGATTTGGTTGCTTGGTTAGGTTTTACGTCGCACTAGTGCTGCGCAGATGGGCAATTGGTGACGGTCTGGGACACACCCCTAGAGGTGGTCCGGAGACATGCCATCGCAATTTTGATCCTCCACGGAAGGGATGGCTCTCCCGCTTCGGTAACCCCCAGAGGTACTACTCCGATTCAAAAAATTAGAATAATGAAAAGAAATATGGTCAAGGGAAATGAAAATCGAATTTATCAAATAAATAATCAACAATATCAAATATAAAGTACTATAATATGAATCTGCATATTTTGCAGATTATAAAAATGTAAACACATTACAATGAAATAGAAAATATATTTAAATCAGCTAACAACAAAAAATTCAAAATATTAGAATACTTTCTAACATGGTTCAAAAAATTAGAATAATGAAAATATATTGAACATAATTTAAACTCTAAGTATTTTTACTTGCTAATCAGTACTTTGTTGCATCACCCGGGTCCCGGACAAAAGCCCCACCGGACAAAATCCCCACGGACAAAATCCCCACGGACAAAATCCCCGCCGGACAAAAGCCCCACCGGACAAAATCCCCACCGGACAAAATCCCCGCCGGACAAAAGCCCCACCGGACAAAATCTCCACCGGACAAAATCCCCGCCGGACAAAAGCCCCACCGGACAAAATCCCCACTAAAGCTCAAATATACAGGGGGGGAGGGGGGCTAAAGAGGACCACAATGAGTATAGCAAGATAAAAGAAAATATACATATATTTTTTTAAAGGTATTAATGAAACTTTGTTTAATTATCATTAGAATTTTAAGTAATATATACTGAGAGTTACATATATCTGATAGGGAGGGGTTTAGGATTAAAAAATGTATTTTTTTAAAGCAAATTTCAACAAATTACGGAAGGCTGGAGGGACATATGAGTTTTTTTTTTTTTTTTTTTTCCTACAAATTTCAACGAAATGTTTTCACTGTAATATGTATATGTATATGTTAAGTATAGCTGTGCAAAATTGGTAATATTTTAAAATATAGTATGTATGAGTTATTTAGTTCATAAAAATTTGATTTCAATTCAATAATTATAAAATAATAATTTTTTTCTCTTAATAATACTATAAAAATCTTCACTTTTCAAAATTTTTTCTTATATTTTCTTTTTATGGTCTTGCAGAGGATTTGGAAAAAAAGGGGCTCATGTAATACTTGTTTAAATCTCTCTACCCGTCATAAGCGGTGGTGGCCTCTGTTGCTTCTTATTATTATTTAGTTTTATTTATACAGGGTGTTTCAAAATTCTGGATATACCAAAATACATTGAAAGGGAAACAGTTTCGCAAATACATTGATTTTAAAAGTTTCGTCCATTCAAATGATCTATCAGACACGGTATTATAGGCCCAAGCAAAACACAAATTTTTTTTTTTTTTCAGACGAAAATCATTTACAGAATTTTTGAAGCTTTGTTTAATTATCCATTAGAATTTTGAATAGTATAATTAGAATTACATATATCAGAATGGAACTAAAGAAGGGGAAAGGGGGGGGGGGTAGGAGACAGAGGGGGAAAAAAATGCAGTTTTTATATCAAATTTCTACAGATTATAAAAAGTAGAAAATCCCCTTTTTTAAAAAAAAACAAATTTTAGTGAAATTTTCTTTAATTATCACTCACTCTAATATGCATATATATTAAATATAGATGTAGTTATGTTCATTTCTACTTTTTTCTTTCCTTTTCTTGAAAAGGATTTCGGAAAGGTTGGACGCCCAACAAAGTGGTTTAATCCGCTCCACCCATCTTAACCCTTGGCGGTCTCTGCTCCTTCTTGTTATTTCTGTTTTATTTGCTTGGATTTTGCCCTTGTTTCACATAGTTTTCCTTCTTTTTATTCATATTATATATATATATATATATATATATATATATATATATTTTTTTTTTATTATTCTTTCAGAGTTACATGCATATTTGGGGAGGAGGGTAGGGGACAGACTGAAAAGAAAAGCTTTGAAAACCTCAACAGATTACCATGTAACTTTGTATACACTCACACTTTAAAGAAAGATAGTGAAGGTTGTCGACACCTTGGGGTGTGGGGGGGGGGGGAGTAGAAAAAAAAAAGTTGATTTCTTTTCGTTACGTGCTACTTCCGAACAGTGCTATTTGCGAACACATCTTACACCTGGTAGCTCATTCCTTCCCCATTTGAAGATAAGGGAGGCATCGTCCCAGAGAGCACGTCCCCGTTCCCTAATCGATCAAGAGATCTACTTTAATTAAATAAATTAAATTAATATTTTAATCGATTCCCTAATCGATTAACTGCTTTTTTTAAGAGCTGTCAGTAAGAAAAAATATTAAGTCGGACTGTGAAAGTCTGTCATTGTCATTTTTATTTATTAGGTCGTTGCAAAATTTCGTGCGGACACGGATCATTTTATTGCCTCCAAAGACGGGAGCTTCTATCGCCGTGGTATACATTTGTTACCTGAAAAGTGGTCAAAGATTGTAGAAAGTAATGGAGAGTATTTTGATTAAAAATTGTCATTTGATTTGATGTATTTTTATAAAATGAAGAAAAAAAAAAAAAACGCACGAATTTATACAAAGACCTAATAAATATGCCCCCTCATTTGTTGAAGGTAAACTGACGGCGGGAGTAAGCGAACAGCTTTTAGGCAATCTCTAAATTTTTTATGATCTTATAAATTTCTGCTAAAATTTAGCCATCATTACTACTCGTTGTATGTGTAGATGAATGTATATGGATGCTTTTAATTTCTGTCAAAATACTTTGTGTGTGTATATATATATATATATATATATATATATATATAATATTATGTGAAAGATTATACACAAAAAATTAAAAAATAAAATATATATTAAAAACATCTTTATTTATTAAAAGTGAAAATTTTTAATGTTTAAATTAATTTGTTTAATAGAACTATTTGAGCTTTTAAATGAAAACCTATTTAAAAAAAAAAAAATAATATATATATTTTTTTCTATGAATGATTAAAAAGTAAAATAAAATAAAATAAATAAATAAATAAAAATAAGTTTTAAAAAATTAACTAAAAATTTTAGAAAACTAATTTAACTAATATGCATATTATATATACATATAATAAATTAGTCGATATTATTTAATACTATTGTTTTGGGTTTTAATATTAATTAAAAAAAAAAAAGAACTGTTTTAAAATACTTTTAGTAATAAAGGTTATATATATATATATGAATGATTATTAGGAAAACCTAGTTATAAAAATATTTAATGAAATATTCTAAGTAAAAAACTAATTTATTAATTAAAAATAAAATTTTTAAGATTTCAATTAAGTGAGATTGTTTAATACTGTTGTTTGGACTTTCAGTTAAAAAGTTTATTTAAACATCCGAGCGGTAATCGATGCTAGTAGAATGGAAGTGTTAAGTTCGATCCCAAGTCGCGTTCGTCGACCAAGCCGTTGAGAGTTTCCCGTGGTTTTCTCCGAAACTTTCGCAAGTATAGGCTAAGGCTTCCGCCCCTTATTCCCACCCCAGAGAGCATTTCACGCAGGTGTAGGGCACTCAAGTTATCAACCGGCCTTAACACTACCACAATCACCGCGAAATTTTTATTTATTTATTTATTTATTTTATTTATTTTTTTTTTTTATATAAAACGATTTTTTTACTATAAATGATTATATATATATATACATAATTTATAGCAATATATTTTAATTAAAAGTTAATTTAATTATTAAGTATATATATATATATATATATATATATATTAATAATTCAATTAGTTCAGATTGCTTAATACTATTGTTTGGTCGTTTAAATAAAAATACTATTTCAAAATGTTCTTAAACATCAAAAGATTTTTTACTATCATTCATCATAGAAATAAGAAGCTAATTAAAATTATTTAATTTAAAAGACCTAATTGAAAAACTAATTTAATTATTAAAAATATACATTTCAATTAAAAAAAAAAAAAAAAAAAAAAAAAAAGAGAGAGAGAGAGATTCCTTGAATAATAAAGTTTCAGATTGTAATTATGAATCTTATTGTAAAATATTTTTAATAAAAAAGATTTAAAAGAAAAAAGAATGCTTATATATATTTCTTTTTTTTTTTTTTTTTTTTTTTTTTAATGTTAAAGTTCATTTAATAAAATATTTTAATTGATAATACGTAATTTAATTATTAAAAATATATTTTTTTTTAATTATTGAATTATTTAAGATAATTCAATATTGTATTATATATAATATTACTGTTTGGATTTAATAGGAAAAAAAAAATTCATATAAAAATGTTTCCTACTAATAATTATCGAAAAAGAAACTAATTAAAATAATTTTTATATTCTATGCGAGGTACATATTTAAAGCCCAATTTGGTACCTTTATACTAAATACGATGTAACAAAATTAATATACATATATTTGATATATACGAAATAATTTTTCCTGTAAAATAAGGGCCCGCTAGCACTCGAGAGGTTTTGTCCTGTAAACTGGTAGACGGAAGATTACGAGTTCGATCACAGGTCGCTCTCGTCGACCGAGCCGTTCGGTGTTTTCCGTGGTTTTCACCAAAACTTGTGTAAATGCGCGCTAGGTCCCCTTAGAAAGACCCCACGGAAGGCACTCCCCTTAAGGTCTAAGACCTTAGCGCAATCTTTCGCCTTTACTCCCAATACCAATAGCAATATCTGTGAAATAAGATATGATTAGCGTAATTGATTGACTAACAGGGTGTAAGAAAGTAGTACTTCTGATTCCCTGTGAAGTATACAAATGGGAAAACTACTTAATATTAATTTTCAGTATTGTACGAATTTTTTTTAGTACATCATATGGTGTGCATGTACAGTTTACACGATATATATTCGACATAAAAAGTAATCTGTTTAATGCTTTCTCTTATATGTACATATGTATATATGTATTATGAATGCGTTTTCATACATGCATAAATATACACGTTTCACACACCATGAAAGCCGAAAATTATTTCAGCAAATTTTGTCTGTGTGTGTATGTGTGTGTGTCAGCGTGTCTGTACGCGTACAACGCTATTTTCATTATTATAAAATATTCCAATATTAAAATATTCTCATTCGGTTTGTAGACCCCCCAAAACAGTTATATTCCTATTTTGAACGATCTAACTCAATTTCTATTTTTTTGCCCCTTCGTCCCCCCCCCCCCCCACACACACATTCGCCCTTTCTAATAATTTTAGACTTTCGAAAATATTCTCATCCTGTTTGTAGGTTCCGAAAACCTATATGCCTCAATTTTAAACGGTCTAACGGTATTTTTACTTTTTTGCCCCTTCGCCGTCCCTTCCCGCTCCTCTTAATAATTTTACACTCTCGAAAATATTCTCATTCGATCTGTAGACCCCCAAAATCTTTATGTACCTATTTTGAACGAGCTAACTCCAATTCTATTTTTTACAATTTCGCTCCCCCCTCCCCCCCTTTCATATCTTCCTAATAAATTTATATTTTCGAAAATATTCTCATCTATTTATAGCCCCCCAAAATCTACACGTACCAATTTTAAACGATCTCACGCTAATTTCAATTTTTTTGTCCCCCCCCCCCCTTTGAGCCGACTAATAATTTTGCACTTTCGAAAATAACCTCATTTGATTTGTAGACCACCAAAACATAATAAAATTAAGAATAACAGAAGATTAAATGTCACCGAAACCCACGTTAACCAAAAGAATTGTGGTCCCCTTTAGCCCCCCCCATGTATATTTGAGCTTTAGTGGGGTTTTTGTCCGGTGGGGATTTTGTCCGATGGGGCTTTTGTCCGGCGGGGTTTTTGTCCTGTGGGGATTTTGTCCGGTGGGGTTTTTGTCCGGTGGGGATTTTGTCCGGTGGGGTTTTTGTCCGGTGGGGATTTTGTCCGGTGGGGCTTTTGTCCGGTGGGGATTTTGTCCGGGGGGATTTTGTCCGTGGGGATTTTGTCCGGTGGGGCTTTTGTCCGTATCCCGCATCACCCTTAGCTTTAATGACAGCTCTTAAACGTTTTGGCATGTTTTTAACTAAAGGTTTACAATCTTTTTTATCCAAATTCGCCCATATGCTCTTTATACTAGAAATAAGTTCTTTTTTGTCTCTAGGCGCAACTTCTTGAAGTCGTTTCTTCATAATTCCCCACAAATTCTCGATAGGATTTAGATCGGGTGAGTTTGCAGGCCAAGGGAGTACAGGTATGTCCTTCTCTTTGAGCCATTTAGTTGTTGATTTGGAAGTGTGGGGAGAAGCTGAATCTTGCTGAAACAAGAAATCGTCATCACATAAATCCTCAGCTGAAGGAATCATGAAATGTTCAAGAATTTCTTGATAGACTTCTGAATTGACTGTTGTGGAAACAATACACAACCTGCCTGGGCCTTCAGCAGTCATGCAGCCCCATACCATAACAGAGGTCGCAAATTTAAACGAACGTTTTAAACATTCTTTCTTATAAGCTTCATGTTTGAGTCTCCAGACACGTATACCTTGATTTCCGTGAGACACACAAAACACACTTTCATCGCTGAAAAGTATCTTTTTCCAATCGTCGTGATCCCTAAATAGCCTTTGTTTACACCATTTAACTCTAGCAGCCCTTTGCTTAGATGATAAGAATGGCTTTATCTTAGGCACACGTGATCTAAAACCTAATTTGCGAAGTCGTCGTAGTGTTGTAGATTTGGAGACATTTATACCCATTTCTTTCCATTTTCTATGCACATATCTCACACTCCGAAAACGATGTTTCTTCACAATCTTTTTCAATTGCCTTTCATCTCTTCTTGAAGTTACTGGCTTTCGACCACTTTTAAAGTGTTTATTTTGAAAACACTTATTATTAGAATATTCTCTCAAAACTCTACTCACACTTGCTTGAGAGCATTTCACTTCTTTTGCTATAAAAAGTTGTGTTTTTCCTATTTCGTGCAAGTACACAATACGATATTTCACAGCCTCAGATAAATCGCTCTTTCGTCCCATATTAAGCAAATACTACGCTACAATCAAATGCCAAACGACTTTTCATTTTCAACGGAGCACATTTTATAGTCCCACAGATGTTAATTCCGCAGCCGTTCTCTCAACTTATAAGAAAAATTTGAATATTCTAATTTTTTGAACCATGCTATCGAGGTATTCTATTTCTTTGAATTATTCTAATATTTTTTAAATAGTTAATTATTAATATATCAGATAAAAATAAATATTTATGTTATATTTATAAATGCTCTGAAGATAATTAGATACTTTTAATATATTTTTTCCTGGACGCAGTATGCAAATTGACGCGTTAGCAACATCAAACTCATTCTTTTTTTACATTATTCTAATTTTTTGAATCGGAGTAGTATAATTTTTGATGGGAACATGGAGGACATTGTGACCACGACAGATTTTACATGCACCAGTCACCATTAGTGTACACGGCGGTCTTTGGCCGGCTCGAGTACCGAACCCGCAATCTTCCAATTACGAGGCCAGCGCTCTACCGACTGGGCTACCGCGGCCCAATTTTCAGAGGAAAAGAGTTGGTATATCAAACAACCAAGTTTAGTATGCAAAAATTAATAATTTAAGAATATATATATATTACTTTTCCCCTTTTTGCTTTCGGAGCAAAACTTTTGCTGAAATATATGAAGTACAATCTGTTATTTACACGTCCACAGTTTAAGGGTAATTCATCTAGAAATTTTCTAGTTATTGTACAAAAAATCTGAAATCGAATATGTCCAGTAATTTATGGAAAAGCAGTGCGTTTTAGCAAAGTATTGTGATATTCATAATTTTTTTTAAAGTTTTAAACCATTTATCATTGTCAAAATGAACCTCAAACTTCAAATTATTTGAATTGATAAATCATAATGTACAGGGTTATTGTATTTAAGGTTCTTCTATCAAAAATCTCTAAAGCTGGTTCTATGGTTTCAAACGAAACAAAATTTCACTATGTAGTAACAAGTGATATTCTCTGCGAAAATCAAGGAAAAAAAAAATATTTTTAAAAATTTCAACAATATGTGACGTTGCGCTATCTAAGGCGATTTTGACATATTTTTGGTAAAAAAACAAATTAAAGAAACATTTATTCCACAGTTCGTAATTTTTGCAGATTCATTCTATCAATTTCAGTTAATCAAAACGAAATACGCAAAATTTATTTATTTTTATTTTTTATTTATTTTTTATTTTTTTTACAAAAAATCTGCACAAATCGCATTAGATATTGATTCAACACCGTCATTGACAAAAATGTTAACATTTTATTTTTTTTCTCAGAGTGCATCGCTTGTACAAAATACTAGTGTAATTTTATTTCACTTGGAGTCATAAAGCCAGCCCAGAGCTTTCTGAATACGCGAACTTTACTTATAACAAACATGTACAAGAATTATAGCTTGTATCCCTGCATGAAAGAACTGTAAGTCCTACATACATGAAAATCGATATAGTTCTTACAACAATGACGCTAATGCAATTTTGATTCTGGCGCACATCTAATAATTTGAGTCCATAGGCCGCAATGAATAAGAATTCCACTAATATCGCCTGCTATTCTATGGAAAAAAATTTTTTCACAATTATTCATTATCTGATACATATATATATTTTGTAATAAAAACATTGTTCAGCTGAGCAGCTTTTAGCGCTAGCTTTCTCTGTTTTACGTTATATTTTAATAATCTTTAATTTTATATCATTTTGTATCGTACATATATTTCCTTTTAAAAAATTTGTTATTTAAAAAACATTGTTTAGCTAAGCAGCTTATAGCGCTAGCTTTCTCTGTTTTACGTATTGTTATAATAAATTTTGAATTTGTCTCCCCCCCCCCCTTTTTTTTTAAATGGCTTTGAATATTTTAGTTAACGATCTGGACTGTAGGATTTCTCTACAAATATTTTGTACCTTTCATATGTTCACACAGTTTAAAAGAATTCGCATTTTATGCAATAATGATTGTGATTTAAAAATAGCTCTTAAAATTCTTGCAAATTAACTGTCACGTCTGAACTTATAACCGAATGTTTCCGTGTTTTCGTCTTTCGATCTATTTTAGATGTGTTAGATTTCTATTCTGTTGAAGGTGGTTTTATGTTTGGTGAGAAGTTGGGGGCTAAGGATGGTTATTAGCTAATTGCTACTATCTTTTCAGAAACTTCTCTTTAACTCCTACACGGAAGGGCCTCCCTGATGAAGACTTCTGTGTGTTTAGGGGTTTTATTTCATTTCATTTGTTAAATTATTTCTATATTCAAGTTTTACATTTCCTTTTGCAGCAATTTTGCGCATTGGTTTGTAAATCTCCTTGTGGTTTTTCTAAACTTCAAATTTTTATTTTATATATATATAAATACTTGTTTTAAAAGTTTCTTTTCTAATAAAAACATTGTTTAGCTAAGCAGCTTTTAGCGCTAGCTTTCTCTGTTTTACGTTATATTTTAATAATCTTTAATTTTATATAATTTTATATCGTACATATATTTCCTTTTAAAAAATTTGATATATATATCCTGTTTTCTCGCAATCAGAAAATTAGTAAACATTAAAATAATACTCATTTTTTCAAAAATTAATTAATCTTTTTAATTTTTAATATTTCATTTTCGAGTTAAAATATAACTATGTTCATTTATCGCAGTTTTTAGCTAGTAAATAATTAAAAATGCTAAAAAATAATTTTTCGAAAATGAGTATTAATTTAAAGGTTGTGAATTTTCTTAATGTGAAAACGGAATTAAAAGTAAATAAACTATGGATGAAATTCTGTCTATGACAAAATTTAATTTAGTACGATAGGACTACTTATATTTGTATTTTAACACCCTTTCAATAAATAAATAAATAAATAAATAAATAAATAGAGGGCGCTCAGTAAAATTCTTAAACACATATTCAAATAATGTATTGATTTACAATTCCAAATAAATTAATAAAATTTGAATGCATTAATTGTACAGTATCTTCCCCTAATCTCTTAATATTCATTTACTAATACAATTTTAATTAGTAAAATAATCTTAATAACAATTTCGGATTTATTATTAATAAATAACAATTTCAATTTCTACAGAACAAAACATAATATTAAAAAATAACTATAAACCAATTATTCGATATTTAAATTATACTCAAAATTCATCACAGATTAATTAATACTAATCCATTAATTTCTCAAAAATATAATTAATATCAATATACTCGTCTTATAAACCGGAAAATAACACACTTAAAAAGAAAAAAAAAAAAAAAATCCCAGTTTTAGTCTAAAAATATCTGAAAACGCTAGTCTATATAATCAGGGAATATTCAGCCGAAACTGTTGGCTCTGTGGTCAGAGTACACAAGTACGAACCCGAAGGTTGTAAGTTCGATCCTCACCAATGGGAAATGAATATATATCAGAGCTGCCAACCTAATCCGGAAAATTGTTAGTACCGCCCCTTTTTCTACACCACTTAATTTTTAAAGTATTTTTCCTCTTAATTCATCGTAGATAAATTTGAAGAGAATTACTCTAAAAATTCAGTGGTGTAGAAAAGGGGCGGTATTCACAATTTGCCGGATTAGGTAGGCAGCTTTGATTTATATATATATATATATACGTTTTTATGGATTTCACAAAATATTTTAAGATTGAGTAAGAAATTAAATGGTAAAATTTGATATTGGCAGGCATTTTCGAACACTTTAAATTGGTAACGACCCAACATGCCAGATTGAAAGAAATAGTCCTGTTGTACTAATAAATGAATATATAAATAAGTAATAAGTAATTGTGTAAACAAATTTTCCTATAGAGTAACATGGGACTTGAGTGTCGGCAAGATTAATTACTGACCGCTCTTAAAAAACCCTGAAAGTCCCACCCGTGAAAAGCTATACACTTCGTAATATAATGACACAAAAATATGCCTTTCAATTTTTATCTTAATCACATAAAGAGTTTAAACGCTGTCCTATTCATTCTCACACATACACTTTAAACATATACACGTCCCTGTAAAATTCTCAAAAATGAATAAATTATGCCTCAAATCGTCCAGTCGGTAACAAAAGTGTCCGAACACTAGCAAAAATTCCTATGTAAAAAAAGTACACTTAATATTGTTTTGTTAAATAAACCCTTGTCGAATCCTGTTCTTAGTCAGTGTAAGAACATGATTCGATAAGGATTTATTTAACAAAACTGTATGAAGTGTACTTTTTTTACATAGGAATTTTTGCTAGTGTTCGGACACTTTTGTTACCGACTGTAATATATCCTTTAAAATCTCATAATCAAATTTTTTCATGATTACAGTTTCCGTACGTAGTATATATTTGGAAAGAAAAATAAAGTTTTATTTATGTATTTATTTATTTATTTTGAATAACTTACAGACAATGTGTATAATGCGTTAAAATACACAATATTAAAATAAATAAATTAAAGCAATACACACTATCTACCGATAAGTATTTGGACGCTTTCGAATTTACACATATTGTCAAATATGTGGAAAATACCGCAGGAATTATCTTGAAACTTTGGGAAAATAAAAATATGTTATACTTCTTATATTCCAGCAAAAGTTTTATCTAGAAGAGAAAAAAGGGATCATTAAAAAATTAAACAGAAATCAAAATGTTTTGGATCACCTTGTAAAAAGCAATGCTTGCGTTTTGACTGCAGCATGTGATTATGATAACCGTTCTGATTATATGTATAAATTTTTATGAGACTACCACATATATTCATGGAGATATAACTGTTTCCATAAAAAAAGGCCACTTAAGTTATAACCCGTAGAGTATTAAACCCAATGCAAAGCCACTTTTAGGAAACTTGCCATTAGACACAGCATAATGAAATCAGAATGCAAAAATGTTAAATATCTTACGAAATATGAGCATTTTTACTAACAAGGAAACATTCAGAAAGTGTCGTCTTCAAAAAATATTGAAAAATTTATATGTGATTCTACTCTTCATAAAACACCAGAAAGTGAAAAAATTATCGGCTGAAATAAATTACAGTGACCACAAAAGATTATGAAAATTAAGCATATTTGGCGATTTAGCGCTGTTAGGTGATAAGTTCGCCAGCACCGAGATTGCCGTGTACGAACAGAACCGTGTTTTGCTTCTCCGTTAAGTGCTCAAAATATATCGCCTAACAGTGTGAAATCGCCAAATATGCTTAATTTTGATAATTTTTTGTGGTTGCTGTAATTCATTTCAACCGATAATTTTTTTCACTTTCTAGTGTTTTATGAAGAGTAGAATCACATTTTTTTTTTTTTTCAATATTTTTTGAAGACGACACCTTTTTGAATGTTTCCTTGTAAATAATTTTTAACTGCGCATGCGCAAGCTTTTTAAAAATTTCATTCGCATAATTTAATAGCCAAAAGTATTGAGCTATTTGTATAAAAAACTCAAACAAATATCCTGTAAATTCAAAAATTTATGAGTTAAAGAATGATCAAAATTTTAGTTCCTCTCAAATAATAGGAAGATGATGATGAGGGAGGGGGGGGGGGGGATCAACATTTATTTACAATCAGCGAACACTGTATTACCATTGGTCGTTGATTGAATCAAAATAAAAATATGAGTAAAATCCCTTACAGTTTAGATTTTTTTTTTGAGAGAAACTGAAATTATGTTCATTCTATCTCTCATAACTTTTTGAATTTACACGATATTTGTTTGGGCTTTCATATAAATAGCTCAATACATTTGGCTATTGAATTATGCAATAAGTTTTGTTTTAAGCTGCATATGCGTAGCTAAGGATTATTTAGTAAAAATGCTCATATTTCGTGAGATATTTAACATTTTTGCATACTGATTGCAGTATGCTGTGACTAATGCATTCTTGCCAACATGCTAATAAATATTCCTTAGTATTGTTATCCCCGCCTTCTTTTTCACACCAGTATCTTTTTAGAGTATTTTTCTTCTTATTTAATCGTAATTGCATTTGAAGAATATTACTTTAAAAATTTACTGGTGTGAAAAAAAGGGCGGGATTAACAACACTACGGAATATTAATTAGAAAGTTGGCAAGTATGCTAATGTAGTATGTCAAGTTCCCTAAAAATGGCTTTGCTCTGGGTCTAATACCCTATGTGTTTCAATTAAAAAAGTGGAAATTTTTTTGAAAAATTTTAAATAAACGGTTATATCTTCACGAGTACAGGTAGTAGCTTCCTAAAAATTTATACAGAAAGTTAAAAGAATCCTCATAATCACATACTACAGCCAAAATGCACTTCAAGCATTACTTTTTACAGGGTGATCCAAAACATTTTATCTTTTGTTTAATTTTTTGCTGTCCTCTTTCCCTCTTCAGAACAAAACGTTTGCTGAAATATATGCGCTATAACATGTTTTTTATACTCTCTCAAATATTCAAGATAGATTGTTTCTAGATATTTGGAAAAAGGTGTAAATTTGGAAGTGTCCAAATACTTATTGGTAAATAGTGTACATGCATCAAAAGATAACATTGAATAAGATTTTCGAAATTTTACAAATTCCATTAATTAAATATCGTGTTAATCCTTTTACGCGCAACAACCGTGCCAGGAGAGCACAGATTACTAATTCTCAATTGAGAAAATTTATCCGGGAATTCCTGAAGAAAAATTTACTTCCATAACTTACCAGAGAAAAAGTCGTTTATTTATTTATTTATTTATTAATTTAGTTCTTAAGTCTTTCGGAAGTCCTTGAAATCCACTTCTTTAGTTCGTTAATTCGCCTTTTAAAATTAAATAAAAGAAATAGGATTTTTATCATTTACAACATCGTTAAATATACATCAAATATATATATATAATCGTTTATCCAAACCCAGATATTAATTTATCATTGCCAGCCAAAATTCTTGCACATATAAATACAGTCGAACCTCGTTAACGTGAACAATGTTAACGAGAATTACTTTTAACATGAACTGCTTCCACAATCCCCATCAAAATGAAGATTAGTTTAGTTATATAAAGATTAGTTACTGATAGCATGAACTACTGATAACATGAAAAGAATTTTTCTCCCCTGGGGATTCACGTTAATGAGATTTGACTGTATAAAACTTGGTGAAAATAATAATGAATCGTACAGAAAGTAATGACACTTGATGAATCGTACAAAAAGTAATGACACTTGATGAATCGTATAAAAAGCAGAACACTCACTACAAAGCAATTTTACAAAATTGCCTAATAAAAAAAAAATAAAAAAAATAAAAAATAAAAAATTATTATTATTTATCAAATTATTTATCACATAATTTTTCAAACATCTTGGTTGAAATGCTTGTTTGTATTTTGATGTATGTCCCCCCCTACCCATACACACCAGAGGCGAAATAAAAAAATAATAAAATAATAAAAATTTATTTATTTTTATTTATTTATTTATTTATTTATTATTTTTTTTTCCAGAACCTTTGAATGCATCCTTTGAATTGTCTACATACAAATCTTTGACTCAATCTGAATTTTAGTTAGAGCTACAGAGTGCGCTGAATAAACCAAGTTTAATCTTGGCCACCCTGTATAAGAGTAAGATTGTTTCCTTGAACTACAACAAATATAAAAAACTAAAAAACAGTTTAAATCATTATTATCTCCATAATACTAGGTTTGGTGTATTTTTGGAAGTGAAAACTTCTTTAGGCGCGTTGAGCACTTTTGGGTGAACAAAAATCATGGAACTCGCGTCATCGTCAGCGAACGCTTTCCATTTGAAGCGAAAACTTCTTTAGGCGCGTTGAGCACTTTTGGGTGAACAAAAATCATGGAACTCCCGTCATCGTCAGCGAATGCTTTAAACTTCTGCAGGCGTTCGTTACCATGACAACCCATTCACCCCGTCTGGTCGGGAAGAAACATATTTTTTACCAACTGACATCACGTGGTTTATCTACTAGGAATAAAAATTGCAAATTTCAAAATGCTTCAATTTTCTTCTACAGTTTTTCAAACTTTCTGTACGCCATTAACAGCACAGGGGATAGTTGCAGTTCAAATTTCATCGATTTTGGAAAAAAATTACATTTTAATTGTAAATCTAATACGCGTATTTCAAATTCTAATTATGATTAAATAATTTTTAATGCATCATTCGAAAGATATTTTAAAGTATTTTTATATTATCGAAAGTGGAATTCGAGTTTCAGCTGATTTACACGTTTTGAGGTCTCCTGAATGGGTTTTCTTTTGTATCTCAGCTACTAATTAAAATAATTTCATAAGTAATACATCATTTGGAAGCTTTGTTGAGTTGGAATCGAACAGTAGCCTACAGAAATTTCTACCTCCGCCAGCTGGCGCTGTAATATTTTAAAATTTAAAATTCTAATTATGATTAAATTATTTTTAATACATCATTCAAAAGATATTTTAAAGTTCTTTTAAATATCGAAAGTGTAATTCGAGATTTCACCTGATTTACACGTTTTGAGGTGTCCTGAATCGGTGTTCTTTTGTATCTCAGCTACTAATTAAAATAATTTCATAAGTAATGAATATATTTACCTAATATAAGGCTTAGTTCATTTAATTTGGGTGGCTACAAATATTGTGCCGAATCATATAATACAGATCATAAACACTTCTTTACAAAACAAAAATAATTCGAAAATAATAATCTAATAGCTCGACGATACAATTCACAAGTTACTTAGTTTTCACTTCTATCGGCAGTCCCCAAAGACTGCTTTGAGTTTTTTTTTTTTTTTTTTTTTTTTTTAAGAAATTAAGCCTTGTATTGTTAATGACTTTAACAATTATTATGCATTATAATTTAGTATTCAATTTATGGTTTTTAACCTACCCGAGTGTTCTTCTGACAGAAAAGGGATAATTTCTAAGAAAATGTAAAATCATACTTCCCGCAAATAGAAAAAAAAAAAAATGTATATATGTACATATCATTCCCTCTTTCTGTATTACACCTTACCCTTCTACGTTGCTTCTCTGTCTTTGAACTTCCAGGAAAATGGGAAAAAGATACCCAACCGAGGTTTCAAATGATGTACAGCTCATCCAGATGATGGGGTTATAATATTCCCTTCTTAGAACTTACACTTTCTAATGACAGTTATACTGCCGTCAAAGGACCGGTGTTAAATTTAGTATGGCCCCTATCAAATATTTCATCTGTATATCGTAAGAAGCCTTACTTTTAAAAACAAGAAAAATCTACGAAGAGATCGTTTAAAGGTAGTTTTTTTTTTTTTAACGCTTTACAACAAATGTTAAAAAATATTTATGACTTGTCTATCTGTCTTGTCTGTCTGTCTGTTCGCGCTTTTTTTTTTTCCTCGGAAATTTTTTCTCGGAAGAAATCCCAAATTTTAAAACTAACTTGTTTAATTTTGGGCTAATTAACATTTTTTGTTATATTTGTTAGGGTGAGTGTCAACTTTTTCTAAATATGACTATAGAGACCTAGGGACTGTATAAAAATTTAGTTTTTGTAAATTTCAAAAAATTGATTTTTTTTTTTTTTTTAAACGTGCCCTATAATAAATGCCTACATTTTAAAAAACATTTACTAATTGGAAATATATGTCTACGACCAATGGTTGAAGAGAAAAAGAACTCCACTTGACTTTGCTTTGTACCCTGTATTTACTTGTGTCTAAAATTGAATGGATTATACGTAATTGAAATTTGAAGGAGGTGTAGTATTTATTATGATGGCCGTCGATTATTGAATTTGAATTTGAAAAACAGCTTTAGTTCTTGAGATGTGTCCAGACAATAACACAGTGCTCGTTAATCCAAATAACAGGAATTTTCTTGTAGATATTATGATGAATTTTATTATATACGAATTGTTGACATATTTAACACGATTATAGGTGACCAGATAAGCATTTTACTATAAAATGGTAGGTAGAATTGGGGTAATTAAATAATTTGGAGGGGGAACCCAAAACGACGACTTCACAGGTCAAGTCATGGTGATGAAGTGATGCTCCGATTTCTTCATTAATTTCGCCAAAGCTCTAGTCGAAGCCAAAATATATCATAGAGAAAAAATGGTTGTAATTGTGTTACGTATAAACACATACAATTTTTGAAAAGGTTACCACATAATTATAATTCAAAGCGTCCTCACTAAACGCCAGAGACCCCGGAGCTTTTAAACAAAATCAACGCTCCATGTTCTTTACTTTCAAGATGAAAAGAAACCGAATTAGGAAAAGTCATAACATGCTATTGTAGATCTGCATTACGTTAAAGAACGAATAATACATGTTCAAAAGTTTTGATAAAATTGCAATTAGCAAAAGATATATATGTGGGAAAAGGGAGCATGTAAAAATTTAAAGAACATACTGTATGTGAATTTAAGTTGCAATTTAGAGGTCATAAACATGTGTTCGTTATTTTATTTTTAATATGATAATATATTCTTTAGAATAAGTGATAATCGACATCATAGGAGGAACATGCAGACTATATACCAAAATGAAAATGTAAATTTGTAACGTATTGCAAAAAGATAATTGCGTAAAAAACTCTGCGTGAAGCGATATTTGCAATCTTAGGGTAGATTCGAGATCCGCATACGTATTTTAAATGGTATTTTACGTTAAAAAAGAGTGACTTTTTCTTTTCTTAAAAAAATTATAAAATAATAAATATCAGCAAGTATGTAATTTATATTCAAATTTATCTCTTTAAAAATGTATATATTCAAACAAATAAATTCACAGACGATAACGCATTATTGTACTCAAGTTGTTTGTTCATTTTATCTTTTCAAAAAGCCCACCAGAGGCCGAGCGGTTTTGCGCTGCAAGCTGATAGACATGAGGTGCCGAGTTCGATCCCAGGTCGTGTTCGTTGGCCTAGTCATTCGAAGTTTTCCGGGGTTTTCCGTTATTTTAATCAATTTTCAAAGTTTCGTTTTATCTCTGCTCATTAGATAGCAGCACTACTCCGAAATTTAACAAATGATATTTTTGAGAAAGACATATGAAATATAGAAGTCACTTTAAACTTCTTAGAAAGAAAGAGTGCAGTTTTCTGCTTTGGTGAGGCACTTGTTCTTAGTTTCCACACATGATAAAGGGAAGTGCCACTATTTCGACCTGAAACAACTCTTGCAAGATTTGCTAAATTATAATGCTTATACTTACAACGTTATTAATTGTAATTATTTTTTAATTTAATCAGGTTATCCTATAAATTTTTCAAGCCAAAATTTCTCTAAAGTTAAAAATGTTACATGTGTAAGTACATATACAGGGTTTCCTAGCAAAACCGTATAAACTCTGCACATCCAGATTCTTCGCTTGGAGTACATAAAAAATATCCAAAAATCCATATCTCTACGACAGATAGTTCTCAAGCAAAATGCAAAAGAAAATAATATGATGTCATATCCGGTGTACGGAAAAAACTTAATTTTAAATGCAAATATCAGTATAGTGTAACCATATTTCTTACGACTAGCAGTGAGGACGAGTCCAAAGGTTTGGAGGGGGACCAAATTGATCGACAGATTGGGATTTGGTAAACATCCAGTCATTCGGTGTTCCATTATAGCTTGTTTTCTCTTAATCACTCCTATTTTAACATTGGATTCGTTCAATCCGCCCTTGCACAGAGGCTTCCATGGACGCAAGAAATGCGGTTAAAGAATATTTGCATATATTACCCAGGAAAATGTACAAAATAACGACTACACATATCTAATGTAACTAAATATGTGACACATAGGTGTCATATGTTACATTTATTTGCAAGAAAATATGAAATCAAATTAATAAAAAGACATAACATTCTATTGTAGATCCCCAGTGTTATCCATTACGTTAAAGAAGAAATTTAATGTATGATCAAAGATTTCGCGTGTGTTACGATTAAAAATAGATACTTACTGTAAAATACCATTCATGCATTCCCCTAATCTTCATAGAAAACTAGGATATTTTTGAGGAGGGGGCGGATGAACGGTAAAAATATGCAAAAATATAGAAACAGACATGTATTTTCCTGGTAAAATTAAGCGACATAAAATAATATAATAAATAAATCATAATATTTAAAATTAAAATAATATTTTACCAATAAACATAATCATAATCTCTTAATCATCACTTGTTGGCCTTTTGATGAGATTGCGTAAGAATAAAAATTAAACTAATGTAAAAATTGGAAGTCAAATCGTACATTTTCTAAATTTAGTTAATAGTAACTCACATTTTTCACGTAAGATGCCGCTAGCTCACGTTACGTTGAACGATTAATCTAAAATAAGTAAGATTAACGTTAAATTTAAATAACCCTGTTAAATGTCACCTTTTTAATAGTGTTTTTAGCTTTTAAATTTTAAAGATTAAAAACTATCACTTAATGCTTTCATTTATTTCATTTCAGAAGTAACTATATCGATTAATCGTTTCTTTACTTTTAATCATTTCTTTTCAGTTTGATCGTTTTGGCAACTTATTAATTTCTACTATTTCTATTTGGAATCGGTTACGTGTGGACTTAAAAATACTTATTCTATTTTTCAATTCTGGTTGTGTTACTGTTTAATCTAATTTTCATTTTTACTTTGTTTTGTTTCAAGATAGAAACTTGAGTTGTATATTGCTTGAATTAGCTATACAGCGATCTGAAATCATGCATATGCTGACAGAGATGCAAGTTTCCTGATGATGATCATTTCTGGTTTTCAGCATTTAAAATTCTGTTTTTCATTTCATAAATTCTTTTTTCTTTTAACAGATCCTTTTGGTTAATTTATCTGTTTCCATTTCTATTATTTGATGAATGTTTCTATAGGATTAATGGATTATGCAAATTCTCTCATCGTTGAGCTTATGAGTTATGTGTGTCATTTTTCGTCTGCGTAAGTACTTTTACATGTTTTTACTAAGTGTAATTAAATTAAATTATCATCGTGACAATAATTTTATTCGAAATACATCTCATTTAAAATTTCATATGTTGGTATTTTCATCTATCTTTCATTTGTTGAGTGTTGTAAAGGAATTAATTTATTCAACTTATATATATATATATTTATGCAACATTTAGTTTCTTTTTTCAAATAAGTGTTTGCTTCAATATAAAAGAAATCAATGTTTATATTTAGAAAGGCAAATATTGTAAAAGAAATAAATAGCATAAAAAACTGTCCTCTATTCAGATAAAGACAGCCAATGAGCATAGCCGGGCATTTATTCGCTATTTTAAAACAAACGAAATTCATATGAAAAACTGGGGGGGGGGGGGGGCATTTAATGAAGGAAGGATGCTTTAGCTGTATTTTACGGTATTCGGGAAAAGGGAGGATGTAAAAAATTATGGAAAACACATACATGATTGTATATGTGAATTTAAGTTATTATTTAGAGGTAAAAAGAATCATTTTCTTACATTAAAATGATTTTCTAAGACTGTATAACTGTGGCTTTAACTGTTTTCGGTCTCATGGCTGTTGTGGAGTGTTTTACCATTTTCAAAAGTAAAGAATGTTAAAATTTAGTTTTATTAAATTTGCTTAGGGTTGATTTATTATAAAGGGATTTATGAAGTGCTTTATGTTTAATAAGTTTATTCCTCTCATAGTTTGTTCCACTTCATAAATTTATTATAAAAAAATTGGTGATTGAAGTTTAATAAGTTTATTTCTTTCTTGGTTTATTCCACTTCATAAGTTTGTTTCTAACTTGGTTTTTTTCCACATATTGTTTGAAATTATTTTCAGGTCTATTAGGTGACCTCGGGCATTGCATGCCGTAAATTTTTAACAGTTTCCATACAACATGAAAGAAAGATCACCTAATTTGCATACAACATTCATTGAATGCCCTTGAAAAAGTGATGAATTTGTATGCTTCAATATCGGGTTGCTTATTTTTTCTTATCGTCAACTTCATTCATGTTTTTATAGTTCTTCATGTGATACTTGGTGTTTCATATAGTGCAATGTTTGAAAAGGTTTCCAATATATATATATATATATATATATATATATATATATATATATATATATATATATATATATATATATATGTATATATATTAAATAATATGTGATAATTTACATCACATTATTCTACACATATATATTTTTTAAATAATATGTAATAGTTTATATTACATTATTTTACATTATTTTTTCTTTGTTTTGTTTTTGGTCAGTCGAAACACGTTTATTTGGTTAAAAAAAAAAAAAAATGATAATTTGACAAAATAAATGTAAAAATCAGTCACCAAACACACACACATATATATATATTATATTAAACCAATTTTTATTTTCAGTGAAGCTTTCGCAAATGCTTTGTTTAAATTAAATTATTGAAAAATAAATGTAAACCATATACACTTGTTTATATTTGTTTATTGTCATTATGCTGCACTATTTGAAACTATATTTTGACGAAGTTGAAAAAGTAAGGAGAAGATAGATCCACATAAATTTCTCCGCTATCGTAACAAAATCATATTTTATCGTATAGATTGTCGAAAAATTTCTTGAATTTTGCCTCGCCCGAATTCATGCAGTCTCGGTAAAACGTCAGGGCTTCCTTTAAAACTACTGGCAACTGAACTCTTTCAGTTATAGTCGTTCTAAGCTTGTTAACTGGCATTTCAGCAACTGTAAAGAAAAATTGAATTAAATTAGTGGGAAAAACAAACAAACAAAGAACAACAACAAAATGTACCAAAAGAATACAGAGAAGAAAATGCAATTTTTTTTTCTCCTTTATATATTTTTATTATACATATACAGTTCCCGCCGCTTATTAAAATTACATTCGTTCTGAGACAAAACGATTTTATTAAGCGGTTGATTTTTATACCCGGCGAACGTTCCTGCACTTAAGGAAAAGGTATTTCTTCTCTGAATTTGGAAAGAAACTTCAAAAGTTAGCGAATAATGGAATTAGTAAATATTAATTAATTTTTGATAGATAATTAATTGACTGTTCATTGGATATAAATAAATTAAACGTATTCCAAGTTTCCCATGCGCTTTCCTATGAGGAAAATCATGATTACTTTACCAACAGTTCACCCTGTTCTTATAAATTTAAATCTTTCCGTTTAAACCTCATGAAATATAAAAATTTCAAAATAAGAACTATAAATTGCCGTTTAATAATTAAAAATTAAAAAAATATATATACATCATTTCAAATCAAATTTGTAACTTATTGCTGCGCTTTGAAGAATACGTTCCTTGAAATTGTTATGGAGATAAGTTATGAGGTGTATTTAATTTGTAACTGTGCTGCAAGTGCAAAACCTTTGACAATGAGCGATAACGGAGGGTTTGTTGTATTTTAATTTATTTTTCTATTTAAGAAAAAAAAAATAACAGTGTAAATAAGAAAAAAAATTTCTAGTATAAATGATATTTTTGGCTGTTGAGGATATATTTTTGAGTTTATTAACCGGCGATGCTGATTTTATTAAGCGGCAGCTTTAAAAGTAGTTTGTATTGATTTGATTCCGTTCCTGGCACTTTGATCAGATTAAGCGGCTGATTTAATTAACCAGTGAATTTATTAAGCGGTGGTTACTGTATTAGGTTCTTCTTCTCCTTCTTCTAGATATTAATATATTTATTTCTGTCATGCTTTTTCCAGATTTGTTTTATATGATCTCATCTGTCAGTGTCTCAGAAACACCTCCTATTAACTTTTTTAATACCTTTGCCTTGTTTAAAGCTTCACTTCCACATGTGATTATTTGTTGATTAATTCAAGTCTTTTTTCCTGGTGTTTCATAGTTTCATTAAAATGTACGCCTGTGGCAGCAAAATAAAGGAGGCGTGATATAATAATGAAAAAATTCACATACAGCCCTGGAAAAAATGTAAAGGCCAAACGAAAAACTTAATTTATTTCACAACCACTGATATGAGTTTTATGCAATTTTAAATATAATACAAGAAAAGGCAATTTTAATTATATGTATAATTTTTTTTTTTTTTCAAAAAATTAAATTATTTCTTATTGTAAAATTTATTTTCTTTTTTTATATATGTAAAAAGCTGAAAAAAATATTACGGCCACATAATGTAATATTTTAAAAAAAGCTGATAATCTAAAACTTTCGTCTTATTTTCAGTTAATTTAATCATTTTTGAGATTATAAAATTTAAAGTCTAGGAAAAAAATTTCAAAATATTTACAAATACATATTGAAATTTTATGCATTTTCGAACACAACGTAATGAATGACAATTTTAAATAACTCTATAAAAATATTTCAAAAATTAAAATTACTTTTTATTTTACAATTTATTTTTTTCTTTAATACATGTAGAAACTGGAAGAAATGGTACACATAAGATAGTATTAAAAGAACTGCTAATAATAAAAAAAAAATTGCCCTTGTTTTCAATTAACTGAATCATTCTCGAGGTCATAGATTTATAAAGTTTCTTCAAAGGTTCTTTTGGTATGCTTTTCCAGCTCTTTTCAATGGCCATTTTTAGCTCACCTACGGTGTTGTAAGTTTTCCCATTTCCATATGTCACCAGCCAGAATGTGTCACAAAACAACATTAAATTGACATTTGTGTGACCTATATTTTTTATTTTAATCAAGAATTGTCTTAAAGACTATCACTTATCCCGAATAATATTCAATGTACATGTAGAGAGAAAATATGCAGCACACCCAGTTAAAGGAAGAAATAAAACTGTCCACTCATCATTTTATGGAACTCCGTCCTGCTCGATTTCAATCTCTCATGTAGATGTAATGCTGCTTTCTGTGAATATGTAGCTCTAACTTAGCAGGGCGTTTGAAAACGCTCTTATATATTTTATATTACACATTTATTATAAAAGATCTGTATTTATTCAAGAAAATTAAAGTTGCATAAAAAAAGGGAAAAAGGAATCCTAAAATCAATCATAATTTACACAACTAAACTAATAGTTTAAAATGTTTATAAGTTTATTTTCAGCTTGATCGTGAATCAAGATTGTGCCTATCTAATGGATTAAACAATTAATTGGACGCATGGTGTACCAGTGCTGTTTGTCTTATCCAGGTAAGTGAAATCTTACCTATTCATTATTAATATTATTTAATATAAATAAAAAATTATACAAGCGCTCTATATCAACAAAATATATATATAATTTTATAAGAGATGCTAATAATTAAGACAGCGCAATAATTTGCACTACCGAGAATGCAGTATTAAATTTAGTTATTTTAAATGAGATTATGAGACCGATTCTCTTAATTAAAGGGTCTCATAAATAATAAATAAAGAGCGCAACGACGAATAAAATTACAGCACTGGGACTTAAAAAGAAAGAAATTATGAAATATAATTAATCTATGTGTTTGAAGAAATTCATTTAAGCATATATATATATATATATATACAAATAATATAAGTGTGAATTATTATATACTGAAATCAACTGGTATGTGTTCATAACTAAACATAAAAATTTTATAACTGATAGATATTGATAAACACTCAGTAAATTTGCTCTGTTTGAATACTATTATAAATATACGCAGTATATTATAATATATAATAGTATATTTCGATAAATTAAATAAATAACAAAAATGGCAGCATCCGCAAAGGAAACAACATACGTCGAGAAATTAGATGCTAATAATTACGACAGCTGGAAGTTTAAAATAGAAATGCTCCTCACGAAGGAGGATCTCTTCCAGGTTATTATAGAAGCGCCCCCAAACCCGGTAACCGATGAATGGCGATCTAAAGATCGCAAACCGCGCGCCATAATTAATTTAGCTATAGAAGATACACAGATAGTGCATGTAAAACACCTGTCCACAGCCAGGGAAACATGGGATGCACTTAAAAATATACATGAGAGGGCAAATCTGAGCAGCAAATTATTCTTACTCAGAAAATTATATTCCACCAAACTAGCAGAAGGGGGAAATCTGATAGAACACATATCTAGTATTTATAAGTTAAGGGACAAATTATTAGCGATAGGAGAAAAAATAAATGAGCAGCACTTATCAGCGTTAATGTTGTGCTCGCTACCTCCTAGTTATGATACCCTGATAACGGCTATCGAAGCCAGAAATGACGAAGAACTTACACCAGAATACATTAAAAATAAATTGTTTGACGAATATATTAAAAGGACAGAAAATCACCAAACAAAAGGTGAAAACGCGTATAAAACTCAAATTAAGCGTAAAACACCACCAAGTAAACATTGCAATTTTTGCGGAAAGAATTCACACACCCGTAACGAATGCTGGCATTTAAACGCCAGACCAAATTATAACCAAAGAAGTTATAATAATTTTCATAACAGCGGTAACAATCCCAGCAAGTACAAAAACAAAAATAAAACACAACTCATAAAGGAAACTGAAAACAAATTAAAGAATCTTACATTTATCATTGATAAAACTGAGCATAACTCATGGATAGTCGACAGTGGGAGTAGCAGGCATATCTGCAACGACATAAACCAATTTACAAATCTGAAAGACAACGAAAAGGTTAGTGTTATGCTAGCGAACGGGCACTCCGTAGTCTCACAGGGTTGCGGCGACGTAAATCTTAAAGTAATTAACTCGGATAAGGAAATAAACAATATTACTTTAAAAGAGGTTTTATACATACCCAATATAGCCACAAATCTAATATCGGTAAAGAAAGCAACAGAGAATGGTTGTGTTGCCATATTTAAAAATCATGAATGTAAAATCAAATTCGGGAATAAAACTTATATAGAGGCGAACTTGACAGATAATTTATATGAACTACAAACGAGCGAAAAATTTTCCGAAAGTGTAAATATTGTGGAAGCTTGCGAAAACAAGAATTGTATTAAATTGTGGCATGAAAGATTAGGGCATAAAAATCTACAACAAATAAAAGAACTCGTCGACAAAAATATGGCAACCGGAATAGAGCTAAGTAAATGTAAACACAACACAGAATGCGAAATCTGTATCATTTCAAAATTGGAGGATGACACATATCCGAAAAGGGCAACTTTCAGGGCAGAAAAACCATTAGATCTAGTTGTTTCAGATGTTTGCGGACCCTTTCAAACTTCCACAATAGGAGGGAAAAATTATTTTTTAACATTTATCGACGACTACAGTCGTTTCACATTTACATACTTATTGCGAAATAAAAGTGAGGTGTTTGATAAATTTAAACAATATTATGCGTTGACTTTAAACAAGTTCGGCAGGAAAATAAAAATATTGCGTACCGATAACGGCGGAGAGTATACAAGCAATGAATTTGAAAACTTTCTCGCGAATGAAGGAATCGAACACCAATTAACAGTACCGCATTGTTCTCCTCAAAATGGTGTGGCGGAGAGAAAAAATAGAACATTGGTTGAAATGACCAGATGTTTGTTAAGACAAAGCAGCTTGCCAAATAAATTTTGGGGTGAAGCCCTTATGACTGCTAATTACCTACAGAATAGATTGCCAACGAGTGCATGCGATAAAACACCATATGAAAAATGGAATGGAAATAAACCAAATCTCTCGCATATAAAATCATTTGGTTGTAAGGCATATGTGTATACTCACAAAACCACAAGAGGGAAGCTAGACAACAGGGCAAAGGAAGGAATACTTGTTGGTTATGACCTTAGAAGTAAAGGATATAGAGTATTTATAGATAATAATGTTAGGATATGTAGAACCGTAAAATTCGTTGAAACAAAAACAAAGGATAATAATTTTGAGTATATCGATAATGAACTGTTAGAGACAAACAATAATACAAATGAAGGGAATTCTAGCGAAACAAACGATCATAAAAATAACTTCCCGGTAATATTAAATGAAATAAATCAAAATTCGGACCAAACTGAGGATGTTAATCATGACATGACAGATCGAACAATTCCGAAAAGGTCGGAAAGAGCTAACAAAGGTGTTCCACCTGACAGATTTGCTTTAATGACAAATACTATGAACGTAAACGAAACCAAAACCTTCAATGAAATATTGCAGATACAAAATTCCATAGAAAGGGAAAATTGGCTAAAAGCAGCCAAAGACGAAATTGCTTCTTTAAACGAAAATAATACATGGGAATTAGTAGACCCTCCCCCTAACACACACATAGTAGGCTCAAAATGGGCATTCAAGGCGAAATATAATGATAAGGGTGAAATCCAAAAATATAAAGCCAGGCTTGTCGCCAAAGGCTTTAGCCAAAAGTATGGGATAGATTATGACGAGACGTTCGCCCCGGTGGCGTCTCATACGACAATTAGATCTTTTCTTGTAATGGCCCTATATAAAAACTTAGAATTAAACCACTTGGATGTAAAAACCGCGTTTTTACACGGTGAGCTCGAAGAAACAATTTACATGCAACAACCGGAGGGATTCATAAATCCCGGTGAAGAACATAAAGTCTGTAAATTACACAAAGCCATCTACGGGCTGAAACAGTCAGCCAGGGCTTGGAACTCTAAAATAAACGAAACATTAACAAAGTTGAATTTTACACAAAGTTCCACTGACAAATGCCTATACAAAAAGAACGCCAATAATAAAACCTTCTACATACTAGTGTATGTAGACGATATATTAATTGCTGGAACCAAACATGATATAAACAATATAATAGAAGAACTTAGGCGTGAATATAGTATTACCAACCTTGGGAGCGTTACTAATTATCTGGGAATAAATATAACACGACCAGACAGCAATACTTTGTTAATAGATCAGTCAAACAAGATTAAACAATTAGTAAATAAATTTAATTTAGAAAATGCGAAACCCACTAATACTCGCCCATAGATACAAATTACTTAAAGAATTATAAGAATGAAAATTATTTAACTGACAATACTGATTATAGAAAAGCAGTAGGGGCACTTCTATATATAGCCACTGTCAGCAGACCAGACATCAGTGCTGCCGTCAACTTTCTATCCCGTCACAATGAACACCCTAGAGTGTGTGACTGGGAAAGTACTAAGAAAGTTATAAAGTACCTCAAGAATACAATTAATTTAAAGTTAAAATATGACAATGAACATCCTGCTATACTAACCGCATATGCGGACGCTGACTATGCAAACGACCCCCAGGACAGAAAGTCTATTACCGGAAATATATTCTTTATTGGGAATAATCCCATCTATTGGTACTCTAAAAAACAAAAATGTGTCATCCAATCTACCGCAGAAGCGGAATATATAGCAGCAGGATGCGCTGCGCAAGAAAGCCTGTGGATAATCAGACTTTTAAATGACTTAGATCTAAATCAAATAAAACCAATCACAATTTATGAAGATAACCAATCAGCGATTAAATTAATTGAATCTGACAAATATCAAGCGCGGACAAAACATATCGACGTCAAATTTCATCTAATCAAAGAATTGTATGAAGAAGGAACCATCAGACTACAATACATCCCCAGCAACGAAATGATTGCCGACATCTTTACAAAACCCCTACCAGGGCCGGCTTTTAAGACTTTAAGAAACAAACTAAATTTAGGAGAACATTGAAAATACCGGTCAAGTAGGGGTGTCACAAAACAACATTAAATTGACATTTGTGTGACCGATATTTTTTATTTTAATCAAGAATTGTCTTAAAGACTATCACTTATCCCGAATAATATTCAATGTACATGTAGAGAGAAAATATGCAGCACACCCAGTTAAAGGAAGAAACAAAACTGTCCACTCATCATTTTATGGAACTCCGTCCTGCTCGATTTCAATCTCTCATGTAGATGTAATGCTGCTTTCTGTGAATATGTAGCTCTAACTTAGCAGGGCGTTTGAAAACGCTCTTATATATTTTATATTACACATTTATTATAAAAGATCTGTATTTATTCAAGAAAATTAAAGTTGCATAAAAAAAGGGAAAAAGGAATCCTAAAATCAATCATAATTTACACAACTAAACTAATAGTTTAAAATGTTTATAAGTTTATTTTCAGCTTGATCGTGAATCGAGATTGTTCCTATCTAATGTATTAAACAATTAATTGGACGCATGGTGTACCAGTGCTGTTTGTCTTATCCAGGTAAGTGAAATCTTACCTATTCATTATTAATATTATTTAATATAAATAAAAAATTATACAAGCGCTCTATATCAACAAAATATATATATAATTTTATAAGAGATGCTAATAATTAAGACAGCGCAATAATTTGCACTACCGAGAATGCAGTATTAAATTTAGTTATTTTAAATGAGAATGCCCCATAAATTTTCAGCTGGATTCAGGTCAGTGCTTCTTGGTGGCCATTCAAGCACTTGGACATGATTTGCTTGAAGCCTGGATTTTGTGGAGCTTGATGTGGAATTGGTGCATTATCTTGCTAGCAAGTAAACCATGTCCAAGCGCTTGAATGGCCATCAAGAAGCCCTGACCTGAACCCAATAGAAAATTTATGGGGCATTTTGGTTGGTGACATTTATGGAAATTGGAAAACTTACAACACCGTAGTTGAGCTGAAAATGGCCACTAAAAAGAGCTGGAAAAGCATACCAAAAGAGGCTTTGAAGAAACTTTCTAAATCTATAACCTCGCGAATGATTCAGTTAATTGAAAAGAAGGGAAAATGTTTAGATTATTAGCAGTTCTTTTAATACTATCTTATATGTATCATTTCATTCAGTTTTCTACATGTATTAAAGAAAAAACTGAATTGTGAAATAAAAAGTAATTTTAAATTTTTAAATATTTTTATCGGTTTATTTAAAACTGTCATTCATTACATTGTGTTTCAAAATGTATAAATTTTCAATATGTATTTGTAAATATTTTGAAGTTTTTTCCCAGACTTTAAAGTTTTTTAACTTTTATAATCTCAAAAATGATTAAATTAACTGAATAATAAGGCGAAGTTTTCAGATTATTAACTGTCTTTTAAGCAATATCTTAATGTTGCCTTAATATTTTTTACAGCTTTTTACATATATGAAAAAAGAAAAAGAATTTTAAAATAAGAAATAATTTATTTTTTTTTGAAAAATTTTTATAGATTTTTACTTTCTTCTATATTCAATAGAAGAAAGTATTGGATTCGTAAAAATTTTCGACCTCGGGTTTTTGATGGATTTACACGTTTTGAGAGCTGTAGAACACGATTTGACCATTTTTAGAAAATGTCTGTCTGTCAGTCTGTGTGTGTGTGACAAAATTTTGTGGCAACTGTATCTTAGGAACTACTGAACAGAATTTCATACAAATTGGTATGTAGTTGCACCTTAACATAAGTAAGTGCCTATCAACTTTTGGTAAAAATTGTCTTACAGGTTGCGTGGCCATCCTGCTTTTTCTAAATTTTTAACATGGTGATATAAGACAAAATTTTGTATAAATGTGCATAAAGAATTTTTTTTTTTTTTTTTTTTGTAATCATTATGAAATTTACAAGAATTATTTATAATAGAGATAGTCAACTGGGAAATTTTTTTTGTATGTATAGGAGCCTCGCCACCCCCCCCCCTCCTGGGGGGAAGTCCCCCCTCGATTGGAGTAAATTTTCATGATGGGTATCTTTCAAAAGAGCTCGCCAATACCTTTAAAACGAATGGTTGAACTATTGATCTGCGATAATTTAAAATAAAGTTATTGATTTTTTTTTTTTCATTTTTAACCAAAAAAAAAAAAAAAAATGTAATATTGACAATAAAATTGACTTTTTTTGGATATTTAGTGTTATACTACTTCTCTAATAAGGAAATCGTCTGCATTATCATGGAAGATAATATTTAAATAATAATTTTAATAAACTATTTTTACTCAGTGAATTTGTATAGGAAAATATAGAAGAAAGTCATGTGGTGGCCACAACATACTAGTGTTATATTTAAATTTGCATAAAACTCATATCAGCGATTGTGAAATAAATTAAGTTTTTCGCTTGGCCTTAACATTTTTTCCAGGGCTGTGTAAATACTTGACCCCAAAGATTATTAACAAAAATATTAATAGTTCAGAGAAATTAACAGCATTAGTAATTTAATGAGTTAATATGTAACAACATAAATATTTACAATAATTAAACAACACAAAAGCATCTTAAGCAGTAGGTAAAAATCCACCAAAATAAATTAAACAGAGTTTCAGTCATGCACACATTCTCCATGAGAAATATCACCCAAAATTAGTTGAAGTTATTAGTTATTTTTTGTGTTGTCTGAACTTTGTTGTCTGAGAGGGCCCGTGTTCAATATTACGTACGAAATTTACGCTACACCAACACCACTGTCTCAGATTTAGTTAATTCCAACATTTAAAAACATTTTGTTAGTTGGCCCCGTTTAAATATAGTATTTGGACATAGGGTAAGTGCACCAGTGATTGACACTTTTAGAGAAATCCCTGATGTTTTTAATGTTCTAGTCATCAGAAAATATTTTTAGAAATCTTAAGTTAATACACATGGCATGAAAGACATTCAGAGCCACATATATGTTAAAATATATACATTTGATTACAATATATATATATATATATATATATATATATATATATATATTATGAATTTTTAGTTGACACCCACTCAATGTTCCAGTCATTGACACTGCCAGTTTTTCAATTTATCAGTAATTGGCAACCTATGTTCCAGTGTTTGACACTGCTAGTTACTCATTTTACCAGTTATTAGCACCCTATGCTCCAGTGTTTGACACAAAATGAGAAAATTCTTATATGTAAAATATATGAATTTATTATTTTTCTTATTTATTAATTATTTCGGGATAGATGTCAATTACTGGAGCATGCCAATCACTGGAGCACCTACCCTATTTTAAAAAAAAAAATATTCAAGGATTTTATTTAAATTTAAAATTTTAATCCAAATTATTCAGACAGCTATATGTAATTAATTAAATTTTTCATTTTCACTGAGTTGCAACTATATTTGTTTACAGTAATATGGAAAAGTGTTTGATTCTACTTTATTCCAAGTAACCCAGTGTAAGGGTTACAACAATTTTATCGCATACTAAAATCTACAATTGTTAAAGAAAAAAAAAAGAGTATTTTTTGCTATTTTTGTAGCTTTATCTTTTTTTATCCCTCTTTTTTTTTTTTTTTTTTTTTTTTTTTTATAATAAAAAAATACCGATATCATCGTTTAAAATTATTGTCTATTATAGCTACCAAATCTTCTACGTTTTTAATATCCCCTTTTTGTTTCTTTATTTAATGTTGCCTTAATCTTACTTAATTTCAAAAGTTAAGTCTTTAAATAAACCAAAACTTTTTAAGAAACGCTGATGTTCAAAAAGCAGAAAACTTGATAATTATACTACATATTATTACATTATATACATAACGGATGCGTCTTTAGATGAAATATACATATAATAACATTTTATAATGTTCAATAGCAACAACTAATTGTCAGAAAAATATTTTTTTTTCTTCAAATCAGTCTATAGCATCTTCATGTTGTTTGATTGACAAGTTTTATAATTAAATTTGTTAGAAAATTAAGGTTGGTTGGTTGGTTAGGTTTTACGTCGCACGAGTGCTGCGCAGATGGGCAATTGGCGACGGTCTGGAACACAACCCTGAAGGTGGTCCGGAGACATGCCATCACAATTTTGATCCTCCACGGAAGGGATGGCTCTCCCGCTTCGGTGACCCCCCAGAGGTATAATTTTTGATGGAAACATGGAGGACATTGCGGCCACGACAGATTTTACGTGCACCAGCCACCATTAGTGTACAGGACGGTCTTTGGCCGGCTCGAGTACCGAACCCGCAATCTTTTAATTACGAGGCCAGCGCTTTACCGACTGGGCTACCGCGGCCCTAGAAAATTTAGGAAATTTGCCTCTAAAATCATTAATTACCTTTGAATAAAACAAATTTTTTTGCGTAAAATCTTTTCATTTAAAAACGCAAAGATAAATTTCATACTTCTGAAATACTCGTAATTTTATACCCTCAAATAATCTAATGTAAATTAGGAAACTATCGAATTCATTTTTTTTATTTTCAGCTTTTACTAACAAAAGTTGATGCATCTTTATAACACACTTCCGTTTCAAAATAATCTCCTGAAGCTTTAAAAATTTAAAAGAAAGATTACATTATATATATATTATATATATAAATGTTCATTTGCAAAGTTTTTTTTTTTTTATTATAAATGTACAGTCGGTAACAAAAGTGTCCGAACACTAGCAAAAATTCCTATATAAAAAAAGTATACTTCATACGGTTTTGTTAAATAAATTCTTGTCGAATCCTGTTCTTAGTCAGTGTCAGTACATGATTCGATAAGGATTTATTTAATAAATCCATATGAAGTGTACTTTTTTTACATAGGAATTTTTGCTAGTGTTCGGACATTTTTGTTACCGACTGTATATATATGTATTTTTTTAACATCAGAGTTCTAATAATGAAAATCTCGTCTGTGGATGTTCAAAATTATAATTGTACGTCTCTGCACCACCTTTAGAGGTAAGATCATCGTCAATCGCCCATAGCGTAGCAATAGTGCGATGTAAAACTTACTGTATCTCTAATAATGAAAATAAAGATTCAAAAACTGTATTAAGTAATATGTGAATTGTATTAACTAATTTTAAAAGTATATAAAATAATTCAGAAATTATTTTCCGTATTCATGAAGGGATGAAATTTGAATAAGTACAGTAGAACCCCATTTATCCGAACTAACTGGGACCGATGCCTGTTAAGATTACAAAAAAATTCAAATGTCGTGAAACTCCGATAAAAACAGAAAAGAAAAAGATTTTTTATCTAGAAAAATGCAAGTTATAAATATTGAAATAGATTATTTGATTTCATTCGAAAATTATTTACCATACCAAGTACACTGTTAAAAATGGTTTCTTAAAAATGTGCTAAATTCTCTCAAAATAGCTCCGAAACAATATACAGTACCCGCCGCTTATTAAAATCACATTCGTTTTAAGGCAAAGTGATTGTATTAAGCGGCTGATTTTTATATCCGACGAAAGTTCTTGCAATCAAGAAAAAAGGTATTAGTTCCTTGAATTTAAAAAGGAATTTCAAAAGTTGACGATTGATGAGAATAATAAATAGTATTAAGTAATTTTCGACCGACAATTAATTAATTGTTCGTTCATAATAAGTAAATTAAACACATACTCCGTATAAAATTAATAAACACATAGTGCATACAAAATTAGTCAATATTTATACATTAATTAAATATTAGACATTTTCAAAAGTTTTTACCTCTTAATTATTTCAGAGTGAGAACTAAGAATTATCTTTTAATAATTAAAAAAAAATCTCTAGTGAATTAAAGCAGTAACTTATTATTTCGATTTTTAGCATATATTTCTGAAATTTATTGCTAAGACAAGTGATGAAGCGAGTTTATTTTATTATTATGCTGCAAGCGTAAAATTTTCGACAAAGATAAATAACGCGGGAGATTGTTTTGTTTTATTTTATTTTTATTGGAAAAAAAAAAACTGTAAATAATTTTTCTTTTAAGTGCATAAATATACATTTTTGCTGACGAAGAGATTTTTTTTTTTTTTGAGTTTATTAACCGGCGATGCTGATTTTATTAAACGGCGGTTGTAAAAGTAGTTTATATCGATTTGATTCCGGTCCTGATAATTTGATCAGATTAAGCAGCTGATTTTATTAATCAGTGAATTTATTAAGCGGCGGGAACTGTATACTTAAATTTGAAAACCCATGTGCTCAATTTTGAGTATATTAACGTGTCAAATAATAGGATATTGGGATTCTTATTGGTCAACCCCATTTTTGAGCATGTCAGTATACTCAAAAATGAGTACATTAGGTTTTCAAATTTAAGTATATATTGTTTCGGAGCTATTTTGAGACAATTTAGCTCATTTTTAAGAAACCATTTTTAACAGTGTATACAAAGGTGTTAAAAAAGTGGCCTACATTTATCATTTTTCTACCGCCTAATGTAATAGCTTTATTACAGCCTATGCACCAAGGAATGTTTTAAAACGCAGCTACAGGAAGATATGCCTCTTCAAAAATTGGTTGAAAGCGAAGAAAGTTCTGTCTCGGCATTTCAACTTGTAAAGATTCTTTCTCACTATAGTAGATTTTTGGGTATTGGAGTCACGGCACAATATTACGCAGAATTATTTAGTAAACTCGTAAAAGATGTTATGGCCAAGTTTAGTTGATTCTAAAAAAGTTAAACGGGGATAAGAAATAAAAGCGAAATTCTTCCACTTATTAAATATATTCTAGGCTGGTATGATGCAACTGAACACATTGTAATTAAATGGTTGCCTTGTGATACTTAAGGGCCCGCTTCACACACCGCCGCCGAAAGCCGAAGCTAATGTTATTCTATGGGGAATTTTTCTTTACAAATAACTTATTAACTAATACATATTTTTAAATTCTGTTTTCACATTCTGAAAATGTCCAGCTGTTAAATTGACGGACTTTTTTTGAAAAAAATATTTGTTTAATTTTTTATATTTTATTTTGAAGCTGCAAAACACGAATTTTCAATATGTGAATTTTTTTCATTTTGCAATTTCAAAATAAAATATTAAAAATTAAAAAAATTCATTTTTAAAAAAGGTCTGTCACTTTAACAGTTGGGAATTTCCTAAATGTGAAAACAGAATTGATAAATATGTATTAGTTAATAAGTTATTTGTAAAGAAAATGTCCCCATAGAATAACATTGGCTCAGTCTTCCGGCGACGGTAAGTGAAGAGGGCCGTTAAGCCAATCAGTTACATACACAGGAATAAATCAAATTCCTTTATCAGAAAAGCTCGTTATTGTGTATGTGATGCGTTAATGTAATGTATTTTTATTAACTGTAAATGTGATACTTGAATTACTGCATTAGTGCTTTTAATGTGTACAAATATTACGCTTTCTGAAAAAGTACTTTTTTGTTTTCAGTACAATACTTAACTTTTTTCTGGTAATCTTTTCAAATATAATTTTCAAAAATAAAATCGGCTCGGATTAACCGAAATTTCGGATTTGTGTAGTTCTACTGTTGTTAGTATTAAATAATAAGTCCATTACAGAAATTCATACGAAAAAAAGCTAAAAACCCATAGAAACACGAGAAAAAGAGTCAAAATGCCATAGAAAAAAGCATGGAACGAAAACAAAAATAACTCACAATGCCAAATGTGGAAAAAAAAAAAAAAAAAAAAAAAAAAAAAAAGCTAACACCAGAAGGAATAAAAGGACAAAATTGACTAGAAAAAAAACATGGAGAAGCGGGAGGGTAGAGTTGGTGCATTAAATCCATCGTTGAGGGTTAATACAACTCGGTGGGTGGGTAGAAAACTAAGCTAAAAGCTAAAAATCCATGGAAAAACGGGAAAAAAATCAGTCAAAAACCCATAGAAAAAGCATGGGATGAAAACCAAAAACTCACAATGTCAAGTATGGTTAAAAAAAAAAAAAAGCTAACACCGGAAGGAATAAAGGGACAAAATTGACTAGAAAAAGACATGGAGGAGCGGTCGAGAGAGATGGAGCATTAAACCTATCGTCGAGGGTTTAAAACGCCTCGCCTAGTATACCTATATCAGCATTAACTTTCTAATGATGAAAATAACAAGTAAAATATAAATAAGAATTGAATTATTATCATTTTAATTTGTGCAAAAATTATATAGGATTCCACGATTGGGGGAAAAAATTGAATTGTAAGAAAATATTCGATTTCTTAAAATTCTGATCATGCAGTTTAATTTTTGCGACTGATAGATTTATGGAAATGCTGCCACAATTTTTATAACTAGATAACTCCTACGTGACAGTTAATTAACATAAAAATTATTAATGCTTGAGTATGCTGCTCATTTTTGAGAAGCATATACAAGGAAGACCAGATTTTCTTCTACGATGTAGGCTCAAAGACGATGCTGGCTTGCGAAAAATAGATTCATATATGTTTAAAAATCTATACAAAAAACGCAATATACCTTCATCATCTTTAATTTTTTTAATGATGAAAGCAGTTTAAAAAATTATATCATGTAATTCGTAAATTGTGCTAAATAATGAAAAAAATTTATAAGTTATATTAAGGAAATAAGTAATGAGTATTAGATAAATAATTAATACTAAAAAACTAAATATTAAATATTAAATAATTAACTAATGAGTAATAAATAAAAAAGTATTAATTATTTTTTTTAATTGTCTATACGTAATAGAATGATCCAAGATCTGAGGAAACTAAATTGAATTGTAAGAAAAATTGTGCGAGTTATTTAAAATTCGGTCGTGCAGTTTGAGTTTTGCGAATAATGGATTTATGGGATTACGGCCACATTTTTTATAACTGGACACCCCTGAGAAACTTAAATAGTTAATTAAAATAAGGAATATATTTAAAATGCATCCATTTTTAAAAGGTGTACCAAAGAGGTGTATCATTTTAGAAAGTATACAAACCAAATCTAGATAATTATTTCAACATTAGAGTTCTAATGATGTAAACAAAGTTTTTGAAATTGTATTAAGTAATGACCAAAAATATATAAAGTAGTTCAAAAATTGTTTTGAGTTAGATGAGGTGATGAAATTTAAGTAAACAAGGGTTATTAAAGTTGTATTAAGTTGTATTAAAGTTGTATTAAATTTAAATTGAATTACGTAATTTAAAAAAAGTATCAACTTATATTAAGGAAATATGTAATGAGTGTTAAATAAATAATGAATACTACGTAACTAAACAATAATATTTAAACAAATAATTATTAAGTAATTAATAATAAATAAAGAAGCAGTAAACAATTATCATTTTAAATTCTCTATAACTAACATGGTATCCTGAGCTTTGTTAAACATTATTTGTAATACGAGAAAATTTGTTTGAGTTACTTATCAATCGTGTCATCTTGTTTCAGTTTTAAAACTAACAAGTTTGTAGGAGTTATGCTGGAATACTTATAAAAAGACATCCCCGAGAAACAAACAGAGTTAATAAAGGTAAGGAGTATATTAACCCGTTAGCGCCCAGTGTCCTCATTTGAGGACAATTAATAAAATAGCACGTATATTTTTTTGCGGTTTCTTGTAATGTTTTCTGCTTTTTATTGACAGTTTATAGCGTCACTCTAAATGATCCCTGAAAGTTTTATGCGCCTACTATTAATTATTATTTCATAATTTGGATAGTCATCTTCTGATTTTTCATTCGTCGCACATATATTTGCTTTTTGCGCAGGTATACTAACTTAAATAAATTTGAATAATGAAATATTTTATAATCCTTTACTTTCGCGATCTTTGTCAGCATATAATAGGAAATTAATCTGCTATCTCAAAGTTTTTATATCTCGAAGTTTTCTCGCTAGAACACTTAACGTCAATAAATAAGGATAGGCTTTAAATTTAAAACTATCAGAAGAATTGTTTAAGTTAATATATTTTACTGTCAGTTGTCTATATTAATTTAGAAGTGAAATAATCAGCTAATAATATTTTGCAAAATTAATTCGGGCGGTAACGGGTTAATGGTTGTATTCGAGATTGCACAGTACAATAAAGACACATAATTTTTCCCATAGTGTTCTAATGATGCAAACAAAGTTTTAAAAATTCTGTTAAGAAACAAACAAACAAAAAATATACATAATTAATTTAAAAATTGCATTAAGTTATTGAATGTGATGAAATTTAAATAAGGAATCAGTATGCAATACCGAGATTCACCTCAAGAATCGATATAAATAATATAATATGCCTTCATCATCTCAATTTTCTGATGATGAAATGAGTTTTAAAAATTATATAAAGCAAATTGTAAACTGAATTTAATAATTTAAAAATTGTATTAAAAGGCATTAAGAAGGTAAATAATGAGCATTAAACAAGAAATAAGTATTAAATAATTATAACATTAAAAAAAAAACTTTTTATATACCATGTTTTAAATTTTCTGATGAATCATAGAGCTCTTATCAATGTGCATAATTTTTTTAAATGATAATGACGTCAATTTTTGTCAGATGCATAATTTAACTTTTTATACTTTTTTAACGTTCACGTTTCATTAAATGTATTTATTTATTTTTATATCGAAAGAAAATGAACTTGTATTTTTTTTTTTTTTTTTGCCAACAGTTAAATTATAGCTAATATTTTAATGGTTATTTTAACGCTATTAGTATGTTATTATTTTCATAGTTTAATTAATTATAAGAAAACTAATCAAAAATTCGAAAATCGGACTTCGAGTTATTGTGTTGTCACCGGGTTCTGAGCTACTGTGAAAAATTCAAATGTCTAGCTATTAGGGAAGTTAGTTAAAAATCGATTGCAAGATTTGTACCGGACAAACAAACATACAAACAAACAAACAAGAATAGAAGTTAATAAAAACATGGTAAAAAGTAATGGTTAATAAGTAGCTAAATAATGAATATTAAATAAGTAAGTAATGAGTAATAAATAATTAAGTATTGAATAATTATCTATTTAAATTGTCTATGAGCAATATACGATTTGATAAATTCTAAATTAAACTGTAAGATAAGTTATGTGAGTTACTTACAATTCGGTCATGCAGTTTAGTTTTGTAAATAATGAATTTGTGGGATTTCAGCCACAATTTTTATAACCAGAGATCCTCTAAGAAACATAGATAATTAAGATAAGTTATATTACTGTTGGTAATGCACCCGTTTTTAAACCGTACATTAAAAGTACGAAACCTACGTAAATATTTCAACATTATCGTTCTAATGATGAAAACTAAGTTTTAAAAATTATACAAAAAGTAATTTAAAATTTGTATAAAGTTATATAAAGAGATGAAATTTATGTAAGAAATCTGGATTGTGAGTGCTGTGTTTCACTACAAGAACTCATACAAATAACACAATATGTCATCACCAAAAAGTCAATTTTCTGATGATGAAATAAATAACGCAGACCGACAAAAATGAAGATGACAAAATTTGATTTGATGATTTCAGCTGATCTTTATGTTTTTTGATTTATGCTGAAACCGAAAATGCTGCCCATTTTTCTCTATAACGTATAGATTTTTGTCAATACAGGGGGTTTACCGACACTATTTCTTACATATACCATCATAACAATCGGTTGGTTGGTTGGTTGAATGGTTTTAAGTCACACTAGCGCTTCACAATTACAATAATAGGCATCTATTATTAATTAATCATGGAAACATACCACAAAACTTAACATCTAATTATATTGGTGGAAGAGTAATGGAAGAAATTGTATAGGCAGGCACCCTGTATTGAAAAAAATCTATACGTGATAGAGAAAAACTGGCTTCATTTTCGGTTTCAGCACACCAAAAAACATAAAGTTCAGCCAAAATTTTACATGTTGACTTGTGAATTTGTAAATTGTATTTGGTAATTTAAAAATTGTATTAGGTAATTTGAAAATTATATTAAGGTATGTTAAGGAAGTAAGGAATGAGTATTAAATATATAATGAATACTGTGTAGTTAAATAAAGAATATTAAATGTGTAATTAATGAGTAATAAACAAATATATAAACATTAAATAATTATCTTTTAAAATTATCCACGAGTAACACAGTATTGCTCGATTTCAGAAATACTAAATTGTATTGCAAGATATGTTATGTGCAGTTTACAATTCGGTCTCTAGTTGAGTTTTGTAACAAACGGATTTATATGCCTGCTACCACAATTTTTATAACTGGATACACCTGACAAACATAATTCGTTAATTATATAATGATCATTACTGGTAGATATGCATCCAACTTTCGAATATGTAAAGACCAAATCTACATATTTTTCCAAGATTTGTATTCTAAGGATGAAAACAAAGTTAAATCTATGCAAAGTTAAATCTATGCTACAGTAACCGCCGCTTAATAAATTCACCGGTTAATAAAATCAGCCGCTTAATCTAATCAAATTGCCAGAATCGGAGTCATATCAATGCTAATTTTAAAACCGCCGCTTAATAAGATCAGCATCGCCGGTTAATAGACTCAAAAAAATCTCTTCAGCAGCAAAAATGTCATTTAGGCAAGCTAAACAAATTTTTATTTACACTGTGATTTTTTATTTTTGAAGAAAAATAGAAAATAAAATACAGCAAACCCAACTTTATCTCTCTTTGTCGAAAATTTTACATTTAGAACATTAAATTTTATATTTACAGCAATAAAACACTCCCCAAGGAAAGTTTTCTACAAAGCCACAGTAATAAGTTACAAATTTGATTTGATTCGAAAGTGATTTTTTTTTTTTTTATGAGGTTTAATTAAAAGACAATTTTTAATTCTTATTCTGAAATAACTAAGAAGCAATGAGCTTAAACGGAAAGATTTTAAATTTAAAAGAAAAACGTGAAATTTTAGCAAAGTATTGATGATTTTCTTCAAAGGACAGCGCATCAGAACTTGGGATGTGTTCAATTCACTTATTTTGAAGAAACAATTAAATAATTATCCGTTAAAAGTTAATTACTATTGTTTATTAGTTCCATTATTTGGTACCTTTTGAAATTTCTTTCCGAATTCAGGTAAATAATACCTTTTTCTTGAGTGCAGGAACGTTCGCCGGATATAAAAATCAGCCGCTTAATAAAATCACTTTTGCTCAGAACAAATGTGATGTTAATAAGCGGCGGATGCTGTATATATTTATAAAGTAATTAAAAAAATATTTTAGGTCATGAAATTCAAGTAAACAATCAGTTTGAAGTATTGAGTTTCACAACAGGAATCCATACATATAAAAAAATATGCCTTTTTCATCATCAATTTTCTAATCATAAAAGAAGTTTTAAAAGTTATATTTAGTAATTTATAAATTGTGTTAGGTAATTTAAAGAATATGTTAATTTATATTAAGAAAATAAGTAATGAGTATTAAATAAATAATGAATACTAAAATACTAAATAATAATTATTAAATAAACAAGCATTGAGTTATAAATAAATAAGTAAGTAATGAATAATAAATTAATAATAATAATTATTACTATTATTATTTAATTGTCCATAATAATTGTGCATAAATATGCATGAAAATATTTATATATGTATGTAGATACCCATATACTACGTTATAGTATTCCACGCATGGTGTTCTAGCATGGTATTCCACAATTTTGAAAAAACTAGAACGAATAGTAAGAAATGTTATGCGAGTTACTTACGAATTGGGTCTTCCTGTCTGAGTTTAGCAACTAATGGATTTATGGGATTGCTGCCGCAATTTCTAAGACAATACATCTCTGAGAAACACAGGTAATTAATAAAAATAAGGGCTATTAATGGTTGCAGTGCACCCATTTTTCGAAGTTGAGTAATGAGGATCAAATCTGCTTCCACGTTAGAACTTTAAAGACGATACTGATTTTGAAAAAGCATTTATATACCTACAGGAATCCATACAAATACAGAAACAATTAGGTTATGTTAGACAAATATATTTTCTATGCTTTTACTTCCGCCGTGAAAATAGTTCTAATTAAAATATCAATATAATTGAATTTATTAATTCATTTCAAATAGAAATTCAACAAGAATCCATATTCCAAATTTTCCGACTGTCGGAAATTATTTTTAGTTTTTATTAAGTAATAGAAGAAATGTAATAATACTTCAAAATACAGTAAATTAAATTTGAATCTTAGTTAATCAGCGCTAATTAACTCGAGACTTCAGATATGTATTAATTATACATACAGTTCTTCTTTATTCATGCATAGGTACATAGTGTGGCCTTAAACTTCCTATTCATGCAATCTAATTAACTATTTGAAATAAGAAGGGGGGAATACTTAAATATATATGTTGAATATGTTTTAGGTTTAAACTTTCTGAGGAAACTTCCATACTTTATAATTGAGTGAAGCTTTTGTGTCGTAGGCATATTCATTATACCAAATTTAAATTAATTTTGATAATATAATGCTTGTATTTATATAGATTTTTTTTAAAAAACTTTATTTAGAGACCGTTATTAATGTAGATTTTGAATGACCATTTGAAGTAAACTTGTGGAAGCGAATTAAAAAGAAGAAGAAAAGAAAAGAAAAAAGATTCCTTCCAGACCTATGTTCTGTAACTATTAATTTTATTTGAATAATTTGAATGAAGAAAAAAAAATAGTAAATAAATTCGGACTAGTGATAAAATAATTATTTCTGACACTAGCATGAGCATTATTAAAAAAATTAACATTCATATCCTTAAAGACTTTTTAAGTTTTTCGAAATAGAAGATTTTCATAATAAAGGAGGTTAAGACATAAATTTGCGTTTGCATAAATTTGTGTTATGGATGTAAGATGCTAATAGAGAATGCTGACTGGAAATCTAAAATAGAATATTCATTTTTATGTGGTAGAAAATGGCAACAGCGAAATGAAGAAGAAGGTTGAAACCAGTTTTACCAATTATAGGGATATGTCTCTACGTCATACTTGCCAGTCATCTCATTAATAATCGCATACTTGCCTACATGCTAATTAATATTCCGTAATATTATTAGCCCCGCCTTCTTTTTCACATCAGTATCTTTTAGAGTATTTTTCTTCTTATTTAATCGTAATTTCGTTTGAAGAACATTAATCTAAAAATTTACTGGTGTGAGAAAAAGGGCAGGATTAAGAACACTACGGAATATTAATGTTGGCAAGTATGTAATCGTAACATTGTTACGCCCTTCACAACGCGCCCCCTTTTCCATACCAGTTTATTTTTAGAGTAAATTTCTCCAAATGTAGTTACGATTTAATAAGAACAAGATTACTCTAAAAAAAGACCGATGCGAAAATAAAAAATGGGCGGGTACTAAAAACGTTACGATTCATAATGAGTTGGCAGGTATGCCTTACGCTCAGGGACTTTAGCAGTTTTCTACAGCATGTATGAACGGAGTAAGGCCTTTTTAGTAATCCTCCTTTCTTCCCAAGACATCCTTAGCATTACCTGGGGAGGAAAGTGCGTCTTACGGACATCCTCAGAACTAAAGTAAGGACTTTATCATCAATGTAGGAACATTTTGAGCTGTTTGTAGGGACACGGCAAAATTTGAGTTTGCAACACTAGTTGGAACAAGAGAAGTAATTTATTCGCCCTGTCCGGGAAATTAATATAATAATAGCATTGAATCATTTGGAGAAATCAAAAGTTTTTACAACTCTAGATCTAAAGAAAGGATTTTCGAAATAGGCGAAAAGAACAGAAAATATCCTGCATTTGTCACACATAATGGAGAATATGAGTTCTAAGATGTCGTTCTATTCGTCCGTTCGGATTGAGCACATCACCAAGTCGGTTTCAACGATACATAAGCAGAGTGTTCAGAGAATTGCTTCTTGACAATTTAGTGGTTATTTACATGGAGGGCATAATCATTCCATCCCAAGACGAAGAGGAAGGAATTGAAAAACTAAAAAAGGTGCTAACTGTTGCCTCTGAATATAGTTTAGATACCAGTCTTAAAAAGTGTCAGTTTTTGAAAAAAAAAAGTTGAGCTTCTGTAATGTATCGTTGAAGATGGAACGATACGACCTTCACCTAATAAAACATTAGCTGTTCGAAGATTTCCTCAACCTAAATCAGTTAAAGTGCAATCGTATTTAGGATTAAGTGGATATTTTCACAAATTCATTCCACAACACGCTCAGATAGCCAAACCACTGAGTGATCTACGCAAAGGTTCTACATTCAAGTTTGGTCCAGAACAAGAAGCATCATTTGATAAATTAAAAGACGTGTTGTCTCAGGAACCAGTATTGTATTTATTTAAACAAGGATCCCTGTTAGAATTACATATTGAAGCTAGTAGTCATGGTTTTGGTGTTTATTGCTACAAAAGGGACATGATGAAAAATTTCATCCTATACAGTACATGAATAAGAAAACAACACCACAACAAGAAAAGTATTGCAGTTATGAATTAGACGTATTCGCAATAATCGAAGCCTTGAAAAAAGGAATTATCCGTTAGGGAATTAGGAATTTTCTGTTAAGCTCAAAATTTAAGATCGTTACAGATTATACTGCATTTACAAAAACGTTAAACAAAAAAAAATTGTTTTTAGGAGACTTTGATTAAGAAATCGAACATAGACCAGCAGATCAAATGAAACATGTAAATGCACTGAATCGAAACACAGTTTTTATTGCCAGTAGATCCCTGGATGAAGTAACAACCAAAATCGCCATCTCACAAGAACAGAATGATCAAAACCTTAGTTAGAAAAGGAGAAGAAAATGGTTACTTCCTTTAAAAGAACGTGTTATACAAATGAGAAAATGGAAGAGAATCACTCGTAGTACCTGAAGAAATGCAAAATGAGGTCATTAGGAAAATACATAACAGAGGTCACTTTGCTGTTTCCAAAACCAAAGAATTAGTGAAACAAGAGTTTTACATGCCAAAACTGAGGAAGCAAGTCGAAATAATAATAGCAAATTGCATTGATTGTATTTTGAACAATAGAAAACGTTGTAAAGCCGAAGAGTTTTTGAATCAAAAAGCAAATTTGCCTTTAAACACTTATGATATCGACCATGTTGAATCATTGCCTTCAACAAACAAAAATTACAAATATATCTTCACATTAATGAATGCCTTCACCATATTCAAATGTTTTTATCCTGTAAAGTCTACATCAGCTAAGGAAATGATAGACAAGCTAAAATTGCAACAAGTAGTATTTGGTAATCCTTCAAGAATAATATCTGGCAGAGGGTCTGCATTCACATCTAAAGATTTTGAAGAATATTGTGCAGAACAAGGTATCGAACATATCAAGATAACGACCGGACTTCCTAGAGGAAACGGACAGGTTCAGAGAATACATGACCTTTGATTTCAGTCTTGTCAAAACTTTCCAAAAATGACAGTTCAAAATATTACAAATATGTAGCCGATGTACAAAGAGTTGTTAACAGTTCTACCTCAAGAAGTACGAAATTCACTCCATTTGAGTTATTAGTTGGAGTTAAGTGAAAGATAAGGATGATCTGAGAATTAAAGAAATACTGGACGATGAGTATATGAACTATATAATGAAAGAACGTGAAGATATGAGGGAAGAAGCGCGGAAAACATCATGAGAATTCAAGAGAAAAACAAAAAACAGTTTAATAAATCTAGAAAATAAACCAAAGAAATATGAAATAGTCGACAAAAAGCTCAGTTTAGTTCAGACTTAAAGTTGAAAGAATATTATCATGGACGGATAGAGTTTCTGCTGTCAGACCAAATGACAGCTACAATGTAGAAAAAAATTGTGTTTACGAAGGTCCGAACAAGACATCCAGTTTCGCAGAATATATGAAGCCCTAGTCAAATGATTGTGTTAAATGATGTCTCGAATAGCTAATCAATTTCAACTGATTTTACTTAATTTTTATTTATTATAAATTTGTTTTTGTTTTTTTCTTTTTCTTTTTTAAAATTTTCAGATTATTTATTCAAGTATGCCAAATTTAGTCGAGGACGACAAAGCTGTCAAGATGGCCAATCTGTAGGAGTGGATGGATGCCAACTCAAGTACAAACTCCTGAATTTTATTATAATATGACTATGACTTTTTTTTTTTAACAATCTCAAGCGTATGCCGTAGTAAGAAAGCAAGAGATGTAAAAAATTAAAAATTTGAGTATTATATAGATTTTAATGTAAGTAGCACAAAATCTGCTGTCAGTTGTAATATTTTATTAAGAATAGTATTGTGCTATAATTAGCCAAATGCGTTTATCTGGTACTGTTCGGAATAAGAAAAACATATTTTTTATCACTTCGACATTAGTTATTAGTCATGTGTGTTTAATAAATTATTACTATTGAAAACCTGCTTTCCATATACATATTGTATATATATTAAGTAACGCGTTATTACCTTATTACGTTTTAACTAACTTAATTTTTTCAACAAATTATATTAAAAAATAATAGTGTCATTTTCCAAATTATTATAAAAATTATCTCCTATTCAGGTTGTTGACTCGAATAGAACAGACAGTATTTACTGTAAAATATGACATTGTTAAAAAAATTGTCAGTTTTAATCTTTTCTTTCTTTCTGTCTTTCTTTCTTTTCAGACACATCCACCTTTGCCAAGGTTTGGCTGAATTGTAACGCCATAGCGTAGTAAAACTTTTACTTTATTTTGCAAGTGTAATTGATTACTTTTTAGCAGTCAATTTGTGTTTTGTTTATAACACTTGACAGTTTTATCCATAATTGCCAAGCCTTTTTAGCTACCAGAAATTTTTAATAGAAATTTTTTATATATTTCTATAACAATTTTCACTGTTTGAAAAAAAGAAAAGTTTTTATTGAAATTTTCCAGTAGCCAAAAATCGGCGAATTTGACAACTATGGTTTGGTGACGCTTGTTGAGTAGAATATATATTTGTTTTGTCAGCTGTTTTTAATATTTTCCAACAAGGTTGAAAAGTGTGAGTGACTTCGGTTTGCCTATCTGTCCACGCTCAAACTCCCGTAAATATTAATGGAATTTCTTGAAACTGATATTTGTTATTCAAGCTCACTATCGGATGTTCCTTATTGTATCCATTGTTTTCATTTTGTATCCATTATGGACTATATTACATTAAATTTTCCTATTATCATATTAATGTATCAATTATTGGTCTTTGAGGTCTATAGAAATATACCATTCATAAATTGTTCTTAGCAGAAAACAATAATTATTCTAAAAAGTAAAATTTGTTTTCAACAAATTTTTTATTTTAAAATATGTGGAATTTTTGTTTGTTATTATAAAGCTTTTATGTTACTATGTTACTAGCCTTTATGTTACTATCATTTGTTATTATAAAGCTTTTATGTTACTATGTTACTAGCCTTTATGTTACTATCATTTGTTATTATTTATTGTATGTTATGATGAAGCCTATAGTGTTTAAATTGCATGCTATTTTTATTTCAAGGTATATAGTACTTTAGCAAGGTATATACTTTAAATCCCGAACAAATAATGTTAAACATCAGCACGCAACCGATTAATATGTTATAAGTGTATCGAGCCGTCTTGTTTTAGCGGTTGAAAAAATATATAGTGCCCATTTGCTTATATTTAAAACCGTTTTTCCTTTGAATTAAAAGAAAAAAAAAGAATATAAACGCATTATTGTTCTAAAATTATTATTATTATTTTTATTCGACAAAAGCAAATTTTCTTGTCTATAGTTGCCATATCAACATTTAATACATCGATATTCTGATTGCATGCAATATACTATTTATAATATGTAAAAAAAAAAAAAAAAAAAAAAAAAAAAAAAAGAAAGAAAGAAAAAAAAAAGAAAGAAAAAAAGAAAAAAAAAGAAAGAATGAATGAATAAATGAGTGAATGAAGGCTCATTTTTGACAATGTGTTTCGGAAACAACTGATTGGTACCATCGAAGTATCTGGTCTGAGAAACGTTTGAATGATAATGACCTCAAGAAAATCAAAATTAACACGATCATGTTTTATATAATTTTAAACCAATTTATTCTTGTTCAAGTTATCGGGTGAAACCCCTTACATCACTTCGTCGGCTCCGCAACAGAACTATTCAGTATTATATCGCTATAATAATGATAAATATCTTTAAAATTTAAAATATCAAATTAAGTAAAATTCAAGGTAAGGTATTTGCAAATTATTAAATTTAACAGCACCGGAAATTCTTTTAAACACGAGCAAAGGAATTTAATTGAGTTTTGATTCAAATTGAGTGTTTTTTAAACATCATCAAATGTTTTTAAATTTTGCTGAAGTTACAGTCCATAAAAAGTACCTTCGAAAACAATGAAACGTTTTTGAAGGTAAATACTTACAATTGTTTTCTAAAATATTCCTTTATATATAAAACATTTTTGAACCTCATTTGCAGCAATTTAAAAGCACTGTAAACAGAAGAAAGTTCTTTAACATAACAATCACTCAATATTTGACCATGGAAACTGATCTCTTTTACATAAATTTGCAGAGATTATACACACAATTTTATAATGTATTGATGCTATTGCTTGTGATTTTAAAGCTTCGCCTACATAATTGTCTATCCAACTAAAGGTAAGGTATTCGTAAATTATTAAATTAAATTTAGTAGCATCCGAAATTTTTTTTAAACACCAGTGAAAGAATTTACTAGAGTTTTGATTCAACATCAGAGTTTGCAAAATATCATCATATGTTTTTAATTTTTGTTGAAGGTACAGTCCATAAAAAGTGATATAATCCGAAATCAATGAAACGTTTTTTGAGAGAAAATATTTAAATTTGCTTTCCAGACTTTTCTTTTATAGATAAAACATTTTGAACCTTATTTACATTAATTTACAAGTAGTGTAAAAAGAAAAAAAAACCTTTAATATAACAGTCACTCAACGTTTGACTGTGGAAATTAATCTCTATTACGTAAATGTAAAAATTTGTAAATCAAACTAATCTCTATTACGTAAATGTGTAGAGATTATACATACAATTTTATGATATATTGGTGCTATAGCTTGGTATTTGTAAATTATTAAATTTAACAGAACCTGAATTCTTTTTTAAAACACCAGTGAAAGAATTTACTAGAGTTTTGATTCAACATCAGAGTTTGCAAAACATCATCATATGTTTTTAAATTTTGTTAAAAGTGCAATCCATAAAAAGTGGTATAATGTGAAATCAGTGAAACGGTTTTGAGAGTAAATACTTGAATTTGCTTTCCAGAATATTCATTTCTACATAAAACTTTTTAAACCTTTTTTGCAGCAATTTACAAGCAGCGTAAAAAGAAAAAAATCTTTATTATAGCAGCCACTCAACGTTTGACTGTGCAAAATAATCTCTATTGTGCAGAGATTATACATACAATTTTATGATATATCGATGCTATAGCTTGTGATTATAAAGCTTCGACTGCATAATTGTCAATCCAACTGATGGTAAAGTATTTGTAAATTATTAAATCTAGCAGTAGCCGAATTTTTTTTAAACACCAGCGAAAGAATTTGCTAGAGTTTTGATTCAACATAAGAGTTTGCAAAACATCATCATATGTTTTTAAATTTTTTTTAAAGTTCAGCCCATAAAAAGTTGTATAATCTGAAATAAGAGAGTAAATATTTGAATTTGCTTTCCAGGATATTCCTTTCTATACAAAACTTTTTGAACTTTATTTGCAGTAATTTACAAGCAATGTAAACAGAAAAAAAAAATCTTTAGTATAACAGTCCCTCAAAGTTTGATAGTAAACTGATCTCTATTACGTATATGTACAGAGATTATACATGCAACTTTATGATATATTTATGCTATAGCTTGTGGTTTTATAGTTTCGACTTCATAAATGTCTATCCAACGAGAGTTTAAAACTTCCACTAGATGTTTGCTCAAGGGTTTATCATGTAGTTTACTTATTCATGCACAATATTAATTTTCTGTATTCAATTAAAAGAAATTAAATTTGAAAACGTTACTTAAGAGCAGTTACTGTGTTTTCAGAAATCGGCACTCATCTAAAAATATCTATCTAATGTGTATTAAATCTAATGTGGATTCAATTTATCTTTAATTATTAGTATAATGTGAGAGAAATATTTCATATTTTAGCCAAAACTGATAATAATGATGTAAATATATGGACAATTTATTTACAATTTCTATGATATACTCTTGCTAGAGTCCGTGAATTAAAACCTTTAAGTCTTTAATGTTTTTCTGCTGAAATTTAACATGTAATAAAAGAAGTATAATGCTGTAATTCAGATTTGTAACTGCATAATCTTGTAAATTTACCACTTACATGTATATATATATATTTTTTTTTCTAAATTAAGTACGCAAATAAGTTTAATCTTGCAATATTGTTCCACTATGTTATTTTAATTTGACTCACTATTTCGGAAAAAATCTTCAGACAATTTAAGAAATTATTTAGTAAAAGTCTTTACTTCGTTTAAACATTATTTTATTTATTTATTTATTATTTTTTCAGAAAATCTCAAAGTTATGAAATTAGCATAAGTTAGTGTGGTATCATACTTTGAAAAATGGTGAATTAATTATTTACATAATGATTATTCTTCTAATTTGAATTTTGTTACTTTGACAATATATATGCAACAAAATTTTCTAAACATGGCTATTTATACAAATATTTTCCCAAAGGTGACATTTTCATGAACTACAGCTTATTTATTTATTCTTTAATCAGGATTAAACTGAAAATTATTATAGAGAACTAAACATGCGTTCTCACTTAAAGCTAATTTGATTATTTTTTAAACCATTTAAAAAGTAATGGAAAATATGATAAATTGATGAATATATGTAGTTATCCATTTACATTCTTTTTAGTATGAAAGTTACACTATAAGTCAATCCCTATTATTGTTGCAAGAAACAATAACACTAAATAACTTTAAAAAGAAAAGCACTTTCAAAAATCCGACTTACAGTAAATTGAAGTTGTAATTGTTTATAATATTTTAATGAAATTCCATTTTATTAAACTCATTTTCATATTCGAATCGAAGTATCCGGAAATCGATATCTGATTGTTTTTACAAATGAAATGAAATATATTCTTTCCGGACTATCGAAAACAAAAGATATATGAAAATTGTTTTAAAATTGTCATCATCTGATTTTTTATCAAGAAACATTCTCTGAGATTGAAATTTTTTCCTATTTAAAATCCCTTTCGGACCCACCGTGGCAGAGTGCTTATGTCACCACACTGTTAATCGCCTTCGAGCGTAGGAGAGTGGGTTCGATTTCTCCTCTGGCCACGAGTGTTTTTCCAATTCTTCGTATTGTAATTCTGTCATGTGCTATCTGCTATTATCTGACGAAGATTTACAAGCGGACTCGTAGAATCAAGCATACAAATCTGATGTATATGTGTTATCAGTAAACTAAGTAAAAAATACCTTCCAAATGTAAAGTTGGAAGTTTAGGAATTTCAGGAAACTTGATTCAAATTGGAAACATGTATATCATATTTTTATCTGATAAAATTACCCTGAAAATATAATTTAGACATATATATTCCTTTTGTTATAAATTTAATTTATGGTCCTGGTGAAAAAGTAAAAACAATATGGATATACAGAAAAGTATGACAGTTGGGTTTCGTTATTTCTACAAAAAGGAGACTTTTAAAGCTACATTTTTTAAGAAAACAAACTTCCAAGGGAGATTACTATTCACATTTTTGAATTATCTGACGACATATTCAAAGACATTCGAAAAAGTATACGTTCGTTTTATACCACAAATTGGTATATTACCTAATGGTACGTTGGTGGGATTACTAGATTATATGAATAGATCAGAAGTTGATATTGGATTTCAACCACATGTCATAAATGAAGTAGACACAAAAATAGTTGATTTTTCTTACCCGTATTCACTTTCTTCTGCAACATTTATTATTCAAAAACCTGAATACAAACCACAGCCATTCGGTATTTTTCGGACATTTTCTGGACAATTATGGATCACAATCATTTTAGCACTGATTGGAATTTCATTAATAAACTATCTTACTTTTAAATGGAGATATTCACTCGATAGAATTTTGCTTCACGCAATTGCAGTCTCTCTAAGACAAAATTCACAATTTAAGGCTGTTTTTATTTCAGAAAATTTTCTAATCTATACATGGATTATTGGAGCAATGATTCTTTGTTTAGCTTATGAATCTGTTGTTCTTTCTTTTCGGACAATTCCTCCTGTCAATGAAATTAAAGATGTGTCACACCTGGCCACAGCTGTTAAAACCGGGGAATATCATTGCGTAACTCATATTTTTTCATCTGTTCGAGGTTTGCTTTCACAAACTAAACTGGAAGACTTAAAAATTCTTGCACTAGATCTTAAGAAGAATAATATAAGTTATTATGATGAATTACATGATTTTCTCTTTGATATAAAAAAGAAGAACCTCGCTTTCCTGGTAAATACAGATGACGCTAGTTATTTAAAAGTTGGTAAAAAGTTCATCTCGAATGATCATTTTCTTGAAACAATAGCAGCAACGATGGTCAGGAAAAACTTTTGCTGCAAAAAGTTGGTTGAAATTTTTATTCACAAAATGATGGCTTCGGATCTTTATAAAAAATATAGACATGATGCATTTTTTTTATATCGATTGCCATTTTTATTAAAGTATCAAGAAATAGGCAACAGCAATGGACAAATAACTTTGACAGACGTTGCTCCTGCATTTATATTTTTACTGATTGGTTACTTTATATCGGTTTTAGCACTGATAGGAGAAATAATATTAAATAGAAAGCAAAACCAGAATATCGTAAGGATAAAGGGAGAAAAAATCTTCAGAAGGAAAAAGAAAAAATATTCAGGAAAAGCAAAGAAAAAAACTTAAGGTAAAAGAAAGAAAAAGAAAGAGAGAAAGTGAATGTAAGTAGTAAATGCTTTGCTCAATTTTACTATGGAATCGGCGCATCCTTGCACCAAGCTACATTTGTATGACTTTCTGCCAAGTAGATTTGCCGTACTGTACTTCTTAGAAATTTTTGATTGATTTTTTAAGGAATATTTTGAAATATTATGCTATCAATGCATTATATATATTGAATAATGCTTTTTTCAAAGTGATAATCTGAGAAGAAAAAGTTAAGCAGAGTAAATATAAAGACAAAAATGAAATGAATTAAAATCAATCCACAGCTGACTGAGAACGTTTCTGGAATATGTTTTCAGAGCAATTTGAATTTTGATAACTCCCTAATTCCCGTCTTAAGCATCTCCTAAAGTTGTATCTACTGCAAAGTGAAAAAGGCAGAAATATTAATATTTTGATGGATTTGAAATGGAATATGCCGATGAAAGTGAAAAATCCTTGGGTGACCCCCAGCAAGCAAATTTTAAAGAAGAAAAAAATATCCGAGAAAACGTGAGGAGAACGCAGGAGTGTCGTGATGGTTTAAAGGTAAAAATTTTGCAATCCGTCTTTTGTAAGACCGAGATTACCATCTATTTCTGGTACTGTTTTATTTTGTGAATTAATTTTATAAAACAATTTTGTGAATTAACCTTATGATTCATTTTGTTAGTCGTGATCATTATACACTCTCTGTGTCCTATTTCCAGAAAGTGCAGAAGTATGCATGGTATGATTTGATATAAGGTATGGCTTTATGCATATGGAAAAAAGAACTAAACTTATTCTAAAGTTGAGACTGATTTTGAATTAACATTTAAAACTACCGATAAATTCTAAAAAGTTTCATTATTGATAGTAGAGATATTAATCAAGATTGTTGTTGTTGTTGTTGTTGTCGTGTGCCGCTCGGAAATTCCGAGCTCCGGTAGTGGAACTACCGGACAAGTAAGTAAATATTGTAAGTATCAAGATTGTAAATATGAATATTAATAAATATTCTTTCTGAATATGTATGTATATATATATATATATAATATATATATATATATATATATACATATGACGATAAATTGAGAAATAGATTATAATCCTAAATTACATGCAGGTTTCTTTCAGGGGCGTTCCCGCTCCCCTTATCTTGCAAAGAATAGAAATATTGAGAAGCTTCTGAAAGGATATGGGGGTTAAGTATGGAAAAAACATCCTTTGTGTGACGTCTCAAAGATTAAAGCACAAAAATTAGATAGAAATTGAATCCAAAATTAAATACATTAATACAAAGCAATAGTATTAAAAAAAAAAAATACATTAATATGCAATAATTAACATATTTTTAAATTATTCATATTATACACTGTTTATTTTCAATACTTTATAACTTTTATTATCTTCCTGTGATTCTTATAAACTTTAATTGGCATGCCATTTCCTTCAAAGCGAAACCTTGAATATTCCAAATAAGTACATGTTAAATAGCAGCACGCAAAAAATTATTACCTTAGGAACGCATATTGTTTCACCTTGATTATGAGTTGTGATAAATAGGACTCATTTACTTATGTTTAATACCATTTTCGTTTTGAAGATCCCCTCCGTGAAGGATCAAAATTATGATGGCATTTCTCCAGATCATCCTTAAGGTCTTAACGCAGACAGAACATCTCCAGATCAACCTTAAGGCAGACACAACGACTTTACAGGCGATTTTAGAGGCAACCACTGATTAGCGCCGATTTTCCAGAGGAGGTTGTCTCTACTCCCAGTGTGATAGCGGAAACCGGACTTGCACAACTTTTTCAGTGCTATCTTGACAAAGTTGTCTCTATACACAATATTTCCACGGATTCATCCAATCAGGATGCATTATTTTGATGCGACATATTTTCAAGATGACAAAACACGGAAATCGCTTAAAGTGGAGATTTGAACAAGAAATATTATCGTTCAGCACATTTATTTTACCGTTAAATGATAAGAATTTTGAATTAATCATTTTTATTTTCGTATGGCGATATGACAATAGTTGTAACAAAGATCAAAGTAGAAATAATAATACGATATTCTACACAAATGAAAGGGAATTTTAACACTAACCATTGCGTATTTTATTCGCGCAAAGAAAAGTGATAGGCGTCAAAAGTTAGACTTCTTTCATTCAACTTTTCGCCCGGCTGTTTTAACCTCTACGTTGTTCTTGCCGAGGAAAAATCGGCGCTAAAGTCGGTTCAAAAACTGGTTGTTCCAAAAGTCATTGTGTCTGATAAGGCCTTAGAGGTGCGCTCCAGACCACCGCCTATTGCCTATTGCGCAGTATTAGTGCGACTTTAAACTCAACCAACCAACAACATTATAAAGGAAACTTTTCATTAAAAAAAAAAAATTATATATATATATATATATATATATATATATATATATATATATATATCATCAGTAAGTCCATTAATAAACTATGCAAAATTTAAATGGATATATTCAATTCATACAATATCGCTCTTCAGTATTTGCAATATTTCTAAGAAAAAATTCGATATTTAAGGGAAATATTCTTTTACAAAATTTATTAATTTACTCATGGGTTTTTGCAGCGATGCTTTGTTTGACATACAAATCTGTTGTTTACCTTTTTCCGTGCAATACCTCCTGTGTCATTAAAATTAAATATGTGTCACGCCTAGCCACAGTTGTTAAGGGGTTTCGAAGATATGAAAAAGCATATTTTCTCTCTCTCTCTCTCTTTTTTGAATATAATAAATACATTTTTTTTCTTTTTTTTTTAAGAGCAACATTTAAACATTATTTTATAATATTTTCATTAAAAGTTTCGAAAATTCAGCCGGTGGGAACTGGGTTTTTTGGGGAAAAGTGGTGGAGACGATTCAGAAAAGTGGTGAACACGATTTCTCAAAAACTTATGCACCGATCTTATTTAAATTTTGCGCACTTCTTCAAAATAGAATTAACTAGTGCTTGAACTGAATATTTTTCTTTCCTTTTCTTTTTCTTTTTCTTTTCTTTTCTTTCATTCATTCTTTTTTTTTTTTTTTTTTTTTTTTACAACTAATTTTACAAGGAGTAAAAGTGCATTAGTGTTTGAGAAATCGTGTCCACCGCTTTTTTGAAGGGCCTCCAGAAACCAGGATTTACCGGCTGAATTAAAAAAAAAATTAAAGAAAGTTTTATAAAATATTCTTTAAATGTTTCGCTTTTATCTGTGCATCTTTTATGATATTAAAAACAAATGTTAAACTATACTTTTTCTTAGCCTTCGAAACCCCTGAAACACCTTAAAATAGGAGAAAATCACAGTGTATAAACAATACAACTTATCGTGAATTTAACCTGTTGGCTTCTATATGGTCTTAAAATGTCTCTAAAAACATATTTTATAAATATATAGGGGAGAGTCGGGAGGGATGGGACACCTAAAATTATTCTTAAAATAAATATTGTTTTTAATTTTTGACACTTCTACCAGGTGAAGTAACTACAGTCCCATATTTGTTGCTATGTATCATTTTAGTTGGAAATCTCTTTAAGTTTATGTAACAAAAAAAAAAAATATATATATATATTACTAGCAGGCTTTGCCCGCTTCGCTGGACATTAAACTTAAATGAGTTGTCAAAATCCCATATCTTTATTAATAACCTAAGTTCTCGCTGAGATTGGTAGAGGTTTTCTCGCTCGCAAAGTGAGGAGTCTAGGTCTCCACTGTCTTCGGCACAACTTACCCATTTCTTACTTCCACTTCCTCAGCGGGTGAGTTCGAAGTTTTGCAAAATCACACTAATGTACGTAATGCGTACACTTAATCAATATACAGTCTGGGTCCCAACTGCCTTAGGCACAACTTACCCACTTGTTACTTCCCCTTCCTCAGTGGGTGAGTTCGAAGTTTTGCAAAATCCCACTAATGTACATAATGCGTACACTTAATCAATATCCGCACACCAAAATTCGCCATTCTAAGATAATTCAAAGCGAATTCAAACGGAAAAACATGTTTTTACACATGTTTATTGGGAACGACTTCAGTATAAACCCACAACGATATTTGGCGATTTTTTTGTTGGCGATTATGGCTAAATCATAAATATAAAAATCATAAATCATATATGATAAATGATAAAATCATAATCTAAATCATAAATCATAAATAAGCAACATATTAGGCTGCCAAATTATATCGCAAACAGTCTAGAACGACATCGTTATCCTTCAAAACGACGCAAAAAAAAATCGCCAAATTCAGCTGTGGGGTTATACTGAAGTTATACCGTTTATTGCTCTCCGACTCCGAGAAGGGGAGGGGGATTTCGAATTTCGTGGAATCCAGTTACAATAAGTGCCGGATGCAAACAAACAATTTACGCACCAAATTTCGTGACCACAGAAGTCTTTAATAGAAAATATAAATAAATAAGTACGAAACGCACAGCTTTAGTATGGGAACCCTTTGGTGACTTTAATTATTTTAAGCCATTTTTGCGATGAACTGAATTGGCTATCTCAATTGTGCAATCAGAGATATTGGCGAGAAACGTCCGAGCTATTTCGGTTCCGAATTTCAAATTTTGCCAAAGGGATCCAATACTAAAGCTGTTCCATACACTAAATAAATAAATAAAATAAAATAAAACAAAGTTTTAAAGCGAATGTATTTTGGAATTTTTACAGAGGAAACCTAAATGATACATTTTTTTTTTTAAGTTGTTAAGATGTTGAAGAGATAAAAAAAAAAAAAAAAAAAGAAAATTATACAGACACGACATTATTTCATTATTTAAAACATGAAAATCTGACATTGACAGATTTTAATTTAGTGCCAGAGGCCTACTGCTAAACTTGTTAATATCGACAAATTCTTCTTTAGTTAATTCGTGACGATCTAAATTCCTTGATAAAGTTTTCATTAAATCAAACCAATGTGTTTCAGCTGCAGATACTGTAACAAATAACGTTGGAAGTCCAAACTGTCTTATAGCCGCAAAACAACGTTTTTTCTCTTTTTCCCAATGAGGGGGAGGTGTGCCTTGGGGGAACTCATGTCAAAGGTGTGCCTTGGGGGGGACTCATGTCAAAGTTGTACCTTGGGGGGGACTCATGTCAAAGTTGGCCTTGGGGGACTCATGTCAAAGTTGGACCTGGGGGTGGACTCATGTCAAAGTTGTGCCTTGGGGGGGACTCATGTCAAAGTTGGGCCTAGGGAGGACTCATGTCAAAGTTGTGCCTTGGGGGGGACTTCATTCAATAAATCCCCATTCAAAAAAACGACTGAAATAGGCCCTTAGCACTATTAAGTGTGACGTATAAAAATTCGACAACGCTGTACCGACTGAAATAGGGGTACCTTGGGGGGGACTCATGTCAAAGTTGGGCCTGGGGGGGACTCATGTCAAAGTTGTGCCTTGGGGGGACTTCATTCAATAAATCCCCATTCAATAAACCGACTGAAATAGGCCCTTAGCACTATTAAGAGTGACGTATAAAAATTCGACAACGCTGTACCGACTGAAATAGGGGTACCTTGGGGGGGACTCATATCAAAGTTGGGCCTGGGGTGGGACTCATGTCAAAGTTGTGCCTTGGGGGGACTTCATTCACTAAATCCCCATTTAATAAACCGACTGAAATAGGCCCTTAGCACTATTAAGAGTGACGTATAAAAATTCGACAACGCTGTACCGACTGAAATAGGGGTACCTTGGGGGGGACTCATGTCAAAGTTGGGCCTGGGGGGGGACTCATGTCAATGTTGTGCCTTGGGGGGACTTCATTCAATAAATCCCCATTCAATAAACCGACTGAAATAGGCCATTAGCACTAATTAAGAGTGATCTATAAAAATTCGACAACTGTACCGACTGAAATAGGCCTCTAGCACTGAAAAAAGCACAGCTTAAGTATCGGAACCCTTTGGTTTCTTTAAATATTTTAAGCCATTTTTGTGATGAACTGAATTGGCTATCTCAATTGTGCAATTAAAGATCTTGGCGAGAAACGTCCGAGCTACTTCGGTGCCGAATTTCAAATTTTGCCAAAGGGATCCAATACTAAAGCTGTTCCATATCGAATCTGGGTTGAAAACGGAAAAAGTGTAAAATAAATTAGAAATATCAGACCTATATTTATAAATTTGATACCAAATGAAAGGGGTGATTTTTCTGAATCCAGGGGTGCAAACAGTTTTTCGATGCGACAATTAGATTTTTAAGAAATAACTAAAGTGTGAAATTTAAGTGGCAACGGAAAAACGGAAAAAGGGGAAAATAAATTAGAAATATCAGACCTATCGTTACAAATTCAGTACCAAATGAAAGAGGTGATTTTTCTGAATCCTGGGGTGTAAACAGTTTTTCGATACGACAATTAGATGCATTAAAATTAACTAAAGTATGAAACTCAGATGGCAAAACTTCATTTCAATCTTTTCATAATTTGTAGTGCGAATCACGCGAATAAAAAAAGTCTTTATCTTAAAAATTTATTTTTGCATTTTATTTTTCCATTCAAAGCTTTTTAGTGAAAAAATATTTATGGCGCATGCGCAGGCGTTTTTTACCCACAATTTAAACACTAATCAGAATTTTGAAAATTTCTATAGATATAATTTTAAGTTGGGTGAAGACCTAAGTTTCTGCCAAGCGCCGTTGAATTCCGTCCAGCCGTTCTCGAGTGATGCCCGAACAAACGTGTTTTAGTCTTTTACCCCCCAGGGGGGAACGGGAGAGAATTTCTGAAAAGTTGATGGATATAATTTTCAGTTGTGTGAATACCTAAATCACTGCCAAGCGCCGTTGAATTCCGTCCAGCCGTTCTCGAGTGATGCCCGGACAAACGTGTTTTAGTCTTTTACCCCCCAGGGGAGAAGGGGTGAGAATTTCTGAAAAGTTGATGGATATAATTTTAAGTTGTGTGAATACCTAAATCCCTGCCAAGCGCCGTTGAATTCCGTCCAGCCGTTCTCGAGTGATGCCCGGACAAACGTGTTTTAGTCTTTTACCCCCCCAGGGGGGAACGGGGGAGAATTTCTGAAAAGTTGATAGATATAATTTTAAGTTGTGTGAATACCTAAATCCCTGCCAAGCGCCGTTGAATTCCGTCCAGCCGTTCTCGAGTGATGCCCGGACAAACGTGTTTTAGTCTTTTACCCCCCAGGGGAGAACGGGGGAGAAATTCTGAAAAGTTGATGGATATAATTTTAAGTTGTGTGAATACCTAAATCCCTGCCAAGCGCCGTTGAATTCCGTCCAGCCGTTCTCGAGTGATGCCCGGACAAACGTGTTTAATGTTTTACCCCCAAGGGGGGAACGGGGGAGAATTTCTGAAAAGTTGATAGATATAATTTTAAGTTGTGTGAATACCTAAATCCCTGCCAAGCGCCGTTGAATTCCGTCCAGCCGTTCTCGAGTGATGCCCGGACAAACGTGTTTTAGTCTTTTACCCCCCAGGGGAGAACGGGGGAGAATTTCTGAAAAGTTGATGGATATAATTTTAAGTTGTGTGAATACCTAAATCCCTGTCAAGCGCCGTTGAATTCCGTCCAGCCGTTCTCGAGTGATGCCCGGACAAACGTGTTTTAGTCTTTTACCCCCCAGGGGGGAACGGGGGAGAATTTCTGAAAAGTTGATAGATATAATTTTAAGTTGTGTGAATACCTAAATCCCTGCCAAGCGCCGTTGAATTCCGTCCTGCCGTTCTCGAGTGATGCCCGGACAAACGTGTTTTAGTGTTTTACCCCAAGGGGGGAACGGGGGAGAATTTCTGAAAAGTTGATAGATATAATTTTAAGTTGTGTGAATACCTAAATCCCTGCCAAGCGCCGTTGAGTTCCGTCCAGCCGTTCTCGAGTGATGCCCGGACAAACGTGTTTTAGTCTTTTACCCCCCAGGGGAGAACGGGGGAGAATTTCTGAAAAGTTGATGGATATAATTTTAAGTTGTGTGAATACCTAAATCCCTGTCAAGCGCTGTTGAATTCCGTCCAGCCGTTCTCGAGTGATGCCCGGACAAACGTGTTTTAGTCTTTTACCCCCCAGGGGGGAACGGGGGAGAATTTCTGAAAAGTTCATAGATATAATTTTAAGTTGTGTGAATACCTAAATCCCTGCCAAGCGCCGTTGAATTCCGTCCAGCCGTTCTCGAGTGATGCCCGGACAAACGTGTTTTAGTCTTTTACCCCCCAGGGGAGAACGGGGGAGAATTTCTGAAAAGTTGATGGATATAATTTTAAGTTGGGTGAAGACCTAAATTCCTGCCAAGCGTCGTTGAATTCCGTCCAGCCGTTCTCGAGTGATGCCCGGACAAAAAAAGCGACATTCGGACACGATGACACACACACAGACACACACACACACACACACAGGCAAAATTTTCTGAAGTCATTTTCGGCTTTCATGGGGTGTGAAACGTGAAGATATCGCAAAATTTTTCGATTCCGACAAATTTACAGACAAAACTCTGATTTTATTAATATAGATAACACCAAAAATAAATAATTGCTTAATTTTCAAGGCAAGTTTTCAACGTCACTCACTGATGTTAGCATAATTACTTTTCATATTTTATATACCTAATAATATAACTTTTATGAATTAGTAGCTAAATTGAACCTAAAAGTAGCATGTGTTTAATAATAAATTATTTTTTTGAAAAATAATGGAAAGGGAGGAATGGGACAGAGCAGTTCAGGGAGGGATAGCACATGTAGAAAAATGAAGAAGAATGAAGATTCTGATACTCGTTAAACAGAAAATATCAAGAGACTAATGAATGAATAGATGGAAGAAAAAACATACGAAACAAATTCAAAATCATGGAAAATAATTGGTGTGTCCCTCACACGACTTTTGTTTACCCTTTTAACTTTTAAAAATACTTTATTTGCCATATATGTATGAGGAATTAATTTTTATTCCTGAGCAGTTTTCCTGGACATGGTAAAATATACAACTGAAATTACTTTCACCAATTACAATTAGGATTTCTTGGTAATATTTGTTCTTGAGATATGCTGATAGCACACACAGACGAGCCACTAAAAATCTTATTAATATTCAGGGAACCACAAAACATGTAAATATAACAAAAATTCAATTTTCAATATTTGAGCTAAAAAACAGTACTTCCTCTGCTAGAAGTAAAAAAATAAAATAAATAAATAAAAAGGATGGACCGATGGAGTATTTGAAGATTTTTATTTAAGTGGTACATTATACTCCAATGTTGGATAAAATTAGATGTTATCAGTAATTAATTAACTTTACATACAACGTATCCCACTGTTTTTGTCATTTTTCATAGTATGTCTGTATATGATGTATTTATTTTAACTTTATATACATGTCCCATCGCTCCCTCATATAAGGGAGGGATGGGACATTTTTATACTACTCTCCCCTATATACAGTGTGTTCCAAAAGTCCCTCCCCCCCCTCCCCCCACCAACTGGAAAAAGACTCGGAATTGTGAAAAAAGGCGAAATATGTATTCAATTAATTCGAGAGGGAGCTTTTTTAATGAAAAAAGTTTGAGCCTAAGTGGGCTGGGAGGGGGGGGGGTTGCTACGGAAGGCAACTTTAAAATTTCAAATGGGAATTCTTGTGGTACATCCCTGGAAACGTCTTTTCAAAACAATGAATTTCATGTAAGTAGTTTCGCCCCACGATGATTATTAAAGGAGATACATCAGTTTATAGGCTTTTGAAATGTGGGTTTTATATTTATGTATCACTTTTAATAATCATTGCAGACAAAACTATTTATATCAAATTCATTGTCTTGAAGAGACGTTTCCAGGTATGTATCACAAGACATACTTTCCTGTTTGAAATTTTAAAGTTGCCCTCCCTAGCGACACTCGTACCACCACCTTGCGCGGGCCCAAACTGTTTTGGGCAAAGTATGTCTTGTGATACATCCCTGGAAACGTCTTTTCTTTTCAGGACAATGAATTTGATATAAATAGTTTTGTCTTGCAATGATTATTAAAGGGAATACATAAGTATAAAATCCACATTTCAAAATTCTAAAAACTAATGCATCTCCTTTAATAATGATCGTAGGGCGAAACTGTTTATATTAAATTCATTATTTTAAAGACACGTTTCCAGGAATGTATCACAAGACATACTTTCCCATTTGAAATTTTAAAGTTGCCCTCCCTAGAAGCACCCCTAGCTCCCCTTAGCCCAAACTTTTTTCACCAAAAGAGGTCCCTCTCGAATTCATTGAATACATGTTTCGCAATTTTTCACAATTCCAATTCATTTTCGAGTTAGGAGGGTGTTGTGGGACTTTTGGAACCTCCTGTACATATTTAATAATGATTTTTGTGATATTTCAAAATTTGCTATTTTAAAAAAATATGTCAGAGATAAATATTTGAAAAAATCCTAAAAGTTCAAAAATTTTCAAAAATATATTTCATTCAATAATTTTATTAAACATTAATTCATTGTAGATAGCCTTTATATAAATGTATATACAGGACTTTTTAGCAATATAGAAGAAGAAGTTTTTAAAAATTTTGTAGATAGTGGCAAAAAAAGCATTTTTGAGAAAAGAACGTTAAAGAAATTCAAGAAAGTTCTGTATTGACATCAGGCACAATTTTGATCATAAGATTTGAACCAAACTACTTACAAGGAAACATTCAAAAGGTATTGTCTTCAAAAAATATTGAAAATATATATATGTGATTCTACTCTTTATAAAATACCAGAAAGTGAAAAAATAATCGGCTGAAATGAACTACAGCGACCACAAAAAATTATCAAAATTAAGAATTTTTGGCAATTTAGCGCTGTTAGGTGATACATTCGCTAGCACCGAGATTTCCGTGTACGAGCAGAACCGTGTTTTGCTTCTCCGCCAAGTACTCAAAATCAATCACCTAACAGTGTGAAATCGCCAAATACGCTTAATTTTGATATTTTTTTGTAGTAGCTGTAATTCATTTCAGCCGATAGTTTTTTCACTTTCTGATGTTTTATGAAGAGTAGAATCACATATATTTTTTGCAATATTTTTTGAAGACGACACCTTTTGAATGTTTCCTTGTTAGAATTAAAAATGAAGCCTTGGATAAAACTATATTGTGAGCCTTATATTGTAAGTCTTATATAAAATAATAGTAAGAGCGATTTTTCTTTCCTACAAAAAATAGAAGAAAATAGTCAAAAATGCAAATATTTCTCATTTTTAAACTTTAGAGTATGTAATTTTGAGTTTGATGTCAAAAACGACGATTTAGCGGCCACGAATGAAATTTTTGCTTTCAACTAAATGAAAGACAAAACGGAAAATAATGATTGGCATTCGGTAAGTGAGTTATTTTGATGAGTCTCAACGAAGTTATTTAAGCGATTCAGAACTTTGGAGAGTTGTTGGTCGTTTACAAAAGAGTCAATCGCAAGCCGAAGTAGCAGAAGCCACCGAAGTTTCACAAAGTGTGATTTCTAGGATATGGACCCGTTTTTTGAAGAATGGAAATGCAGGCTGAAGACCAAGGCTAGGCGGTCGGTCGTAGGCGTGCAACAACGCTCAAGGAAGATCGATATTTACCGCCAACGGCTCACTCTCAGAAATGGATATTCAAATTTCATGAAATTTTCTTTAAATTTGACGAAACCATTTCTAGGGAAATACTCCGAGTGAATATTTCGTCAAATTGAGAAAATTAATTTCGTCACTTGTTTGAACAAACGAATTTCGTCAAAAGTAAAGATACATTTTTTTCATCCTAGTTTCCTGATACAGAATAAAATACAAATTATAGAATTATAAAACTACTTGCAAGTTCATTGCTTTAGGTATTAAATCCTGATTATAATTAATGAAAATATAAATAAAACAGAGCAAACAAATAAAAATCATTTGGACATTTATTTGACAGCTTTGAGACCTATAGTTGCAATGATCTTTTGTCTCAATTGATCCATATTTTTACAGAAATTCACAGAAACAAGTGCACACAATATTTTATAGACATAGGACATCACAAACATCCATGTCCGCACCGCGATTCGAACCCGGGACGTGAAAATCCAGAAGGCCGTGTCCTACTGACCGAACCACCATGCCGGCAAAGAAAAGTCATTGTAACGTAAAGTTGAAACAACACAGGGAAAAAAAATCCAATATGGCGGTAATGAAAACGTAATTGTGAATAAAAAGTTTCTTCAAATATTTGAGAGTTCACGTTTCCCCAAAAATTACGTGATTGCTTGACTAAATGGTTGTCAAAAACAACTAAAGCCCGAGGATGTCTGAATCGTCAAAATTGAGTATATTATATCTGAGAGTGCTCAGAGATACCGAAATGCGAAATATTAATGCCACTTTTCTTCAACAACAACTTCGTCCGGCTACTTACACCACAGTTTCGATTAAAACTGTCCTCCACGCTAGAGGTATGTATGCTCGTCAACAAATGATATATGTTAAGTTAAGAGAAGGGCACTGTCGAGTATGGAGGAAGCAGGCAAAAGAAAATGTGAACTGGAAGAGAAATGAATGACGCAATGTTCTTTTCTCTGAGAAGTCCCGTTCTCTGTTCATGCTGATTTTTAAATAATAATTTAAATTTTTTAAATAATAATTTTAATAAATTATTTTTACTGAGTGAATTCGTATAGGAAAATATAGAAGAAAGTCGTGTGATGGCCACAACACACTAGATATTTGTTGTTAGTGGATATACTTTACTAATAATATTTTACCATTTCCAGGAAAACTGTTCGGGAATTGAAATAAATTCCTCATAGAGATATGGTAAATAATGTATGTTTTAAGCTAAATATTCATCGCTTGTTTTTTGTACATTAATGAAATGGAGGTGTGAGGGGGGCGGTAGCCCCCCTCACACAGAACTAAATATCATATAAAACTCTCCCGAAGCCTAATTTGAATTGTTTAACATAGGTTTAAATAACATCGTTATCTTATCTCTTAATCTCCAACCTGTATTTATAGCATTAAATTTCAGGGTAAGAGAAAGTCATGTGAGTGACACACCAGATTATTTTGTATCCGTTAGGGATTATATTACACTAAATTTAAATTTTTCTAAAATCTTTTAAAAAGGTGTGTAAAAAAAAATGCATTCATAAGTTAGTCTTATTGAGCAACGTAAATGTGCTAAATTGTAAAATTTGTTGTCAACAAGTTTTAAAATTTAGAATATATAGCATCTTTATACGTTACTATGAAACCTTTATGCTACTATGTTATTATATATCATATTATACTACAATTTGTTATTTTTTATTATATGTTACTCCGAAGCCTAATTTGAATTGTTTAAAATAGGTTTACATAACATCGTTATCTTACCTCATAATCTCCAACATGTATTTATAGCATTAAATTTCAGGGTAAGAGAAAGTCGTGTGAGTGACACACCAGATTATTTTGTATCCGTTAGGGATTATATTACACTAAATTTAAATTTTTCTAAAATTTTTTAAAAAGGTGTGTAAAAAAATATTGCATTCATAAGTTATTCTTATTGAGCAACTTAAATGTGCTAAAATGTAAAATTTGTTGTCAACAAGTTTTAAATTTTAGAATACATAGCATCTTTATACGTTACTATGAAACCTTTATAATACTATGTTATTACATATCATATTATACTACAATTTGTTATTTTATATCATATATTACTAAAAAGCTTATAATCTTTAAATTGCATACATTTTTTTTTCAAAGTTACATACCTTAAAAACCACGAATATATATGTTAAACTAGTTGGCATAGGAGGACTCTGCTCAGTTCCCCATCATATTTATGTTCTCATAAATTTCTAGTGCGAGGCATATTATAATCATGTTAAAAGAAATGAATTTGACCAAAGCTTGATATAGTGACAGAATGAAATCCCCGCCTAATAGGCTATCCACCGTTAACTTCGACATATATATCTTATTCTAATCTATTAATTTATTTTATCAGGGTCAATTCCGTTGTTTAGTTTTCATGCTACTATTTCCAATGAAATAATCCTCAAAATTCATATTTATATGAAAAATTTACAATTTCGCTATGTTGATAAAATCGTAAATTACGAATGATTTACGAAATTTTCCTATTAGAATTTTGGATTCAATCGTGTTCAAACAAATATCATAAATGTAATTTTGAAGTTGTCTAATGTATTTATGTTCCTCAAAATGGAAATTTATGCTCAATTTTGCCTTATTCTGTCATGTTAAGTAAATCGTAAATTCCAAATAACTTACGAAATTTTTAAATTGGAAAAATCATAGTCTATGATATTCATGCCAGTATCCTATATAATATTTCGAAAGTGATTTGACATCTTTACGATGAAAATATCCCTCAAGATTGACGTTTATGTGAAATTTGGCTATATGATGCCATGTTAAGAAATTCGTAATTTTCCAATAACTTACGAAATTTTTATATTGGAAAATTCATAGTCATTAATATTCATGCCAGTGTTCTAAATAATATTTTAAAAGTAGTTTGACATCTTTACGATGAAAATATCTCTCAAAATTGACGTTTATGTGAATTTTTGCCCTATACTGCCATGTTAAGAAATTCGTAAATTTCCAATAACTTGAGAATTTTTCAAAGTAGCACATTTATAGTTACTAATGTTCATTCCGGCATCAAACCTGATATTTTAAAACTGGTCTGACATTTTTATAATAAAAAGTTTCCATTTAATGCACGTTTAAGTGAATTTTTGTCCTATTCTCCCATGTTAAGAAAATCGTAAATTTCTCATAACTTACGAAGTTTTTTAATTTGAATGTTCCAGAAGAATAGGGACCTTGCCAGTACCGAAAGTAATATTTTAAAACTGATCTGACCTCTCTGCGATCATTTGTTCGTGAGATATCGTGTTAACAGACTAACACACTAACGGACTGACACACTTACGGACTGACACACTGACACACTAAAAGACACCCTACAGACAGACACCATACAAATTTTGTCATTATCGAATTCCTCACACCTGAAAACGTGTAAAAAAGTCAAAAAACCGAGGTCGAAAATTTTCACGATTACCTAAGTTCCCCATACCTATAGTATGATGGGGAACTAACAACATGAACGCATCTAATTATACATATTAGAAGTATATTGAGCCATCTTGTTCTGAAGGTTGAAAAAATATATACCCATAATAATGTATCCATATTATTACATCCATAATAATATGAAATATATGTTTTTTTTTATTGTTTGTATACCATTTTTCTTTTGAAAAAAAAAAAAAAAAAAAAAAATGCATATAAATAAAAGATTAAAGGCATTATTATCTTAACTTAGCATCATTCGATATTCTGATTACATGCAATATACTACAATTTCTAATATGTAAAAGTAAGAAAAAAAGAAAAAATGCGCATATCGACAAATTTTTTTTTAAATAACTGATTGGTGCTTTAAAATATCTGGTCTAATAAATGTTTTGAATTATAATAATCTCGAGAACACGATCAAGTTTTTATATAATTTTAAAACCGATTTATTACTGTTCAGTTACGGGAGGAAACTGCTTATTCACTTGGCCGACTACGCAACAGAACAAACGTATATCATATCGTTATAATTATCTTAAATATCATAAAAAATATCAAGCTAAGTAAAATTGAAGGTCAGTGGCGGCTCGCGCAAATTTTCATAGGTGGGGCCCAATCCATCGTATGATGAGTAATTTAACATTATTATTATTCATTTTTCAAACATGAAGACAAACATTATTAAAGTGGGATGTAAAACGAAATTTCGTTTTTTTTTTTTTTTTTTTTTTTTTTCTTTTATTATGATGGCAAATCTTAAATTCAACACTATGAAAAAAATTGCATAAAATTATCTCAAAAATTAAAGTTTTATAGCTACAATTGCAAAATTCTACAATGTTCTGACCAATGGAATATCAAAATTTAAATATCTGGATGCTGGTAGATGGAAATTGCCAAGTCGCTTTCTTCGACATATGCATTTGGAGTTTTCCATGTTTTCCTCCAAAACTCACATAAATAAGGGTTGTGTAACACTTAGAAAGACTCTCTACAGAGAGTACACCACTCAGGTCTAGAACCCTCTTTTAGTCAATTGGCTTTAACCCTAACACTACACACCATTAAAATTTAAATTCAAATGTCTCAGCGTGTAATATTATTTAGTTTATGCTAATTATGTCCCTAAGTCTTTTAATTGTAGAATTTCAAGTGTTATATTCATGTTTCTTATCTTAAAAAATAAATAAAATAAACCTTAACAAATCTGTAAGAAGTTATATTGGAATTTAGAAAGTCATGATTAATGTAATGTGGATGGATACATAATAATAAAAAAAAAAAACATGTTTCTGACCTTAAAAGCTTAATTTTAGATAATTTAAATTAATTTTCAATAAAGAAATAAGACGGCCTATCATGTTAAAAAAAAAAAGAAGAAGAAAAAGAAGAAAAGAAAAAAAAAGGAACATTGCGGATGTTTCTATTAAATCGTATTTAAAAGAAAAATCATTTAATGATAGTAATAAATCACAATTTTATGCAGATATTTAATCCATTTATCCATGTAAATCCATTAATTATTTATCTAAAAATTTTGCAATTTATTTGCATAAAAGTTCTAGTACACTATTCTGAAAAAAAAAAAAATCTTATTTTCTTTTCATTTTGATTTTTTTCCCCCCATTTAAATTCAAAATACTTTAGCTAAAGAGGTTCTAAATTCTTATACGAGCTTTTATCTAAAAGGCTAATCTAGAAAATATTTTTGACTATTACCAGATTTCTTTTTTAAACACTAAAATTTTAAACTGTCATATATAAGTTTAAAAAATGCACAGAAAAATCAATGAGGAAAAAAAAAAGTAATGCAGAAGTCGCCAAATTTTATCCGCGAATTCTATGGTTAACATATTTTAAAAGAGACAGTTTTTTCCCCTATAGTTTTGTTCCAATGGGCCCATTCATTGTGGGCCCATCAACGGCAAAATTTCTGTGTGCTAACACTGATAAAGCAGTTCGTCGCCAAATCTGTCAACCCGCTATTCTAGTAGAATAAACTGTACAAATAAACACGCCAATTTCGGGCCGACTGTAAACGGACCATTCTCTTTGATAAGGAAGGGAAGTCGGTCATTAGTGATTTGTGACAGCTGAAAAAAATATATTCTCAAATAAATGATAATGAAAGAAGATTAAGAAAAAGTTAGATAGCCGTTGTTATTTTGTATATATGTTTTCGAACAGTTATAAAAAACAAAAGAATTATTATTATTATTATTATTATTACTATTTTAATCGAGAAAAAATTTGCCCTGTTGGCCCTTAAGGGCACTGTCCCGAAAGAGTTTAGAAATGACACGCTAGTATAAAACCTATGTAAAATGTTTAGAGAGATTTTACATTCGCATTTTAATATTTTTGAATTTTGTTTTTTGCACATGATATTTGAGATCAAATCACAAGCCGCCTTTTTATTAAATTTTCGATTTCTCTTATTGTTTGATTGTGATTTTAACTGCAATTTTGGAACTTTGGAAAACTAGGGTATTGTTCTATTTACAACTTTATAATAATAAACCCGTGAAATATCCTTAAAAATTAAATTTTAATCGGTAGACCTTAAAGTTCGAAGTTTTCAAATACTTTTTACCGTAATTTTTACTAATTTCTTAAATCAAAAATACTTCTAGAGATATTGCGAATTTTTGTGAAAATACTGAAAAATTCTTAAAATCTCCGCCTCCCATCGGTTCCTCCTTATCTGCGTGATTGATTAGACAGTTCCCACTTTTTTTCATCCCTCTACCACAGTAACACAGCAGGGGGGTTGTAGTGTGAGAGGGGGTGCTTAACAGAAAGGAAAGGAAAGACAAGATTGTTATTTCCTCACAAGTGCACTTTTAGAGTCAAAACATTTCGTTCCTAAACTTCTTCATTTGAGTAGAAGTTTTTAATTTAAGTTACATAATTTTTAACAATATTAATATAATTCCTCCCCTTGCCTTTTCGGGCTAAGAAACATACAATTTAGGATTTTACTATTAAAGGTTAAACAAAAAAAAAAAAAAAAAAAAAAAAAACTGTATATTTATGAAAATATAAAGACTTTATTTTTTTTTAATTAAATAATTAATTTTTTATTTTATTTATTTATTTTTTACGGGAGGTTGAAAAGAACAATCGCAGGCTAAAAAGAAAAGCTAACCAAAAAATATTAAATTTTATATACTGGAAATTTAAAAAGAGAAAAAGTAAAAGTATTGGTATCGTTATTAGAATGAAGGCGATTGACTGCACTAGGGTCCTAGGCCTGAGGGGAGGGGCCCTCTGTGTGCAATGGGGGGGGGGGTTCTAAGGGCTTACCTCGCATTTATTCGTCTTTCGGAAAAAACCACGGAAAACTCAGAACGGCTAGGCTGACGAGTGCGACCTGGGATCGAACCCGGCACTTCACGTCTACCAGCTTCGAGGACAGAATCTCTCAGCCGCTGGTAGGCCGAAAAAAGGAAGGAGCTTCTTTATTTAGATGAGTATTTTTTTATTATATGTTCTTTCCAGGAAGTAAAGGAATAGCCAAAAGACGAAAAAATAAAAGTAAAAAATTCCCACTTTGACTCACGGACATTCAATTTGACATTTCACTGGAAAAGTAAAGTTTGAAAAATTCTTTTTAAATTCAAGGGAAGATGCCATATTGGTGGAGGGTTGACGGGCAGGGAAATACAAAATACATTTTATAGCGATTATTCGTTACCTTGCCTTTTCAGACTAAGGTACGCAATTTAGAATTTTACTATTGGGGGATTAAAAATAAATAAATAAATAAATAAAGCTGTATATTTTCGGATATTCGTATGAAAAGTATAATAGTAGGCTAAAAAAAGTAACCAAAAAATATTAAATTTTAAATGCTTGAAATTTAAAAAGATTAAAAGAAAAAAAAGAAGAACAAAGGTGCTTTGTCTTTTTACTTTCTTCTGTACTCAACAGAAGAAAGTTTTGGATTTGTAAAAATTTTCTATTTTCTTTTGATAGATTTACTCGTTTTGAAAGATCCAGGACGCGATTTATCTATTTTTAGGAAACGTCTGTCTGTGTGTGTGAGATAAAAATTTCATTCCAATTATGTCTCAGGAACTACTGCTCAGATTTACCTATAAATTTATATGTAGTTCAATCTTGACATAAACTGAAGCCTATCAATTTTTTGTGCTAATCGCTCAACAGGTGGCACTTTTACACAGCAATTTTCACAATATCAGGGAATGCTATAATATCAGGGAATGCTATATCTCATGAACTACTGCGTAAAATTTGATATAAGTGCATATGTCGATGCACTTTGACATGAGTTAATGCTTATTACATTTGGTGTCAATAGTTCAACAGGTGGAGCTACTATAAAGCTATTTCTGATATTTTAGGGAAAGCTTTATCCCAGGAACTAATGCACAGATTTACATATAAATGTATATGTAGATTCACCTTAACCTAACTTAATGTCTATCAACTTTTGATGCCAGTCCCTCAATAGGTGACGCTGTTATACTACGATTTCCGCAGTTTACAGAAGGCTCTACCTCTGGTTCTGTTGCGTATAGTCGAACTAAATTTGATATATAAAAAGGCAGAGATTTAATGCTGAGTCAATTTGGGTGCACATCGCCCGACAGGAGGCGCTGCTTTATTGAAAATATCCCCGAGAACAGGATGTACGCTATCTGCACGGTAAAAATTTACTCACGTTGGCCATTTCGTGTAATACGTCTCTAAGATGAAAAAAGTCAGCATTCAAAATGTAAATAATAATAATAATAAATAATTTGTATTGCATAAATTTCTATAGGAAAATACAGAAGAAAGTTATTTTGCTAGCCACAACATACTAGTTTTAAATGAGTGTTTTTCATTATCTGTCACTTTTCAAGACATAAAGGAGAAAATAAAAATAAAATTTCCAGCTTCGACTCACGGACACCCAATTTTGACATCTCCCTGAAAGAGTAAAGTTTAAATAATTCTTTATAAACTGAAAGAAGAAGGCCATATACTGACGGAAGGGAGGGAGGGGGGAGTGTGCTAGAGAAATAGAAAATACAATTTATAACTTCAACCTATTCTCCACCTAGATAACTATGTCTCATATACTACAAGTAAAACCGCCTATGTATATTTTAAAAACATCCAACAAAAATAAACTTTCAGTTGGGGGTCAACACTAATGACATATCAAAAGAAAAGAATCTTTTTTTTATTTTTTTTTCTTCAGAGCGTGCTACCAAGGTTGAAGAAAACATGAGACAGAGGAATTTCATTTGGGTAACATGCCTTTTTTATTTCCGGATGAATATTTCATTTCTTTCAAAACGTGTTGCGTTTGTTATTTAATTAGAATACTAGTAAGAAAATTTTATTTACATTTTGTTTAATAATAATGAAAAAAAAAAAAAATGTTATAAAATGGTACAGAAACAAATGTTAATATATATATATATATATATATATTTTTTTTTTTTTTTTAAATGATTGCAGTGAGAAATTTAGAACAACTGGGGCAGCATCATTTCAAGCGTGGCGAGATCTATATGTATCTTTTATATATTTTATAATGTATACAGAAATCGGTAAAGAACAAAATACTTCAAGTTTAATTGTTCAAATATAGCGCGAAATAGTTCAGAATAATTTTTCTCTGTGGGATTTTATATATATATATATATATATATAATAAGACAAATGATACTCGTATTCATACAGCAGAGAGCTAAAAAATAATAGCTGTAGATAAATAAAATAAGACTAATATCTATTAGTATGTATATATAGGGGGGGATTTTGAGAGGTACTCTACCTTTCCATAAATGACCGGACACTTTTGATTTCAGGTGTTTTTTTGACTATCTCAAAAAGTTCTAGATAAATCTTGAAATTTCAGGAATGTGATGAACATGCTATACTCCACATATTTTAGTTAAAGTTTTTGCCGAAAGTGAAAGGAGGACCAGTAAAAAATTAAAGAAAAGTGAAACTTTTTGGGATCACCCTGTAAAAAGTAATGCTTGAAACCTGTGAAAACAAAATCTGGTGTGAAACAACCACATGAATTCCCTTACCCACTATTACACGTATTATTTGGACATTTTTGAGATAATGTGATCAGAAGACATAGAATTGAGCTAATGAAATAGACAACTAAAAATTTTCCAGTAAGAGAAAGTTGATACACGTTTGCCGTAAACGCATGAAAACATAACGACATAAAATAGAGTTTACATACCAAAGGGGGGGGGGATAATAATAATAATAGCTTTTTTTTTTTTTTTTTTTTTTTTTATGATACACCAATTTTCGAGATCTAAAGCTGATCTACCTGATCAGGATGACTATTAATTTTCCTGTAATAACCACGTAAAGCACGAGAAAGGATATCTAAAATGGGTTTATGCAACAGTTTTAAAGAAAGTCGTTAGAGCCGTTTTTGAGACACTGATTTTTACCAAAACTTGGCATATTAATTTGTTGACCGAAAAAAAATCAATTACATACAAATGGATATTTAAAAGAAGGTTTATATTGCAAATTTGAAAAAAATCCATACAGCTGTTTTGAAAGGAATCCACTCTCAGTACCTGAAATTCAGCTATTTATACAGGAAGCCTATCAATTTTCCTGAACTAACTATATCATTCGAAATGACATCTAATAGAGTGTTTATATAGCAACTTTGAAGAAAATCGTTAGAGCCGTTTTTGAGATTCAGATTTACGTCCCCACTTCCGGTTTCGCAAATCTCCCTTCCGGTTTTCCAATTTTCTTCAAAATTTGTAAAATTCATCTGTACACTAGTTCTGCTTTATTTCTGAAGTTTCGTAGCTGTATCTTTATTAGTTTTGGAGATATGACAGTCAGAAGATTCCCTCCCCCCCCCCCCCCTCGAAAATTGGTGTATCATAAAAAAAAAAGCTATTATTATTATTATCCCCCCCCACTTTGGTATGTAAACTCTATTTTATGTCGTTACGTTTTCATGCGTTTACGGCAAACGTGTATCAACTTTCTCTTACTGGAAAATTTTTAGTTGTCCATTTCATTAGCTCAATTCTATGTCTTCTGATCACATTATCTCAAAAATGTCCAAATAATACGTGTAATAGTGGGTAAGGGAAGTCATGTGGTTGTTTCACACCAGATTTTGTTTTCACAGGTTTCAAGCATTACTTTTTACAGGGTGATCCCAAAATGTTTCACTTTTCTTTAATTTTTTACTTGTCCTCCTTTCACTTTCTGTTTTTGAAAAACATTTGAAACCGTTACGGAATTTGAGTGTTAGATAAAAACATTTGTACATAAATACAGAAAATCTTTGTTCTAAAATTATGTACTTTCAACAATAATGTTTAGAGATGGAAATTTGATCTTCAAATTAAATACATAGCATGGGTAAAACCCATTATGAAATTTCAAGTCTGGAAAATACCTAAAATCTTGCTCATTCATCTACCGACAATTTGCTTAGTTTTTACTCTATTCAAATGAGATTTTGACAAAACGTGCTCAATATGTCTAGCTGTCAACCTATGCAATAAAAAGTTTTCTATTTTTCGCACATGCGTAATATAATATTTACTAAAAATTGCTCATATCTCAACGAATATTACAAATGTTAATTTTATGTTTTAGAATTATGCATTTGTAATGTTTTGTCAGCTTTCTGCAAGGTTTGTAAAATTTTATGGGAATTTGTTCTAGTTACACGCAAAAAATTGTCAAAAAAAAAAAAAATATATATATATATAGTAATAAAAAAAAAATAAAAAAAAAAAACTATATCTGCCTGAATAATTGTGCAATTCACGCACCAAAACATCCGAATATTGTTACGTTACATGTGCAATTGTGCAATGTATTAAAGTTACAAGTCATTTGTAGCTTTTTATGATGCAGAGTGATCCAAAGTATTTTCGCTTTTCTATAATTTGTGGTTGGTCCCCTAATTGCACCTTGGACTGAATCGAGAAAAAATGCGTTTTTAAATCTTCTTTGCATGTGTGAAATAATTCCAAGCTATTTTGTCTAGTATTTTTTTTTTTTTTTTTAATTGAAAAAAATGTCCCCCCTCCCCCCCCCAAAAAAATAAAAATAAATAAATAAATATATATATATATATATATATATATCTAATAATCTGATTACCTTGTGTATATTAAAAAAATATATAAATAATATATATATATATTTTATAAAAATATATATCTAATAATCTGATTACCTTGTGTATATTAAAAAAATATATAAATAATAAATATATATATTATATAAAAATATATATATAATAATCTGATTACCTTGTGTATATTAAAAAATTATATAAATATATATATTGAATATTCTTTTGAATTAGGCCTATGTTGCGTATTGTATATTTCCTAAAATACTGAAAAATATTTCTATACAGCATAGTTTGGGCAAAATGGGTGAGTATTTGTATAATGCATGCAATACACTTTTTTTTTTCAAGTATATTGACCATCTTTTCCAATGTCATTATCAGAAATAATATTTTTAATACAATTCTAGTTCTTTACACTGACTCATTCGTGAGATAATCTTTAGAAAGCGAAAATTTGCCCTATGCTGTCATGTTAATATATATATATTTTTCTACCTTGTTTTGGATGCTGTGAATGTTTCGGGCCTTGGCACAAAGAGATATTTAGCTGTTGCTATCTTTGCGACAGAAAATTTCACTTTGAATGTTTCGTATTCTACCAGGCCCTTGAAAAAGTTAGAATACAAATATGCTGTTATCTAAGTCCAATTTGTTTTATTTCATTTTGCTTTAACTTTATTTCATTTTTCATTTGGGTAGACTTTGATATTGATGGTATTAACTCTTTGAATTACTAATAAAATTTAATAAATTTTATATTACTACTGAATGCTACGGTTATATATATATATATATATATATATCATTTAACTTGTGAAATTTTAAAGTAAAAATTTCAAAATCCGTATAGTTCATGCCATTATAATAAATAACATTTTAGAATTCATCTGACTTATTTGCGCTTGCTCGTTTTTTATACAATATTTATAAAACAAGACCTATGCCCCTATGTTAAAAAAAAAAAAAAAAAAAAAAAAATTAAATATCGAATCATTCCCGAAATTTCGAGAAAGAATTTTAAAATTCAATAGAATTTATGCCAGTATCCCAAAAAATATTTTAAAACTGGTCCGACGACTTTATAATGATTCCTTCTTCAGAATATATTAGTTTACTAACTAACGTACAGCCAGACACATTTATGGTTCAACCATTCGTTTTAAAGGTATTGGCGAGCTCTTTTGAAAGATACCCATCATGAAAATTTACTCCCATCAAGGGGAGGGGGGGGGGAGGCGAGGCTCGTGCACATACAAAACTTTTTTCCCAGGTGACTATCTCTATTATAAATGATTCTTGTAAATTTCATAATGTTTATTAAAAAATAATTTCCTTATGCACATTTATACAAAATTTTGTCCTATACCACCATGTTAAAAATTTAGAAAAAGCGGGAATGCAACGCAACCTGTAAGACAATTTTTACCAAAAGTTGATAGGACTAATTTATATCAAGGTGCAACTACATACCAATTTGTATGAAATTCATTGCAGCAGTTCCTGAGATAGAGTTGCCAGAAAATTTTCTCACACACACACACGCAGACAGACAGATAGACATTTTCTAAAAATGGTCCAATCGTGTTCTACATCTCTCAAAACGTGTAAATCCATCAAAAACCCGAGGTCGAAAATTTTTACGAATCCGATACCCTCTTCTATTGAATATAGAAGAAAGTAATAAATAAATTTCAAATAACTCACGAAGTTTTCAAAGTAGAATTTTGAAATAACTATACGGTCAATGCCATTATGATAAATAATATTTTAAATGCAATCCCACATTCTACTATTACATTCTTATACACTGCTTCATTCTTGAGATATCTTCACAAAGGAAATTTTTGCCCTATGCTGTCATGTTAAAAAATATTACATTTTATTTAACTCATGCAATTTTAAAGTAGAATTTTCAAATTTCATATAGTTCATGCAAGTATCATAAATAATATTTTAGAATTTATCCGACTTCTTTACGATTATTCATTCTTGATACAAGCTTTACAAAGCAAAATGTTGAGCCTACGCCATTATGTTAAAAAAATTTTAAATTTCGAATAACTCCCAAAATTTTCAAAATACAATTTTCAAATTTAATAGGGTTAGTATACCAGTATTCTAAAAAATATTTTAAAACTGGTCCGATAAGTTTAGCATAGGAGCCCCTTGGCAGCTTTTAAACTGTTGTTGTCATTTTGGCGCTGAATTAAATTGTTATCGCAATTGCGTAAGTAAAGATCTTGGCTAGAAACATCGGAGCTACGACGGCGCCAAATTTCAAAATTCGTCTAGGAGTTCTAAACTTAATCAATTTTTTTTTAGCACGATTTTTTTCAAATTTAATTATTTAAAAGAAAATGTGTGTACATTCAGTTTTTATTCGATATAAAAAAGAAATATATTTGAATATATATAAAGGTCAATTTTTAAGTCTTTTATGTTTTTCCTCAATTGTTACTTGTTTTTTATTTTACTCTTTAATTATGAGCAGGACAAAAAAAAAAAGAAAGAAAAAGAAAAAGAAAAGAAAGAAAGAAAGAAAAAGAAAAAGGCGCGCGCGCTTGCTAAGATACTTTCATTTTTCTTTTCAAAAATCACCAATTTTAAAATTTAAACGTAGGGATTTAACAGAGAGTAATATTTGTCGGATATATCTGAAACACTGATGTCAGGTGGATACCGATATGCGGCATTCGGCAAAATCGCTATTCGTTTCGCCCTTATTTTTAAATGATTAAATTGAACAATTTTCAAATATACATATAATTTTTTAAATCCCTCCTTGTAGATATTAACTTTTTTAATTTTTATGGAGTAGTTTTGAAGTTATGCAAATTACAGATCATGAATAATAAAATCATTCTGTGCATAGTCTTTACACTTTTAATAACTTTTTAATAGTTAAACTTATGTTACAAAATTTCTTTATTTTTAGAAATTTTCATTTTCATTTTCATTTTTTTTTTTCTTTAACTAAGTTTAATCTTTTTCCATTTATTTTAATTTATTAGAAATTGACATCACTATTTTAGAAACTTTATTTGCAGTAATTTAAAAAATTTTAATTATAAATATTTTAAATAGAATTTCTCAGCTAACTAATCCTAATAAATGCATGCAAGTTTGCTTAACAATAATAATAATAATAAATGTATCATTCTATACTGAGGCTGTCCAGTTTCTTTAGTACAATATTTCTGATATTCATTTTAATTGTTTAAAAAAAATAATAATTGCACGTTCGTTTTTTATTTATTTTTATTTTATTTTTTGACACAAAGAAAAATATATTTACTTAGATATTCATTTTTGGCATCAACTTCTTTTTTTCTTTTTTATAATTTTAAAGTGGGTTTTTTATTACCTTTTGAATCAATTATCCGGTTGAACTAAAAAATACGGCATTAGCTAGATTTACTGTTCTATACTGTAGCAATTCCATTTAATTAGAACGAAATTTCTAAATTTTATTTTAATTAATAATGTAGTAATTATTAATGTAGTAATGTAGTAATGTAATGTAGTAATGTAATTAATGTAGTAATGTAATTTCACTTTTTTCTTCCGACATAAAAATAAGTATAATTACGCATATATTTTTGGCATTAATTTCTTTCTTTACATTTTTTTTTAAATAATTTTTAAAGTTTAAGTAGGATTTTTATTACTTTTGAACCAATTATTCGATTGAACACAAAAATACAGAATTACCTAGATTTCGTTTTAATACATAAGTGTACCAATTTTTTATATAATCCGGACTAAAAATCCGTATAGATACAGTTACAATCGTTTAGCTCTTTATATTTAGATGACAAAATAAAAAAGTTTTGAACGTCCATTCAAGGTAATAGATAAAAATTGGTAACGAAGACAAAATCGCTATCTGAAAGAAATTGTTCGACCTGTCTTACTGCTACTACTAAGGTGCCTCGATAAGTAATATAGGCACCCTAACTACTACTAGTTGTCGTAGTAAAAATCAGGGCCCAACTATGATTTTTGGAGACCCGGGGCACTGATGCTAGTTGGAGGCCCCTTACCCTACTCTAAAGATTTCACCAAAAGGACCAGTTCTCAAAAACAAAAATAAATAAATAAATAAAGTGCATTTTTAAAATTTTTCCTTCAACTACACCTTCTATTTCCTCATTTTTTTAGCAACCTATAACAAAATCATTAGTTTTATGTTCAAGACAAATGAAAAACTGAAGTACATTGATCAGCCAATGTTTAGGAAATTAGTCACAAAATTTAATAATTGTTTATGCTCTCTAGTAAAATATAAAAATTTAATCAATTTTTGTTTTTAATAGACATATAATGAAATATATATATATATATATATATATATACTATTACTTCTCAGTTTTTGGAAATGAGGCCCCTTAAATTTGGAGGCCCTGGGCCAGTGCCCCGTGTGCCCGTGCCATAATCTGGCCCTGGTAATAATAATAATAACCTGTGATACTATATATATATACATGAATCAATACTATACATATATGCATGTGTTTTTACATGCATTCATTACATAATATTGAGGTTCATTCAATAACGCGCTGTATTTTTATCAAAAGACAAATCAGTAGTGAGGGAGTTTCTTGACCACCCTTTGTATAATTGACTACTTTTGGGGGGACGAAAATGACGCTGCCTCTGTGATTATCATTTACTCTCATATTGACAGCCGAAATAGTTAACGTCCCTAATTGGACAAAAAATTTCACACTAGGTTAAAGGCGGGGTAAGTTTTGAACTTCAACTGAGCCAGTTTTTTAGTTTCATTTTCTATAGCAAGGAGTTGGAAGGAAACGACGCAGTGCCCTTAAAGTAGAACCGCCACTGTTCAAGGTAAATTATTTGTAAATTCTTAAATTTACTAACACCCGAAATTCTTTTAAACATGTGCAAAAGAATGTAGGTACTACAAGAGTTTGATTCAACATGCTAGTTTGTAAAACATTATCAAATGTTTTTAAATTTTACTAAATATATAGCGTATAAAAGTGGTATATAAAAGTGGTGCAAAATCCGTGAACTATTCTTGATAGTAAATATTTAAATTTGCTCCCCCAGAATATGCTTTTTAAAATAAAACTTTTTAAACATACTTGTAATAATTTACAAGCATTGTAAAAAGAAAATAATCTGGTGTGTCACTCAGACGACTTTCTCTTCTCCTGTATTTCAATACTATAAAGATAGAGCGCATATAAAGTCTTAAGAACAATAGCATAAGATAACAAAGTTTAACGTACTTTTAAAATAATATAAAACAGGTTTAGGAACAGTTTTATTTAACATGTAATTCTGTGTGAAAGGGGGGGGGGGTCGCTCCCCTCATCCCTCCCCCATTTAATGCGTCAATTTTTTTTGTCTGCGACAGCAACTTCTCGCGGAGGGCAGGGTTCTCCGCGACATGAGATATATCAGTGTTTTCCGACTGCCTTAAGGAAGGCATTTCAGTTGCTTAGAAATTTCTATAATTTTAATTAACTAAGTTATTAAGTAAAAACGCGGGTTTATAAAGGTACTCTATTTGCCACTGGAGGGAAAAGTTTCTCTTATGACGTTTTTTTTCTGTGTCTCTGACGTCACTTTCCTCAGGAAAATTAAAATGTGATCAATGGTGTAAATAAGAAAAATTGAATAATTGGCATCTTTGAGATGCTCGAGAGAAGAAAAAAATATTTAGAATAGCCACGGAGTAATATTAATAGGAGTTGAAGGTCCAATGGGAGAAATCTACGAAACTGTGATGTAAATTTTGGTAAATATTGAGGACACCACTTGTCATTACTCCCTATCTCGGCGCGGATATAATGTTGTTTTCAATAGAATTTTGCCGGAGTAAATTTTTAATTTTTAATTTTAAGCAATTTAAATTTTTTGTAAGTGCTTGAAACTGCATAATTCAGATGTTTCAGATAAATGCTTCGTTCCTAGTTGTAAAACAGGCTAGGATAGTGATAAGAAAAAAAAAAAAAAAAAATTATTTACTACATTTTTTTATACGTCAAATATAATAATAATGAAAAATTATAAGACTGCCATAAGATATCCATAATAATCTACATTTTCAAACGACACAATACAAACGATCTCCATTCTCCTTTCACCCAATTGTCTGTTTTAGCTAGCTTCGGTTCATAAAGATCGTCATTTTTTAAAAGCTCTCTTTCAAAGTAAAATTAGCATAAAATCGCTCTTAAAAAACATGTTGCTTAGAAACCTCTATTTAATGAAATTTGCTTTCAATCGAAATTTTTTCAGCTTGATATTATTTTTAAAATAATAATTAAAACGAGACATTTCCCCATTGAATAACATTGCAGAAGCTGGAGAGAAGGAAGTATTGTACGCTGGCGCCCTCTGTAAACATTAGAAAACAACATCACAAAATTTCAGCGTCACCTTCTTCTCCTGTCTTTATACTCCGTGAGAATAGCAAAACATTTGAAAACAACCGATATTTTTAAAATATTACGTAAAAATTTAATAAAGATGAAACGAAAATTAGTTTATATTTTTATTTTAGTTTATATTATGGTATAACTTCAGTATATCCCCACACCTGAATTTGGCAATTTTTCTTTGGCGCCGTTTTGAACGATAACGATGTCCTTCTGCACTGTTTGCGATATAACATTGCAGCCTATATGTTGTTTATTTTGGATTTATGATTTTATGTTCTATGGTTTAGATTATGATTTTATCATTTATGATTTTATGATTTAGATTACGATTTTATGATTTATGATTTTTAGATTTATGATTTAACCATAATCGCCAACTAAAAATCGCCAAATATCTTTGTGGGGATATACTGAAGTTCTTCCTTTATTTTAACGTTAGGCGAAAAAGATTTAGTAATGAATACCATGATTATGTTAACAAATTTATATTAGTTTATATATAAGGATTTAGTTTTCTAATTCAAAGCATATTTAATAGGATAGATCTTTACTATGACCAATTTAGCGATTTTTAAAATTTAGAAATGAAGCTCGTACGTTTTTCGTCAAGGAATTCATTTATGCAACCACAGTAGCCATTTTTACTCTAGCCATGCCTTCCTATAGAGATAAATTATAAAATGATGCAATAATAATGATAATAATAATAAAATCCGCAACCTATTTTTGTTTTTTAAGCATTGATATAAAACTTTGCAGAAAACAGAATTTAATACGACAGGACATTTTTTTTCTATATAAAGGAATGTAGTAACTGCATTGCTAAAATATTGTAGTAACAGCTAATACAGGACCTCATTGGCTGATTTTCAATTTTTCATTTATTTTGACGATGACTTCAATTATCTATAGCAATTAGGCATGTCAAGATTTTCGCGAGAAACGTCTAAGCTACTTCGGTGCCAAATTTAAAATTTTGCCAAGAGGTTAAACTGTACCATTGTTTTAGAACGACTTTTTTCAATTTTATTTTAAATATTTTTCAACTTAATTCACGAGGGAAAAAAAGAAGAAAATATTTTATTTGGTCTAAATGTACAAAATATCTCCAGGTAAAATATTCGTTTTTCGTTCTGTTCATTATTAGAAAGAAAATGGCTGAAGTAGTTTTTCCTGTACCATTGATGTCTTTATAAATTAAATTAAATTAAATTAAATTATTCAGTATCATTAAATTTCCTTCTCCACGCTCATTTTTTATTTTCTAAATTTAATATTACATAATATATATGTAAAAATATCAAGGTGTAATCAGTACATATCCAGAAGATGTAGCCAACAAATATTCAGACCAAAATCAACACAAGTTCAGGAGATATCGCCAGTAACTATTAAGATGTCATGATCAATATATATCCAGTAGATATCGCCAACAATAATAATTATTCAGCAGATATCGCCAACAAGTATTCAGGAGCCATCATCAACACTTATTCAGAAAATATTGTCAACAAATATTCAAAAGCCATCCAATTTATGAATGGTGATTGTCTATATCGAATACTTCAGACCGGCAATTCGTTTTTACAATACAATCAAAGATGAAATTTTCACTTATCAGTAGATTTCGAAAAATGTGATTTTTTTTTCCCGATTTAACTTAGTATTGATATAACTTTAGTATATCCCTACAGCTGAATTTGGCGATTTTTCTTTGGCATCGTTTTGAACGATAACGATGTCGTTCTGGACTGTTTGCGATATAATATGGCAGCCTATATGTTGTTTACTTTGGATTTATGATTTTATGTTTTATAACTTATGATTTAGATTATTATTGTATCTTTTATGATTTAGCCATAATCGCCAACAAAAAATCGTCAAATATCGTTGTGGGGGATATACTAAAGTTGTTCCTTAGTATTTAATACAGTTTAATAAATTAAATGGTAAAATCAGATATTGACAGGCATCTTAGCAAATTCATGGTGTAATACAATAAGTGGCGACAATGCAAAATCGCTATCTGAAAGAAATTGTCCTATCGTACTACTACTACTAATGAAATGTTTAAAATAATTGCAATAATCACATAAGATATTTATCTTCAACCTAACTAAATCATATTCTAGAAAAAATGCACTTCAAAAATTTGTCTCTTTAGTGTTGAAAGCACCATTTTAAACTTTGCTGTACGCTGGAAATAAATACAGAGTAGTACATGTTGTCCTAAATTAACTAAAAAAATTCAGTAGTAAAAAAAAAATATAGGCATTAGAAAAAATAAGTTCATAATTTCTTTAACCAAGCAATAACACCCAAAAAATTCATCGTCAAACAGTGACAAAAATTTAACAAGTCGATCATATACTAAAGTTGTAACGCTAAATGATTTAGATGTCAAGAATTTCTCTCTGTTTTAAATAATTAGTGCTATGGTTGTTTATTTTATGTTCTCTCTCAAAGTAATGGTAAATTGTTATTAAATTTTCGAACATTATAACAGATTTTTGACATATTATAAACGATATAATATTAAATATTGTGTATTCCAATGCGATACCAAATATGGTGGATTTCTATAATATTGTTCAACTTTCTTGTGTTATGTATTATTATTATTCCAATTCAATAAAAGGCAAAGTTGCGAATAGTCGGGTAGAATCCCGCAGGGATTAATGAGCAAAGCGAGTCGGGGGGAAGGCGAAAGGGGGTTGGTGAGCGGAGCGAGCAGGGGGCAGAGCCCCCTAGTTAAAAAAAAAAAAAAAAAAAAAATCAAAGTTGTTATTAATTTGCCTTTAAACTTAAGTGGCAATCTAATACGGAATTCAAAATATCACATTTGAATTTTCTGCAGCTATTTGTTTTTGAGTTATGCTGATAACGCATACAGATCAATCGCTAAAAATTGGACTTTCGTAATAAGGGCACCTCAAAACGTGATTTTATGCAGGAAAGCAAATTTAAAAATTTACGAAATTTTTTGTTTACAATATGCGTATGAAAAATTAATTTTGCTTCCTGAGCAGTATTCGTCAACATAATAAAATGTAGCAAAGCATTTCCATCAGTTACATTCTATAGAAAAGAACGTTTTGCTTAATTTTGGGTAGCCCTGCATATTGTCTATAATCAATATGCACTTTAAATAATATTGTGTACTTAAATTTAGTCTTACTCGAAAAACCTCTAGCACAAAATAAATTACAGTTCCAGCAATTTTCAAGTACAGCCGCAATATATCCAAATACTTTGGGTAGCCCTGTAAATGAATGATGAATTATTTCCGTACAATAATTTTTACAAAACATGCTTTTATGCATATTATAAATTTTTCTGTTTCCGTTTCGTTTAAGATACTCTATAGATGTAACACTGTACTTACCAGCAATTTCCCCATATACATAATGTATCTGAATTCTCTTGGAAGTCCCTGTACACAAACCATTTGCTTGATCTCAAAGAACGTAGTATCCCTATATGGTACAAATTTAGAATACCAAGCTTGGATTTTCTGCTATAAATTGTTTTTAAGATATTCTGATAACAGACAGACACATACATAGAACAACCGCTGAAAGCATGATTTTTGCATTCAGGGGACATCAAAACATGTAAATGTAACAAAAACTCAATTTCGAAAATTTAACCCAAAAACAATACTTTCTCTACCTTATGGGTAAAAGAAAAAGAAAAAAAAACTTATATAACAGTTACTAAATGTTCGATTAAACTGATTTCTTTTACGAAAATGTGCAATGATTATACTTAGAATTTTATGATATATTGTTACTATCGCTTTTGATTTAAAAGCTTCAAATGCATAATTTGAAAACAGTTATTTAAGAGCAGTTACTTACGTTTTCAGAAATCGGATTTTATCTAAAAATATATTTTGACATTTTCACGAACAAATTATGTAAATCTAATGTGGAGTAAATTTATCAGCTATTATTACAGTCATTTGTAAAAGTTTAAACCAGTAGCCGATTTTCAGTATTTTAACATATTGCACGATTTGCGCAGATTATTACGTCATTTCATGTGATGATTGCATCAAACACATTCTACTGCTATAAAAAAGGGTGACCGACACATTTATCGCCAGATGTTTATTGGATTTTGTCATAGACAGTGCTGTTGTGTAATTATTGTAATGGATAAAAAACCTTCACTTACTGTTACAAAAAGGTAAGAAATATTGACCCTGCATCTTGGATTTTCTGAACGTCAAATAAGTTCGAGGGTAAATGTGAGCAAGACAGCTGTGCGTCAAGTTGTTAGTAAATTAAAAATTTCGTGGAAATTTGTGGACTTTAAGAGCAGCGGTCATTTTAGAAAAATGAGTGCATGTGATGATAATGTGATAAGAAGGATAGCCGTACGAGATCCAAGAACGTCTTACAATACGATTAGACATTCTCTGGCTGCAAAAGGAATCAAAGGTCAGTTTGAGTACTATTTCAAGACGTTTAGGCAAAGATTTTGGTTTATCATCCCATAAACCTGCAAGAAATCCTCTACTTACTAAAAGTATGAAAAAAATACGACTGACTTTCGCCAGACATTATCAGAACTGGAGCTTACAGCAGTGGAGTAGGGTCTTATTTTCGGAGGAGTCAAGTGAGCAACAATTTTCTGCACGCGCTACAAGTGTTCGCCGCCCAAAGGGAAAAAGATATGATGAGAGATATACGATTCAAACTGTGAAACATCCTCAAGCCAAATGACATGGGGTGCAGTACCTGTGTTCGGCCGGCACTGCTAGTCTGTGCCCCTAACAACACAATGAAAGGATAGCGGTACCTTAATTTGTTACGTGAGACGTTGAAGATTCACATGCGTGTTCATAAATGTTCAATTTTCATGCATAATGGGGCTCCGTGTCACAGGGCGAAAATTGTCAAGAAATATCTGAGGGCACAGAAAATCAAAATGCTTGACTGGCCAGATAATAGCCCAGATTTGAATCCAATAGAGAATCTTTGGTGTATTATGAAAAATAAAGGCGCCGAAAAGCAGCCATCCACTGCTACGGCACTTGTTGTTTAAAAGTGGAAAATCTTTATTTATTTACTTGCTTTTTCTGCTATTTCTTGCATGTACTATTCATTTAAAAATGCAAACCTTAAAATAAATGTAATTACGACATTTAAATGAAACAACTCTGGCGACCCCAGAAAATGTCGCAGAAACTCAAACGCACAGTATTAAAAGGTCTTCTTTAATTAATTTATGGTTATTAACATAAATATTATGATTAAAATAGCACATTCTTTTAATTTTTACATTTGAACATGTGAAAAATAGAAAGAAAAATATTAGTAAATAAAAGTTATATTATTTTATTCTTCATAAATTATCTTATGGAAATCTGAACATTTTATGCTCTTTTCTTGAGTGATTACAGATATTTTTCACTAAACAATCTCCCATATGGTAATTTACCGAGCTAAAATTATGAAAATTATTAAAAAAGTAACTTCAAAGTAATACAAGACGATAGAAATAATGGCTGCCGTTTGTTTATCTACTGAAATACTGGGTACTGTGGCAACCCTAGGCAACAAATTGTCTGATGCGCCAACTCGTGTATATAGGAGCCTTAGTGGAAAGAAGATATCGGTCTGTGAAGAGCATCGAACAGATATACTAGTAGAGGGAGTATCCTTATTTTTTCTACGGAAGAAAACGTGTCCAACATGTATCATGTGATACTTCGTTGCACTAACTTTTTTCGCTACTTATCGCTTTCTTGGCGATAGTTTGTTTCCCATAAAAAACATTTTTTATGTTGTAAATACCTAAAAATATTTACCTCATTAGATATTTTTTGAAAAATATATTACAAGAGTCATGTATTTTATTATTGATATTATTTCTTTTTCCAATGAAATTCTGCTAAGCGATTTTTATTCAAATATATTACAATTTTGAAAAAAGATTAAAAAAAAAAAATCTTTTGAATAAAATATAAAAATAAAAACATTTCAAATATATAATATGTTGTGGCCATCACAAAACTTTCTTTTACATTATTATATACAAATACGCACAATGTAAATTAGATATTAACTAAAATAATTTTTTATTAAAATTTCTTTTCATGATGAATGCAAATAATTTTTATTTCAAAGATACATATAATAATGGCTAAAGAAAGTTTAATTTGTGTCCTATAGACCATATTCATATTTTAAAAACTGCATTTTTTTCCCTAAGTTTTTTATTTGTTAATTAAAAAATGAAAAAAAAAAAAAAAAAAAAAAAAAAAAGGTAAACTTGTTTTTAATTATTCTAGATTTATGGTTCAACCATTTGTTTCAAAAATAATGACTGGTTCTTTTCAGAAACACTAATATTAAAAATTTACATAAACACTCCCCCACTCTCCCCCCAGTGAAAAGTGATGCTTCTACATTAACAATTTTTTTTTTTTTTTTTTTTTTTTTTTTTTTTTCATAATTGATTATTACCATTTTCAACAATTCTTTTTAAATCACAAAGATTCGTGAATATGTATATTTATTCGAAGTTTCGTACTATGTTGAAAAAAAATAGATAAATACAATAAAATAAATATATACGGGATAACATCTCTACTTGTTAAGCTTTTGGTGTTTTGGAAGTAAGGCTGGTTGACTACCCTAAGATCCTAGGCATAAAGAGGAGTCCCCTCTGCGGGGGAATCTTTCTAAGGGGTTCTGGTCCGTGCTTACGCAAGTTTCGGAGAAAACCGCGGAAAACTCCAAACGACTAGGTCAACGGGAGTGAGCTGGGATCGAACCCGGCACTTCAAGTCTACCAGCTTTGAGCACAGAACCGCTCGGCCGCTGGTGGGTGATTTTCAGCAACAGCTTATAGGCACTAATTTATATTTCGATTTTAGAACTAAATATCAATTTTGGTTAAATGGGCTCTTCCCACCTGACGTCAGAGGTCACATGATAGAAGAAAAACAAATAGCAGACGAAGTCTTGTTTATCTATAGCGATTTCTGAAATAACATATTTTCTATTCTTATTTTTGATCAATCGCATTTAATCTGTGTTATTTTTTTATACATCGTCATTTTTAATCCATTTTATATCATTATTCATCATCTTTTGTTTGCTGTATACATTTACAATCATCATTTAGATTATATTTGTTATTGATGTTCATGAAGAACATCTTAAATACTCTGATTTTTGGTACTTAAATCAGTGACAGTGCAATATCGTACTGCATAAATCCCTTTAGACCAGTAAGTAACTAAGTTAATTAACTTCTTGTAACACCTTTATGCAATTAAATTAAATGAAAACATATTGAAATTTCAAATTATAATCCATAAACATTCCACAAGAACAAGCTATTATTTACTGTTAGATCAGTTAATGTAACAGTTACACTAAAACATACAAAAATCTATTCTTACAGTTGAAAATAAATAAACACATACTGATAAACCGCGAAAGGAAGATCCCTGGCGTCATCTGCGCGTGGGTGAAAAGGACAGGTCCATTTATACAATAGGAATGTCCGTAGTACCTTGGGATGTGTTTGTTTATGGGTATGAAAAAATTATTAACTCACTGATTGCATTTCTTTTCCTTCTTTGAACTGATTCTTGAATATCTGGTTACATAAATATTTTACGATTAATTAAAAGAAAAAAAAACTGATAATATTATAAAGGAATAATTTAGATTTCAATATAAATGTTACTCAATTAAAAATAAAAATAAAAGCTTTGTCAGTATTTTGAAACTTTTGAAGTGTGTAACACTAATTTAAAAATTATGTATATGTATAATTTAAAAATTATGTCAATTATTATTTACAAACTAGTATATAACCCAGACAAAAATGACGGAATGTGAAACCAATTAAGGTAGTGAATCAATGAATGCTTTGCCAGCTTCGCTGGTCACTATATTTAAAGGGAACTAATGTGCAAGTTGTACCTGACGGGACTAATGTGAAAGGTGTACCTCACTGGATTAATGTGCAAGTTGCACCGAACGAACAAACAATTTAAAATGACACTATTTAAAATTGGATATTGCTTTTAAATATTTGGCACTTACTTTCATTTTAATATTTATTATCAAAATTTTTGAAGAAATAATTAAAATTCTTCAAACAATAACTTCTCCTTCCAAAGCTTCTTTATCGCAAAACTTAATGACATTATGTACAATATGCTTCGATTCACTACGGATAGGTTTAATCCGAGAATTCGTACCAGATGTATGTTCCATTTGTTCCGATATAAACAAACTGTTATACAGAAAGAAATAAAAGAAAACAAAGCAGGAGTATTAATGATTCTACTCATAACAGAAGAAACAAAAATAATAGAAAAATTTCCCCTCTCTCTTCCTTCTTTCTTTGCTGTGTCTCCCAGTGAGTGAGTGGAATCGTCCTGGCACTTTGCCAACCAGGTATCAATCATTGGCGGGCGAACAGTAAAGTGATTTTAAAAAATTATTAAATTTACAAATAAAACTATTCTACTGTTTACAAATGCACAATATTACTTTTATTTTATTTTATATTAAATATTAACATTTTTGTTCTTAAGAACAATATTTAATTGAATTCGATTCTCAGAATTCGATTATTCGTTTTCCTCTATCACGTGATTGAGCAGACGACGGTGGGAAGAGCCCATATTGCTCGCTTGTTTATGAGATAGAGCATCCACAAAAGTTTAAGCACACACGAAAATACTTAAAATAATGCAATCGTGCTCAGGATCTGTCAAAAGGCTTGGAAAACAGTCACTAAAACTTTCCATTTATCGAATACTTTCTTCTTAAATATAAAGAAGAAAATAATAAATAAAACAAATATCTTAAATAATGATGCATCTAGATTATTAATAAAAATATTATTATGAAGACATTAAAAAATAGAATCTGTCCTATTCTTTTTATTCTTTATAATTTAGTTTCTTTTACATTTATGAGATGAAAGTGTTATATTCCTATAAATTTGTGCTCCGATTTTTGATTTTTGATTTTTTTTTTTTTTTCCAATGCCAATGTGAATTTATTTATTTTATGCCAATATCGTCAATAATGAAAATTAAAAAAAAATATTTTAATACATAACTCCTATGAGAATTGAAGATCAAGACTACATTTCGATGTCTGTTTATAGATATCCCTCGCCAATACACTTGGCGAAAGGAGATCATCGCCAACACTCAAGAGCGATACGAAAGAATGAATACGAGGAAGGATCACAAAACACGCGGGCGCAATACCTCGATGAATTGGCTTTCGGCTAACACAATACCGTATAGTAGTTCACGCGCACAGAAGAAATGAGAAATCTTAAAGTTATTGTCACGTGACAAATCTCAATGATGTTGGCCCATAGAATAATAATAAAGGAAGAAGGAGCATGCCAATACTCTAATGCTTACAAACCCCTTCTAGTGAAATGCCAGCGAAAGCTACTTTAGTTCCTCTCAACCTTGAAATAGGGCACCCATCCTCAGCGCATGTATCGCTGTTTGTTGCGGGTGCTGCGTCACAGACTGATTGACAGAGAGACAAGATGACTGAAAAATCTCGCCAACCAATCAGGTCGAAGCATTGTTACAACCCTATACCCGGCATTCCTGGATTTTACAAACCGAAACCAAAACACGTACGCTCCTTCTTCCTTCATTATTATTCTATGTGTTGGCCACACAAGGGGGTTGCCATTTCGCTCTCTACCTAAATTAAAGCTCGATGGTGAAAAGATATGAGGGTTTCACGTGGGAAGAAAGTATAATGACGCCAAAACTGCCATTCTCCATCGCCAAGCTCGCCAAATTTTGTTGGCAAATAATAAATTTCATCGCCAAGTCAAAATTTTTGCCGTCAACTATCAAATTTTGGCGCGAAATCACAAATTTCCTTGCTAAGTCGCAAGTTTTGTCACCATAAAAATCTCGCCAAATTATACAGTTTACTAAATTCGAAACAATTAAAGTGCATTAACAAGTACAATTTCACGTTTCTATTATTTTTTCTTTAAAAAACAGATATTGAACCAATAGTTATATGGATTTTAAATAAAATTTATAATTTTGATTCAGCTTGGTTAAGGAGTGGGCTGTAGCCCAGTAGCCCCCTCCCGGATTCACCATTGCTGGGATTGTATATATTTATGGCTTCTATTTGTTGAGTGATTATGAGTTTGGATTTTAAAAATATTGAAACATTTACTGACCAATAAATCTAGCCTAAAATTTTAAGTAGAATGAATAAAATCCTTTTGTAGTTTGACTAAATTTCTTCAAAACAAAATAGCGACGTAAATAATGCAATATGTGGGAGCAAATCCATTGGATAAGTAAGTGTTAATGCATATGTAATATTTCTTTACTTTTGTAACATTAATGTAAAGGAATCTACCTTTGCCTTTAAGCTTGCCGAAAAGGGATTTTTTTTAATTTTACTTATGATGTAGGAGAAAGTCTTCAGTTAATGTAAGCAAATATTTAGCTAAAAACATCATTTCGTTGAAACTTTATATATATATATATATATATATATATATATATATATATAAAGTTAATTCAGAATACTTAATTCATAGGCCGTGGTTTCATATACTCGGCAGACGAAGATGTTTCACTTGGGCTTTCGTGATCATCCCCAACTTTCTCCACATCATATCGTTGATTTGATTTCACATTGGTAACTTTATATGGACCCAAAAATTTCTCTTGTAGTTTCATGCCTGTTCCATATTGGGTTCTTTGTATCACTACCAGGTCTCCAACTTGGTAAGTTCTTGGTACCTTTCTCTTCTTATTTAACTGTTTCGTATTTTTCTCTTGTATTTTTAGAATATTTCTTTTCGTTTCTTCCCTCAAACGTTCCCTCATTTCTATAACATGCTTTTGGTTTCTTTTGTTTTCTGGATTTAATTTTCTTCGAAAAATACAAAAATCATTTTTGTTATAAGCATTTATTAATCCTGTATTTTTCATTTTGTTAGACTTGTAACTCTTTACTAATTCCGTGAACTTTTCTCTATTTTCTGGCTTTTGAATGTGACTGACTTCCACTTTTGCATATTCGTTTTTTAGTTCTATCATCTCATTCAAAAAATTATTTGACTCACAATGGACTCTTCCCACCTGACGTCAGAGGTCACATGATAGAGGAAAAACAAATAGCAGACGAAGTCTTGTTTATCTAGAGCGATTGCTGAAATAACATATTTTCTATTCTTATTTTTGATCAATCGTATTTAATCTGTGTTATTTTTTATACATCATCATTTTTAATCAATTTTATATCACTAGTACTGCCCAGTGGTCGAAACTCGACCTTTTTTTTTTTTTTTTTTTTTTTTTTTTTTTTGCAAAGCGAGACAAAGCAAAGTTATTGCCTTGTCCTAAACGGAATGCAACACAGCTGCGGCAATTGTTTGCCGATATTCACTCTAACTGAATCAGCAGAGTTTTACTTCCTTGTTGTGAGATACAGCCCAGAAGCTAATAGGTACCATGTCAAACCAAGGCCCAACCAAGTATCAATATCTGTTAAATTAATTCCATTGGTTCATAAAGTACAGTGTTTGAACAATATAAAAAAAAAAAAAAGATATTTCTCAAAAATGGTCGAATTGAGTTCGGGAAATTTCAAAACGTGTAACTTTATCGAAAACCGAAAATCTAAAACTTTTCTGAATCTTATATTTTCTACTTATATATGCAGAGGAAAGAATAATAAATCCACTTTTTAAAAAATAAAAATAAGTAGTAAATTTCACTTAATTAAAATGTAAGGAAATCTCAAAACGTGTAAATTCATCAAAAACCGGAAATCAAAAGTTTTTATGTGTCTTCTACTTGCTTCTTCTACCCACAAAACCTAGCAATAAAGACACTTTTTAAAAAAATAAATAGCCAATTTCAGTTAATTGAAACGTAAAGAAAGCTCAAAACATGCAAATTCAGCAAAAAACGGAAATCGGAATTTTTTCTGTATCGTCTACTTATACATGCGTGTTATAATGTAACTCCATGGTTTTAGTCCTGCGAGCGCACGTTCTGTGTTAAAATTGATATTAGTTCAGAGTTTGAAAATGGTTGTTGTTCTATATGTTTTGTGTTTTGTGGCTGTTGAATAAAGTTATAATTTTGAACAGCTAGCAATGGATTCTATGCTTAGTTAAGCAATGTTTAAAGCCTCCGTTAAACCTGTATAGGAAAAACATCACATGGTAGCAGCGGAAAAACAGGAAAAGCAGTAAAGTGAAAAAAATACTGTAAGTAATTTGTTTTGCATTTACCGATATTGAGCGAAGCCTATTCTAAAATTTTCAACTACGATGGAAACTGATAAAATTAGTGTTGTAAGGCATTCATTTCAAGTTACGCCACCAGAACCATTTACATTTTCTACTCCAGCTAATTGGTCAAAATGGATAACTCGTTTTGAACGGTATAGAGTTGCATCTGGTTTGAACAAGCAATCGGATGGTGAGCAAATAAACTCATTGATTTACATCATGGGCGATAAAGCTGAAGATATTTTTGCTTCGTTCCAGTTAAGCACAGAAGAAGCAGAACATTATCAAATAGTCCTGAAAAAATTCAATGACCATTTTGTAGTAAAAAAGAATACTATTTTCGAGCGAGCGCAGTTTAATAAGCGTATTCAACTCGAAGGAGAAAGAGTTAATGACTTTATTACGGCACTATATCGTCTAGCTGAGAGTTGCGAATATGGAAATTTACATGATGAATTAATAAGGGGCAGAATTGTAGTTGGAATAAGAGATAAAGCCTTAAGCGAAAAGTTACAATTAGATAGTGAATTAACATTAACAAAAGTTACAGAAAAGGTACGTCTTAGTGAATCCATTAAACAACAACAACTAAAACTTGACGAAGCTGAAAGAGCCACTTCTTTAAATGTTATGGGCTCAAATAAAACTATTCGTTACCAGAATAATTTCCAAAATAAAAAGGAGAATATAACGAGAAAAGCACAACGCCGAGAAATATTAAATTTTCACAGAAAGATGAAAAGTGTAAATGGTGTGGAAAACAAAAACACGATAAAAGAATGTGTCCTGCTAGAGATGCCAAATGTCGAAAATGCGCCAAGATCGGGCATTACGAAAAGGTCCGTTTTTCTAAAAGCCAATCTAAAGGCTCATCGATTTCATTTTTAGATATAGTTTTTCACTTAGGGAAAATTAATGAAGATTGGACAATCGATGTTAAGATAGAAAATCAAGATTTAAAATTCAAGATAGATACTGGCGCTGATCACTCCGCAATTTCTACAAAAGTTTATCGCTCGCTAGGCAAGAAAACTAAATTGGAGCCAGTTCATAAAGTCCTATGCGGTCCGGATAGAAATCCTTTGAAAGTTTTAGGAAAATTCAAGGCACATTTAAACTTTAAAAGGAAATATTGTAAAGAAGACATCTATGTAATTGATGGTCTACAAACGAGTCTTTTAGGAAAACCAGCATTGATTTCTTTTGGGTTAGGACCAAATATAAGCAATTTTGATCAAGTAGTAGTCAACAACCCTAGAATAGAATTTCCAGAGCTCTTTGAAGGACTTGGACTAATGATAGGTTGTTATTCAATACAGTGGAAGAAAGACAGTGTTCCATATGCAGTTACCTCACCTCGACGCGTTCCTATACCCTTACTGAAGAAAACCGAAGATGCGTTAAAGAAGATGGTGGAGCAAAAAGTCATAACACCTGTTAGTGAGCCTGCAGAATGGTGCTCGCCAATAGTCATAGTTCCAAAGAAAGATGGACAACTCAGAATATGTGTGGATTTGACACAGCTTAACAGAAATGTTTTGAGAGAATTGCACCCTCTACCCAATGTTGAATATACATTAAGTCTTTTATCAGGTGCCAAGATATTTTCAAAATTGGATGCAAACTCAGGTTTTTGGCAAATACCATTAGACGAAAAGTCGTCATTTCTTACTACTTTTATTACACCATTTGGGAGATACAGATTTCTAAGATTACCGTTTGGAATCTCATCAGCTCCGGAACATTTTCAAAGAAGAATGTCTCAGTTGTTGGAGAATTTAAGTGGCACTACTTGTCACATGGACGATATTCTGATTTGGGGATCCACTCAAGAAGAACATGATGAAAGATTAAGAGAGGTTTGCAAGAGATTAAAAGATGCCAACTTGACTTTAAATGAGAAAAAATGTATTTTTTCAACTAAAAGTATAAAGTTTCTAGGTCATATAATTGACAGCCAAGGAATCCATCCCGATGATGAAAAAGTTGCAGCAATTAAGGAATATAAACCCCCAAGAAATAAAAAAGAGCTGAAACAACTATTAGGATTCGCCAATTATCTAGCACGTTTTGTTCCAAATTTCGCAGAATTAATGTATCCTCTTACGTCGATGCTTAGCAACAAGCGAGAATTTGTATGGGATCATCAACAGAAAAACGCATTTGAAGAATGGAAGAAAATTTTATCTTCAGATCCAGTTTTAAAAATATTTGATCCTAATAAGGAATCTATAGTCACTACAGACGCATCATCCTATGGTCTGGGAGCCACACTACGTCAAAAACTGGAAGATGGAAAAACTTTCGTAATCGCATATGCATCGAGAACATTAACACCGGCTGAGAGTCGCTATGCCCAAATCGAAAAGGAAGCATTAGCTGTAGCATGGGGATGTGAGAAATTCAGAGATTACTTAACAGGATCTCATTTCTTGATTGAAACTGACCATAAGCCGCTGATTCCAATTCTTTCAAGGAAGCATTTAGACGATCTTTCTCCTAGACTGCAAAGAATCAGATTAAGAATGATGAGATATTCATACACTATTACTCATGTTCCAGGGAAGAATCTTTATGCAGCCGATGCTTTATCTAGAAGTCCAAGAGAGCAATCATGTGAAAATGACGAACTTGAAGAAGAAATTGATGCATACATTCAGATGATCACTAATAATCTTCCAGCAACTTCTAATAGGCTGAAAGAATTTCAAGAAGCACAACAATCTGATGCTACCTGCCAGAAACTTTCTTCGTACGCGATGACAGGATGGCCCTCGAAGAAAGATGTAGATCGACTCTTTTTATCGTTTTGGCAACATCGCTTTGAAATTTCTATTCAAGATGGTCTTTTAATGAGAGGTTGTAGAATAATAATTCCAAAGTCGCTCCAAACTGAAGTGCTGAAAAAGATTCACGAAGGACATCTTGGTATAACTAAATGTAGAGCTCGTGCGAGATGTTCTGTATACTGGCCAAAAATTAACAAAGAGATTGAGAAAAAAGTGAAAAATTGTCCTGCTTGTATCAAAGAATCGAGCAACAGGCATGAACCACTAATTCCGACGCCATTTCCAGAAAGACCTTGGGAAGTTGTAGGCCTTGACCTCTTCAAATACCAGAATTCGTGGTACCTTCTTACAGCAGATTATTATTCACGGTATCCTGAAATTTCGAAACTTGAAACCTTGACTTCGGAAGAAATAATTAACCATTGCAAATCTATATTTAATCGTCATGGTATTCCAGAAATACTCAGAACGGATAACGGTCCACAGTTCGATCCACTGAGAACACGAGAATTTAATGAGTTCGCAAGAAGCTACGGTTTCAAACAAATCACAAGCAGTCCGAAATTTCCCCAAAGTAATGTATTTATAGAATCGAGCGTAAAAACAATCAAAATGCGTATTAAGAAATCTGCTGATCCTTATCTTGCGCTAATGGAATACAGAGCAACCCCACTGGAAAACGGTTATAGTCCCGCAGAACTCCTAATGGGAAGGAGAATAAGAACAATTCTCCCAATAGCTAATTCTCAACTACTTCCTAAATTGATCAAGAAAACTGATTTAGAAGGCAAGGAGAGAAAACGAATAGAGAATCAAGAAAGAAATTACAACAGACACCACGGGACAAGAATTCTATCAGAACTTGAGAAAGGACAGGGAGTATGGGTTACCGATAAAAGAGTGACAGGAAAAGTGTTACAGAAAACTTCATTTCCGAGATCATATATTGTTCAATCCGGAAAGAGAATTTATAGAAGAAATAGGAAGCATCTAGTACCATCGCCAGATTTCGAGCCAGAATCTGAATCAGATGAAGGATTAGATTTTCCCGAGAATAATAATTCAACTGATATCATGGGATCTGGAATAAAGTCTCCGCTAACCAACAAAAATTCTGGGAATATATCGCCAAAATGTACCTCTCCCACAAGACCTATGACCAAGCCTTATATTACAAGAAGTGGTAGGACTGTTCGACCACCCCAGAGACTTGACTTATAACTTTGAAAGGAAGGGAGATGTGTTATAATGTAACTCCATGGTTTTAGTCATGCGAGCGCACGTTCTGTGTTAAAATTGATATTAGTTCAGAGTTTGAAAATGGTTGTTGCTCTATATGTTTTGTGTTTTGTGGCTGTTGAATAAAGTTATAATTTAAACAGCTAGCAATGGATTCTATGCTTAGTTAAGCAATATTTAAGGCCTCCGTTAAATCTGTATAGGAAAAACATCACACAGCAGTTAGTAACAAATCCATTTTCCTTTTATTTAGTATATTAGTTGAATATTTATTGTTTAAATATCACCCTTTGAAATGAAATGTTTATGTTTACATTCGAAACTGGAAGTTTGCCATTTTTTTTCTGGAGTTTTGTGATTTTAAATTAAAATTTTATCAATTTTACAGAAAAAATAACTCAATCAAACACATGTAGACAGTAACTTATATATAACTATACCCAAATATCGGAATTAAAATCGGCAGATAATTTCTCTTATATTTTAATAATTTTTTACAAAAAATCCAATGGACGATTAAATCTTTTTCATGGCTCCATGGACAGACAGTGACGTCATCACTTCGCTTACGTATAGTGATGCTACATTATTACTGTGTCGATGGTTTTATTTGAGCTTTATGAAATTGCCAGATTTAACAACTTTCTACTTTTAGGTATTTTTTAATGTAAAGGAATACGTGTATAAAAGGGAAAAATGGGGGAAAATGCAGAAAAAATAAATGTATTTTTAAATACCTTCTTGACATTGTAAGAAAATAATATTTGTATTCGCACCTTCCGGCTAACCATACCTTTCGAATGATACCATTTTCAAACCTCTACTCCCATAATTAATATGTTAAAAAGGGACAACAAATTTTATGCTTGCCTATTAATATATAGATAATTCATCATCTTTTGTTTGCTGTATACATTTACAATCATCATTTAGTTTATACCTGTTATTGATGTTCATGAAGACATGTTTAAATACTCTGATTTTTCTTACTTAAATCAGTGACAGTGCAATATCGTACTACGTAAATCCATTTAGACCAGTAATTAAGTTAATTAACTTGTTGTAACACCTTTATGCAATTTAATTAAATGAAAACATTTTAAAATTTCAATTTATAATCCGTAAACATTCCAAAAGAAGCTATAATTTATTGCTAGATCAGTTAATGTTACAGTTACACTACAATATACAAAAATCGATTATTATAGGTAAAAATAAATAAACATATAAAATGTTTTTTAAAAATTATTAAATTTACAAATACAATTATTCTACTGTTTACAAATGCACAATATTACTTTTATTTTATTTTATATTAAATATTAAAATTTTTGTTCTTAAGAACAATATTTAATTGAATTCGATTCTCAGAATTTGATTATTCGTTTTCCTCTATCACGTGATTGAGCAGACGACGGTGGGAAGAGCCCATTTGTATTAAATTCAGTATTTATTTCGTTTTCTTTTTTGCACGCGCACGCACGTTCAAAATTTTCTCTTGATCCACTTCGTTTTGATTGGCCAAGAACGAAGATAGCCTTTATTCATCTTTCAGCTTCAATTAACTAATCAATCGGATTGGAATATTAGAAAGGGTAAAAAGCATTGGCAACATTGATACACGCTTCGCTCTTGTTTACTTCGCTTTTGTTTACGTATACGGATTAAGAATCAGTTTTACTTTAGAGCATTTTTAAAAAGAATAATCACGCAGACGACAACTGTTTACGCTACGATTTAAAATTTTGATCAAATTTTGATAAAATTTTAAAAAATTTTTTATGGATAAGAGAATCTTAAAGCTATTAAAATTTTTTTCTGCCGAAGTTAATGCATTATTATTTTTGTGGCCGACGACAGCCTATTATCTAACATTCATATTAGAGATTCCACGGAATCTTTATTTAATCGATAGCGATATCGAAATGCCACATTATCCAAAGAATCCAAATCATTTACTCTAATTTAATGCGCCGTCCTTTTCCTTCTGTCAAATGCTTCCGATAGTTCTAAGCTTTCAATATCATCTAATGAGAATAGATCGTCAACGTCAGCCATGTTTGTTATTTGTTTATGAAGCTGAGCTGCGAAAATGCATGCGTTACGAAAAGATCCGAGAATTATCTCTGTTAATCCTCCGATATTCGAGGATCAAAAACGAAGTGTTAAAGTAGCCGGTGAACTGTGGATTTTTGTTGGAGAATACCGATTTTCCTATAATCGAGCAATTACCGCTGATCCGAGGTTTAATCCGAGTGTTAAGAAGTTGGTGAATATGGCTCTTATTTGTTTTAATCTTAATACTTCGTTTTTGATATTAAATTTTTCATTATTAATTACATTTGATTTTTCCGCACGAGATATTTCTGTTATTTTAGTTGCGGTATTTTCAATTATTTCGTTGACTAAATTTTTTAATTTTCTTTAGAATTCTTCCGTGGATTAATATATCTGCAATATACTGTCGTTAGGACTTTTTTGTTTTCTTCCTTGGCGAATTTTTTATTTTTACGCCATCATCTGTAACTATTAAATTGTATCCGGATATCGCATTTACACCAACTAACCAATGAGATATATAAATTAGAGTGCCGATTCAATGGATGGAGGATTAGCTTTCCGTGGTTCAAGATGAATCACGTGACATGCTCTAATAGGTTGCTATGTTTGGCCCTTTATCCATATTTTGGCATTTAAAATATCAGTTCGACAAATTATCATTATTTTAGGTAACATGACAGTCCTATGACCGAAATAAATTATTTTTAAAATAATTTTACACATATTTCATATTTTAATAAATAATAAAATACCTTTTTTTCATCGTTTCCCAACAAAGTTTAAAAGTGTTTATAAAACAAAATTTAAACTTTTAAAGAGCTAAATTTAACAACAAATAATAATTTATCAACTATTTTTAAGCATTTTGTCGGTTAAAGTTCAACTACACGAAATAAAAAAGAAGTAAAATCAAAATCAAAATGATTTAGAACAAAAGAATATTAAACTATTTAAGTAAACAAAAACATTGGCGGTTATGACTTATGCGAAGAACAATCTCCAAACCGTTGCCATAGAAATTTACTGAAAATAAGCTGTTACCAAGGGAACCATCGAATACGCAAGTGCAAGGAGAGCATGTCACATGACTCATCTTGGACCTTTTCAAGGGTTACCATTTATCACTCTACTTTATATATCTCGTTGCAACTAACAAATCACAGTCTAGATTTGGCACTACATGAAAATCATCCGTTAACTTTACGCCGTCTACTTTTATTTCATGCTTAAAGAAACCTATTGGCGACATGTCTTTCCCGCCAATTCCAGTCAATATACACAGATTTTCGTGGGATAATTCAGGTGCGCCAATTTCAATGTAATATTCTTCATTTATTAAACTGACATCACTTGCCGTATCAAGGATTATTTTCGTGGGTTTCTCATTTAAAATGACTATACGTATTTTCGACAGTTTTATCTTGTCTTCCGTTCTGGATAAATTCATAACATTTCTTCACTGTGCACCATTTTCATTTGCTTCTGTATTCGGGTTATGATGATACGCTTGATTGTTTGTTCGACTTTTATTTATACAATTGGCTGCTGTATGGCCTGGCAATTTGCAAAAATAACAAATAACTTTCGAATCAATATTTCTTTCGCCCCGTCTTATATTATTTCGATTCATAGTATTATATCTTCGCATCTATAATCTATTTCATCTTTGTTTGCGCCATTTTGCGGCTTTTGCAACTTGGCGATTTTGCACCCTCTAAGAGCCGTGTCAAAATCGTTTAGTTTTTCAACCAGTATATCTACTTCTTTAATTCTAGGCAATTCTTCTATAAATCTCTCCCTTATTTCTAGCGGTATCTTTCGTTTAATTTGATCTGTAATTAATAATTCTGTTAATCATTCCATACTTGTAACAATCATTCCTCTTACCCATTCGTCAAAGTATGTTTTCAATTTGTAAGCAAAATCGCGCCAGTTGTCCGCTGGATCTTTTCTAAGGGTTACGTGCTAACTCCGACATGCCATCTCCGGACATAGTCAAAGTCCCTCTTTGTAAGGGATTGAAGTGCTAAAAAATTCCCATTTGCGCGACCAGAAATTGCAAGACCGGGCTTGCAGGGGATTTCGTCCTTTTTGACTTGATAATCTGAGAACGCCTGCAAGTCTGTTCCGCGGCAATCCCTACCACGGACGTAAAAAGAAAAAGAAAAAATAAACCCCTACGATCGCTGTGCATGAATCTGAAAACGCCCGTAACTCGATTTTGCAGCAATCAGTATCACGCACGTATGTTCGCTTCGCTCACATGAAAACCAAAAAAAAAAAATCACTGGACACTCCTGCCTCGCTGTGCATGAATCTGTTCATGTGCATGAATCTGCGCATGTAACTCGTTTTTGCAGCAATCAGTATCACGCACGTATGTTCGCTTCCCTCACATGAAAACCAAAAAAAAAAAAAACATCACTGGACACCCTGCCTCGCTGTGCATGAATCTGAGAACGCATGTAACTCGTTTTTGCAGCAGTCAGTATCACGCACGTATGTTCACTTCGCTCACATGAAAAAAAAAAAAAAACATCACTGGACACACCTGCCTCGCTGTGCATGAATCTGAGAACGCATGTAACTCGTTTTTGCAGCAATCAGTATCACGCACGTATGTTCGCTTCGCTCACATGAAAAAAAAAAAAAAAAAAAACATCACTGGACACCCCTGCCTCGCTGTGCATGAATCTGAGAACGCATGTAACTCGTTTTCGAAACCATCACTATCACGCACGTATGTTCGCTTCGCTCACATAAAAACAAAAAAAAAAAATATAAAAAATCACTGGACACTTCTACCTAGCTGTGTATGAATCTGAGAACGCATGTAACTCGTACTATTCTTGTATTTTTACTTTATTCACGCAAATGGGAATTTTTCAAATTACTTAAAACTAGTAAATTTATCGCCAAAATTCAACTTAGCTACATTTCCGGTCAATAGACTTTAGGGAGTGGGCCAAGTATAAAATAATCCTTTTAAGACACATTCCTTCAACACTTTAATCCCTTACAAAGAGGGACTTTGACTATGTCCGGAGATGGCACGTCGGAGTTAGCACGCCACCTTTCTAAGAGTCATAAATTTTTGTCTGAATTATTCCGGCGACATTTTGAACCTTTTCAGTAATAAATTCTTTACATACTCATAATTATTCATTTCTGGCTCTGTTTCTCTTAACGATATTAGCTATTTCTATTGGGGATAAGCTTAATAAATATGATACCATTCTTCCTTTTCTGTTTGCATCTGAGACACCTGTCTTTCATATAATGTTAAAAACATGCATATATCACCACTAGCACTATCAAAGCGATTAAGTAATTTCAGTAAATCAAAATTTTTACCTGTCCCTGCTCTTGGTGTCGTTATTTCTACACCTTTCTGGGTATTCATCTCGGCTTGCATTGTCATTTTTCTAAGTTCAAATTCTCTTTCAATCTGTAATTTTCTTTCTTCTGCTTCAATCTGTAATTTTCTTTCTTCTGCTTCAATGTGCAATCTTCTTTCTTCTGCTTCCATCTGCAATCTTTGTTCTTCCATCTGTAATTGCTCTTCAAGACTTAATCTTTTTTTCCCCGCTTCCATTTTTTCTTCTGCTCTTTATTGTTTGATAATATTACCTCAAGTCGGTCTCTTATGGAATCTTCATCAGAGTTTTCCCATTTTTTTATTGCTTCGATTAGCGAACGAGTAGTTACTTTTTCAGGAAGATTTATTTCGCATTCTTTGCATAGTTCAGTCAAATCTCTTTTTCTCACTTTTTTAAGAAAAGACATTATGTTACACTTTCCTTTTTATTTTTAAATCAAACCATTTAATTAAACAAATCTGGGTCAAGCCCCTATAAATATATAGGATTTACTTATCTTAAGAAATCCTACTCAGCATTTTGCTCATATAGCAATTTTATTCAAATAGAATTAAACAATAAATACGTTATATTTTTACATTACGACCTTCTTACATACTGCTAATACATTTGCTTTTTAAATTACTCGTGTGACTGTTACTATCTCGAGATCGTGATAATATAAATTATTGATATAAATAGAATATAAATTGTCTTAAATAGTTTCTTGAGTTTAGGATAATCTATTGTCAACGGTTTAATTATAAAAATTTATCCTACAGATATATGTTATTCAATTTCACTATTGGATGTTCCTTATTGTAACTAATATGGACTATATTACATTAAATTTTCTTATTATAATATTCATGTGTCAATAATTAATCTTTCAGGTCTAAATAAAAATACCATTCATGAATTGTTCTTACAGAAAACAATAATCGTTCTAAAACGTAAAACTTGTTTTCAACAACTTTTATATTTTAGAATATGCAGTATTTTTGTTTGTTATTATGAAGTTTCATGTTACTACGTTATTATATATTACACTATTATTTGTTATTATTTATTATATGTTATGATGAAGCCTATAATGTTTAAATTGCATACCATTTTTATTTCAAGGTATGTAGTACTTTAACAAGGTATATACTTTAAATCCCGAACAAATATATGTTAAACAACAGCACGCAACCTATTAATACGTTAGATGTATATCGAGCCATCTTCTTTTGGCAGTTGAAAAAAATATATAAATAGTGTCCATTTGCTTATATTTAAAACCGTTTTTCCTATGAATAATAATAATAAAAAAAAAAATAGAAAGGTCTTTACAATTACATCAACTTAAACGTTAATGCCATTTTGATGTTCTAAAATTATTATTATTATTTGACAAAAGTAAATTTTCTTGTCTACAGTTACCGTATCATCATTCAATACATTCAATATATCGATATTCTGATTACATGCAATATACTATTTATAATACGTAAAAAAAAAAAAAAAAAGGAAAAGAAAAGAAAGAAAGAATGAATGAAGGCTCATTTTTGACAATCTGTTTCGGAAACAACTCATTGGTACATCAAAGTATCTGGTCTGAGAAACGTTTTGAATGATAATGACCTCAAGAAAATCAAAATTAACACGGTCAAGTTTTTATATAATTTTAAACCGATTTATTCTTATTCAAGTTATCGGGTGAAACCACTTATATCACTTCGTCGGCTCCGCAACAGAACTATCCAGTATTATATCGCTATAATAATGCTAAATTCTTAAAAATATCAAATTAAGTAAAATTCAAGGTGAGGTATTTGGAAATTATTAAATTTAACAGCACCCGAAATTCTTTTATAGACGAGCAAAGGAATTTAATTGAGTTTTGATTCAAATTGAGAGTTTTTTAAACATCATCAAACGTTTTTAAATTTTGCTGAAGTTACAGTCCATAAAAAGTGGTAGAATCAGAAAACAATGAAACGTTTTTGAAGGTAAATACTTACAATTGTTTTCTAAAATATTTCTTTATATATAAAACATTTTTGAACCTTTTTTGCAGCAATTTAAAAGCACTGTAAACGCTAAAAAGTTCTTTAACATAACAGTCACTCAATATTTGACCAAACTGCTCTCTATTACATAAATTTGCAGAGATTATACACACAATTTTATAATGTATTGATGCTATAGCTTGTGATTTTAAAGCTTCGCCTGCATAATTGTCTATCCAACTAAAGGTAAGGTATTCGTAAATTATTAAATTAACTTTAGCAGCATCCGAAATTTTTTTAAACACCAGTGAAAGAATTTACTACAGTTTTGATTCAACATCAGAGTTTGCAAAATATCATCATATGTTTTTAATTTTTACTGAAGTACAGTAAAAAGTGATATAATAATCCGAAATCAATGAAACGTTTTTGAGAGAAAATATTTAAATTTGCTTTCCAGACTATTCTTTTATAGATAAAACATTTTGAACCTTATTTACATTACAAGCAGTGCAAAAAGAAAAAAATCTTTAATATAACAGTCACTCAACGTTTGACTGTGCAAACTAACCTCCATTACGTAAATGTAAAAATTTGTAAATCAAACTAATCTCTATTACGTAAATGTGTAGAGATTATAGATACAATTTTATGATATATTGATGCTATAGCTTGTGATTTCAAAACTTCGACTGCATAATTGTCTGTACAAATAAATGCATGGTATTTGTAAATTATTAAATTTAACAGAACATTATTTTTTTTTTTTTAAACACCAGTGAAAGAATTTACTAGAGTTTTGATTCAACATCAGAGTTTACAAAACATCATCATATATTTTTAAATTTTGTCAAAAGTGCAGTACATAAAGAGTGGTATAATCTGAAATCAGTGAAATGTTTTTGAGAGTAAATACTTGAATTTGCTTTCCAGAATATTCATTTCTATATAAAACTTTTTGAACCTTGTTTGCAGCAATTTACAAGCAGCGTAAAAAGAAAAAAATCTTTAATATAGAAGCCACTAAACGTTTGACTGGGCAAAATAATCTTTATTACGTAAATGTGCAGAGATTATACATACAATTTTATGATACATCGATGTTATAGCTTGTGATTATAAAGCTTCGACTGCATAATTGTCTATCCAACTGAAGGTAAGGTATTTGTATATTATTAAATCTAGCAGCAGCCAAAATTTTTTTAAACACCAGCGAAAGAATTTGCTAGAGTTTTGATTCAACATAAGAGTTTGCAAAACATCTTCATATGTTTTTAAATTTTGTTAGAAGTGCAGTGAATAAAAAGTGGTATAATCTAAAATCAGTGAAACGTTTTTGAGAGTAAATATTTGAGTTTGCTTTCCAGAATATTCCTTTCTATATAAAACTTTTTGAACCTTATTTGCAGTAATTTACAAGCGTTGTAAACATAAAAAAATTATTAATATAACAGTCCATCAAAGTTTGACTGTAAACTGATCTCTATTACGTAAATGTGCAGAGATTATACATGTAATTTTATGATGTATTGATGCTATAGCTTGTGATTTTAAAGTTTCTACTTCATAATTGTCTATCCAACAAGAGTTTAAAATTTCCAATAAATGTTTGCTCAAAGGTTTATCATGTAGTTTACTTATTCATATACAATATTAATTTTCTATATTCATTTAAAAGAAATTAAGTTTGAAAACTTTACTTAAGAGCAGTTACTGTGCTTTCAGAAATCGGCACTCATCTAAAAATATCTATCTAATGTAAATTAAATCTAATGTGAACTCAATTGATCTCTAATTATTAGTAGCATGTGAGAGTAATATTTTATATTTTAGCAAAAACTGATAATAATGATGTAAACATATGGGCATTTTATTTACAATTTCTATGATATACTCTTGCTAGAGCCCGTGAATTAAAACTTTTAAATCTTTATTGTTTTTCTGCCGAAATTTAAGACATCCAACTTAACATGTAATAAAAGAAGTATAATGCTGTAATTCAGATTTGTAACTGCATAACCTTGTAAATTTAACACTTACAGAAAATTATTATTTCTTTTTTCTAAATTAAGTACGCAAATAAGTTTAATCTTGCAGTATTGTTCAACTATGTTATTTTAATTTGACTCACTACTTCGGAAAAAATCTTCAGACAATTTGAGCAATTATTTAGTAAATGTCTTTACTTCGTTTAAACATTATTTTTTTTTTATTTATTTATTATTTTTTAAGAAAATCTCAAAGTTATGAAATTAGCGTAAGTTAGTGTGGTATCATACTTTGAAAAATGGTGAATTAATTATTTACATAATGATTATTCTTCTAATTTGAAATTTGTTACTTTGACAATATATATGCAACACAATGTTCTAAAAATGGCTATTTATACAAGTATTTTCCCAAAGGTGACATTTTCATGAACTACAGCTTATTTATTTATTCTTTAATCAGGATTAGACAGAGAAAATTATAATGGAGAGCTAAACATGCGTTCTCCCTTAAAGCTTATTTGATTATTTTTTAAACCATTTAAAAAGTAATGGAAAATATAAGAAATTGATGAATATATGTAGTTATCCATTTACATTCTTTTTAGTATGAAAGTTACAATATAAGTCAATCTCTATTACTGTTGCAAGAAACAATAACACTAAATAACTTTAAAAAGAAAAGCACTTTCAAAAATCCGACTTACAGTAAATTGAAATAAAAGTTGTAATTGTTTATAATATTTTAATGAAATTCCATTTTATTAAACTCATTTTCATATTCGAATCGAAGTATCCGGAAATCGATGTCTGATTGTTTTTAAAAATGAAATTAAATATATTCTTTCCGGACTATCGAAAACAAAAGATGTATGGAAATTGTTTTAAAATTGTCATCATCTGATTTTTTACCAAGAAAATTTCTCTCAGATTGATTTTTTTTCTATTCAAAATGCCTTTCGGGCCTACCGTGGCAGAGTGCTTATGTCATCACACTGTTAATCGCCTTCGAGCGTAGGAGAGTGGGTTCGATTTCTGCGCTGGCCACGAGTGTTTTTCCAGTTCTTCGTATTGTACTTCTGTCATGTGCTATCTGACCTTATCTGACGAAGATTTACAAGCGGACTCCTAGAATCAAGCATACAAATCTGATGTATATGTGTTATCAGTAAACTAAACTAAAAATTCCTTCCAAATGTAACGTTGGAAGTTTAGGAATTTCAGGAAACTAGATTCAAATTAGAAACACCTATATCATATTTTTATCTAATAAAATTACCCTGAAAATATAATTTAGAAATATCTATTCCTTTTATTATAAATTTAATTTACAGTCCTGGTGAGAAAAAAAAAAGAATATGGATATGCAGAAAAGTATAACAATTGGGTTTCGTTATTTCTACAAAAAGGAGAGGTTTAAAGCTACATTTTTTAAGAAAACAAACTTCCAAGGAAGATTACTATTCACATTTTTGAATTATCTGACGACATATTCAAAGACATTCGAAAAAGTACACGTCCGTTTCATTCCACAAATTGGTATATTACCTAATGGTACGTTGGTGGGATTACTAGATTATATGAATAGATCAGAAGTTGATATTGGATTTCAATCACATATCATAAATGAAGTAGACACAAAAATAGTTGATTTTTCTTACCCGTATTCACTTTTTTCTGCAACATTTATTATTCAAAAACCTGAATACAAACCACAGCCATTCGGTATTTTTCGGACATTTTCTGGACAATTATGGATCACAATCATTTTAGCACTGATTGTAATTTCAATAATAAACTATCTTACTTTTAAATGGAGATATTCACTCGATAGAATTTTGCTTCACTCAATTGCAGTCTCTCTAAGACAAAATTCACAATTTAAGGCTGTTTTTCTTTCAGAAAATTTTCTAATCTATACATGGATTATTGGAGCAATGATTCTTTGTTTAGCTTATGAATCTGTTGTTCTTTCTCTTCGGACAATTCCTCCTGTCAATGAAATTAAAGATGTGTCACACCTGGTCACAGCTGTTAAAACCGAGGAATATCATTGCGTAACTCAAATTGTTTCACCTGTTCGAGGTTTGCTTTCACAAACTAAACTAGAAGACTTAAAAATTCTTGCACTAGATCTTAAGAAGAATAATATAAGTTATTATCATGAATTAAATGATTTTCTCTTTGATATAAAAAAGAAGAATCTCGCTTTCCTGGTAAATACAGATGACGCTAATTATTTAAAAATTGGTAAAAAGTTCATTTCGAATGATCATTTTCTTGAAACAATAGCAGCAACGATGGTCAGGAAAAACTTTTGCTGCAAAAAGTTGGTTGAAATTTTTATTCACAGAATGATGGCTTCGGGTCTTTATAAAAAATATAGACATGATGCATTTTTTTTATATCGATTGCCATTTTTATTAAAGTATCAAGAAATAGGCAACAGCAATGGACAAATAACTTTGACAGACGTTGCTCCTGCATTTATATTTTTACTGATTGGTTACTTTATATCGGTTTTAGCACTGATAGGAGAAATAATATTTAATAGAAAGCAAAACCAGAATATCGTAAGGATAAAGAGAGAAAAAAATCTTCAGAAGGAAAAAGAAAAAATATTCAGGAAAAGCAAAGGAAAAAAAAAACTTACGGTAAAAGAAAGAAAAATCTTTAGAAAGAAAAAGAAAGAGAGAAAGTGAATGTATGTAGTAAATGCTTTGCTCAATTTTACTATGGAATCGGCACATCCTTGTACCAAGCTACATTTGTATAACTTTCTGCCAAGCAGAATTTTGCCGTACTGTACTTCTCAGAAATTTTTGATTGATTTTTTAAGGAATATTTTGAAATATTATACTATCAATACCATATATATATATAATTATTTCTGTGATTTATTATTTGTTTTCCCTCTCATAAGTTTAATGGTCCTTTTTTATTATCATTCAGGTCGGCGTAAGTATTTTAAGTTACTATCGTAACTCATTGGTTCTTAATCTATATCGCAACTTTTTGTGAAATTCCTTCCTCTATGTTAAATTCAGTTCTATATTTTAGTGAGCTGTTATTGTTTTAGTTCTAATAATAGCTAAATTTTAAGATTAAATTTTATTACGATATCTATTATTTATATATATATATATATATATATATATATATTGAATAATGTTTTTTTTCAAAGTGAAAATCTGAGAAGAAAAAGTTAAGAACAGTAAATATAAAGACAAAAATGAAATGAATAAAATGAATTCACTACTGACTGAGAACGTTTCTGGAATATGTTTTCAGAGCAATTTGAATTTTCAAAACCTCCTAATTCCAGTCTTAAGCATCTTGTAAAGCTGTATCTATTGCACAGTGAAAAAAAGCAGAAATATTGATATTTTCATAGATTTAAAAATGGAATATGCCGATGAAAGTGAAAAATCCTTGGGTGACCCACAGTAACAAAATTTTAAAGAAGAAAAAAAATATCCGAGAAAAAGTGAGGAGAACGCAGGAGTGTTGTGATGGTTTAAAGGTAAAAATTTTGCAGTCTGTCTGATGGAGATTACCATCTATTTCTGATACTGTTTTATTTTGTGAATTTATTTTATAAAACTATTTTGTGAATTAATCTTGTGATTCATTTTGTTAGTCGTGATCATTATACACTCTCTGTGTCCTATTTCTAGAAAGTAGAGAAGTATGCATGGTATGATTTGATATAAAGTATGGCTTTATGCATATAGAAAAATGAAGTAAACTTATGGTAAAGATGAGACTGATTTTGAATGAACAATTAAAACTTACGATAAATTCTAGGAAGTTTCATTATTGAGAGTAGATATATTAATCAAAATTGTAAATATGAATATTAATAAATTTCTCTCTGTATGTGTGTACATATGACGATAAATTGAGAAATAAATTATAATTCTAAATTACATGGAAGTGTCTTTCATGGGCAATCCTGCCCCCTCTATCTTGTAGAGAATAGAAATATCGAAAAGCTTCTGAAAGGATATGGGTGTTAAACATGAAAAAAAAAAAACACCTTTAACCCCTAACGTCTCAAAGATTAAAGCACAAAAATTGATAGAAATTGAATCCAATATTAAATGCATTAATACAATACAATGATATAAAAGAATACATTAACAACCATATATAGTTAACCTCATCACTGACTGACTTTTTCACGCTTAAAAAACTAAGAGATTTCCTTGAACTTTGTCTGTGTATGAACGCAAGTTGCCACCTAATTTTCATACTTTAGTTAATTTAAAAAAAAATCTAATTGTCCGATTGATAAGCTGTTTAATCCGACGGATTCAGAAACATCGTCCCTTTCATTTGGTACCTTATTTGTAACGAACTTTTGATTGGATTTTTTTTTTAATTTAGTAAAATATGAAAATAGACATAGCTTTAAAATAGACATTTAAATTTTTAATTGTTGCTTTTTTTTTTTTTTTTCTCAAGCATAAAATAAAATATGTTTTCATGTGGGAAAAAAAAAAAAAAAAGATAAAATTATAATATATTAAATTTGCTCATGCATATGAAAAAATGACGTCTATAAAATACTAATAATGATTTTAAATTTTAAAGGTAACGAAGAGATAAATAAAGTGAGAAACTTTCGCACGGGCTTGCTAGCAAATGAATTATTTGAAGTGAGAAATAAATAAAATGAAATGATCATTTTTCAATGGGTGCCTTAATCGCCCTACAACAAACTAGTTTACTTATATGTTTAATACCATTTTTCTTTTGAAGACCCCTCCGTGGAGGATCGAAATTGTGATGGTATTTCTCCAGATCATTCTTAGGGGGGCGCCCCAGACCACCGCCTATTGCCTATTGCACAGCATTAGTGCGACTTTAAACTCAACCAACCAACAAGATTATAAAGAAAATTTATTATTTATTTATTACTATTATTTTTAATTATTAGTTGTAAGTCCATTAATAAACTATGAAAAATTTAAATGGATATAGTCAATCCATAAAATTTTGTTCTTCAGCATCTGCAGTATTTCTAAGACAAAAGTCGATATTTAAGGTAAATATTCTTACTAAATTCATTAATTTACACATGGGTTTTTGCAGCGATGCTTCTTTGTTTGACTTAAAAATCTGCTGTTTTCTTTTTTCGTGCAATACCTCCTGCGTCATTAAAATTAAATATGTGTCACGCCTAGCCACAGTTGTTAAGGGGTTTCGAAGATATGAAAAAGCATATTTTCTCTCTCTCTCTCTCTCTCTCTCTCTTTTTTGAATATAATAAATGCATTTTTTTTTCTTTCTTTCTTTTTTTTTTTTTAAGAGCAACATTTAAACATTATTTTATAATGTTTTCATTAAAAGTTTCGAAAATTCAGCCGGTGGGAACTGGGTTTTTTGGAGAAAAGTGATGGAGACGATTCAGAAAAGTGGTGAAGACGATTTCTCAAAAACTTATGCACCGGTCTTACTTAAATTTTGCACACTTCTTCAAAATAGAATTAACTAGTGCTTGAACTGAATATTTTTCTTTCCTTTTCTTTTTCTTTTTCTTTTCTTTTCTTCCTTTCTTTTTTTTTTTTTTTTTTTTTTTTTTTTTTTATTACAACTAATTTTACAAGGGGTAAAAGTGCATTAGTGTTTGAGAAATCGTGTCCACCACTTTTTTGAAGGGTCTCCAGAAACCAAGGTTTACCGACTGAATTTTTAAAATGTTTAAAGAAAGTTTTATAAAATATTCTTTAAATATTTCTTTTTTATTTGTACATCTTTTATGATATTAAAAACAAATGTTAAACTATGCTTTTTCTTAGCCTTCGAAACCCCTGAAACACCTTAAAATAGGAGAAAATCATAGTGTATAAGCAATACAACTTATCGTGAATTTAACCTATTTTCTTCTCTATGGTATTAAAATGTCTGTAAAAACATATTTTATAAATATATAGAGTCGGGACATTGGGAGGGATGGGACACCTAAAATTATTCTTAAAATAAACATTGTTTTTAATTTTTGACACTTCCACCAGGTGAAGTAACTACAGCTCCATATTTGTTGCTATGTATCACTTTAGTTGGAAATCTCTTTAAGTTTATGTAACAAAAAAAAAAAAAAAAATTATAACACCAAAAATAAAGAATTGCTTAATTTTCAAGGCAAGTTTTCAACGTCACTCACTGATGTTACCATAAGTACTTTTCATATTTTATATACCTAATAATATAACTTTTATGAATTAGTAGCTAAATTAAACCTAGAAGTAGCATGTGTCTAATAATAAATTATTTTTTTGAAAAATAATGGAAAGGAAGGGATGGGACAGAGCAGCTCAGGGAGGGATGGCACATGTAGAAAAAGGAAGAAGCATGAAGATTCTGATACTCCTTAAACAGAAAATATCAAGAGGCTAATGAATGAATACATGGAAGGAAAAACGCACGAAACAAATTCAAAATCATGGAAAATAATTGATGTGGCACTCACATGACTTTTGTTTACCCTTTTAACTTTTAAAAATACTTTTTTTACCATATATGTATGAGGAATTAATTTTTATTCCTGAGCAGTTTTCCTGGACATGGTAAAATATACAAAAGAAATTACATTCACCAATTACAGTTAGGATTTCTTGGTAATATTTGTTCTTGAGATATGCTAATAACGCACACAGACTAGCCACTAAAAACCTTATTAATATTCAAGGAACCACAAAACATGTAAACATAACAAAAATTTAATTTTGAGTATTTTAACTAAAAAAGAGTACTTTCTCTGCTAGAAGTAAAAAAAATAAATAAAAATAAATAAATAGAAAGATGAACTGATGGAGCATTTGAAAATTTTTATTTAAGTGGTACATTATACTCTAATGTTGGATAAAATAAATGTTATTAGTAATTACTTAACCTTACATACAACGTGTCCCACTGTTTTTGTCATTTTTCGTAGTATGTCTGTATATTATGCATTTATTTTAACTTTATAAACATGTCCCATCCCTCCCTCATATAAGAGAGGGTTGGGACATTTTTATTACTATGTTAATTGGCTTATAAAATTAATATTTTAATAATTACCATCAAACTTATATTTTTAAAAGATGTTAAAATGCTTCAATTTGTTTCTCTGAATCTTACAGTGTTGTATCAGTAAAAGTAAATTTGTAAAAAATATTTTTGTCAAAACTGTCCCATCCCTCCCTACTCTCCCACATATACAAGGTGTTCCAAAAGTCCCACACACCCCACCTAACTCGAAAATGAATCGGAATTGTGAAAAATGGCGAAATATGTATTCAATGAATTCGAGAGGGACCTCTTTTGGTGAAAAAAGTTTGAGCCTAAGGGAGCTAGGGGGGCTGCTACGGAGGGCAACTTTAAAATTTCAAATGGGAAGGTATATAATGTGATACATCCCTGGAAACGTCTTTTCAAAACAATGAATTTGATTTAAATAGTTTTGCCCTACGATGATTATTAAAGGAGATACATTAGTTTTTAGACTTTTGAAGTATGGGTTTTATATTTATGTATCCCTTTTAATAATCATTGAAGGACAAAACTATTTATATCAAATTCATTGTCTTGAAGAGATGTTTCCAGGTATGTATCACAAGACATACTTCCCTGTTTGAAACTTTAAAGTTGCCCTCCCAGCAGCACTCCTACCACCCCCTTGCACGGGCCCAAACGTTTTTGGGCAAAGTATGTCTTGTGATACATCCCTGGAAGAATCTTTTCAGGACAATGAATTTGATATAAATAGTTTTGTCCTGCAATGATTATTAAAGGCGATACATAAGTATAAAATCCACATTTCAAAAGTCTAAGAACTAATGTATCTCCTTTAATAATCATCGTAGGGTGAAACTCTTTATATAAAATTCATTATTTTAAAAACACGTTTCCAGGGATGTATTACAAGACATACTCTCCTATTTGAAATTTTAAAGTTGCCTTCCCTAGAAGCACCCCTAGCTCCCCTTAGCCCAAACTTTTTTCACCAAAAGAGGTCCCTCTCGAATTCATTGAATACGTGTTTCGCAATTTTTCACAATTCCAATTCATTTTCGAGTTAGGAAGGGGTTGTGGGACTTTTGGAACCTCCTGTACATATATAATAATGATTTTTGTGATATTTCAAAATTTGCTGTTTTTAAAAAAAATATGTCAGAGATAAATATTTGAAAAAATCCTAAAAGGTCAAAAATTTTCAAAAATATATTTCATTAAATAATTTTATTAAACATTAATTCATTTTTTATTAAATAACCTTTATATAAATGTATATACAGAACTTTTTAGCAATATAGAAGCAATAAGTTTTACCAAAATTTTGTAGATAGTGGCAAAAAAAAAAAAAGCACTTTTGAGAAAAGAACGTTAAAGAAATTCAAGAAAGTTCAGTATTGACATCAGGTACAATTTTGATCATAAGATTTGAACCAAACTACTTACAAGGAAACATTCAAAAGGTGCCGTCTTCAAAAAAATATTGAAAAAAATATATGTGATTTTACTCTTTATAAAACAACAGAAAGTGAAAAAATTATCGGCTGAAATGAACTACAGCGACCACAAAAAATTATCAAAATTAAGCATTTTTGGCCATTTAGCGCTGTTAGGTGATAAAATGGCTAGCACCGAGATTGCCGTGTACGAACAGAACCGTGTTTTGCTTCTCCGCCAAGTACTCAAAATCAATCGCCTAACAGTGTGAAATCAAAAAATACGTTTAATTTTGATAATTTTTTGTAGTAGCTGTAATTCATTTCAGCCGATAATTTTTTCATTTTCTGATGTTTTATGAAGAGTAGAATCATATATATTTTTTGCAATATTTTTTGAAGACGACACTATTTGAATGCTTCTTTGTTAGAATTAAAAAAATGAAACCTTGTATAAAACTATATTGTGAGCCTTATATTGTAAGTCTTATATGTATAAAATAATGGTAAGAGCGATTTTTCTTTTCTACAAAAAAATGGAAGAAAATAGCCAAAAATGCAATTTTTTTTTCATTTTTAAACTTTAAAGTATGGTAATTTTGAGTTTGATGACAAAAACGACGATTTAGCGGCAACGAATGAAGTTTTTGCTTTTAACTAAATGGAAGACAAAGCGGAAAATAATGATTGACATTCGGTAAATGAGTTGTTTTGATGAGTGCGATGTCTCAACGAAGTTATTTAAGCGATTCAGAAGTTTGCAGAGTTGTTGGTCGGTTACAAAAGAGTCAATCTCAAGCCGAAGTAGCAGAAGCCACCGGAGTTTCACAAAGTGTGATTTCTAGGATATGGACCCGTTTTTTGAAGAATGGAAATGCAGGCTGAAGACCAGGGCTAGGTCGTAGGCATGTAACAACGCTCAATAAAGATCGATACTTACCGCTAACGGCTCACTCTCAGAAATGGATATTCAAATTTCACGAAATTTTCTTTAATTTTGACGAAACCGTTTCTAGGGAAATACTCCGAGGGAATATTTTGTCAAATTGAGAAAATTAATTTCGTCACTTGTTTGAACATACGAATTTCGTCAAAAGTAAAGATACATTTTTTCATCCTAGTTTCATGATACAGAATAAAATACAAATTATAAAATTATAAAACTACTTGCAAGTTCGTTGCTTTAGGTATTAAATCCTGATTATATTTAATGAAAATATAAATAAAACAGAGCAAACAAATAAAAATCATTTGAACATTTATTTGACAGCTTTGAGACCTATAGTTACAATGATTTTTGTCTCAATTGATCCATATTTTTACAGAAATTCGCAGAAACAAACGCACACAATATTTTATAGACATAGGGCATCACAAACATCCATTCCCGCACCGCGATTCGAACCCGGGACGTGGAAATCCAGAAGGCAGTGCCCTACTGGCCGAACCACCAGGCCGGCAAATAAAAGTAATTGTAACGTAAAGTCGAAACAACACAGGAAAAAAAATCCAATATGGCGGTAATGAAAATGTAATTGTGAGTAAAAAGTTTCGTCAAATATTTGAGAGTTCACGTTTCAAAAATCACGTGATCACTTGACTAAATGGTTGTCAAAAACAACTAAATTAAGCCCGAGGATGTCTGAATCGTCAAAATTAAGTATATTATTTCTGAGCGTGCTCAGAGATACCGAAATGCGAAATATGAATGCCACTTTTCTTCAACAACAACTTCGTCCGGCAACTTACACCACAGTTTCGATTAAAACTGTCCTCCACGCTGGAGGTATGCATGCTCGCCAACAAATGATATATGTTACGTTAAGAGCAGGGCACTGTCGAGCATGCAGGGAGCAGTCAAAAGAAAATGTGAACTGGAAGAGAAATGAATGGCGCAATGTTCTTTTCTCTGAGGACTCCCGTTCTCTGTTCATGCTGTTAACCCTTTCAGTCGCAGTGTTCCCGCTGACGGAACACCTAATTTTAATTCTCAAGAGCAAAAACTCATTCCGGAAATGTTTTAGCAAAAATTTACATTTATAACATAGCAAAAAAGCCTCTTTTTTTTAACCTGAAAATTTGAAATTTCTTTTATTTTAATTTTGTTCATAAATTCCGGTGGCAATGTAATTTAAACGATCCGAATTACCCTGCGCCGCAAAGGGTTAATAGGCGTATTTTCATCTGGAGGGAACAGGGCACTAGAAACAGTTCTGAGTTCGTGCTCGGCAGCGTCATATTTGGCAGTGTGTGTGTGCGTGGGGGGGGGTCTATGCCAGCACCCCCCCTTGATGAACGTACCGATCTCCACATCATTCGAAATGAAGATCTGACACGGTCGCCGCTATAAGGACGAGATCCTCAGACCTATTGTTAGAGCGTGGAGCCGGTTTCAAACAGTTTGAGTCGAAGCTATGGTGTCAGTAGCTGAGCGAAGGTACTGTTGAAGAAGAGTGGCATTCATATTTCGGTGTCTCCGAGCTATTAGCGGTAAATATAGATCTTCACTGGTCATTGTTGTACTTCTATGACCTTGCCCTGTGTGAAATCGAAAATCACATATTCTAAATTACATATTAGATTTGAAAATTTAATTCATTTTCTATTTTTATAAAAAGCGATCTAAAACGTCTGCGGTTTTAGCTAGCAAAATATCAAATTTATTATCTCTGTTTCTTTCAATCTATACATATAAAAGAGTACTTCCACTCACTCACTCACTCACTGACTCATCAACGCACAGCAAAATCTACTCGAACCACTGACTCGAAACTGGGCCAGATTATAGAACATATAGTGTAAGCTCCCCCTAATAAGCGATTTTGCGAAATTCGCCCCCCAAGGGGGAGTAGGGGACAAAATGTGATTTCACAAAAAACTTCATATCTCAAAGAGAAAAACAGATATCCGTAAAATTTTTGCTTTAAAATATAGGTAACACAAATATCTAAAAACAAATTTCTAGAATTTTAGAAATTCGGTCCCTAAGGGGGGAAAGGGGGCAAAACGTGATTTCACATGCGCAAAACGTGGTTTAGCATACTCCTATATATCTCAAACAAAAAAACAGATATACGTAAAATTTTTACTTGAATAGCTAATACAAATACCTAAAAACCAATTTCTGGAATTTTAGAAATTCAGCCCCCGAGAGGGGGGAGAAGGGGCAAAACATGATTTGAAATAGTCCTTTATATCGCAAACAGGAAAAAAGATATATGTGAGACTTTTGATCTAAAATATAGCTCCCATAAATACATGAAAACTAATTGCTTTAATTTTAGAAATTCGTCCCAGGTGGGGCGGGAAAGGGGGGGCTATGGGGCAAAAAAATAGAAATACAGTTAGACCGTTCAAAATTGGAGCAGATAAGTTTTAGACGCCTGCAAGTCAAATGAGGATATTTTCGAAAGTGTAAAGTTATTAGGAGGGCCAGAAAGGGAGGTGGCGGGAGGGGGCAAAAAAAAAAAAACAGAGTTAGATCGTTCAAAATTGGTACACAGAGGTTTTTGATACTTACAAATTGATTTCGAATATTTTCGAATTTGTAAAGTTATTAAGAGGGGCGGGGAGGGGGGGCGGAGGGGCAAAAAATAAAAATAGAGTTAGGTCGTTCAAAATTGGTACATAGGGTTTTCTTTATACTGACTAATCGATTACGGATATTTTCGAATTTGTAAAGTTATTAGAAGGGGTGGGAAGGGGGGGGGCGGAAGGGAAAAAATAAAAATAGAGTTAGGTCGCTCAAAATTGGTACATGGAGGTTTTTGATACCTACAAATTGATTGCGAATATTTTCGAATTTATAAAATTATTAGGATAAACGGGCGGGGTGAAGGACAAAAATATGTTAATAAGAATTAGATCACTGAAAATTAGTGTTGCTAGGTTTTGAGGCCCGATAAATCGATTGCGGATAGTTTCAAAAGTACGGAATTATTACAAGGGGCGGGGACGAGCGCAAGGGTAAAAATAAAGAAATTCAAATAGAATGTTAGAAATTAGTATTATTAGGTTTAAAAGCCCGAAAGAACGAGAGTATTTTTTAAAGTCTAAAATAATTAGGAAGGGCGGGAATGGTAGATGCGCAGGCAATGGGGGCCCGGACCGATTACTCCACCGATGGGAGAGGATTATTTTTTGTATTTTATATTTATGTTTTTCCCTTACGGTAATATAGGGATGCATTAAGAGTGTGAATCATAAATGCGCGCGCGCAGCGCACAAGTGGGAACCCGATGCGACATTTTTTCCAATCAAATTTTTTTTTTTTTTTTTTTTTTTTTTTTTTTTTTTAATAAGCATGATAAAAAAATTTAAGGAATTTTGAGAATTCATTAACAATAGCGATTCATTTAAAAATAGTGACCAGCGAAGCGGGCGTAGCCTGCTAGTAAATAAATAAATAAGTAAGAGATAAGGCTAGTCTCGCACAGTGAGCTAGGATGTTCGATCTTTTCATCTCAGTAAAGTAAAATAGAATAAAATCTTCGCTGATGTGTCACTCTTGAAGCAAAGAGCAGATGCTTGCGCTCTTTGAAAAGAAATTATGTACTTTGTATCGGCTAAAAGATTTATGAAACCATAAATTCTTGTGGTTAGATTTATAACGTAGGGGAAAGTTGGACAAAACGGGATACCATTCTTGGTTTATTTTACTACGGAAAATATGTTGAAGAAAACCACACATTTTTTTTTTTTTTTTTTTTTTTATAACTACAACATTTATTGAAACACACAAAAAATACATATTTAACTAATTGTAATGATTGCAAAATAGTAAAAACATGTATTTACCAAACTCTGACACATCTCGTTTTAGCATACCTGGGTTGGATAAAACGGGATAGGGATTATAATATGTTTAATTTTTTGTGTAAAACTAACTGAAAAGCATAATTAACTGACAGAAAACTGTAAAGCAAAATTTACGCTTGAAAGAACAATATCTTCAGTAATCTGACACTTAAAATGAGAGTTTTTTATGTTTTTATTTACAAAATGGAAAAGAAACCTTTTATTTAGGCCTGTAGCAGAACAAAAGTCACATAAAAGGGCATTAGAACACACTTCATGAGCCCATTCTTGGCATCCAGAACATTGAATCCAACCTTCACTAGCCTTAGAATCGACGTACAGTGCATTACAATATATGAAGGTTTCTCCTCCCTCTGTTTCATCTTCAGGCAATGAAGACATGCATTCGTGGCTGTTTTCTGAAGGTTTATTAAACTTTTCTATGTTTTGACTTTTAACATCAGGATTAGGCGTTCTTTTGCATTCTTTTTTTTAGGCCTACTTTCAGGTTTGGCTGGACCTGGTAGCTCTTTTTCTTCCTCTTTTCCATTTCCTTTTCTTATAAATTTCTTTTTTGGAATTTTTAGAAGGATTTCTTAGCAGCCTTTTCTTTAATTTTCTTGGTTCTTTCTTGTAATTTTATCGTCCTTTCTATTTCTCACTCTTACACGGAGATGATGTTATTACTGCAGTCTCTTTTTTCTCTTATCAGCCTTGTTTTCTGGGCGAGGTCCTTTGACTTGAAATACAGGTAGAACAAACTTTGGAGAAATGATGTGTGGTAGCTTAGGATGATAACAAGACAGTTCTGATCCTTTCTCCCATGAGGATGTTGTTGGTTAGTCTGGCTGTAGGTTGTCTCCTGACAGGTTTGTTGACTGGTCTATTCCTATGATGTCCCTTGAGAAAAGTATATAAAAAACTGTATCCGTTTTATCCAACTCATAAGTGTCCCGTTTTGTCCAATTCCGACGCTTTTCAAAATAAACATGGCTCCTGCCTAAACGCGAAAGGAAAATTAGATAGACTACACATGCGAATATTCGTTAATAAATGCTTAATCAAATGTAATATTCGCCAGAATTGTTTTCCCATATATGTAGGCAGTATAATGTACAAAACAACGCACGTAAATGTAGAAAGTGCCAAGAAAACAGAATAAAAGTTCTAAGAACTACAGCTTTCCATCAATTAGTTGTCTCGAGACGGGACGAACTGAGAATGATGTAATGACGGCCGAGAACAAGTTTCTGTCGTCGTCTGCTCGATAGCAGTACTAGGCAGGTCCCTAGGCGACGTATCTCGTTTTATCAAACTCTTCCCTACGTTTTTAACTTTCCCATGAGCTTTTAACGATATTTTTGGCTAACATTAATGTCACCAATATATTTTAAAAAATGATACGAATTAAAGCATAACGGGAAAAATGGGTGTTGCTTTTGGTTACTTTCTGATTGAAGTTTGGCGTGTAATTTGTGGTTTTTGATGAGAAGTAATTGAGCCAAATTTTTGTCACTTTTTCGTCGACTGTCAAGATGTAAGGACTCTTCATGTTTGTTCTGTTCTCCCCATGTCCTCATCTCAGCAAAAGAATAACTTTTTTTTATCATGTATATATTGTAATAAATAAGTTATTTGTAAATCTCTAATTGGATGTTAATTTTGGAGTATTTTGGCAAGATTTGATTGCGATATTTTATCAAGACTTTAAAGCAAAATAAAATAGTTCATGTCAGCTTGTATATCCTGGATTATTGTGAATTGAGCTCAAATTGACGGCCTATTTCGTGTTTGAATCAAGGATTTGATATATACTATATACTTTAATAGCAACTCTTCTTCATCGTTACTGAATCTTCTGAAGAAATAATGTTTATTCTAAATAAGCTATCTACACAGATTCACAAATTATATCATACCTTGGTCTTCGGCTTGGATTTCCAATTTTCAAAAAAACTTTTCCATATCCTGTAAATCACACTTTGTGAAACTCCAGTGGCTTCTGCTTCTTCGGCTAATATTTGCCCCCACCCTCATGTAACCGACTAATTAATCTCCAAGCTACTGAATCAGTGAAATGATTTGGTTGAAATAGCCTTCATCATCATTTTATGTAAGACTTACAATATCATTTAATTGTTTTGAGATATAATTTTTATTTATTTATTTATTTATTTTTCAAAATGTCATCTTTTTCTTTTCTTTTTTTTATTTTTTTTTTAGGTTAAATTTCCCTAGACCCCTCAAAATATTTTACACATAGTAAGTTGTACAAGCGAAAGTATCTTACAGATTTCTACTTCACAGATGTCGATAAGTAATTACAAAGAAAAAGTGCGCTCGCTGCGTTTGGTGTTTCAAGTACTCACAGCTTAAAAAAAGTGTTAAAAAAGTGAAGTTTTTTTTTTACTTTCTCTTACCCATAAGGTAGAGAAAGTATTGTTTTTGGGTAAAATTTTCGAACACGAGTTTTTGTTATATTTACATGTTCTGAGGTCACCTGAATACGAAAATCATGTTTTTAGCAAATGGTCTGTGTGTATGTCTGTATGTGTGTCTGTGTGTGTGTCTGTCTGCTATCAGCATATCTCAAGAACAAATTGTAGCAGACATTCCAAACTTGGTGTTCTAAATGTGTATCATATAGGGATGCTAGAGTAAGCTTTCCGTTAAGATCAAGCAAATGGTTCGTGTACAGGGACAATCAAGAGAATTCTAATACATTGCGTCTATGGGGGAAATTGCAGGTAAATAGAGTTTAACGTCTATAGACTGCACTAAACCAAACGAAACGAATATATATTTTTTGTAATAGAGATAGTCAACTGGGAAAAAAAAATTGTGTATGTAGAAGCCTCTCCTCCCCCCCCCCTGGAGGGTCCCCCTCAAGGGGAGTAAATTTCCATGATGGGTATCTTTCAAAAGAGCTCGCCACTACCTTTAAAACGAATGGTTGAACCATCGATCTGCGATAATTTAAAACAAAGTTATCGATTTTTTTAACTTTTAACGAAAAGAAAAATTTTACAAAGAAAATCGTATTTTTTTTTTTTTTAATATTGAGAATAAAATGGACTTTTTTGGGATATTTGGTGTTATACTACTTCTCTAATATGGAAATCGTCTGCATTATCATAAAAGATATTTTTTTAAAATAATAATTTTAGTAAATTATTTAAAAAAAACCGAATTATTTTTTAATAACCGAATTAAATTCTATATAAATGTAGGTGTATTAATGAAACCGGGGGTTGAGGAGGGCAGTATCCCCCCTCAGACAGAACTAATTATCATATAAAACTCTCCCAAAGCCTAATTTAAATTGTTTAACATAGGTTTACATAACATCATTATCTTACCTCTTAATCTCCAACCTGTATTTATAGCATTAAATTTCAGGGTAAGATTAAGTCGTGTGAGTGACACACCAGATTATTTTGTATCCGTTAGGGATTATATTACACTAAAATTAAATTTTTCTTAAATCTTTTAAAAAGGTGTGTAAAAAAATATTGCATTCATAAGTTATTCTTATTGAGCAGCATCAATCTGCTAAAATGTAAATTTTGTTGTCAACAAGTTTTAAATTTTAGAATATATAGCATCTTTATACGTTACTATGAAACCTTTATGCTACTATGTTATTACATATCATATTATACTACAATTTGTTATTTTATATTACAGTAGAACCTCGATTATCCGAACCTCGATTAACCGAAATTCTCCGTTAACCGAAGTCGGTTTCTTCTTCACTTTTTTTTTTCACTTTCTACTATCATCCAAAATTTTTTCTTAACAAACATGTATTTTTAAAGTTTTTTTTTTCCACATTCCTTTTGTATGCAAGCCATCCTTTCCAAACTACGAGTGCTGATAAATATTTTAGATGATTTTTGATGAATTCTCGATTATCCGAAAATTTCGATTATCCGAAGTAAGTTCGTTCCCAATTGCTTCGGATAATCGAGGTTCTACTGTATATGTTACTAAAAAGCTTATAATCTTTAAATTGCATGCATTTTTTTTTTTTTTTTTTTTTTTTTTAAGTTACATATCTTAAGAACCCCGAATAAATATATGTTAAACAACATAAACGCATCTAATTATACATTAGAAGTATATTGAGCCATCTTGTTCTGAGAGTTGAAAAATATATACCCATAATAATGTATCCTTATTAATACATCCATAATAATATGAAATATAATTCCTTTTGATATTGCTGAATACCATTTATCTTTTGAAAAAAAAAAAAAAAAAAAAAAAAAAATTACATATAAATAAAAGAATAAAGGCATTATTATCTTTATATGTTCTAGACGATATTATAACTTTTTAATCAAGCCATTATCAATTTTACAATAACTTCTACATTAACATTAATCAAAATTTCATGTTCTAAAAATGCCTTTTTTAAACAAAAGCAAATTTTCATGTCTACACTTAACTTAGCATCATTCGAAATTCTGATTACATGCAATATACTAATTTCTAATATGTAAAAAAAACAAAGAAAGAAAAAATGCGATGATCGACAATTTTTTTCTGAAATAACTGATTGGTGCATTAAACCATCTGGTCTAATAAATGTTTTGAATGATAATAACCTCGCGAACACGACCAAGTTTTTACATAATTTTAAAACCAATTTATTACTACTCAGTTATGGGAGGAAACTGCTTATTCACTTGGTCGACTACGCAACAGAACGAACGTATATCATATCGTTATAATTATCTTAAATATCATAAAAATATCAAACTAAGTAAAATTCAAGGTAAATTATTTGTAAATTCTTAAATTTACTAACACCCGAAATTATTTTAAACATGTGCAAAAGAATGTAGGTACTATTAGAGTTTGATTCAACATACGAGTTCGTAAAACATTATCAAATGTTTTTAAATTTTACTAAATATATAGCGTATAAAAAGTGGTATATAAAAGTGGTTCGAAATCAGTGAACTATTCATGATAGTAAATATTTAAATTTCCCCCCAGAATATGCTTTTTTGAATAAAACTTTTTAAACATACTTGTAATACAATTTTATTAAAATCACACAATCAACTGTGGAAGAAAATCATATTTATTGAAATTTTATTTTTCCGACTGAGTGAAAATAATGCCTGGACCGGGAGTCGAACTCCGGATCTTTGACTTACAAGGTCAAGGCTCTACCAATTGAGCTATCCAGGCCGACACCCCGGTCAGCATTACTCACTCAGACAATCTTTAGGCAGAAAGATCTCTGATCTATCATGTAGATAGCTCAACAGAAAATAAGCCGCAGGAAATGGAAAACACCATTAGATAATGGGAGAATAAAATACAATTTTATTAAAATCACACAATCAACTGTGGAAAAAAATCATATTTATTGAAATTTTATTTTTCCGACTGAGTGAAAATAATGCCTGGACCGGGAGTCGAACTCCGGATCCTTGACTTACAAATAAAATTTCAATAAATATGATAAAATTGTATTTCTTTCTCCCATTATCTAATGGTGTTTTCCATTTCCTGCGGCTTATTTTCTGTCGAGCTATCTACATGATAGACCAGAGATGTTTCTGCTCTAAAGGTTGTCTGAGTGAGTAATGCTGACCGGGGTGTCGGCCTGGATGGCTCAATTGGTAGAGCCTTGACCAAGTCAAAGATCCGGAGTTCGACTCCCGGTCCAGGCATTATTTTCACTCAGTCGGAAAAATAAAATTTCAATAAATACTTGTAATAATTTACAAGCATTGTAAAATGAAAATAATCTGGTGTGTCACTCAGACGACTTTCTCTTACCCTGTATTTCAATACTATAAAGATAGATTGTATCTTAAGAACAATAGCATAAAATAATAACGTTCAATGTACTTTTAACCCTTTATCTCCTGCATTATGAAAGAAACAAAAAATGTATCTAAAACATACTTTTTTAGTTACTTATGAGTATTTTTTAAATATATATACACTAAAAATTAAGCATATCACATCATCCTAGTAATTAATGAGGATTTATTGAGGTGGTACTTCAGTGTACCATTGGTACACAGAAGTCAAAAAAGATTTTCAAAAGAAAATCGTTAGAGTCGTTATTGAGATACGGATTTACGGACATACCCCACTTCCAGTTTTCCAATTTTCACCAAAATGTTGAAAATTCATTTGTACACCAGACCTGTTTCAGTTCTAAAGTTTCGTAGTTCTATCTTTATTAGTTTTGGAGATGTAATAGTCAGAAGATTCTCCACATACACACACACACACTGACCATTTGCCAAAGAAATGTGGATATACAGAAAGATCTTAAAATAAAGTTTCTTTCGTTCTATAAAAAGAATTTTAAAGCTTCATTTTCAAAGAAATCAAGATTTTAAGGACAAATACTATTAACACTTGTGTATTACCTGATAACACACTCGAAGACATTTTAAAAAGCATATATACGTTTTTCTCCGCAAAGTGGAACATTGCTTAACGGTACTTTGGCGAGATTATTAGATTATATAAATCGATGAAAAGTTGATGATGCATTTTCTCTAATCGTATAAACGATGTAAACACAGAAATAGTGTATTTTTCTTATCTGTATAAACTTTATTCTGGAACATTTATTATTAAAAAACCTGAATATAAACCACAGACATTCGGTATTTTTCAAACATTTTCCGGGCAATTATGGTTCACGATCATTTTAGTTTTGATTGCAATTCAGAATTTAAGCTTTTGCATATTTTTTTTTTAAATTAATTTTTCACATGCAAAAGTTTTGGAAAGTTTTACATCGTCTTCCCTTTGCATGTTCATTTCAAACGTACGCTATACGATCAGTTATACGACTCCAGTTAAGCTCCGTTCAAACTCTGGCAACAACAGTGCGACAAAGACGGTCTCTATTTAAATTACTTTAATGTGTGATTTGAGATGTCGCGAAATTGGAAGAGAATTTTTATGCCCTGACAAACCTCCTACTGCGATAATTGCATGGGGAACTTGAGTCTCTTTTTGTAAAAGAGCAATAAAAAATAATATCCTTCATTGTAAACATGTGCAAAATTTTTAGGGTCACTTTCGGACAATGGATAATTTATGACTTTGTCGTTCTATATCGTTGCCAGTGTTTGAACGCAGCTTTAAGAATGTCTCAAGTGCTACAATAAATCTAAAAAAGGTTAAAAAGTATACGGGATGTTTAGCGCACATAACTACTATCATAAAATCATAATAATAATAATAATAAAAATTTAAAGAGCCTGAATATTTCATCTGATTTCGCAGGACTCCTGCGGACTTTATTTATTTATTTATTTTTTAATTACGAGTCTTCCACCAATAATTTTGAATAGCAACTTTTCTCAGAAAAGTAAGCATATAAATTTAAAAAGAGATTTACTGTTCGAGAATTGAACTGACAGTACTTACTGACAGTTCTGTAACGTGATGTAATTGTAAGATTAGCCCTAGACTTTGTAGAAAGATAACAGGATGGGGTACTAAAGATTCAGAGAGGTGGGAAAAAGTAGTTCCGAAAATCACCACTAGAGGAAAATGTGGCGTTTTTTTTTTTTTTAGTAAAGCTTTTGCCGTGGTCAAATTAGTGCGGTTTCTCCAATTTAAAAATAAGAAATTGGACAAAAGCAGTGCTTGGAAAAAGTGTACAATCATTAGTTTTAAATTTTAAAATGCGGCAAAAAGCTTTACTTGGAAAAACATCGCCACATATTATCCTAGCGGTAAATTTTGGAACTTTTTTTCGAAATCCTTCGTCCCTCTTCCTACAAAGTTTGGTGCCGTTCTTGCGATTATATCCTACTACAGAACCCTTAAAGCACTGTCAGTTTAATTATGTGTTGGCAACCTTATGTAATAAAAAAAGAAAAAAAAGAAGAAGAAGAAGAAACTGCAATAAGTAAAATAAATTTCAGTATTTTAATCTATTAATAATTTTGAATTTCTTAATATTTTCTTATATTTGGATACTTTCACAAAAAATATTATGTATTCTTTGCACGTAAATTCTTTAACAACAAATTATATTTTATTAAACTCTTGTCCTATCTTCTATGCAATTTGTAAATCCCCTCCCAATTCTTAAAATTTAATTTCATTTTTCAGAGAAATAATTATTTTTTGCTCTCGTTAAAAGGAGGAAAAGAAAAAGAAAGATAAATAAAATATAGTTTAATAATTTAGACTGTGATATATTTTGAATCCTTTAATAATTCTTTACGTTTGGATTCTTTCACAAAGTTATTATGTATTCTTCGCACGTAAATTCTTTAACAACTAATTATATTTTATTAAACTCTTGTCCCATCTTCCCCATGTGATTTGTAAATCCCTCCCAGTTGATAAAATTTAATTTCATTTTTCAGAGAAACAATTATTTTTCGCACTCATTGAAAGGAAGAAGAAGAAGGAAAAAGAAAAAAGAAAAAAAAATCACACCGCATAATAAACTTACATTGCGGAAAAGAAATTTTAATATATTCCGTTAAAAATTTACTGTTACAAGTAATGTAAAATTCAATAATTTAAGAAATTTGCATATTATGTCTCCTTTTAAATTCTTTTACAGCCAAATTATTTCCCAAAGGAGTTTGCAATTCAAAGCATACAAGTGCTTTAAAAACAATTCCAATGTTAATTAATATGCTTTACCAAATCATAAAATTTTGTAATTTTTCCTCTCCCCTTACACACACACACACACACCAGTTCACAAAATTTTATTTCAATTTTCGGAGAAAGAATTATTTTTTTTTAATTTATTCAAAACAAAAGGAAACGAAAAAGAAAATGCGAACGAGAATTATTTTATGATACTTTTTTTTTTTTTTAATAAATTCAAATAGAACTGTTGGGTTATATACATATTAATAATTTAAGCTACGTGAATATTTAGTTCTTTTTCACATTTCTGTATAGTTGGATTATTTCTCAAAATTCAATGCATCGCTGAATTCATTGCTTTTAAAATGCTTTTAAAGCATTAATTTTACATTACAATTTTCTCTCTTCTTCGTCATTCTTAGGGAAGAAATTATTGAAATAGAAACAAAAAGTAGCAATTTTTTACAAAATCTTTTAGACTGTCTGCAGATTTTTTTTATTCACAATTTTCATCGATAATTGTTTCCTGATGTGTAACCTTCTAAAAGATATTTTATTCTGAGAATTTTTATCTTAATTATTTATTAAAGAGTATTTATTTTTTAAATATTTTAACTTAATGTTCTTTACACATTTTCTTTTCAAAATTGCTAAATAAATTTAAAATGTGGCTATTAGGCACGTAGTTAACGTAAAAAAAAAAAAAAAAAAAAAAAAAAAAAAAGTTACTATATTAATGGCATCCTTAAATTACTAACTCAAATTCAAACTTAATTATATTGCTTCTTTTTTTTATTATTATTATTTCATTTTGCACGCGCGCTTTTTGTTTCCTAAATCACATATATTAAAATAAACTTTTTTGATTATGTTTGTTTCGAAATTGATTATTATTAATCTTCTTTTTATTTCAAAAAATAAATAAATAAATAAATAATAATAATCTCATTAGACTAATGTCGTCATTTTTTCTTATTATATCATTGAACTGAGTCCACGAGCTTAAATATAGTCCATTTATAAATCTTATTTTATTTTTTATTTCATTTTGCACGCCCGCTTTTTATATCATAATTCATTTCGATACTGTCCATTTCGAAACTGATTATTATTAATTTTCTTTTCTTTTTCTATAAAAAGAAGGTTTTGAGAAAATTCTGCCAAAAACAGAATTTAGTTTAGTACTGAGGACTATTATTAATTAATTTATTTATTTATTTTTTCAAATTGTAACATCGTTTTCAAATTCTTAAATCATATTTTTGATTTCCGATAAATATCCAACTATCGTAAAATTGATATCGTAAAAATCCGTAGATTGAGGCTAATAGTCCTCAGTCCTAAAAAAAAAGCATTTTTTATTTTCGAGAAATTTTTGGTTTATGGCATTTTAATTAAAGTTAAATGGTAATTAATTTAATTATAAACTTAATTTATTATAATTTATAATACTCTAATAATAATAGTAAACGCTATAAATTGTAACAACAATATTGAAGATAAAAATATAACGCAACCCTTCTTCAGGCAAAAAAAAAAAAAAAAAAAAAAGACACGGATGCATCGTCAAAGCAACAAGATTTAAACCCACTTACTAAAGAATTTAAAGTGGCTTCTGCATATGGCTTTCTCTGAAACATCATTTGATAAATTTCGGAGTAGTGCTGCTCTCGTCAAACAGACAGCAGGACTGGTGCCTGTCGAACAGTAAAGGATCAGAAGTTTGAAAATCGATTAAAACAAGGGAAAAATTGGAAAGCTGTAACATAAAAAAAATGTTGAAGGATTTATTTCAGTGTGAAACCAATAAATGCTATAGGGTTAATTCTAAAATTTTCTAGAAATTCAGAAGTGTATTCATATGTTTTTAACTGAAAGTTTTAATATCCTTCTTAGTGGAAATTTTTAGAGTTCGTGTAAATTAAAAAAGCAACATTACTAACTTGCATGGAGAGCATTCTGAAAAAACAGGGCTATATTCAAAAGCGACCTCCCAATTTGTTTGAAAAGAAAAGTTTTTGATCAACGCAATTTGCCTGTTTTAACTAATGCGTCAGAAACTTGGACATTGACATATAAAGCTATACAAAAACTTCAAACAAACCCATAGAAGCATGGAGAGATGCATCTTAGAATTCACCCGAAGATAGAGAAAGCGAAACAATTGGGTTAGGAGACAAACCAAAGTTACTAATCTCATTTCTAGAGTCAAAAAGTTAAAATGGAGCTGAACCGGGCACCTTGCGAGAAGATATGATGATAGATAGACCACCAAAGTCCTATTTTGGATACCAAGAGATAAGAAAACACCGAGGAAATGACCACGGTTTCGTTGGTGATATGAAATTGTGAAGTTTGTAAGAGCAGAATGGAGAAGAATTGCAGAAAACAGGGCAGTTTGGAATCACCTAGGAGAGACCTTCATCCTGCAGTGGATTGATAAATGCTGAAATTGATGATGATGATGATGTTATATATATATATATGAAATGTTTGAAAAGGTTTTTATTATATATATATGTATATATATATATATATATATATATTCATTGGAATATTTTAAAAGTTTTTCAAATATAAATTAAAAAATACTGGTCAAATTGGCTTTTGTAGGTTGTTGTGGCAAATTGTTCATCTGTTTATTTTTCGTTCTCATCCTTATTGTTATCACTGCAAATAAAGAAGTCTTTGCATGCATTTCAGAAACGTAAATGTCTTAATATGAAACTCAGACATAATAGCTATCTTAATTTAAGACACTTTTGTGTCTTAATAAACTGGTGGTGCAAATGAACTGGTATAAAGTGTCTTAAAAAAGAAATATGTCTTAAAATAAGGCATTTAAAATAAATTATTTCACATTCCATCATTGACTATTAGGAGTGGTGCCATCTGTCAATGGAAATCAAAATTAATCAAGATGCAGTTTTAATACAATGATAATTTCCTTTAAGAATTTTTTAACTTAGCAGCGAAAAAAAGAAAAAAAATATATTTTTAAAAATTGAAATTATAATGCAAATATCAAAAATTTTGTTCTCTCTCTTTTTTTCTTCTTTTTTTAACACAAAATAAATAAATAAATAAAATTTTTCAGTAAGTGTTTTTATTTATGAGATTTTTATGAGAATCATGTCAAGTGAGAAAGGCTAGTCACTCTTATTTTACTCCTAGTTTGAGACTTTTTCAATTCCATTAAGTGAAACAATTTAAATGCGTCAAATTTCAATAAATAACAGATGAAAATACTTATTTTAATTACTATTATTTAATTAAATATGCTATCTACATTTTTGTTCAAATAAAGCTTAAAATAATGAAATCGCATTATTTTAAAAATCGCCTTATTTACAAAAATCGCGTTATTTTATAACGTTTATTCGTGAAATTTAAATATGCTTATTAGAAAAAAATTTAATTTAACATAACAAATATGCCTAAATGGTAACTGGCGTTATCTCTTTTGCGTGAAATTATGTTTGAAATACTTAATAAAAAATATTTTTAGGAGCAAAAATAGTTTGGTTAAAAAATAAATAAATAAATATGTAAATAAAAATGTTACTTTTTATTAAAAACTCGCTCATTTAATTAAATGAAAAAAAAAAAAAACATTAAGATGAACTTGCAGCGAAGAATAACTTATAGCTTAAGAATAACTTGTAGCTAAGAAAGCGAATTTCTAACTAACCTTACACAATTTACAAATAGCTGTTTTTTTTTTTTTTTTTTTTTTTTTTTTATCTCTTTCGATTTAAAACTCTTTTCTTTAACCTTTTTAACTGTACCTGGATGTAAAAGAAAACTTTTTTCATATTCATATGTATTTTTTTTTTTCTTTCAAATAACAGTTTATAAAAAGAAATCATTTTCAAAACATCACAGTCTGAGGTTTTGATATATCTGTTTATATTTTACAAAATTTTAAACCTCTACACATAAACTTTAATAGAATTGATACATATTGAGCTTTAGATTTAATCTCGATAATTGTTAGGAAAAAAAAAATACTAATTATATTATAACACTACAATTCATTTCGTGAACATTACTGTGTATATTACCAAAAAGTTCTAACGTCGTGGCATGATAAGCAGGAGCGCTCGTCTGCGGTATCGAAGATAGTGAGGGGCTGGTAGTGTTGTATTATTATTATTATTGTTGTTGTTGTATTTTATTAATTCTCTAGAAAATTCTAAGTATATTTTAAACAGAAAAGCAAAATCACACGCCAGCTTTATTTATTTATTTAATAAAAAGTTAAAAATGGCAGATTTTTTAAGCCTAACATGGCGGTGTTTTTAAACATAAAAAAGATGGCGGTGTTTAAAGACATTTGCAATGCCTTAATTTCAGATGCAGAAAGTTGTCTTAAAAAGTAAGATTTTTTTTTTTTCGCTTAAAAAATGACCATCCGTTTAAGACACATTTTAAACTGAATTTAAGATGTTTTCGTTTATAGTGATCATTATATATATATATATATATATATATATATATATATTTATTAAAATCCCAAACTCTTGAAATGTGTTTTAAAAGGAGCCACAAAACGTTTTAAAGGGAGAAAAACTTGGCTTGTTAGTTTTAATTTAGATACTTTGGTCAAACGTTAAATTTGAGTCCTCGTGTAAAAGCAGATTCTAACAGTCGTATGATGTAATACCTGTACACCCATTCTCCAGTCAGGAAATAGCTTTTATCAATAATTTTACTGACTTAATTTAAAAAATAAAATAAAAAATAAAATAAAAGTTATTCATGTCTTCAGTTTTATATATTTTGTATTTTTTATCGGTGTGACTGAAATCATAACAAACTATGTAGTCTCAAAAATGAACGTATTTCTTAAATTATTTTATCAATCTCTCTCTCTTACGATTGCATATGTACTGTATGGAAGGGATGCAGTCTAAAGGCATATTAGTGGCTTTTACATTAATCTGTTCCAAGCATCTTTATTTCAGCTAATTCATGATCCTCGAAAGCAACAGAGAACACCCGATATTTCCGCAACTGCCGTGATTTAGAATGTTTATTTTATTTTATTTTATTAATTCATTTTTCCAACCGAGTGAAAATAATGCCTCGACCGGGAGTCGAACCACGGATCTTTGACTTACAAGGTCAACGCTCAACCAACTGAGCTATCCAAGCCGACAACCGGTGGGCATTACTCACTCAGACAAACAAAGATCCGTGGTTCGACTCCCGGTCCAAGCATTATTTTCACTCAGTTGGAAAAATGAATTAAAAAAATATGATTTTCTTCCCAATCAGTTGATTGTGTGACGCGTGAGTTTAATAAATTGTATTTCTTCCTCCCATTGTTTAATGGTGTTTTCCATTACCTGCGGCTAATTCTGTCGAGCTATCTACATGATAGACCAGATGTTTCTGCCTAATGTTTGTCTGAGTGAGTAATGCCCACCGGTTGTCGGTCTGAGCATATATTCTCCGACCAGACTGTACCTCAATTCCGACTGTGGCAGTCGTTATTTTCATCACGTGACGTCACATTCCGACTTTTGATTTAACGACTGTCGTTGTTTAAGGACGGTCGCTATAGCAGTCGGTTCAGAGAATAGATACCCTGAATAGCTCAGTTGGTTGAGCGTTAAGCGTTGGTGAGTCAAAGATCCGTCGTTCGACTCCCGGTCCAGGCATTATTTTCACTCAGTTGAAAAAATGAATTAAAAATATATATATGATTTTCTTCCCAATCAGTTGATTGTGTGAGTTTAATAAATTAGAATGTTTAGTAACTAAAATCTATGCAAGAAGTGCCCCGGTTGTTTTTTGTTCTTTAAATCTTTGAATCTGATTGGTTCCTAATCCTCCCAGGGCTCACAAAAATATATTCAGGCTTTAATTTTATACATTTCTAATAATAATCGTATCATAAGTATGACAGTGCTTACATTTGAAAAATTAATCTCTAAATTTCTTCCATTTTCTGATTCTTACATTATAAAGTGTCTTGCCTTGAAACAAAGTTTAAAGGAGAAATTCCGAATTCTTAGCGATCTATGATTTTGGATAGCGATTTCTAATTTTTTTAAATAGGGTTTTTCGATAATTAAAACTGATTATTTTACATAATTTTGTATGTATATATATATATATATATAGGAAAAGTTTTAAAAAGAATATGTACCATATGATATATAATTAAAAATTATTATAAGAAAATGCAAAAACAGAGAATAGTAGCGCTAAAAGCTGCTTAGCCAAACAATGTTTTTTAAATAAGAAACTTTATAAACGAATATGTATATGCATAACATTAAAGTAAAAGTTTAAAGATTAGAAAAAACAACAGGGGAATTGCAAACCAATGCGTAAAATTGCTGCAAAACTTGAATATAGGAATAAATTAACAAATGATATAAAATGAAATAAACCCCCACAAAACAAACAGGTCTTCATCGGGGAGGCTCCTCCGTGTAGGGATAAAAGAGAAGTTTCTGAAAGGATAGTAGCAATTAGCTAATAACTATCTTTAGCTCCCAACTTCTCACAAAACAGAAAACCACCTTTAACTGAATAGAAATCTGACACATTTAATATAAAATATTCTAAAAGAGGCATAAAAATACATCAAACTAATATATACACCGTGACCAATAAGTTCTCATACAACTTTTGAAGCACGTTAAAAAGTTGTACATATGTGTTACTGTAGTCCCAATTATTTTGCAGGCAATTTAGTGTGAGGTATAAAGCTATTGCAAGTGTAAATGTTGCACTAATTATAATTTTTCTTTACCTAGGTAGAATGAAGAAATTGAGAGAAATTGTAAATAATAAAATGATTAAAGGGGAGCAGCCGGGTGAATTTTTCAGAGACTTTAAAGCCCTGGTGGTGAAGAGAGATTTCATTTACAGAACTATCAAAAGGTATAATGAGACGTCCTCTGTCGATGACAGAAAAAGATCTGGCAGACCGAGGTCCGTTCGGACAAAAGATGCTGTGGAAAGGGTCAGGGAAAGGATACGACGAAGCGAACAAAGATCTGCTAGAAAACTAACACGAGAGCTCAAAATATCGAGGGGATCAATGATAAAAATTTTGAAAAAGGACCTCGGATACAAGGCTTACAGAAAACGTAAAATTCACGGAGTTTCGGAGTCTGATAAGTTGAAAAGGAAGCAAAGGGTGGAAGGAATTCTTGCTTGGCACGCTGGGGATGAATTTGTCTTTTCAGACGAGAAACTATTCATTTTACAGCAAAGTTTCAACCCCCAAAATGACAGAGTATGGTCAGTTTCTATTGATAACATCCCTGAGAACCAGCATTACGTTTTGCGTTATCAAAATGTTTCGTCTCTGATGGTTTGGGCAGCTATTTCCAAAATAGAAAAACTCCCGTTAGTCTTCATTGATAAGGGAGCAAAAATCAATAACCAATATTATAAAAGTGAGTTTTTGGAAAAAGTTTTACTCCCAAATGTCTAGAGTTTGTATTGGGCGGAATATTTCTGCTTCCAACAAGATGGTGCCCCTTCTCATACCGCACGCGTGATTCAGGAGTGCTGCAGTCAAAACTTAGCTGACTTTTTGCCAAAGAACGAATGGCCCTCAACTCCCCCGATCTTAACCCGCTTGATTATTTTGTGTGGTCATATATGCTCTCCCAACTGAATAACTATAAAATCACCTATTTGAGCAAATTCAAAAATGTAATTCAAAAGATATGGCAGGAAATGCCAATGGAAGCTGTGCGTGCCGGGTGTGATGGATTTGAAAAGATACTTAAGCTCGTTAAGAAACAAAAACGCGGGATTATTCCAAAGCATTTAATGTAAAGATACTCAATTATTGCTACTTTAATTTGGTGCAAAAAGTTTTTGTATGATTTATTTTGTGTTATTGTAATAAAAATTTGAAAGTGTATGAGAACTTATTGGTCACGGTGTATATAAAATACAATAATATAAAGAATTACAGAATGTATTCTAGAAAGCAAATAAAATAAATGAAATAAACCCCTGAATGAGGAAATAAAACATACTGAAAGAGGAAAACACTGGAAGCATTCGGTTAAAAATTGGGACGGGTAACAATTAATTTGCAAGGTTTTTAAGAGCTATTTTTAAATCTTTTATCATTATTGCATAAATGCAAATTCTTTAAAACTGTGCAAACATATGAAAGGGAAAAGTATTAGTAAAGAAATCCTACAGTCAAGATCGTTAATCAAAAGGTTTAAAGCCATTTTAAAAAAGGGGGAAACAAACTTAAAAATTATTATAATAAAACGTAAAACAGAGAAAGCTAGCGCTAAAAATTGCTTAGCCATTTTTTTTTTTTTTTAAATAGGAAAATTTTTAAAAAGAATATGTATATGAGTATATGATATACAATTAAAAATTATTGTAATAAAACGTAAAAACAAAGAATGCTAGCGCTAAAAACTGCTTAGGCAAACAATGCTTTTAAATAAGAAACTTTTAAAACGATATGTGCACCCACTGTATGAATTGGCCTCCCTGATGAAGACCTCTGTGTTTTGGGGGATTTTATTTTATTTTATTCATTTGTTAATATATTCATATATATATATATATATATACACACTGCTGGCCATTAAAATTGCTATATAATTGCCATAAAATTGCACCATAAAAGAGTGCAAATAACAGAATATTATTTGACACATACATTATAGTGGAAGGAATAATTGATTAAATTTTCAGGAAATTTAGAGGTATATATTCTGAGAAATCAATGCATAAAATAGCGAACTCTGGTAGTAATAACCGCGCTTATCCGCCTAGACATCGACTCAAACAGCGATCGGATGACACCACGGATTAGATAGTCTTAATCCGTGTGCACACGTTTTTTTTTTTTTTTTTTTTTTTTTTTTTCTTTGTAAACAAATCAGTTTCGTTTATTGTTGCCAACTTGAAGAACAAAATAAAAGGATCGGAAAGTTTTAATGAGTTGTGTGAAACGTATCCATAGATATAGTAAAAAGACATAGATTGATCAGGTGAAAAAGTGATGCCTTTTATGACACGTACGGGTACAGCACTCCATGTTGTTTCAACATGATGCCACAGTTGACCGACCATAGTTACTGAAGATTGATGGCGGGCCCCTCGATCAGCAATAGTTGACCAGTTGACCATACGTTTTCAATTGGTGTGAGATCAGGAGAAATTGTTGGCCAGAGTGACAGGTGAACACATTCTGTATCAAGAAAGGCCCTGACAACACGGTTGTGCATTGTTCTGTTTAAATGTTGCTTTACGGAGGCCTCGAATATTGGGCAAAGCCACGGCTCTTAACTTACCAGAAATGTAATGGCCACTGTTCAGAGTGCGAGCAATGGGAACAAGAGGTGCGTGTATCCAACGTGTAAAAAAACATATTATTAAGTATGGATAGAGACAAACATCATCATACGTGATGAATAATGTGTTGTGTCAGTGTACCAAGTGACTTAGTGATGCTTTGATACCGAGTTTTCCGTATAAATATATATATATATATATATATATATATATATATATATATATATGCACCCACTATATGAAATCTGTATCAATGCATACGGGTTTTATCTATTTGCAGAAAAAATAAAGTGTGCCGTTTAACAGGTTGAGACTAATTCTACTATAAATTTCTGTTGTTCTAGAAAACAGAATTTTTTCTTGCAAAATTACAGAAATTTTCTGCATTTCAATCGATTTTTTTTTAATGTTTAATAGCAAATATTTTAAGAAGCTATTTAAACTGCAAGAAAGTTTTGTTTGCTCCTTATTGAACATAATCTGTTGTGGCACTCACACGATTTTCTCTTACCCTGAAATTCAATACCATAAAGGCAGATTGGACATTAAGAGATAAGATAACGAATACTGTTCTACAAACCTTCGTTAAAAGCAATTTAAAATACGCTTTGGAAAAGCTTCATTTGACAATTAATTCTGTATGAGGAGGGCTACCACCTCTTTAACCTCCCGTTTTTATATTGGACTTACATTTAAAGTGAATTCAAAAGCTGTTATTAAATTTACATGCTCATTTCAAATTATTCAGAAACTTTCACTGGTGGAAACTTTCACTTTAATCTGGTGTGGCACACACGACTTTCTTTTACCCTGAAATTCAATACCATAAAGGCAGATTGGACATTAAGAGATAAGATAACGAATACTGTTCTACAAACCTTCGTTAAAAGCAATTTAAAATACACTTTGGAAAAGCTGCATTTGACAATTAATTCTGTATGAGGATGGCTACCACCACCCCTTAACCTCCCGTTTTTATATTGGACTTGCATTTAAAGAGGATTCAAAAGCTGTTATTAAATTTAATTTTTATTTTTCAAAATTTTTATTTTACAAATTTAATGTTATTAAATTTGATCATTTCAAATTATTCAGACAACTTTCATCCGCATCTTTCCTTGAAACATAAATTTTGATAAAATTTTTCAAGTAACAACCTTATATTAACATTAAAATACAATATTCGAATTGTCTGAATTTTTTTGTCCTTAAGTTATTCTGATAAGTGTCCTAGACAAAGGTTAAATGTTAAAAACATGACTTCAATATTCAGGAAACTTCAAAACGCGTTAATAAACAAAAAACAAACGCTAAATATTTAGTTTTAAAAATACTTTATTTACCACATGGGCATGAGTAATTAAATTTAATTACTGAGCAGTTTTCTGAACGTGGTAAAATATTATTTATAGTAAAGCACATTTTTTTAGCTCATTTTTAAATCTTTATTTTTATTTTACTTATTTTAATTTTTTTAAGAAAATATGTATTTCTAAATTTTACTTTATTTTTATTAACAATATAGTTTTAAATTCTTAGGTTATTTATATATTTATTTATTTATTTATCTATAATTAGGAAAATGAATATTAAATATTAAAATCCTCACTTTAACTTTTATAGTTTATGCAGCAAGTGATTCTTAAAAAAAAAAAAAATAAATAAATAAATCTCTTAAAATGATTTTTTTAGTTATTCTCTTTAATGTATATATATACTTAATTTCTATTTTTTTTTTTTTTTCTCTTTTTCTTACCCACAGGGTCGAGAAAGTATTGTTTTAGGGTCAAATTTTCGAACATGAGTTTTTGTTATATTTACATATTCTGAGGTCCCCTGAATACGAAAATCATGTTTTTAAAGAATGGTCTGTGTGTCTGTCTGTGTGGATGGATTTCTGTGTGTCTGTTATCAGCATATCTCAAGAACAAATAGTAGCAGAAATTCCAAACTTGCTAATGTGTATCTTGGTAAATGTGTATCTTATAGGGATGCTACAGTAAGCTTTTCGGTGAGATGAAGCAAATGGTTCGTGTACGGGGACACTCAAAATAATTCAAATACATTACGTCTATGGGGGAAATTGCAGGTAAGTAGAGTTTAACATCTATAGACTGCACTAAACCAAATGAAACGAATATATATTTTTTGTAATAGAGATAGTCAATTGGGAAAAAAAAAATTGTGTATGTAGGAGCCCCGCCTCACCCCCCGGGGGTGAAGTCCCCCCTCGAGGGGAGTAAATTTTCATGATGGGTATCTTTCAAAAGAGCTCGCCAATACCTTTAAAACGAATGCTTGAACCATCGATCTGTGATAATTTAAAATAAAGTTATCAATTTTTTTCATTAATTTTTTTTTTAATGTAATATTGAGAATTAATCAACGTTTTTTTTTTTTTTTTTTTTTTTATTTAGTGTTATACTACTTCTCTAATATGGAAATCGTCTGCATTATCATAAAAGATATATTTTTTACATAATAATTTAAATAAATTATTTTTTAAAAACAGAATTATTTTTTAATAACTGAATTAAATTCTATATAAATGTAGGTGCATTAATGAAACGGGGAGTTGAAGGGGGGGGGGTAGCCCCCATCGCACAGAACTCATTATCATATAAAACTCTTCCGAAGTCTAATTTGAATTGTTTAACACAGGTTTACATAACAGTACTCGTTATCTTACCTCTTAATCTGCAACCTGTATTTAGAGTATTAAATTTCAGGGTAAGAGAAAGTCGTGTGAGTGACACACCAGATTATTTTTGATTGGAATTACAGTATTTAGCAGAAAATATTGCAATTTCTTTCAGAAATAATACATTTCGTTCATTTTTTATCTTGCAATATTTTGTATCTAATTTAATTTTTCTTCATTGAGATCTAACGAATACTTACCCAATCACTGATTAATTGCGATAATAACTTCGACCATTCATGCAAGAAATTTACAGTGAATTGGTAAAATTAATTTTTTGAAATGTGAAAAGTGTGAAACTGGAATGAATATGTCGGAGGTTCGTGATTCAGAGAAAGTTGCAGAAAACTCCGAATGGCTAGGCTGATAAGTGCGAATATTGCATAGATGCCAATATTTTAATTTATTCCGGAGTATTTTTAGCCCGCCTTTATTCCATACCACATACTTTTTAGAAGTAATTTTTTCTTATTCTATCGAAGTTATATGTTAGAGAAAATTTCTCTATAAATAAAGTGGTACGAAATAAAGGTGGGGCTAAAAATACTCCAGAATAAATTAAAATGTCGGCATCTATGCCAGTGATCGAACTCACCTATTCCTGTCTACCAGTGTTGGGCATAATTGATTAAAAAGTAATTGAATTACGATTGAATTACAATTAAATTATGATTACTTTACCGTTAATCGATTAACAAGTAATTGATTACAAAGAAATTGAATAAATAATTAAATTTATTGAATAAGTAATTCAATTTATTTGTAATCATTTACTTGTTAATCGATTAACAGTAAAATAATTGTAATTCAATTACTTTTTAATCGATTATGCCCAACACTGTCGTCTACCAGCTTCGAGAGTAGAACTTTTTGGTCACTGGTTGGGCCAATCCTCACCTGGTTACTTTTTGCCTTTGTAAAATTTATCCTGGTAATGTGCTAATCAATCATAAACGAATTGCTGATTTAACTTCTTTTCTTGTGTTGCAGCTGGGTCTATGTTTTATTAAAATAATGTTTTTTTTTTTTTTTTTTTTTTTTTTTTTTTTTTTTTTTTTTGGGGGGGGGGGCGGGAAGGTATCTGCTCTATATTTATATATATATATATTTTTTTTTTTACTTTTATTGAGATATTTAGCTATTATTTAGCTATTTACCTTATGGTAATTTCTGTTGAGTTTTTAAGTACAGTTCGATTGAAATATTTAATGTTTTTAAACAGAAACTGCCATAAGAGTTTTTCTAAAATGATTGATGATTGCCCGTCTGAATTGAAAAAAAAAAAAGTGATAGAGCTGGAGCACTGATTTTCCAGAGCTCTTCGACTCTATTCCAAAATCTGTTTCGTTTCCTGGGTTACTGCGGATTTAAATGGGCAGTTTAATAATGCAATGTACTGATTTTGCAAAATTAGTTTAGAAATTACTTTATGAAATTTGTAAACTTAGTAAAAATAGTAAAAATAGTAACTTTATAACTTTGGGGAAAAAAAAAAAAAAAAAACTTAATAATATAAGCACTAAAAACGTCATAATAATATGGATTGGAATTTAGGTTTAAGATTGCTGCTGAATTATAAATGAATTATGCTTTACTTTTCATTCATGGTTTGTTTAATTCGGGAATAATTCGCAATTTGATCTGTTTCTGTTAATATTTATGAATCATATGATGCTATAAAAATAATTTTTTTCGATCTTTTAGAAATGACTTCATTACCCGTTAGCGCCCAGTGTCCTCATTTGAGGACAGCTGATAAAATGGCACGTATATTTTTTGTGGTTTCTTAGAATGGTTTCTGCTTTTTAGTGACAGTTTATAGCGTCACTCTAAATGATCCCTGAAAGTTTTATGTGCCTACTATTAATTATTATTTCATAATTTGGATAGTCATTTTACGATTTTTCATTCGTCGCACATATATTTGCTTTTTGCGCAGGTATACTAATTTAAATCAAGTTGAATAATAATATATATTATAATACTTTACTTTCGAGATCACTGTCAAAATATAATAGGAAATTAATCTGCTATCTCAAAGTTTTTCTATGTCGAAGTTTTCTCGTTAGAACACTAAACGTCAGTACATGAGAACAGGCTTTAAATTTAAAACTGTCAGAAGAATTATTTAAGTTAATATATTTTACTATCAGTTGTCTATATTAATTTAGAAGTGAAATAATCAGCTAATAATATTTTGAAAAATTAATTCGGGCGTTACCGAGTTAATGAAAGTACTCGTCTGAATGTGAATGTTTCAGGACGGTCTTAAACCAAATTAACGCCATTAACTAGTGTCATTGCTAATAATCCCGGGTGTCCCGTCCCATAAGTTTGCAATTATTTTAAATTTCGTAAAAACTGAAAACATTAGTGGAATTTATCGCGTTTTCCAAAGCAATGATTATCGTCAAGTGTTTTTTATTTTTTTTATTTTATTTTTATTTTTATTTTTATTTATTTATTTATTTATTTATTTATTTGGTAAACAAAAAATTCTGGAGTGACTCTACTCGACCTTTCGAACATTGAGTAATTAACAGTTTTGTAGATAAAGTAAAGAAAGAGGAGTTGTTAAACAAACAAAAGAGAGAAAACCATAATAGAGTGTTTGAGTATTTTTCTCTATATATTACACAATGTTTTATTTGACGCTACTGAACTTTGAGCCCATAGATCATAATGATAAAGAATCTTTCGTTGTGTCCCTGTAAAATCCTATAAATGCTAGATTCACCAAAATGCTTATAGTTAGTGCAACAGTGATTTATAATATTCATATAAATTTTCAGCTCAATTGAATAAGGCGTTTAGATGCTATCGCACTTTTAAAAATTTCGTCCCATAGGCCATAATGATAAAGAATTTTTATTTGTATCCCTACAAAAAATCTGTAAATGCTAAATTCACCAAAATCTATATAGTTGGTGGAACTGTGACCTATAACATGTGTACAAATTTTTTGCTCAGATTAATAAGGCGTTTAGACGCTATCACATTTTTAAAAATTTGGCCCCATAAGCCATTATGATAAAGAATTTTTCTTTGTGCCCCTGTAAAAAAACTGTAAGTGCTAAATTCACCAAAATCTATACAGTTCGTACAACTGTGACCTATAACATGTGTACACATTTTTTGCTCAGATTAATAAAGCGTTTAGACGCTATCGCACTTTTAAAAATTTGGCCCCATAGGCCATAATGACAAAGAATTTTTCCTGGTGTCCTTGTAAAAAAACTATAAGTGCTAGATTCGCCAAAATCAATAGGGTCCGTACTATGGTGACTTACAATATACGTACCAACTTTCAGCTTATTCGAACAAAGCGTTTAGAAGCTAGCGTGTTCACTCACAGACATACACACACACACAAATACTTACATACATACACACATACATACGCACACACATACATACATCATCGTAAAAATAGTGAAAACGGACTGAGGGGACCTCGAAACGTATAGAAACATCAAAATCTCAAATTCAGATTTTTGACATGATTTCAATACTTTCCTCTATATAGTGTTCGGAAATTAAAAATAGTTAAAATTTTCGTCAGTGAAGGACATTTTACGGAAGCAAATCATATATTTCTATGGATAATTATGTTTATCTGAATGCAGACAAATGTTTACAAGCATATCATTGCGCTGCTTACTTGATTACTCTAGAAATACAGTTGGCGGTGTTCACTGTTATTCTATGTGTCCGTTATCGCCAGAAATTAGAGTTTACAAGTGAGTTACAACACCGCTAACTGCAGCATGTAGCATATCCGATTGGATGCAAGAGGTTTCTTGGCGATTGGCATTCTTTAACTGCACCAAAGAAGGTAGGTTAAATAAAAAAAAAAAAAAATGTACCAGTAAATAGGAAGAAAAATCAAAAATGAGCTTTTAATCATAAAAGCCTACAATTTATAGGAGTCTGATTGGCATATTTCTTGTTAATGCGTCTCCTAAACTATCGACGAAAATTTTTAATATTTAAAAAATGAATAAAAAAAGGGAATCTTGAAGAACAGGGTACGGTCTCGTCGCCAACCCAAAATTTCGTCGCTACGACGCCAAAAGGTTGTTTTTGTCAGAATCCAAGATGACAACCTACACATCAAGGTTTTTTCGTCGCCAATTTCCTTACACGTTGCGTTCAAATTCAAGGGGTTGCCAAAACGTAAACAAGTTTTGGTAATATTTCGAAAAATTATTGTAGTTCCATATTTGGCAACTTTTCGACCAGTTTGGCGAATCATACCCTGTTTTTCAGCCCCCCCCCCCCCAAAAAAAAAGTACTTATTTTCGCAAACACCGCCTAATTCTATCATTTCCTTCAAGTTTTAAGAATTAAAGCATTTACAGACTTAAGGGGCACCTGTTATATGAAAATGGAATTTTTCTACGACCACAAAAATTTTCTCGTGGACTACTGATTGGTAACTTTTATTTATTTTTAAATTCAAGTAACAGATTTATAGACTATATTAAATGAAATATCAATTTAATTAGTGTGGTATTAAATGTATTGATATTAGCACTTTTACTCTTTAACTGTGTATAATAATGAAATTAAGCATTTTCATCAATGGATGGATGGTTGGGTTTAACGTCGAACTAGTGCTGCGCAAATGGGCAATTGGTGATGGTCTGGGACATACCCCTAGAGGTGGTCCGGAGACATGCCATCGCAATTTTGATCCTCCACGGAAGGGATGGCTCTCCCGCTTCGGTGACCCCCCCAGAGGTATAATTTTTGATGGGAACATGGAGGACATTGCGGCCACGACAGATTTTACGTGCATCAGCCACCATTAGTGTACAAGACGGTCTTTGGCCGACTCGAGTACCGAACCCGCAATCTTCCGATTACGAGGCCGGCGCTCTACCGACTGTGCTACCACGGCCCTTTCATCAATGGATAAGTATAATAGACAATGGAATTTATCGCAGATAGAGGTCTGAATTTCATTCTAAGAGGATCTAGACATGTTTGTGTGAATGTCACGCGAGACGTGACTTTAACATTTTTATTAGATTTTTAAGAATTTTATTATTAAACTGCGTATGCATTTTTTAACAAACAATAACTGGTTTTACAGTCTCTCAATGACAAACAGCTCGAATTTTTGAACTTAATTGTTGACTGGAGAGCAGGCTACACCTTTTATAATTTTTGTACAGGTTAAGGGCAAGAATTCTATGAATTATTCTGGAAAAGCGTAATTACATATATTAAAAATTGAGGCAAGCTTTCAAATTTAATCTACCATTTTCGCCGCCAAATGACTGAGATTGTCACCAAGGCTAATCTCCTTAGAAGCCATTAGACTGCTGTTCTTTTCATTATAGCTTTGCATGTATTTTCGATAACATGCTTATAACAAACAATGTATATTATTTTCTTTGTAGCAATATATTTCTTTAATTATAAATAATTTTCTTTATTTTAACTACGCGATTAAATAATTGAAGATTTTAATAAATAATGTTTATTAAAACCTTTCGACATTTAAAAGCTTTTAAAGAAGTGCTGAATCCCATTTGAGAGAATATACAGGAAAATAAAACTTTGAAATCAATTTTTATAACTTTCTTAATAACATTTTCCTATTATTAATTTTCCTTCGAGTGTAATATAATTATAAATAAATAAATAAAATTAAATAAAAGCATAAAAATTAAAATACAATAATGTGGAAGCATGATTATTTAAATTTATAATTTAAAAAAAGACCAAAAAATAGTTTTTCATTTAAGCTATTTCTTCTTCTTCTTTTTTTTCTCAACGTTATAATTTCCCAAAGGAAAATAAAATATTTATCAAATAAAAAACTTGAAAAATAAAACATTTTCTTTTGATAGAAAGTAACAAATTATTCATCGTTTTTTATTATACTTTATTTCTATCTAGGGAAATGTTATTCAAACTTTAATGAAGTTAATGTAATTTCATACTTTGTGTTATATTTGCCAGTAAATATGCCTGTTTTAAAACTGCTGCTTTATTTATTGTCACGTGCATGTGTGAATACTTAAATTATAAAAAGAACAATAATAAATGAATAAGATGTTGAAGTTAATATCCAAGAAAACTTAATACTTCAGCACCATTTTCTTATTACTTTCATTAATTTGAGTACTGCTTTTTCGTCTTCCTTTTTTTCTTTTTCCTTTTTGTTATATTTTTTGTAAATTCATGGCTTTACATTGGTCTTATGCATCAGTTTTCAGTAGAAATTTCTAAAAGGTTATATATGATGAAAAACTTTTTTTTTTCCTCTTCTATTGTTTTTTAAATATTGGCATAAGTTTAAATGAAACATTAGCGAGAAAAATTAAAAGAGCAATCTGTTTTCTCTTCTTTTTCCTTTTTCTTTTCTTTAACGCATAATGTTTTAAAGTATACATACATTTTATACGCAATTTTTCTCAAAAAACATATTTTTCAATTTTCATCTAGGAATAATCTTCAAACTCTTAACTTTAATTCTGTAGTGATAAGTATAAAGGATTCAAGTCCATATTCATGATTTTTCAGGAGACGAAAAAAATAGTTAAACTAACTAAAAACTAATGAACAGAATCGATTAGGAAAAGGGATTATGTTGGTTTATATGCTTTATACCATTCAGTGATAGTCAATCTTCATTTAATAAAGGAAAAAATTGAATTAAATATTTTATACCGAATATTAATGCTAAATTTCTGACTTGAATCTTTTTTTACCAATGGATTTTCTCAAAGACTAAATGACATGGATTTAAATCCTTTATACCAATCGATAGAGAATTTTTTTCTGAGTCTGACTATGTACTTAACTCAAAATCGACATTTTTGGACTTAAATCCTTTATACTTATCAGTACAGAATTACTCGGCTAGTCATAGAAATTGCCCCCAACACCATTTTTGCAAATTCTTATGTAAAATGACCTCCTGAATCCGAATACGACGCCCATTTTGCCCCATCACCCACCGTTTTCTAGAGATGCTCCTCTATTTTTACCACTTTCCGGTAATTTTATGGCTATAAATTCAATTTATAGTGGAGAAGAAAATATTTTAATTGTTAAATATCTTCTGAGGACCTAAAGAAGTGAAAAAATCTATAACATGAACATTTGCAGCAAGGGGAATATTTGGGGGGGGGGGGGGGATTTGCCACTGAAATTATGTTACATTTACTATATTTTATTAATCAATTATTATTATCACCTATTATACATCATATATATTTTTTTTATTTTTAAGAGTTAAAATAATCATTTCCCATTCTCCAATTCAAATTCATGGCCATAAAATTACCGAACTGTGATAAAAATTGGGGGAGGAAATGACGTCCTGAGAAAATATATATTCGGATTCCGGAAGTCATTTTACTTACGAATAAGCAGAAATGGTATGAGGACTCTTTTTTTTTTCAGCATTCTGTTATCTGTTTGGATTTTGTTCCTAGAGTAAATAGAATCTGAATTAAGACGTTTTAAAAAATACAAGCAAAAAGACATAATATATATATATAGATATATAATGAAAGCCTCTACGAAAGCCAAGAAGGTATTACGTATAAAGCAGACGGATTTTAAATTTCAGTAAGCAAAATTTTGACGTATTTAAATTTCAAACTATGTCTTTTGCTTTTTCTGTATTTCGCACTTTCTATATATACGACTTACTGCAAAACATGATATTTCCTACACTCTTACTTCAAAAGATATAAAGTATGGCATACATGTTTACAGTGTTATTACCTAGGTTGTGAATTACTTTTAAAAAGATATCTTAAAATGTTTTAATAATCTGGTGTTATAAATTTAGAAATGTGTCGAAATTTTTCGTTACCATTAATTTCACAGCACATAACTCCTCTAAACTATCATATAAAAACTTATCGTAGTAGTTCAAGTCCTAAAACGTACTTTTTTCAGTAAAATGTTTTTTAAAATTTTTAAAAATATTAGTCATTTTTTATTATTTTACGTTTTGCGTAACTGTCTTTTTTTTTTTTTTTTTTTTTTTTTTTTTTTTTTGGAGTTTTTATATGTATTACTAGCAGGCTACGCCCGCTTCGCTGGTCACTATTTTTAAATGAATCATTATAATTAATGAATTCTCAAAATTGCATTAATTTTTATCATGTGAAAAAAAAAAAAAAAAAAAAAAAAAAAACTCTGATCGGGAAAAATGTCGCACCGGGGCCCCACTGCCTTCGGCAGCGTAGACCCGTGCGCGATGCGTACGCGCGAATGCATATATATGAGCGCCCTAATAATTTTACAAATTCGAAAATATCCGCAATCGATTTGTAAGTATCAAAAACCTCAATGCACCAGTTTTGAACGATCTATCTCTATTTTTATTTTTTTTGCCCTTCCGCTCCCTCTCCCCTTCCCGCCCCTCTCAATAATTTTAAAAATTCAAAAATATCCGCAATCGATTTGTAGGTATCGAAAACCTCCATGTACCAATTTTGAATGATCAATTTTTTTTTTTTTTGCCCCTCTGTCCTCCCCCCTTCCCGACCCTTCTAATAACATTACAATTTCGAAAATATATCCCATTCGACTTGCAGGCCTCTAAAACCAATCTGTACCAATTTTGAACGGCCTAACTGCATTTCTATTTGTTTTTGTCCATACCCCCCCCCCCTTACCGCCCCTCCTAATAATTTTACAAATTCAAAAATATCTGCATTCGATTTTAAGTATCGAAAACCATTTGTGTACCAATTTTGAACGATATAACTCTATTTTTATTTTTTGCCCCCCCCCCATCCCCTCCCTCCTTCTCGCCCCTCCTAATAACTTTACACTTTCGAAAATATCCCCATTCGACTTGCAGGTCTTTAAAACCTATCTGTACCAATTTTGAATGGCCTAACTGTATTTCTATTTGCTTTTGCCCATAGCCCCCCCTTACCGCCCCTCCTAATAATTTTACAAATTCGAAAATATCCGCAATCGATTTGTAAGTATCGAAAACCTTTATATACCAATTTTGAACGATCTAACTGTTTTTTTTTTTATTTTTTTGCCCCCCCCCCTCTCTCCCCTCCCCCCTTTCTCGCCCCTCCTAATAACTTTGCACTTTCGAAAATATCCCCATGCAACTTGCAGGCCTCTTAAACCTATCTGTACCAATTTTGAACGGCCTAACTGTATTTCTATTTGTTTTTGCCCCATTGCCCCCCTTACCGCCCCCCCTACCCGCCCCTCCTAATAATTTTACAAATTCAAAAATATCCGCAATCGATTTGTAAGTATCGAAAACCTCTACGTACCAATTTTGAACGATCTGACACTATTTTTATTTTTTTGCCCCCCCCCTCCTCCCCCCCCCTTCTTGCCCCTCCTAATAACTTTACACAATCAAAAATATACCCATTCGACTTGCAGGCCTCTTAAACCTATCTGTACCAATTCTGAACGGCCTAACTGTATTTCTATTTGTTTTTGCCCCATAGCCCCCCCCCCTTGCTGCCCCACCTGGGGGCTGAATTTCTAAAATTCCAGAAATTGGTTTTTAGATAGTTGCATTACCTATATTTTATAGCAAAAATTTCACGTATATCTATTTTTTTTTGTTTGAGATATATAGAATTATGCGAAATCACGTTTTGCCCCCCCCCCCCCGCCCTCCTTGGGGACCGAATTTCAAAAATTCCAGAAACTGATTTTTAGACATTTGTATTAGCTATATTTAAAAGCAAAAATTTTACGGATATCTGTTTTTTTTTTGTTTGAGATATGAAGGATTTTGTGAAATTACGTTTTGCCCCCATCCCCCCCTTGGGGGGCGAATTTTGTAAAATCGCTTGCGGCGTTGTCTTTCTCGGGTCGTAAACATTAACCGTGCCAAATTTGGTCCCGCTCGGTGAAACGGCCTAGGATTCTATAGCGGACACACACACACACACACAGATAGACTCTGCTCTTTTATATATATAGATAATACTTTTAAATAAAAATGAATAAAACTTTAAAAAATGTAAGCATCTAAATATATATATATGTATATATCTAAAGGTATAGGTATACCTTAAGGGGACTCTCTACTTATCGTCTCCGAAAGCCGAAGCCAATGTTATTCTATGGCGAATTTTGCCCCCCCTCCCCCTTTTTTTTTTATGGTTTTTTATTGTTGGGATAAAGCAAAGTTTATAGCTAAAACTTTGCTAGCATTCTAAATAAAACGTAAACTAATATCTGCATTTATTTATTACTTTCTTCTATATTCAATAGAAGAAAGTATTGGATTCGTAAAAATTTTCGACCTCGGGTTTTTGCTGGATTTACACGTTTTGAGAGCTGTAGAACATGATTTGACTCTTTTCAGAAAATGTCTGTCTGTTTGTGTGTGTGTGTCAAAAATTTGTGGCGATTGTATCTCATGTACTACTGTACAGAATTTCATACAAATTGGTATGTAGTTATACATTGAAATAAATTAGCGTCTATCAACTTTTGGTAAAAATTGTCCAACAGCTTGCGTTGCCATCCCGCTTTTTAAAAGTTTTTAACATGATGGTATAGGACAAAATTTTGTATAAATGTGCATAAAGAGAATTATTTTTTAATAATCATTATGAAATTTAAAAGAATTATTTGTAATAGAGATAGTCAACTGAGAAAAAAAAAATTGTGTATGCAGGAGCCTCGCCTTCCTTCCTGCTGGAGAAGTCCCCCTCGAGGGGAGTAAATTTTCATGATGGGTATCTTTCAAAAGAGCTCGCCAATACCTTATCGATCTGCAATAATTTAAAATAAAGTTATTGATTATTTTCATTCTTAACATTTTTTTTTTTTTAATGCAATATTAGAATAAATTCGACATTTATATATATATATATATTTAGTATTATACTACTTCTCTAATGAGGAAATCGTCTGCATTATCATGGAAGATATTTTTTTTTAAATAATAATTTTAATAAATTATATTTACTGAGTGAATTTTTATGGGAAAATATAGAAGAAAATCATGTGGTGGCCACAACATACTAGTTTTATTTATTTCTGTAAATATTTATTTATTTATTTGCAAGCTGACTTGGAAAGAATTTTCTTGTACACCTTAATTAATTTCTCTCTCCACGGAATGGGAGATACGTTTTCTGACTTCGAATTAAAACTAATACGTTGTGGACATTACAAAACTTTGTTCTGTACCTTTCTAAACAGCACTTTTTACTTTTTACAATGAACAAAAGTTTAATTACAGTTTCTCATTATAAAGGTTTTGGGTATGGAGTTTGGTTCAATTTTGATCAACAAATGCAGAGATATAGTCATTTGGAAAATCACAGAAAGTGAATAACAGTAACGCCACCTGTCGGCCTATACGGCTCTCTACACTAAACTTTATGCAATTGTACACAATCGAATCTGGGATATAGCCTTCCCTTTAACGACGAAATACGCAGTATAACAGACCTATCAGACGATATGCATTCAAAGTGAGTCAGCATATTTCATTTCGGTCCTCTGCTTTACTAAGTTTTGTGAAATTACATACAACAGAAACTGAGATATAGCCTCTAATGTACGGTGGATATTGCAGCATAGCAGCCGATATGCACCTAAATTAATTCAGCACGATGTTCCATAACGGCTATCTCACATATGAAATTTTCTTCTGTTATATACAATAGAACTTGAAATACAGCCTTCCCCTAAATAAGAAAAATCGGAGTATAGCAGCTCCACCTGTTGAGCGATAAGCTCCAAAATTCGATAGGCACTAAATTATGTCAAGTTGCAATTACATATAAATTTATATGAAGTTCTGTGCAGTAGTTAATGAGATATAGTTCACATAAAAGTTTACCCACCCCCCTTCCTCCCATATATTTTCTAAAAATAGACAAATCATGTCCTGTACCTTTTAAAACGTGTGAATCCATACATTTCCGGAAGTCGAAACTTTTAAGACTCCAGTACTTTCTTCTAGTGAATATAACTTTATGCAATTATACACAATCGAATCTGGGATATAGCCGTACCATAAACGAGGAAATACACAGTATAACAGACCTATCAGAGGATATGCATTCAAACTGGGTCAGCATAATATTTCATTTCGGTCCTCTGATGCCTGATATACCAAGTTTTATGAAATTACATACAACAAAACCTGAGATATAGTCTCTAATTTACGGATTAAATTGCAACATACCAGCCGATATTCACCTACATTAAAAGCGTGATGTTCTATAACGGCTTTCTCACATATTAAATTTTCTTCTGTTACACACAGTTAGAACTTGAAATACACTCTTCCCTTAAATTTTAGAAATCGCAGCATAGCAGCTCTACCTGTTGAGAGATTTGCTCCAAAATTCGAAAGGCAATAAATTATGTCAAGTTGCAATTACATATAAATTTATATGAAGGTTCTGTGCAGTAGTTCCTAAGATATACTTGGCATAAAAATTTAACCCTTCCCTTCCCCCCTCCTAGATATTTTCTAAAATGAACAAATCATGTCTGGACCTCTCAAAACATATGAATCCATACAGTTCCTTTCTTCTGGTGAATATAGAAGAAATTAATAAAAAGAAGAGCACTAACAGCAAGTGAAAATTAAGAACTAAAACAATTTATAAAAATTAATTTGCATTCTAATTTAAAAATATTGAAAATTATTCTTCATTAATAAATGCATTTTAAAAATTTTTTGAAATAATAAGCTAATAACAAAATAAACATCGTAAAACAAATATCTTATATACACTCCTTCTCATATTTATAAGGACACTTTATATTTTGAAATAACTAATGTAAAAATAATTGTGAACAAGATTATACTAAGTGCACTTAATAGATCTAGTATTCTAAAAACCAAAATTGCTATAATTTTTTTAATATGAAACAAAATTAATAAAAAATAATGCAAAATGTGTTTTTCTCCACGTTTTTAGATGTTCATAATTATAGGGACAATCAAGATTTTTTCGTTTTATTTAACTTACTAGCGGATAAATTGCAGATGACATGCGAATTTGTCAACTACTGGGCTAGATTAAGTCATATATAAGCCTTCAATTTTTCTTGGACGGACATTACTGATAATTCCTCGAAAAAAAAGGGCGTTCAAGTAGTGAAGTATGATAAATGTGTTTTTTAAGTGGAAGGATAATTTCAATCCGCCGAATTTCTAATGAAATTCGAAGATCTAAAATTGCTGAAGGAAATGTGATCAAACGTTGAACTGCTGGTTCGATAGGAGGGAGATCTGATGCAAAATCAGAGTTGTTTTACAGAGATCGAAGACTCATAATTCCTCTTACTGCTCTACTCATAATGACTGCAGCTGAATTTGCTCGTAATTTGTAACGAAAGGTTAGGGTCCACATTTATACATGTTTAAAATAATTAATAATATGTTAAAATGAATAAAAAACCTGTAATAATCAATCAGCATTTAATGGGGGAAAGAACGTCTGTGTTAAAGTTTAATAAAGAGAATATTAAATAGTAAAATGTTGCATTTTCGGATGAAAAACATTTTATTCCTGATTAACCAAATGGTTTTAACAGTTACTGGCACGATCTGAAGATAGCGAAAGACAGAGCAGATTTTTTAAAGGCAGATATGAATCGGGCATTTTAAAGGTGGATCTATGGTGCTCTGGGGAGCTTCTTCTACTGAAGGCAGAATGAATTTAGTAATTTTTTCTATTATTATGAACATCAAGGGAATATCCGCAAATTTTAAACGTGAAATTATCAGATTTTTGTTAGATTTTGGGGAGTAATAATATTTTTTTCTACAAGACTTACATTTTTGCTCTACTTTTAGAGCAATAGGAAATAGTTTGAAGAAAGAAACTTCTGTATTATTGCCTTTCCCATGGCCTAAAAGTTGAAAAAAACTTAACTTATGATATTAGAAAAGTGCATGCAAGTGGAAAGCAATTTTAAATAGTTTAAATGTATTAAGAATATCATATATGCTATACGAAATGGTATTGAAACTTAATATTAAAAAAAAAATGTATATTTATATACCAGAGAGAATGTCTGACTGTTTAACCCTAAAAAAAGAGACCCTATAAAATATTAATTTAAAGAATAACTGAAAAAAATGACTAAAATTCGAGCTGTCCTTATAATTGTGAACACCTGAAAAATCATCTTTTTACCATATTTAAAGTTTTTTAAGAGAGAAAAACGATAAAACTTTTTAAATATAGGCTATTAATGAAATTCAAATTAATTAAAAATATATTTGTTTAAATAATAGTGTTCAGTGTTTAGTTAATACAGAAAAATGGGTATCCTTATAATTATGAGAAGGAGTGTAAATTTCAGCAAAAAAAAAAAAAAAATAATAATAATAATAATAAAAACAGCTGAATATTTTATTTGTTCCAGTTTCTTTCTGTAACTGAATTATTTCTCAAGCGAAAAGCTTAATATATTACTGCTAAAAATAATCAAAAATACATTTTTATACATGCAAGTTTGTTTTTTTTTAAAGAAATTATTGAAAAAGAAATTAAGTTTTGGCACTTGTCGAGAAAAGTCTTTATCAGCTGTGGGCCATTTTTCAGCAATTATGTTAGCTTAATGTTTTCTAAATGACGGTCTTCGGAAATATATCTTATTCTGGACAATTTCATGAATTTATTATTCGAAAGTGTAATCTAAAGCTTTTTAGCACTTTTTGAAATATTTAAAATCGTCACAAAATGACTTAGCTAATAACATTTATAGTACACGGTTAAGCAATTCCAGAAAAAAAGATAAGTTCACAAATTTTTAGTATAACACCACGTTTATTTAAAACTATGGAATTTATTCTTATATTCAAAAACCGTTTAATGAAGAACCAATCAAAAACATCTAAAACCAAATAAGTTTTGAAATTAGCTAAAATAAGTACTTCGATTTTTATGAGTGACAAATGAATCGTTTTATTCATTAAAAAAAAATTAGTCAAAAAACAATTATTACTAAATGTTTCTTTCTCTTTCTTTTCTGTTTTCAAAATATTTCTGAAGAAAAGTAAAAGAATCTGTGAATCATAAATAAATACAAACATACTTTTTTTTAAAGTATTTCTGCAATGCATGTTATGTTTTCAGTATAATTGTTATATAATATTATAGTTGTTATATAGTTATATAATATTATAATAGTTGTTACACCGAGAACAAATTCTGTAACTGACATCTAGAATCTAAATTGTGACTCTAGAAAAAATAGTTCCATGTCATCATTATAAATTCTAGTCCCCTTTGAAAGCTACTTCTAGAAATCCCTATTAGAATTCTAGAGCGTTTGACTAATATTCTCGAGGGCAAAATTATTTAAAAATCTCTGCGTGGGTTTCAGCAACTATAATCTTGGTTCCAACCCAATTCTAGAAAATCAAGCGAGAATTTCTCGCAATACAAAAGATTCAAAATATTGTTTCACTATCTAGAAATGTGTAGGCTAGAAATTCTCGATCATTTCGTCTATTCAGTTTATTGGCGTATCTTATGCGCATAGCTCAGGAATCTATATTTATAGTTGAGGTGTTTCTTATTCATTCTAAATGAAGGCGGTATATATATATATATATATATTTTGTCAGTGTATATATAGTTGTTATACAGTTGTTAATATATATGTTTTATTTTAGTATACAGAGTGATTCGTAATTCTGTGTAAAATTTGGACAAAAGGATAACATGAGAATCATAATTACATGGGAAAGCATGCTCAGACGCAACCTGTTAATTCATTTTCGTTGGGATATTTTCTTATTTTAAACAGTAAACCTCACCTGTAAGCATTCTTCTGAAACAATACATTAGCTTACGAAGGATTTTTGCTTTTTTGTATTTAAACACTTGAGGCGACAGCCTACTTTTAAAAATATTAAAATGACGAAACTTTCAATCAACTTTCCAAAAAAAAAAAAAAAGTGTGAATGCATGAATGTAAAAGTGAATGCAGGGCTTACTGTTCAGAAAAGGGAATATCCCGACGATATCATGTTATTAAGTCACTTACATTGTAATTTCTGACCAAGCTTGGCCATGTGTTTGTAATTCCTAGCTGGTTTTTTGAATTCTCCAATAAAATTTGTACATAGATATACTTTTTTCTGTCTTCAGAATACTTTTTAAATAGAAATTGTTGTCATAAATGTGTCTATAAATTAAAAAAAAAAAGTGTAAGGTTAGGGGAAGACTTCGCAAGAAGTTCGCAAAGAGTTGCAAGGAATCTTAGTTCGGTTAAGAGTTACTACTCTACTTAAGAAGGTATTCTACGAGTTTAAAGTAAAAGTTTCAGATTTTGCGAAATATAGCAGTTAGGAAGAAATAGAATAAAGTTGTCGGAAGTCAAATGACGTAGGAAACGTAAATTAATGTGGCAAAGTATAAAAAGCAGATTAAAACTGCACTCGTTTTTTTTTTTTTTTTTTTTTCAGAAGTCTTGAAGAGTTTCGAGGAGTTTTGCGAGAGGAGAGATGATAGTCAAATGCCGCTCAGATTATAAAAAAAAATTATAGACAAGCTTCACGCCGTTATGTAACTATGTTGCTGAAAGTTTATGGGTAATATAAAGATACTTATTATATTTGAGTTATATATACCAATTATATTTTGTTTTAAGATTAAGAAGTAGCCATATTCTCCCAACTTTGAAGATATTTAATTAAATATTTTTAAGTTGAACATTAAAGTCTCAGTGTTTATTTTTCTTACACGTACAGCTGGTTCAATTATGAAAGACGAAGGCGCCACTTCATCACTAGGGTGCCACAAAAGGTACTTTAATACATCTAAATAGTAGTGCAAAACTGAGGAGAAAAAGTCGGTATCTTACGAATCACTCAGTATATATTGGTACTGATAAGTATAAAGGATTTAAGTCCATATTTTTGATTTTTCAGGAGACGAAAAATAAAGTTAAACTAACTAAAAACTAATGAACAGAATCGATTAGGAAAAAGGGATTATGTTGGTTTATACGATTTATACCATTCAGTGATTGTTAATCTCCATTTAATAAAGGGAAAAATTGAATTAAATATTTTATACCAAAGATTAATGCTAAATTTCTGACTTGAATCTTTTTTTACCAATGGATTTCCTCAAAGACTAAATGACATGGATTTAAATCCTTTATACCAATTGATAGAGATTTTTTTCGGAGTCTGACTATGTACTTAACTCAAAATCGACATTTTTGGACTTAAATCCTTTATACTTATCAGTACAGATATGTTAATTAATTTAAATTGAAAAATATATAATGTAGTTTTATATTTTGTACAAACATTAATATTTTTGTGATTAGAAATCGACTTGAAAGGTTTTAATTCCGGAAAAATTTCTTTTCGCTAGTGACCCGCTCTTCGAACGAGGAAAAACAAAACTGTAAATAAACTGCTTAGATAATTTCGATACAGACTTTTCTTCTACGACTCGACTCGCTCATCGTCGTACGAAAAAAAAAAAAAAAAACTATACTTTTGATTTATTATTTTATTATTTTAAAACATCAAATTATTTCTATATACACATATTTCGGTTTTCTCAGATGAAATTAAATTCTGAGAATTCGTAATTAAAACTTAATTGGAATAAGTCTTATCCTTCTTGAATTTAACCTCCTGCATTTATTTTAATGCTTCAGTATTTTATGTGAGCAAATATCTATTTATTCAACGTTAGTTAAATTACTTTCCAAAAAGACTATGTATATTTATTTTTTCCTTTGCTTTTAAATTGAATAATTAATTATATTTTCAGCTTTATCTTAATAAAAATGAATGAAAAATAGGGTCTTTTTTTTTTCAAATAAAATTTTCTGAAATGAAATTGCACAATGAACTAAAAAATGTCAAAATATTTATTTATTTATTTATTTATATATCGCTTTCTCTCTTTCTTCACTTCTATATTTTTTGTTTGTTTTAAGTAAAAGCAAAAGATATTTTATTTTAAAAAATTTGAAGTATTATTTTTTTCAACTTAAGTTTCTAATAAATTGTTAATAATTTATAAGGAAAAAAGCAGCACACATTCAAGTTTAAAATAATAATATTCTACATTCTATTTTTAGCCAATTTAATTAATCGGCGTATACAGTCGGTAACAAAAGTTTCCGAACATTAGCAAAAATTCCTATGTAAAAAAAGTACACTTCATACTGTTTTTTTAAATAAATCCTTATCGAATCATGTTCTTACACTGACTAAGAACAGGACTCGACAAGGATTTATTTAACAAAACCGTATGAAGTGTACTTTTTTTACATAGGAATTTTTGCTAGTGTTCGGACACTTTTGTTACCGACTGTACATGAAATTAGTTGTAAAATTGTTTTTCTTTTACTTATCAATTCGGTTTAATTTTGTGTATTTTTAAGTGCACATCTATTTCAAAAACTATGAATTTGAGGGGGTTTTCTTTATGTTAAATATTAATTAATAAAACTGTAATAAATATCTCTCTACTTTTGTATTTTGCTTTTAATTAAGTTTTTTATAAATGATTAGCCTGGAAACAGAAAATAGAGTCAATATATATTTATTTATTGTGTATATTAAGGGTGAAGGTGCCATCTTTTAACAGAACTGTTCCGCCAGTATTTTTTAATTACAATCTCTAATATATATATATATAACCACAAAACATTAATGTAAAAATACATTAAAATTTTCTAAATAAAAATAGTGGTGCTGAAGGAGTTGAACACTTTCACCCTTGGTTTATATATAAAAAGACATCAGTGAAATATGAGTGTGGTTTAACATTACCTTCGAAAATTATGTTAGAAAATTGTAACTGAAGATTTATATTTAAAAGTATTTCGGGTAAAACATTCGAAAATTGTAACTGAAGATTTATATTTAAGAATATATCGAGAAAAATACTTTTTCATCTGCATTCCTTAATGCGGAAAATTTTCTGGAGCGTAATGAAAAAAATAATATATATATATATATATTTTTTTTCCTTGTCAAGTATGTGAAACAAACATTTAGATCTATATTTCTAACGTTAAATGAATATATATACCATAAAATAAAATTAAAAAAAAATAATAATAGAAAAAATCATTTGAAAAAAAAATCTACTGGATTTATTTAAAAATCATAATATATATATATATACATACAGTAAAACCTCTCTAAGTTGAACACCTACGGTTCCAAGAAAAAGTGTCCAACTTAGAGAGGTGTCCAACTTATAGGGGTTAGACATAATGTTAATGGATACATTCCGTTCCAAGAAAAAGTGTCCAACTTGGAGGGGTGTCTAACTTATAGGGGTGTCCAACTTGAGAGGTTTCACTGTATATATATATGTATATATATATGATAGAGGGCAAAATAGTGTACCATGAAATTGCTAATTTAACATTTGGTTTTCTCATCTTGAGTATTAATACAGGCTAGAATACAATTTTTCCTGCTTGTCACAAGTTATTTGATTGTTTTCGCGTCAATCTCGTCCCATAATTTTTAGAGAATGCATTCCAAATGATTTAAATTCTTGCGTATTTTTTTCTCAACCTTTTTTTTTTTTTTTTTAATTAGTAGTTTCAGAAACATTTTTAATCGTGTTAAGATCTGGTGAATTGGCTGTTCATGAGGATACAGTCCATTTAGTACGTTAGGACAACTGGCTAAATGGATGGAATTCATTTACGGGAATTATTCATTTGTGGAAATGTATACATAACATGGCGCATTATCTTGTTGAAATGTAAATTTCCTGGATAAAAGGATGGATTGATGGTTGGGTTTTACGTCGCACTAGTGCTGAGCAGGTGGGCAATTGGCGGCGGTCTGGGACACAACCCTAGAGGTGGTCTGGAGACATGCCATCACAATTTTCATCCTCCACAGAAGGGATGGCTCTCCCGCTTTGGTGACACCCAGAGGTATAATTTTTGATGGGAACATGGAGGACATTGCGTCCACGACAGATTTTACGTGCACCAGCCACCATTAGTGTACACGACGATCTTTGGCCGGCTCGAGTACCGCACCCGCAATCTTCCAATTACGAGGTCGGCGCTCTACCGACTGGGCTACCGCGGCCCTCCTGGATAAAAGAATTCTTACGTTTGGTTCAGCTCTATAAATATTTCTCGCTATCTATAACTTCGGACAGTTCTTTAGTTCTGATTAAGTTTGTTTGTACCATTACACTGAAATCTCCCCAGATCATTAAAGTTGTTCTAAACTTTGGAACTCAAATTTCTGGTCTCACTGTTGACCGCCGTTCTTTTGTGTGTGTGTGTGTGTCTGAACAGTTCAAATGGATTTTAACCAGAAGAAATCCGTGATACCCGTTTGTTTTTTCTGACGTTCTAGACAACATTCCATCTAAATTTTGATGTGAGCGTCTCTCTATTTGAATGTCTTTCGGGATCATCTTGAAATAACCAAAGCGATTAAGATACCTGTTTACTGTAGATTTATGAACAATCTCTTTTCTCCATTTTAATTTTTTAACCACTAATAGAAGTTAGCTCACTTTTTACAAGCAAGTTGATTAAGTCATCATTTTATTAATCAAAATATGAGGACGTCCGGAACCTTTCCTACTTCCTAATGTTTTCCATTGACGAGATTTTTTTTTGAAAACTCATAAAAAATTGTTGACCCATGAATCATGAAAAATTGTTGACCCATTAAAGCCAATTCATTTCATCAAGGTTTTAGAATGAGTTATCCCATTTTGAAAAATTGTTCAAGTCCAACTTTAGATGGCTTCCTTCTCTGAAAAAAAAAGAACAAGTAAAATTTTATTTATGTCAAATATGAAAAAAATTAAGTGGTTTCAGCCAACCTTGTATCCTGCCTCTTTATAGTTAAAATTATTAAATTAATTCAGTATTTCTGGAGATAGTATATGAATAGAACCAATGTAACGGAGTCTTTTGTTTCATTTGATAGTATACCTATATATCATCATCAACAACAACAATTTCAGCGTTTATCAAACCACTGCAGGATGAAGACCTCTCCTAGGTGATTCCAAACTGGCCTGTTTTCTTTAGTTCTCCATTCTGCTTTTACAAACTTCCCAATTTTATTTCTCCAACGACACAGTGGGCCCTTCCTTGGTCTTTTGTTATCTCTTGGTAACCAAACTATGACTTTGGTTGTCCATCTATCGTCATTTCTGCTCGCAAGGTGCCCAGCCCGGCACAGGGAATGGCTGCAGACGTGTCTAAAAATTTTCAAGTGAGTCGAACTGAATTTATGGGATGACTTCTCCAAATAAGCTATGGTTGAAAAGCTTTTAAACATAAACCATTTTTTACCAAAAACAAAAATAGTGGGAAGAAGAGGAGCCATTCTGTGAACATTTGATTATCTGTAATTGTCTAGAATGGTTCTGATATTACGCAATTTTCATAAAGTTCTCTTAATGGCCGTGGTGAAGGTTCACTCAAGAAGTAGATCCAACTGCTTAAAGTCAATAGTAAAACGTGGTGGATATTTAATTACGATGTGAAGTACTATTTGGAGCCAACTAAGGGTAACATCGAAATCTCAAAACACGCTCCCAATTTAAAGAAGGGTCATCGTCCTTATTTTCTTGTTATTTAACTAACAGGAAAACATTCAAAAGGTGTCATCTTCAAAAAATATTGAAAAAAATATATGTGATTCTACTCTTCTTAAAACACCAGAAAGTGAAAAAATTATCGGCTGAAATGAATTACAGCGACCACAAAAAATTATCAAAATTAAGTATATTTGGCGATTTCACACTGTTAGGCGATTGATTTTGAGTACTTGGCGGAGAAACAAAACACGGTTTTGTTCGTAGACGGCAATTTCAGTGCTAGCGAACTTATCTCCTAACAGCGCTAAATCGCCAAAAATGCTTAGTTTTGATAAGTTTTTGTGGTCACTGTAATTCATTTCAGCCGATAATTTTTTCACTTCCTGGTGTTTTATAAAGAGTAGAATCACATATATTTTTTTCAATATTTTTTGAAGACGACACCTTTTGAATGTTTCCTTGCAAGATAACATCAGTTGTTTATAGAGGTTGGAAGCCTGTGCCAGTGGGCGAAAACTGCTAAACATGGAATCCACATGCTTCCATATATCAGATCACCTGATACATGGCGGATAAATCTGACGCGAATCCAACATAACATGCATGGGCTATTCCTGAACGAGCCATGCGACGGAGAACACGAAAACTAGCTTTCTTTTAAGAACCCTAGGAATATTTGCGAAGTGTGAGCGAGAATAACACTGGCCAAGATCATGGAACTCATTGATATAGTGCTAAACCGTGTAAACATTTTGAAGTTCCCTGTATTATTCCAAACGTTGGATTATTTGATTACGAGAGTGTCTATTTACTTATCCTGTGTCTCTGTACATATAAGTGTCTAACAGGTGTCAATCCAGGATTTTTTTTAGGACTAAAGTTTTGTGTGGGGGGGAAGAGAGATTACTTTAGCGAAATTTTATTTATTTTTGTGAAAAAAAAAAAAAATAGTGAATAAAATCTTCTAATTTTATCCTTTCCTCTATTCAATGTTTAATATCAAATAATAGTATTTCGTAGAAGCAAATGTACGCATTCTTTGGAAATATTACTGAAAACGTGTTAAGATTTATAAAATAATATTTTAAAAAAAAATGGCTTTACGAAAAGGCCGATTTATGAATTTGAATTTTGTGAAGAAGCCCATCTGTGGATTCGAATTTTGTGAAGCAGCCTACTTTATGGATTTGAATTTTATGAAGAAGTCCATTTTAAGGATTGGAATTTTGTGAAAGGGAACATTTTATGATGTTTATAAGGCAAGTAAAAAATACCATTTGTTAATACTTCGAAAATTAACGAGACCTTTATTATTTATGTACAAAAACTAATACTTACTATAACTGTCGTTTCTTTATTATTGAATTTTCACTTTTTCTTGTTCCTTGTGTTTATAGACATTATAGAAATGGCTAATTTATTAATCCGGTGAGGAAGTCACATTACTTTCTCTTAACCCGTTAGTAGTCGCTAGTTGGTCGATTTGCCGCTCATTTTTTAGTGTTGTCAGATTTTTTTATTCTTTAGCCCCCAAAAATTTTTAGAAGTGGCATTTGATATACATAAAATGTGAATAAAATCGAAGAAACGTCGGTCACATTACTTCTTAAAATTATTGGTGACAATTAAATAAAAAGTGCGGAATCTGTAATAGGTGGCGCTGCCTATAGCGACTTCTAACGGGTTAACCTGCATTTAAAAAGAATAAAGTTTTACGAATAGCTTTGCATTACGAATAGTTTTACGAATTGCTTTGCAGATGAAAGTTATTATTTCAATATTTAATATATATATATATACTTTAAAACTTGTAAATAAATAAAAAAATATATATATTTAATTAAAATATATATTTATATTAAAATACATTTTCAAAGTTTTTCGCCCTGATCTCATCAGGGCATCACCAGGAATTAATTTGTAACAAATTAAGTTTTAAAGTGCAGCTATCTTCGTACATGTATACATGTATCACATTTTCAGGTTACAAATAGAGTTAAGCTTGATTTATGGGAAATAGGTTGAATGAATTCACAAAAGCTAATTTTGGTCGAAATTCCGGAGTTGGTTGGAGCTTTTTACTTTTTACTTTCTCTTACCCATAAGGTAGAGAAAGTATTGTTTTCGGATCTAATTTTCGAACGCGAGATTTTGTTATATTTACACGTTTTGAGGTCCCCTGAATACGAAAATCATGTTTTTAGCAAATGGTCTGTGTGTATGTCTGTGTGTATGTCTGTATGTTATCAGCATATCTCAAAAACAAATTATGGCAGAAAGTTCAAACTTGGTATTCTAAATGTGTATTATATAGGGATGCTACAGTAAGCTTTTCGTTAAGATCAAGCAAATGGTTCGTGTACAGGGACAATCAAGAGAATTCTAATACATTACGTCTATGGGGGAAATTGCAGGTAAGTCGAGTTTAACGTCTATAGACTGCACTAAAGCAAATGAAAAGAATATATATTTTTGGTAATAGAGATAGTTAACTGGGAAAAAATTTGTTGTGTATGTAGGAGCCTCGCCTCCCCCCTCGAGAGGAGTAAATTTTCATGATGGGTATCTTTCAAAAGAGCTCTCCAATACCTTTAAAACGTATGGTTGAACTATCGATCTGCGATAATTTAAAACAAAGTTATCGATTTTTTTTTTTTACTTTTAACGAAAAAAAAAAAACTTAGAAAAAAAATCGTTTTTTTTTTTTTTTTTTTTTTTTTTTTTTTCAAATATTGAGACTAAAATGGACTTTTTTTGGATTTTTGGTCTTATAGTACTTCTCTAATATGGAAATCGTCTGCATTATCATAAAAGATAATTTTTTTAAATAATAATTTTAATAAATTATTTTTTAAAAACAGAATTATTTTTTAATAACCGAATTGAATTCTATCAACAATTCATATTAATTTTAACATATTAATTTCAACAATTCATATTAATTTTACAATCACAAGTTAAAAAAAAAAGCTCTCATTATGTACATTTATACAAAATTTTGTCCTATACTCTCATGTTGAAAATTTAGAAAAAATGCGATCACAGCGCCACCTGTTGAGCAATTTATCCCCAAATCTAATCAGCACCAGTTTATGTCAGGGTCCAACTAAATACCAAGTTTGGTTAAATTTCGTTCATTGGTTCATGAGATACAGCGTTCACAAAATTCGTGATACACACACACACAGACTGACACACAGACAGACATTTTATAAAAACAGTCGAATCGTGTTCAGGACATCCCAAAACGTGTAAATCCATCGAAAACTGGAGTTTGAAAATTTTCATGAATCCAGTACTTTCTCTCTATCTATATATAGAAGAAATTAAAAAGAAGGGGCATTTTTTAAGACGTCTTCTGTAGAACATAAAATTGACTTATTTTCGACATTATGTTATACTTTTCTGATATAAAAATAATCTGCATTTATCGTGGAAAATAATTTTAAAAAATAATTCACGCATTATGAATTTATATATGAAAATACAAAAGAAAGCACTGTGATGGTCATAACATATTATTTTTAAATAATATCAATAAATCGAAATAATTTATTATCAAACAATTTCTTTTTCTCTAGTGAAACATAAAATATTTCAGTTGAAAAAACTTCCCCAAAAGGAACTTAATTTTTAACGAATAAGAAAAGTTATTTTATTTTATTTTTAAGCTTTATTTATTTATTTATTTATTTGTAAGATAAAAGTATATATATATATATATATACTTATTTATTTTTTAATTAAGGTTTCTTTTATATTTTTCGTGTTTACGGAAAAAGTAGTATATTCGATTTCTTTCTAAAATTGTATGTTTTCATTCGTGATTTATATTTTTTGATTTCACAACAAAAATAGCTGACTGTATGTTTCCAATCATTGGCTTTGTTTATTACATTGCATTGACTTTTTCAATTGTATAAACATTGTAAGGAATTCTACTTTTATGGACTTTGTCAAGAATTGACTTCTTTTGGAAAGGGATAAATCTTATATTTCATGTTACTTTAATCAAATATTTTCTTGGCTTTTTATTACTTTAATATTTATTTATTTATTAATTTTACTTTTATAAGAAAATAATCAGTTATTATGAATAAAATAGGATAATCACAATTAATATTACATTTTTATTTTCCAATGAAACATACACTTTTGCATTAACTCAACGTAAATACACAATTAGTCACACTTTTGTGTACTTGACGAAAGTGACATACGTATAGAGAAACGGTGGCTAGGTGGCAATATGGAATACCATTTCTATTTGAATTCATCATAATAAACAGAATATTTTGGATCATTGTAGATTCTACTGTATTAAACTTTCGTCAGCAAATGTTGTTTAGGTGTTTTAATGGTTTTATGTTACAAAAAATAGAGTTTACACACAAAATTTTTAGTTAACAGAAATGAAAGCTATTGTAGAACAATACGGGCCAATCTTATAATGGAATAGTTACATTGTAAAAAATTTCTGTAAATTTAATGTAAATATTTATCCAGAGTCTCTAAATTTACAGTAATTCTTAGTTAAAAGTGAATAATCGAGATTCTCAATCTTTATTCTGTATTTTTACCTAATTTTATTATTTAATTTTTTAATTAAAATTAAAAATGACTGTTTCTACTTTAGAAAAAGCATTCTAAGTCCTAAATATATTCTCATCAATAATTAATTAAATTAATATTAGTTATTAAAGTGAATGTTAAAAATAAGTTTTTTAACATCTCCGTTTATTTTTCTCTGTAATTTTACTTAAGACTTAAGATAATACATTACACAGAGTTTTCTGTTGAAATTTTTAACAGCGTATGAAGGCAAATATCTAATAGTTATTTCTCCGAGGGAAAATGAAATAGGGTGGTATTTTTAGAGAAAATCAGGAATGATTGCAATATAAAGATTTTGTTTTGAAACTAGCAAACCCGTGCGAAATGTTCGCACTTTATTTCTTTTCATATTTACCTTTAAAATTTGAAACTCATAAATATTATATCAATTTCGCCACCTAATTAAAATTTCAATCTACCAGAAGGCAAAATATTATTATAACCAAATAAATATTATGCAGTAGTAAAACTGGAATCATTCAAAGAAAAGTTTCAAAATAAAATTCATTGTTGACGACCTAGTTTTCACACTTCCACAAGCAATACAGTTGAACCCCATGACACCTTTTAAATTTTTATCGCCAAGAGGGCGATGGCATTTTACTTATTTAGGAATAATGTTTTGTTAAAAAAAAAAAAAAAAAAAAAAAAAAAAAAAAAAACTCTTTTTAATTATGCTTTTTATGATTGCGTTTTTTAGTCAGTTTATGATAATAATTCACATTCTGCACATATCTTTAAATATTGCTAGGTTTCAAATGACGTTTGAAAAGGTTCTAAAGAAGCAACTAAAATTACATTTTTCCATAAAATAATGTCATCATACAAATGTCGTCATTTTTCTTATTAGTTCATTAAACCGCGTGCTTAAATATTGTTCATTTTTAAACATTTTTTATCCTCGCGTATTTTATTAATTTCACCACTATCGTATCGTTTCGACAAAAAATAATTGTAACTGGTCCATGTTAGAGAAATATTATATAGGTTATTAGTGAAAATAAACACCAATGAAAAATTATTAGCATTCAATTTTTACAAGCATCGCAAATAATTTGGAATAGTTGATATTCAATATTGCCACCTTGGAGAAACCAAAAAAACCACCTTAGAAAATAAACTAACCTCAACCACCTATTGGTAGAAATAATTTCATGGAAATCAGACTACTAACTAAACTTTTCCACCGAAAATAACACCAACTTTTCACTCGATTTTGCTAATGCATAAATAAGTTTAAAAATTCATAATACTTACTTCCAAAAAATTATGAATCTTGGTAAACCAAACAAGTTTTATGACACAGACTGTTCTTCCCACTGATACAAGGTTAACTCCCATTCATATTTGAGGCCTAGTGAAGACATTTGACGTGCTTCCGCTAGGTTGCAGCACTGTACAGGTGAGATATAATGGTATCCCATTTTAACCGACTATTCCCTATTCGCAAGCTTTTTTACTCTGTAAAGTTACTTTAAACAAGTATGTATTTCCTTGATTTTTTTTCATTATTTTAATGACTTATGTAAAAGTTCTATAATACAATATGCCCTTATATTGATACGTAAAACATAATTATCAAAATCAATGTTATATTAATGCTTCCTGATAAAGCAAAAAAAAAAAAAAAAAAAAACATATTTTTTCGATAGCCACTTATATTTCAAATTATGAAAGAAACAAAAATTGTATTACCAGATTTCTCTGCAGTCACTATTTTCAGTACTATTTTTTTATATCCTAGGGGGCTCTGCCCCCTGCTCGCTCCGCTCACCAACCCCAGAGTGAGGCTTCGCCTCCCCCCGACTCACTTTACTTATTAACACATGCAGAGATCTGCCCGCCTATTCGCTGCTTTCTTTCAGCTAAAAGAATATTAATAGTACATATTACAAAACAAAAGCAGAAAATATATTTTGGAAATCCTCGTATTAAATGTCAAATTGAAATATATAATATTTATATATATATATATTTTTTTTTTTTAATAGAAAGAAATTCATAATATCTAGACCATTTTGTATTACAGGTTTAGTATATGATCCTTTTTATTTCTTTTTTGCAACCTTAGATCCGGACCGCGGTACCCCAGTCGGTAGAGCGCTGAGCTAGTAATTGGAAAATTGCGGGTTCGGTTCTCGAACCGGCTAGAGCCCGTTGTGTACACTAACGGTGGCTGGTGCACGTAAAATATGTCGTGGCCGCAATATCTTCCATGTTCCCATCAAAATTATACCTTTGGGGGCCACCGAAGCGGGAGAGCCATCCCCTTCGTGTAGGACCAAAAATGTGGTTGCATGTCTCCAGAACATCCGTAGGGGTGCGTCCCAGACCGTCGCCAATTATCCGTCAAACACAACCTTACTAATTATCCACCTACCTACAACCAGGGATCATATTTTACTTTTCCCGTGTAAGAAAATTAATTTTCTAAAAGTAGAGAAAAAAAGTTGACATTTATTTTCTTTCTTTTTTACATATATGCTTTCGGACCGCGGTACCCTAGTCGGTAAAGCGCCGAGCACGTAATTGGAAGATAATCGATTTGATACTTGAGCCGGCCAAAGACCGTCGTGTTGACTAATGGTGGCTGGTGCACATAAAATCTGTCGCGGCCGCAAAGTCCTCCATGTTCCCATTAATACTATACCTCTGGGGACCACCAAAGCGGGAGGATCGTCCCCTCCGTGAAAGATCGAAATTGTAATGACATGTCTCCAGAACATCTCTAAGGCTGCGTCCCAGGCAGTCGCCAATTACCCATAGCGCAGTACTGGTGCGACGTTAAATCCAACCTACCTGCGTACCTACCTACCTACCTACATACATACATACAACCATGGATCATATTTTAATTTTCTCGTGTAAAATGACTTCATGACCGAAGAACAACGTCGCTGGGAGAAACTTTCTTCAAAATGGCAAATAGAGTACCTTCATAAACTTGTCGTTTTTCGTTGATAACTTCTTCAATTAAAATGATAGAAATTTCTAAGCAGCTGAAATGTCTTCCTTGGAGTGTTCGGAACACATTAATACCTGTCATGACACGAAGGACATTGCCCTCCGCTAGAAGGTGCTGCTTTTTTTTAGTATATAGAGAAAACAATCTTTGTATTATTCTTTTGAATATACAAACTACAAACGATTAATGAAAATTACTATTTTAAAAAAGCGGTATTCAAAAGAGCGACTACTGAAATACGAGAGTTCTTATGAGAACTCTGGTATTTCAGATATACTTTTTTAATTGGCTAAGATGAAATTCTAAATACATAAACTATAAAAATCATGTACATCACTTCATTATAGTAGTAATCAATAAGAATTTTTATGGGGTAGTATTTTAGTGCATCAGGTACTTAGATGTCGAAAGAAGATAAGGACTTTAAAAAAAAATGTAAATTTACTTATTTTTTATCATCTATATATTTTTTCTAAAATTGATGGTGGATTATTGAGAAGATGTATGAATTAATTATAACATAGGTAAATATCATTAAGAACCTCAGTCAGAAACAGCGAAACCACTCTGTAAGATACTTTCTTGCAGTGGCGAATTTAAGGGGGGGGTCTAGGGGGCTGAAGCCCCCCTCCCCCCAAAAGTACTGACATTCCCGATTGAATAGTACAATTGCAAACTTTTCATTGATCTGGAATTACATCTTGAAAAATCTTAGCCCCCCTCCCCCCCCCCCCCCCCAAAAGTTAAGTTCTGGATCCGCCACTGCTTTCTTGAACAAAACGACTAAATGTAGAATCTAATGCTATAAGATATTAAAGTAAGTTACAGGATTTGTCCAGAAACTAATGAGTCTTCTCGTAAAATTCGTTTATTTGAAGGTAATTAGCCTCCATCTGCATTAATACGCTTTTACCAATGGCTCTGCCACATATTGGAGCCCGCTTGGAAGTGTTCAGCAGGAATGCCATTCAAAATGCGCGTTACATTTTTTGTGCAATTTTTCCAATCTATCAGAACAATGACTCAGGTCAGAACAAAAGTTTAAGGCCAAATTAATTTCACCAGGGTCACACTCTGTAGTTCACAGCCCCCAACATCCACATTTTTACTTTCCAAACATGCATTTGCATATGTAAGGAAAGTGTTGTAATCATGTCGAAAATCCAAGTTTGAGATTTTGATGTTTCTACAAGTTTCGAGGTCCCCTGACTTCCTATTTACTATTTTTATGGTGTATGTATATATGTGTATATGTATGTGAGTGAACACGATAGCGTCTAAGAGCTTTGTTCAAATGAGTTGAAAGTTGGTACGTATGTTATAGGTCACCGGAGCGCGAAACCTATTGATTTTGGTGTATCTAGCATTTATAGTTTTTTTAAAGGGATACAAACAAAAACTCTTTATTATTATGGCTTATGGACCCAAATTTTTTCATATTTTTAACATGGCAGAACAGGACAAAATTTCGCATAACTGTACATAATGAGAATTATTTTTAACTTTTGAACGTGAAATTAAAAAAAAAAAAAATTATAATAATAATAGCCAACTAGGATTTTCCTTTTTTTTATTATTATTTTTACATTTCGTAAATGTTATTGCTTCACCTCCTGCTGGGGGGGGGGGGGAGGGAGTGTACGACCTGGGAAGTGTAAATTTTCAGTATGGGTATCATTGAATAGACCTCCTCATTGCTTTACTAACGAATGGTTGAACCTTCGATCTGTGATAATTTGAAACAAATTTATCAATCTCTTTCATCTATTTGAAGAAAAAAAAAAAAAAAAAAAAAAGCGCATTTAAGATATTGTTATTAAAGTATAAAATCGGCTTTCTTTGGACATTTAATGTTGCACTTCTATAAGAAAAAAAAAAAACAGTCTGCATTCATCACGGAAAATAATTCTAATATATAATAATTTTTATTGCGTGAATTTGAATAGAAATATATAAAAGAAAATTTCGGGGTATACAACATACTCTAGTTTAATAAAATTACTGAAATATTGTGGAAAATATTGACTGTTCCTAACTATACTTCAACTATATTTGCTTTTACTTAAAAGGAATTTTCCCATCTTGTCTTCCACCATTCTAATTAATACATAATAATAAAATTTCATAAAAATACTGAAGCGTATCTCAACTATTATATGAAAGAATCAAGGAAACAAGAAACAAATACTAGGGAAAGCATATATGTTTTTAAAAATTTTTAATGAAATTGAATGATGAATTAAAAATTTAAACGTACCTTTAAAATTAAAATTACAAAGCAGGATATTTTGGGGTAAATAATTTTCCGTGATTTATTTTAAAATTTGCATGTAACTGAAAATTCTGGAATCATGCAGAAATTGGTGGCTGAAGACTCAAACGTTAGATAAGTTATAACTTATTCATTGTTAATCTTTTTCGATAAAGCTAAAAAAGCATAATATAATAGAAATTGTACTTCTAGTATTTTATAATTATATCCAATAATATATCTTTCTGTGTTATCCCATAAATTACAGTGTAGTTTTTTGTGAAAAACCCCTTATAGGCTTGTAACTTTAATACATCTTTATTTATTTACTAAAATTTGTGTCTTCATAAGGGGTTTTTCACAAAAAAGAACTTTTGCAAAGTGATTGAAATAATTGGATCTTCAAATTAAATACGCGGTATGTGTAAAACCCCTTATGAAATTTCAACTCTGGAAAATACCTACAATCTAGGTCGTTCTTTTGCCGGCAATTTGCTTAATTTTTACTCTATTCTAATGAACTTTTGACAAAGTTGCCCAATATATCTAGCTTTCAACCTATGCAATATTTTTTTTATCTTTCGCGCATGCGCAGTAAAAAAAAAAATTACTAAAAATGCTTATATCTCAATGAATATTGCACACGTAAATTTTATGTTTCAGAATAATGTTTCTCTAGTATTTCGTCAATTTTTCAGCAAGTTTTGTAAAATTTTATGGAAATCCGTTCAAAAAACTTATAGAAAAAATTAGTAATTGTTGAAAAAAAGAAATATATCTGTCTAAATAATTGCGCATTTCTCGCACAAAAACATGCTAATATTTTATATAGTACACTGAGAAAAAAATATACCGCCTTCCACTTGAATGAATAAAAGGCCATTTTTTAAATCCCTTAACTAAAAATATAGATTTCCGAGCATAAGGCACGCCAATAAACTGAATAAACGAAACGATCGAGAATTTCTAGTTTACACATTTCTAGATGGTGAAACAATATTCTGAATATTCCGAATATTCTGAATCTTTTGTATTGCGAGAAATTCTCGCTTGATTTTCTAGAATTGGGTAATCAACCAATATTATAGTTGCTGAAACCCGCCTCTTGTAGTCCCATTTATTTCCAGAGATTTTTAAATAATTTTGTCCTCAATAATATAGGCAAACGCTCTAGAATTCTAATAGGGGCTTCTAGAACTCGCTTTCCAAGGGGACTAGAATTTATGAGGATGACATGGAACTATTTTTTCTAGAGCCACAATTTAGGTTCTAGATGTCAGTTACAGAATTTTTTCTCAGTGTATGTGCAACAATCTATTAAAATTACAAGTCATTTGTACCTTTTTGAGATACAGGGTGATCCAATGTATTTTCGCTCTTCTTCAAATTGAGGTTGGTCTCCTATTATACCATATAGAAAAGGTGTTTTTGCACACCTGAATAATGTATGTTAAATTCTTAATGTTTTCTATTTCATAAAAATATTAAAATGCGCTTTAAAGAAATAAATCTCATAAACCGTAATAGATCTAAATTCTTTTGTGAATTCAGGTATACAAAAAATAATAAGCATTAAGGCATAAATAAATGAGCTTTAAAGGAATTCTAAGAATATTTACAGAAATAAGAGCAAGGACGAATGGTTTTTTTTCAATTTTAGTACAAAACGAATTCATAAATATTTTTAAATTTCGCAAGACAGGGTAGAAAATAACGCATGCATTGCTTTTTACGATACATTTCAAAAAATGTTTACTTGGACATTTAAAGTATAATTTTCTTTGAATGGAATGATATTATTTTCTCCCAGAATTATATTTTAACTTACAATACATTTTGCCGGAAGTCAATGGGATATAAACTCTTTTTGATATGCATTACATTTTACCGAGAATGTTTACTTTCCTACTACATAAAATATTAATATAATATTTAAGAACATTACATTCTGCTCAAATACTAGACCTTTTAGTCTGTTTTATTTGAATTTAGAATGAAATAAATATGATATTTGTTTAAGAATAAATGGAATAAAATAAATTTTGCCAGAAGTCGATAAAATTTAAACATCTCAGATAGTTTTTTTTTTCTTTCTTTTAATGAATAATATATTATCTAAAATGTTTTCTTGAGTGCTGTTTGAAAATTTTATTACGACACTTACGAATATTTTATTATACAGATATTCAAAATATTTAATTTTTTTTATTTGAAATTAGAGCAAAATGGATTTTTAAATTATTACAGAATAAATAATTTAACTTTAGATGTAAATAATTTATGAGTAAAGTGTTAATTAACACTGCTCTGCATAAAAATTTCCTCTGACACCATTTCAGCCTATTTTTATGTAAAATGACCTCCTGAATCCGAATATGACGCCCATTTTTCCTATCACCCACCGTTTTATAGGAACGGCCCCCTATTTTTATCATTTTTTCGGTGATTTTATGGCTATAAATTTGAGTTTTAGCAGGGGGGAGGGAGGATTATTTTAACCGTTAAATATCTTCTGAGGGGCTACAGAGTTGGAAAATTCTAAAACATGGACATTTGCGACAAGGAAAGGCTTTTGGGGGGATTTGCCACTGAAATTATGCATTATATATCTTATATTTTTTTAGTCTGTTATTAATGTTTTTTTTTTTTTTTAACTTTACATTTTTTTTTTGTTTTTATGTGTTAAATTAATTCTTTTTCATTCTTCAAATCAAATTGATGCTCATAAAATTATCAAACAATGAAAGAAATTGAGGGAGGGGGTGGTGTATCTAGAAAACGGCGGGTGATTGGGGAAAAATGGGAGTTCTATTCGGATTCAGGAGGTTGTTTTACATAAGAATTATCCAGAATAATATCAGATCTCGATTTTTTTTTTTTTTTCAGAGCAGTGTAATTACTTACGTAGTACATTTCAATATTCATTACTAAAAATAAATAAATAAATAAATAATGAAAAGAAGAACAAATACCTATAACACTACACAGAAAGTAGTTGACCACACTGTGAAAAAATTTGGTTTTTTAACAACCCCACGTCTTTCCATTACCTATTATTACACACATTTTATGATGCTTTTAGAGATAGTGTGGTAAAAAGGCGCATAAAATTATCAAAGCAAATACCTGACAATTTATCTGTAATATCAAATTAATACGTAAGTCATAAAGAAATACAAAAAAAAGTTTACTTGACGAGTTAAAAAAGAAAAACCTTAGAGCAGTTTTTTGAAACGCCAATTTCCGAGATCTAAAGCTAATCTACCTAATAATGACGCATGACAATTTTTCCTGTAGTAAGCAAGAAATACATGCGAGAAGATATTTAAAAATAGACTTACGCATCAAATTTGGGGGGGAAAAAAAAAAAAAAAATTAAGTAATGCACTTGTGAGACCTAAACCTGACTAGTCAGTTTTTCTTAACTAACCAACTAACATAGATGAAAGGACATCTAAAAGGGAGTTTATATAGCAACTTTGAAGAAAATCGTTGAAGCCGTTTTTGAGATACGGACTTACGGTCTCGTTTCCGGTTTTCAATATCAAACTTCTTGTTTTCCAATTATCACCATATGATTATCAGAAGATTCTTCACATACATTCACACGTACATACACACATTCACACTAATGAATTGCCAAAACCAACTTTTTTGACTTAGAAGATCTTAAATCATGTAAATCAGGCGAAAACTGGATATCATTTTTTTTGACTGATTATAATACCTCCACTACCTATAGTAATAGGATACCAAAATAAAAGTTTCTGTAAATTTCTCATAATGTTTATCCAGAATTTGTGTAAATTTACAATAATTTACAGTTAATTGTCAATACCAAGATTTAACATTTCATCCACTATGGATAGCTGATGCGTTTAAAAATGTGTACAGTTCTTCATCCTTTTCCTTTCTACAAAATATTAAAAGAAAAATATAAAGTTCCTGTTTAAATTTTAAAAATTAAATTCCTTTTTAATAAGATCTCTAAAGACAAACTAACATGTATCGTTTTATGGGTCAAATTGAAAAAAAAAGTAGCCCAGGATCCATCACATGCTACTATCTATTCTAATGCCCACGTGTTTTAAGAAATTTTAGATATAATAACTATATTAGATTTAACAAATTTTAATTCACTAACAAAGTAATAGTAATAATAATAACAATAACAATAATAATCTTTATTTTTCTTACTAATGATCAAAAATTAAAAAAAAAAAAAAAAAAAAATATTTTTTTTTAAATACAAAAACAAATTTAGACATTTCAATACAGTAGGATAATTCCAGGTTAAATTGAATTTTAAAAAATTCATCAAAAGATTATCTAGTATATTGTGGCCATCACAAAATTTTCTTCAATATTTTTCTAAACAAATTCACTTAGAATAATACATTATTAAATTTATTTTCCACGATCAATGCAGATGGTTTTTTTCTCATGGAATTACAACTCTAAATGTCCAAAGAAAGTCTATTTTGTACTAGACTAATGATATCTTAAAAATCAATTATTTTTTAAATCTTTATAAAAAAAAAAAAAAAAAAAAAAAAAAAAAAAAAATTGCTCACTAGATTACGGTTAGTGACCGGAGAAAGTGTTCCAGTCATTGTAAAAATAACTTTATGTCCGTAAATGTGACATGATTTTTTTCTCGACGAAGAAAAATGACTTTAATAAACGGTCAATCCTCTGAATTTTACAGCATTTTGCTACAAATACTGTTATTGGATTTTTTCTGTCGAAGAAAAAAGCTGGCCGTGTAATCTAACAGTGAACTCTCAATTTTATGAAATTTTTTTACGTGTAGCAGCACCACTCTTTAGGCGATATGCACCCAAATTCATTCAACATAGTGTTTCCTTTTGAACCTCTCACATATCCGGTTCTGTTAATTATACGTAATTCAAGCTGAGATAGAGTCTTCTCAGTAAATCAAAGAATTTGCAGCATACCAGAACGATCTGTGTGACGAAATGCACTAAATCTGACAAACACCAATTTATTTCAAGGTGCAACTAAATATAAACATTTATGATATTCTGCGCATTAATTTCTGAGGTCTATCTGGCACAAAATGTTTGCCTTACACAGACAGACAAACGATCTTTTTCTGAAAACTTTCAAACCATATTTAAGACATCTGAAAACGTGTAAATCCATTGGAAATTTGAAGCTAAAATATTTTATGCATACCTTCTTTGAAAGTAAGAAAAAAAAAAAAAAAAGTAAAAATGCATTTTACTTTTTTCTTTTTACAAGTTGAAAACGAATTTAAACATTTCGATACTGATGAATAAATGCATGAGATTATCGATTTTTAAACAATACTTCGAGGAGATTAAAATGCAGTTTGTAAAAGATATTTGAAATATATTGAATTTTCTCTGAACAAATATATTCTGGAAACCATTCTCAATGCTCCGGGCTATTTAAATAAAAGATCTGGCTTTCTAAATAGAAGAAGATAAATCAAATTTCTTCAAATTAAATATTGTCATTTCATTAAATTGCTTTGAAGAGATTTAAACAATAATATTCATTTTCGAAATCTTTGTAAATTTCTTTAAAAAGATAAGAAAGAAGAATTTTTAAGAGTATTTAAATAGGACAAAGAATTAAAATTTGGTTTTAATTAACAGAGATAATGATAATACATTAGATTTTTTAAAAATACGCAAAAAAGACAGGAAGAGAAAAAGAAAAAAAAGATATATTAAACAAACACGAAAAGCAAAAAGAAATTAATTATTAATATAAACTATACTGAAAAAAAATTCTGTAACTGACCTCTAGAATCTAAATTGTGGCTCTAATACAAATAGTACCATGTCATCCTTATATATTCTAGTTCTCCTTGAAAGCGAGTTCTAGAAATCCCTATTAGAATTCTAGAGCGTTTGCTTACATTATCGAGGCCAAACTTATTTAAAAATATCTGCAAATAAATGCATATACAAGAAGCAAGTTTTAGCAAGAATAATCTAAAAAACCAAGCGAGAATTTCTCGCAGTGCAAAGGATTCATGATATTTAGAATATTCAGAATATTGTTTCACCATCTAGAAATGTATAGACTAGAAATTCTCGATCCTTTCGTCTATTCAGCTTATTGGCGTGCCATATACGCATAGCTTGGAAATCTATATTTCTAGTTTAGGGATTTAGAAAATGACCACGTATTCGTTCTAGATGAAGGCAGTATATATATTTTTTCTCACTGTAAAGAATTACAAAGGAAAAAAAAAAACTCATTTAGTACAAACATTTACAAAATTTAATTCTAGAGTAAAATTACAAGCTTCCGAAGCCTTTCCTCTTATCACAATACTAAATTAAAGAACTGGTGTACAATCAGTATTTAAACTTAAAAACTGCTTCACACACCATAAAACTAATGAAAGCAGTGGTATCGAAAGGACGTGGATTTTCTTCTTCAGGTGCAAAAAACACGTGCTTGGAATCAAAAGCAAGGCTGGAAGCAGGACAAAAGCCCAAGAGGGAGGAACAATACAACTAATCAGTAGGAAGAAGCATGAAAAACCAAACAGAAAGGAACACAATTAAAAAGCAGGCTACAAGAGAAACAAACACAAAAAATGGAAGGAAAGAATTTTTAAATTTTTACTTAAATTATTGTTTTTATTTTTTTTATTTATTTCATGTTAATTTATATTTACTTCATTTATTTTTATTTACAAAATCAAATAAATTATTTAATTTAAAGTGGAATCAAATTTTTCTTTAAAAATTTTATCGCGATTGAGGTTGAAAGCTAAATTTTCTAGGAAATCCAACTAGGAAATGCGTTTGGCCCAAAAGATAATTTCGGCTTGCTGAAATCAAATCAGTGATGTCAGATGGTCGAAAATCATTTCCCCAAATCAGTTTTTTTTTTTTTTTTTTTTTTTTTTTTTTTTCAAAAAGAAAATATCAAGCAGATTTAAGCTCAGATTTTTCCCCAAATGAAGGCAATAAAAAATCCCCAAATACAAAAATGCATTATAATCCCCTCTAATCAGTTCGTGCTGTTGGCAACACACTGAGAGGCAAGTGTAGAAGTTAAAAATCAAACATTGTGAACCGAACTTATTATTTTTATTATTATGAACCAATTTATTATTGTTATTAAGAACAGATAAATTAATAAATTGATTTTTAACAGATAAATTAATAAAATAAACCTATAATATATTGTATACGTGTAAAATTATAGAGAAATTGTAATATGTAATTTTAATATATTTTTTAATAAAACTCAAATTTTGCGATCTTCCCCTCAAAACTTGAAATGTACCTACACTGACGATAAAAGTCCCCACTTTAGTGAATAATCATGAAAAAATTTTTAAACAACAACATAATCCATGCATAATTCCTTGAAATTTCTTACAAAACTACCAAAAAGTCCCTATGAATTTGAAATTTGTCCCTACATCATGAAAAAACTATTGAAAGTTCCTAGTCGTAGGGATAAATCCAGAGCTGCCAATCTAATCCGGCAAATTGTTAACGCCTATTGAAAAACGCCCCTTTTTCTACACCACTTAATTTTTAGAGTAATTCTCTTCAAATGTATCTATGATGAATTAAGTAGAAACTCTAAAAATTAAGTGGTGTAGAAAAAGGGGCGGTACTAACAATTTGCCGGATTAGGTTGGCAGCTCTGCAAATCATAGTTGTCAGCATTGACAGAAAGTTGAAGAACTCCCCAGATTTGTCCCCAGAAATTTTAGAATTCCCCAAAAGAGTCCCCATAAGCATTTGGTCCCCAAAATTGTCCCCAGAAGACTCAAAAATCTCCAAAATGGGGACAAAATCCCCAATTATGCATCACTGGGTCAGATTCCCAACTATGCTTAGCAATAGAAGATTTAGAAATTCTTGTTTAGCAACATGCCAATAATGTTCAGGTAAACGACATTCAAGATTTATTTTAGTTTGACAGATATACCTTATATTGCATTCGTTTGCCCGTAATTTTAGAATAAGGTGACTATCTATGAATCCTTATATATTTATTTTAGAACACATGAGTGGTACAGACAAAACTAAAACAAAATATTGTTATTATCTTATTTATTTTTTTGCAAAAATTAAAGCCCAATTGTAAATTAACCCTTTAAATTTCACTACATATTTCCTCTTGAAAATTGTGAAATTAGTTTAAAAAATGACTTTTAGACGAATCACTGATCATAAATATACAAATGAAAAAATAAAATAAAATAAAATAAAATAAAAAATAGAATTTTTTATTTTCCAGAAATTTATGATTTCACAGTGAAACCAATGAACGGTAACGGGCTATATTTTCTCCTTAAACAAACTAATATAAAAGTTGCAGAGAATAAATAAGATACTTTAGAAATCTAAAACATTTATATTTTGACTTACTTATTAAAAAATTCAAATAGTGATTTATTCAGAAAAGAAGCAAGTGTGGTGTAAGCAGTGTCACAGCACCAGGCGTCTAGCTAAACATTGTTGCTACAGTTCTGGCTTTATTATTTATTGTTTTACTTTATTTACGAATTTACGAATTTATACATAAAATTAACTATACTTACTAATTGTTTTACCAGAAAAAAAAAAAAAAAAAAAAAAAAAAAACTTTATATTCATAATTGCAAAATGTTTAGTACATATAAATTATTTAAAAAGGAAAAAATTATATGAAGATATATACCCAAATACATACTTTTATATATATATATATATATATATATGTTCATATAATTCCAGAAAATGATATTTTAAGAAATTGTAGAAATATCCAGGAAATTTTCATTCACTCTTATCTTATGTCTTGCGAAATTCGATCTTTACTGGAGTTTGGTTTCTCAAAGAAACCAAACATTTTACATTTTCGGACAGTTCTGTTTATTTATATAAAAAATCGAAAGTTGCAATTTATGACTGAGAAGGATTATAGTAAGTTCATGTGCTATTATTTAAAATAAATATTTGTTCTTTATTTTTAAAACTGATACAATTTTAGAAAACTAAAGTGTCTTCTATATCTGGCTTCATCTGAAATAGCATTTTTTTTTATTTTGCCATAGTGCTGCCTTGTAGTGCAAAGAGAATGAATGAGAGTTTAATATTCTATTAACACTTAGTAAAAATACTGAAAAATTGCTGGGGGAAAAAAAAAAAAAGTGCAATGTTTGGTTTCTGGGCGAAACCAATGAACGTTAAAGGGTTAAAAGAAGAAAACAGGCATCTTTTCTCAGTGTAAAAATTACCAGCGTCTTACCCCAAAATGTAAAGTAAGGCGTAAGTTCGCAAAAAAAAAAAAAAAAAAAAAGTAACATACGTATCGTTATTGATGTACTATTCTTATGAGTGACCTGCATCCTCCTATGGCTCATGCGTATAAGAGAACCACGTGACACGGCATCTTGTCCGACGCGGCATCTTACCCCAGGTTATCCAGAATAAAAACGACGTTAATTCAAAATGCAGCTAATCTGATAACTCACACTCCCGCAAGTTATCAGATAACATTATTGAAATTATTTTTAAAGGGAAGCTTACGAAAATACTCTCTTAAAATGTGTGACTGGATTTGCTTACTCAAAAACGGGCGGAATATTTTTAGCAATAATTCTGATCAAATATCAGACCAAATGATCGTTAAACTGGTGGCTCCATTCAGAACGAATTTCGATGATTTTTCATTTAGTTCAACAAAATTTTGTAATGATTGCACCATCTATCGAACATATTTTAAATGAGACATAAAAAATATCTTTTAAGATATATATAACCAATTAATTTATATATTGTTGAAAAAATATGTTAAGGACTTCGATGATTAGAAAAGTGAAATATCAAAGTTATTTTTATTTATTTATTTATTTATTTTTTAATATAAATATGAAAAATGTTTTATATACAACTGGCAAAAATTTTTAGAGTTATCAAATTACGAGTTTTAGTCACAAAAAAACTAAAACTGAGCAGTGAATGTCTTTTTAAAATCTGTTACCTAAAGGAATATGTGAAATATAAAGAAAAAGAATATTGTATTTATATAAAGTTGAAATTTACTTATGTCTAAAGTTATTAAACCTTTTTATTATATTCATTGAAACTAATTTATTAAAATACATGTAAAACGTTAAAAAAATGTGTTATAATATTTTAATTATAATTTAGCTCAACATCAGGATTAATATGCATAAACAAACTAGTACATTCTGTTTTTTCAACTCATAGTTATCCAAGAAATTCTGCAACGTTGCGTAGAAGAATTTATTTTTCTAAACGTACTAAATTATATAGAATTAATTTGCAAGCTTCGAAAATGTCTGCTTGTCATACAGGTTCTGTTTTCAAGAATTTTTCCTCAATTTTAAATCAATAGTGTTATTTTAAGGAAGTTTATTGTGTTTCCTATAGCTTTAAGCTAATAAATAATATTTCCGCCATTTGAGAATGAGTTAGAATGGCTATACAACCATTTTTTTGTGTGAAATCGTAGCGTAGTGGTAGCGCGTTCGTCTGGCATGGAAGGGGACCCGCATTCGATTCCGGCGGAGGGAAGCTGATATTTTTTCCAGCCTCAAACAGGTTCACTCAAATCTGGTCCGATTTATCGCAAAAAATAACTTGTTTCAGTTGGCTCAAATCTGAGCCGCTCATACCAGCTCAATGATTTGAGCGGATATCTCTCAACGTGAGAAGTTGCCTTTCATCATTTCGATTGAGTGAAAAATGGCTCAATTTGAGAGCATTTTCCCTTTCCATTTTTAGTAGTATTAAAAATATAAAATACAAATAAAATATCTTCATTAGAATTTCCATTTAAACAGTTTTAGTCAACTGTGAATTTCTTTTTATCATTAAATGTTATTTCGTGTTTCATTTTTAAGGATTTTTTTAATATAAGTATAAAATGTTATAACGGACTCACATAATAACTTTTTCCTATCCAAATATTAGCTTTGTCTTTATTTAAGATTCATCAGTACGAATAGCATTTAAAAAGGACTCTTTCAGCAAAAAATAAATGACTTTGTAAATTAAATTGATTTAAGATTTTAGAGAGCGAAAAGTTAAAAAAGTATTCTTAAGTAAAAGCTGATGTTAAATGACTTTAAAATTGATTTTTTATCATCTCTTTAAGAGATTGCTTTCCGACAACTACGCAATATTTTCATTTCCATATTTTATTTTTAAAGTAATTACATTGTTAAAAGTGTGTATATGCATTATTAATGCTTTGTTGAAAAAACACTTGATTTAAAATAAATATTGGTTCAGTGTTATTTAAGACTTTTAGGTAAATAAGTTTTTTCTTTTTTGAAAAATATGTAGTAATTAAATTATTTTAAACCTAAATTATTCACAGTGAGATAAAACATTAAAACATAATAAACACAAAAGCTGAAATAAATAAAAATAATAATAATTTTCGTAGAAACATTTTATTTATAAAAATGTGTGCGAATACACGTGTGCACACATGTAGTTTATGAGATGCTCTAAATTTTTGTTTCAAAAACTAAACCAACCAAGATCGAACACTGATAACCTTACGACTGAGCAATTGAAGCTAATGGTAGGCGAAGCTTCTGAAACAGTTGGCCAACACTGCAAAAAATCTCCGTAGATTTTACTAGAAAATCCTGTAAATTTCAATGGGAAAAAAACAGTAAACGAGAAGTACAGTTTAAAACTGCAAAATTGTATCAAGGCATACATTTTACGGGGAAATCCTGTAAAATCAAATAGATTTTTCATTAAAAGTACAATTCTGCACCGAATATTTGACGAAGAAATACTGGCACCCCAGGTGGCAGTTTTTTTTTTTTTTTTTTTTTTTTTTTTTTAAGTATTTTACGGGTTTATTTTCTGCAGTGAATAGACATCTTTTTTTTTTTTTTAAACCTAGATTTTAAATAATAATACAGCTGAAAACATATTCATGTTAAAATAATTGTTTCTGAATAGTTAATTACGCTGAAAAAAAAAAAAAAAAAGGAATAAATAAATAATAACAATAATAATAACAGCAACAATAATAACAATAATAATAATGAAAATTAATTAATTTAAAAAAATTTCCGAGATCTCATACCATTCTTGCAGATTCTTATGTAAAATAACCTCCTGAATCCGAATATGTCCACCATTTTGCCCAATCACCCACCGTTTTCTAGATACCCTCCTCCCTCATTTTTATCATTGTTTGGTAATTGTATGCCCATCAGTTTGATTTGTAGAGGAACGATGATTATTTTAACCGTTAAATGTCTTCTGACCCGAGGAGCTACAGAGGTAGAAAGTTCTAAAACACGAACATTTGTAGTAAGGAGGAAATTTGAGGGGATTTGTGCCCAGAAAACAAAAGAAAATCAATAAAAACAATCAGTTTTTGTTTCTTTTTCTTTCTTTTTTTTTTTTCTTCGCAATATTCCTCTTATTTTTTACATATTCTAGCTTCCAGTTTGCCATTTTCTTACCAAAACACCCCAAGTAATAAAAAGTATACAGTGAAATTTTTTTCAAAATGTTCGTGAGTGGAGTAAAGTCTCATAGCCCTCGCAAGAAAGTTTGACTGATTCACTGTACGAGTTTGCTTTCAATAACTCCCAAGTTAAATGTTTTGGGCAGTAAAACAGGAACAGTAAAATATCCTCCTTTGACACGTGTTAAAGATCACCACACTAGATCACCACCGTCGCGTCGAGAACACCATAAAGTTCACTCTCTTATCGAAAAACGTGTACTAAAGGTAGATAACGACTGAGGACTACAATGATAAGAGCAATGACCTTTAGCACGTGTCAAAGCAACATTTGCAGCAAGGGAAAATTTTTGGGGGATTTACCATTGAAATTATGCATTACATATCTTATATTTTTTAAATCTGTTATTAATGTTATTTTTTAAACTGTATGCATATATATATATATATATATATATATATATATATATATATATATATATATATATATATATATACATATATATATTGTGTGTGTGTGTTTAGGTGTTAAATTAATTATTTTTCATTCTCCAAATCAAATTCATGGTCATAAAATTATCGAACAGGGAAAGAAATTGAGAGAGGGGGTGGTGTATCTAGAAAACGGCGGGTGACTGGGCAAAAAGGGAGTCATATTTGGATTCATGAGGTCATTTTACATAAGAATCAGCAAAAATAGTATCAGATCTCATTTTTTTTTTCTTCCTAGAACAGCGTAATTGGCAAATGTTTAAATTTTAAACTATGTTGACAGTTCTTAAACAATATGGAGCATTAATTAAAAATGCTAAATGATTTTTTTTCCCTGGTAGACTTTGGTAGACTTTAAAGAGTTCATATTTTAGAATATTTATTACTTTCTTTTATTCATATATGGTTGAGAAATTATAGATTTAGGGCCAAATTTTCAAAATTGAGATTTTTATATATTAAATTTTGAGGTTCTCTGAATCTAAAATTTGTCTTTAGTATTTGGGCAGTATGTATGCATACCTGCCAACATCCTAATTAATATTCCGTAGTGTTGTTAGTCCCGCCCTTTTTTTCACAGCAGTAAATTTGAAGAGTAATATTCTTCAAATACAATTACGATTGAATAAGAAAAAAAAAAAAAAAAAGAAAAAGAAAACACTCTCAAAAAATACTGGTGTGAAAAAAATGGCGGAGGTCACAAAACTACAGAATATTAATTAGGATGATGGCAGGTATGATGTATGTATAAATTTGTGAGTTGGTTATCAGTAAACTCGAAAACAAATATTGGCACGATGTCTAACCTTCATATTCTATATCTGTACTATGTGTGGATATTACTTTATTTTTTCTATTGAGATCGGACAGCCGTGTGATGTACAGAGAAACTCAAAAGCACTGAGATACGGTGCAGCAAACAACGGAATTTCTCTTCGCGTAGTTAAACATTCTTGGACTTCACTGAGAGAAATTAAGTAAGCAAATATCTTTTTAAATGGTCAAAAAAAAAAAAAAGAAAGTTTCATATAGAATATAGTGTAAAAAACTTTTCTCCTTTATTTACAGGACCAAACAAAAACTTCAGATATATCAAAGTTATATCTGAAAAGGGTTTTAATAACATTTTAAGACGTGTTATGTCAGTTTCTGCGGTGGTAAGTTTAAATACAAAATCCGGTGCGCAACATCTAAACGACAGGTTACACAGAAAATTTGAAGATAATGTGAGATGCTGATTTTCGGTCCCAATTGAGATTTCTAATAAATTTGGCAAATTCATCAATACATTAGATACATACGAAAAGATACCTAGGAGAAACTAAATAGCGAATATAAAAAAAAAAGAATTTGTAAAGCCTTTTTTTTTTTTTAGACAACTTCTGCGAACTAAATTTTATCTACCTAATAAAGACACTTGTAAATTTTTTCGTAGTAACCAACTATTATATACGAAAGAACATACAAAAGAGAGTTTATATAACAAATGTGAGGAAAATTGTTAGAGCTATTTTCGTGATATCGTCATTTGGTCCTACTTCTGGTCCATTTTCCAAATTTTCGTGATATCGTCATTTGGTTCTACTTCTGGTCCATTTTACAAATTTTCGTGATATCGTCATTTGGTCCTACTTCTGGTCCATTTTCCAAATTTTCGTGATATCGTCATTTGGTTCTACTTCTGGTCCATTTTCCAAATTTTCGTGATATCGTCATTTGGTCCTACTTCTGGTCCATTTTCCAAATTTTCGTGATATCGTCATTTGGTTCTACTTCTGGTCCATTTTCCAAATTTTCGTGATATCGTCATTTAGTCCTACTTCTGGTCCATTTTACAAATTTTCGTTAGAACTTGGCAAACTGATACGTACACTAGACATGTCTGAAATATAAAACTTCAATCTTTTTATATGGCCAAAGAGAAAAAAAAAGTTTCACGTAGAATATGGTGTAAAAAACTTTTATCCTTTATTTATAGGACCAAACAAAAACTTCAAATATATCAGAGCTATATCTGAAAATGGTTTTAATAAGTCATGTTATGTCCGTTTCTGCTGGGATAAATTTAAATACAAAATGCGGTGGTGCGTATTTGCCTAAAAGGTAAGTTATACAGAAAATTTGAAGATAATGTGAGATGCCGACTTTTGGTCCCAATTAAGATTTCTATCAAAATTTGGCAAATCCATCGATGCATTAGATACATACAAAAATATACCTAAGAGAAACTAAATAGCGAGAATGTAAAAAATAAAAAATAAAAATAAAAAAAATAAATAGTAAAGCCTTTTTTTTGAGACAACTTCTGCAAACTAAATTTTATCTACCCAATCTAGACACTTGTAAATTTTTTCGTAGTAACCAACTATTATATACGAAAGAACATACAAAAGAGATTTTGTATAACAAATGTGAGGAAAATTGTTAGAACTATTTTCGTGATATCGTCATTTTGTGCTACTTCTGGATCTAATGTCCATTCTTCAAATTTTCGTTAGATCTTGGCAAACTGATACGTACACTAGGCATGTCTGAAATATAAAACTTCAACGTTCTATCTATTTTCGTTTGGGAGATATGATCACTTCCTCATACACATGCATACATAAACACGCACACACGAATTTGCCAAATTAAAAAAAAAAAAAAAAAAAAAAAAAAAAAAAAAGCCTTTTAATGCATAAGGTAATTATATTCATTTATCCTTTCCTCTACATCCACCAGAAATTTCATTCAAAGAAAAGAGATAAATAAATTATTCTGCTAAATATTAAAAGAAAATTTCGAAATGAATCTTAGTATTTGGAAATACAAACTAAGAGGTATTATATACTGTATGCTTCAGAGAGTTAACTCAGGAGACCATAAAACATGTAAATCAGGTATAAATTCTATATCTAAATTTTTGACCGAACAAGACGCTTGAATGCTTTATTTTCATTACATTCAGTGTTCAGGTAATGGAATTAAAAATAATATACTGATAAGCGCAAATTATATTGATCAAAGTATTTGCAGGTTTTGCTGCTAGAAATTAAGGTAAACGTTACATGAAACAAGATTTGTTATTTTACAAATAGCCCCAGTTTATAAAATCACAAGTATTTTATCCATTAGTGATAGAAATCTCTTGATAAAAATTAGATTTTTTATATTAGATGATAATATAAAAATCTTAATGTTTAACTTAATGAATCTAATTATTACATTCCATAAACTGTAAAAATAAAATAAAGGTACTCAAATTTAGGCAGGCAAACTAGGAATTTAATTAAATTACCTGAAACTAAGATAAGACAGTAGTAGGCAAATAATTATGCACTATTTCCAGTTTTCTCACTTTAAATTTACGTCTATAATAGAATTTTAAAATACGTGGGTAATAAATGGATAGACATTTAGCAACTGCATTTTTCAAGAACTAAATTAACATGAAAAATTTTGTCCTTTTATAAATGTATGTGCAATATCAGACATTAAAGCCTTATTCTTAAAAGCAATTACTTTTACGCAATTATTTCAAAATTAATAAACGTATAAAAGGCATCTAAAAGACCTGAATTTGATAAATTCAGTAACGTTTTAAACGTAACCATTAACGAATAGATGTGTTAAAATAATAGGTGACGCGTTATTATAAGTCATAAATAATTACTATTATTTAATAATAATAAGCTTTGTATTATTTGATGATCGAAGAAAAATAAATACTACTACGAAAGAATACTATCAAAAATAATGGTATATTATTTACGGACAGTCCGTAATCCGTAATAACTTGCTTTCTATGTAAAACTGAACTTAATAAATGAGCTTTAAAAGCAATAACTCTTAAATTATACAATTATTTCATAAATTATAAATTGAAGTAAGCAGTTATTTTTAATGAAATATCTTTAAAATTATTCATATACTAATTAGTTGTAAAACGCCCGTTGAGTTGAATAATATAATAATGTTTCATATGAGGACAGCGCTGACAACATATTTTCGCCGCCAGAGGGCGCTGTGAAATATTTTAACACCATTAAAACACTAATTTCGCTTCATACAAGGATTACGTTTATGCATGCATATGAAATATTTTAATTTATTAAATATTACTAGCAGGCTACGCCCGCTTCGTCGGTCACTATTTTTAAATGAATCACTATAATTAATGAATTCTCAAAATTGCATTAATTTTTATCATGTAAAAAAAAAAAAGAGAAAAAAATCTCATCGGAAAAATGTCGCATCGGGTCCCCACTGCCTTCTGCAGCGCAGGCCATTGTTCACTGCGCACGCGCATTTATGTTCGACGCTCTTAAAGATTCACTATATTATCGTAAGGGAAAAACATAAATATAAAATTCAAAAAATTCTTCCCTCATCGGTGGAATAATCGGTCCGGGCCCCCACTGCCTGTGGCAGCGTCTATACGCGCACGGCGCGCGTGTTCCTTCACACACCGTTCCCGCCCCTCCTAATTATTTTACACTTTCAAAAAAATCCGCAATCATTTTCACGGGCTTTTCAACCTAATAATACTAATTTCCAACGTTCTATCTGAATTTCTTTATTTTTGCCTCTGCACCCGTTCCCCTTCCGCCCCTCGTAATTCTACACTTTCGAAAATATCCGCAATCGATTTATCGGGCCTTAAAACCTAATAATACTAATTTCAACACTCTAACTCTTATTTTTTGTATTTTTGCCCCTTCACCCCCCCCCCCCCCGTCTGTCCTAATAATTGTTTCCTTTTGAAAATATCTGCATTCGATCTGTAAGCCCCAAAAACTTGTACGTGTCAATTTTGAACGATCTAACTCTATTTCTATTGTTTTGCCCCTTCACCCCCCCCCCTTTCACAGCTCTCCTAAAAATTACACAAATTCGAAAGTATCCGCAATCGATTTGTAGGTATCAAAAACCTCTATGTACCAATTTTGAACCATCTAACTCTATTTTTATTTTTTTGCCTCTCCACCCCCCCCCCTTCCCACCCCTGCTAATATCATTACACATTCGAAAATATCCGCATTCGACTTGCAGGCCTCTAAAACCTATCTGTACTAATTTTGAACGGTCTAACTGTATTTATTTATTTATTTATTTATTTATTTTTTTATTTTTTTGCCCCATACATTGCCCCTTTCCCGCCCCACCTGGAACGAATTTCTAAAATTCCAGAAATGGATTTTTAGATATTTGTGTAAGCTGTATTTTAGAGCAAAAATCTCAAATATGTATTTTTTTTTTTTTTTTTTTTTTTTTTTGCGGTATAAAGGATTATTTGAAATAACGTTTTCCCCTCCCCTCTTTAGGAGCTGAATTTCTAAAATTCCAGAAATTTTTTTTAGGTATTTGTATCACCTATATTTTAGTGCAAAGATTTCAAGTATACCTTTTTTTTTTGTTTAGTTATATAGGATTGTGTGAAATGTTGACTCCTACTTCCTCTTGCGGACCGAATTTCTAAAATTTCAGAAATTACTTTTTAGATATTTTTGTTAGCTATATTTTTAATCAAAAATTTTACAGATATATTTTTTTTGTTTGAGATTTGAAGAATTTTGTGAAATCACATTTTGCCTTCAATTCCCCATTGACGGGGGGGGGGGGGTGAATTTCTAAAATCGCTTCTCAGTGGATGTCTACGTAATAGAAGGAACATTGTCACAAAATTTCATGTTTCTAGGTCCAGGGGTTTCGGCTAGGCGATGATAAATCACTCACTCACTCTCTCACTCACTCATTCAGGACAAACGATTTTATATATATAAATAAATGCATATTTTGACCCCCAGAGATGATATGAAACACTTTAAAATACCATTAAACTCATTCACCCACGTCAACACACAATTTATTCTGATCTCATACAAATCCTGTGTTAAATTGTAATTGTCAGTGACTGGCCTCGAACCCACGACCTATCGGTCGTCCAGTGAGTATCTTAAGCATTCAGCCAAGCTATCACTTGCGGTGTCACTTCATACAATGATTATATTTAATCATGTGTGAACAGTGTTTCCAACTCAAACTGTGTCATGTCCCTACCAACAGTTCAAAATGTCCCTACTTTAATGATAAAACTCCCTACTTTAGTGCGAACGACACACTTTTATCCTCGAGATATCCTGAGAATGTCCTGGGGAAGAAAGATTCTCTCCAAAAACAGTCCTATACCCTAACAGTACAACTACTCCGTATTACATCCTCAGGATATCCTATGGATAATAGGACATCAAAGGGACATCTTCAGGATGAACTTTGGATAAGTGTGCTGTTAGGGTAGGGGCAAACCCCTATTGTTCGCAACACTGTGTGTATAACAATGCAATGTTTATGCGATGCTAACGACATCTTACAGCATTACAAACTAAGTGAGTGAGTCATTGATGAGCGTATATGATTATGTAACATGAGCGTATATGATTATGTAACATGAGCGTATATGATTATGAACATATATGTAACATATGATTTAACTTCCCTTAAAGTTCATGCTCAGTACATTTGTGCAATACGTAAGCATTCAGAGTTATTTTACTCAAAATATATTAGTAATTATTGGTAAATTTTCCTTTAATATAACATGACTTGTTACGCAAACTATATTAGACAACAGTTTAAAAGTTTTTATTACATGACATATTTGATGCTCTTGGGCAAACAATGGGCAAGTTTTCAATAATTTAAATTAAACAATATTTTAAACAGTGCAGTGTTTTAAAGTTTTAAAATTTAAAATCACGCCTATAATAGAATTTTAAAACCCATGCGTAATTAATGGACGTGTATTTAAAAAATACATATTTTCTCGTATAATATAATACATGAAATATTTAAACTAAAAAAAGTGCATTTTAGGGCATTAAAACCTTACTTTTAAAATTGATTTATAAGCCGATAAAATGAATTTAAAAGACATGAGTTTATTGCATCTATTAACGATTTTAATTGCACCCATTAACGGATACGTGTGTTGAAAATGAGCTTAAAAATTCGAATTTAAGAGCAATTGTTTATAGATTACACAATTATTTCATAATTAATGAATTGTTAAAATGCGTAGTTATTTTTAATGAAATATCTTGGGAATTATTGCAGATTTTCTTTTTAAAACATCCGCGTTTGATGGTTATGAAATAAAGGAATAAAACTTTTTAAATGAATTTAATAAACATGTTTTAAATATATTGAATATAATATATGAAAATATTAATATATATATATATATATATATATATATATATATATATATATATATATATATATATATATATATATATATATATTCTGAAAGAATCGACCTGAAAACAGCAGTAAAAACAGATTTTTAAAACTGAATCATAAGTTCAGATTATTTTCAGATTAAACAGTTATCTCATAATTTACAGTCGGTACTAGAATGTTTTAATACATATCGTATCTCGAAATGCAACGGAACACAATATCCAAGAACGCTAAGTTTTATTTGGAAAATGTCCAAAAACAAGAGTGATTAACCCGTAAATTGCCCATCACGCGATATTGCGTGATGTGAGTTCTTACCAAACGGCTGATCACACGTTACCGCATAGACGTCGCTATTAAGTTTATAAGCGGAATAATGTAGCGGCCACAGCAAAACCGCTCGTAATGCATTTGAACCTCTGAAACACTGTTAACGTGAATTACTTTTAACATGAACTGTTTCTGTTTCTTACAATCCCCGTTAAACAACTCTCCCTCCTTCCTGTTCAATTCTAGCTCATTGTGCTTTTGAGTTTTCAAGATTTATTTTATTTCGCCCCTGTCGCGTGAGTACTCTGTACTGGCGAATCTTACTTTAGTGTATTTAATTTAATTTATTTTTATTTTTAAGTTTGTTAATAATTAATACATATTTGTAATACTTCGGCCCTATGTCGCGCGGGAATATTGTTCTGGCGAACCTTGTAATTTTTTCCTTTTTTTTTTTTTTTTTTTTTTTTTCTTTTGTTTTTAAATAAACGTTCCGGAGTAGGGGCCTAGCATAGCTAAGAAGCGCTCGACACCACTCTTAGAGCGGTGAGCGGCACCTACTCCTTGTTAAATCCTGTTAAATCCCCGTCAAAATGAAGATTACTTTTATTATATGCAGATTAGTCACTGATTGCATGAACTACTGATAACATGAACAAATATTTTATCCCCCTTGAGGTTCACGTTAAGGAGGTTCAACTGTATTTATATTAGCCACTAGGGAAGGTATTTTTATTTTTTTCTATTTGTACGAAATTCCAATTTTTTGGTTCGGCAATGAACCTGTTATCTGACAATTTAAAAAAAATACATGCGATCATTCCCGCTAAAATGGCTTATTCTTCAATTATAGAGTAACGGTGGGGAATTTGGAATAGTCGAGAAAAGCTTTTACGTCATTCAACTTCTTAGGTTTATCAAGATTCAAGCTAAGTATTACAAATTCTGTAATCTATTTAAGAAGCAGTAAAATGAGTGAAAACTTAGTGTCATTTCCGGTAGGGAGTTGAGTAAGTTAGTAGCCTGATTCTCGTGAACTTATTTCTGCCAACAGTGGTTGAGGTTGATTTATTCTCCAAATAACTCATTCGGACAAAATGGAATACCAAACTATTCCAAATTATTTACGATTCTGTAAAACTGGAGTGTTGATCATTTTTTAATAATGCGTGTTTTCAATAATAATTTGCAAATAAAATCTTTATATTGCAATTATTCATGATTTTCAGTAAACTACCCTATACCCTAAAGTAAATGAGTATTTCATATATTTCCTTTCATTTATATTCTATATTACCTGATTGATCCATATTACCCTACAATAGCTTTTTTTTTTTTTTTTTTTACTAAAATTTTGCAGGTAAACTCTGTTTTTTTTTTTTTTTTTTTTTTTTTTTTTTTTTTGTAACCTAAAAACTATTAAAACACACTAATAACACTTTAAATTTTGCAGTAGTCGTTCCACAATGATTCAAAATACTCCAGTTTATTATGGCGACATCATACATAAAATGTATTCCATATTCAACTACATTCCTCTGCACTACTAATCTTAAATTTAAATTAGTTTAAAATCTGTAGATGTATTAAATTATAAATAATTACAAGATAAAAAGAACTTTTTATATACCATGTTTTTAAATTTTCTGTTGAATCATATAAACGCTACCGAAGGCAGCGGGAATCTGGAACAATTGGCTAAAAGTATTAAAACAATTCCTTGCTATCGTGTTTTGAGCTATTATAAAAATTTCAAATGGCCAGGAAGATATTTAAAAATCGATTGCAAGCTTTATACTGGTAACGTTGCCGAAGGCAGTAGGGTCCCGAATCAGCTGGTTAAAAATATTTAAAAAATGTATTTTCACCGTGTCCTAAACTATTCTGAAAGTTTCAAATGCCTAGCTAGTCGGGAAGTTAGTTAAATAAATTTTCTGTTGAATCATATAAACGCTGCCGAAGGCAGTAGGGACCTGAAACAGTTGACTAAAAGTATTTTAAAAATGTATTGTCACCGTGTTCTGAACTATCCTGAAAGTTTGAAATGTCTAGCTAGTCGGGAAGTTAGTGAAAAATCGATTGCAAGATTTGTACTGGACAAACAAACAAACAAACAAGAATCGAAGTTAATAAAAACATGGTAAAACACCTCTAAACGGATGTGGACAGAAGTGTAAATATCGTTAAGCTGAATGCGTTAATAAACTTATAAAATGCGAAGTTATTTTGATCAGAATAAATATTACATAATTATTTCTAAAATTTTCTGTAATATAATTTATTATTTTATTAACTATATTTAATAACGATCTTAAAAGATTTAAGTTAATTTTGAATATTTCATATACCTGATAAGAGGGTAAAATATAATTAACTTATTAAATTGTATTATGAATATATTTATAGTAATCGCATGCGATCTAGTTTAAATACTTTTCTCTAACTCAGAATATTGACAAAAGCACGTTCATATGTTTGGGGTAAAAAAAGATTTAATTGAACTACCCTGAACGAATTCGTACAAGAGCGATTAATTAAGTATTCCATACATTAAATTTCCTCTTTAACAAGAGCTTTAGAATACCATTTGAAATAGTTAAATATTAGTTAAGCCAGCTATAATAATTGCATTTGCTGTAATAGTTCTTTAATTTAAAATAGCTTTAGAATTGCATTCGAAAGAAAGCAAATATTTTAGTTTGGAATACTTTTTAGACTCACAAAAAGCAATCTCAAATCGAATGTGAAGGAAAGTTCTTGTCTTAGAATCAACAATGGTTTTAATTAGTTCGTTAATTTTATGTCAGTATTACAGTAACCTTCCAATTATCCGTGGCATTGATTTATATTTCCCTATCTATTTTGTCTTCAATTTATATTTTCTATAAAATTTAATTGTATATTCAATTGTATAAATTATTATTTTTAAATCTATTGTGATTCATAGCAGCAAGAGAGCTAAGGAAAGTGGAGATCATGGATAATCGAGAGTTTACTATATATCCAATCTTTGTGAAAGAAAAATGGGTAGACAACGTCTAAAGAATCAAAAGATTTCAAGAAAGAAATTTAAAAAATCTGGAGTGACTCCACTCGACTTTCCGAACATTGAGTAATTAACAGTTTTGTAGATAAAGTAAAGAAAGAGGAGTTGTTAAACAAACAAAAGAGAGAAAACCATAATAGAGTGTTTGAGTATTTTTTTCCATATATTGCACGATGTTTTATTTAACGCTACAGAACTTTGAGCCCATAGATCATAATGATAAAGAATTTTTCGTTGTGTCCCTGTAAAAACGTATAAATTCTATATTTACCAAAATTTTTATAGTTAGTGCAACAGGGATTTATAATATTCATATAAATTTTCAGCTCAATTGAATAAGGCGTTTAGATTCTATCGCACGTTTAAAAATTTGGTCCCATAGGTCATAATGATAAAGAACTTTTCTTTGCGCCCCTGTAAAAAACCTGTAAGTGCTAAATTCACCAAAATCTATACAATTGGTGCAACTGTGACCTATAACATGTGTACGATTTTTTTGTTCAGATTAATGAGACGTTTAGGCGCTATCACACTTTTAAGAACATAGCCCCAAAGACCATAATGATAAAGAATTTTTCTTGGTGTCCATGTAAAAAAACTGTAAGTGCTAAATTCCCCAAAATCTATACAGTTCGTGCAACTGTGACCTGTAACATGTGTATAAATTTTTTGCTCAGATTAATAAAGCGTTTAGACGCTATCACACTTTTAAAAATTTGGCCCCATAGGCCATAATGATAAAGAATTTTTCTGGTTTCCCTGTAAAAAAACTATAAGTGCCAGATTCACCAAAATCAATAGAGTTCGTACTATGGTGACTTACAATATACGTACCAACTTTCAGCTTATTCGAACAAAGCGTTTAGACGCTAGCTTATTCACTCACACACATGCCCACACACACACATACATACATACATCATCGTAAAAATAGTGAAAACGGACTCAGGGGACCTTGAAACGTACAGAAACATCAAAATTTCAAATTCAGATTTTCTACATGATTACAATACTTTCCTCACTGTAGTGTTCGGAAAGTAAAAAAGAAAATGTAGCTGTGTATTTTCTATAGTTATATATATATATATATATGTGTGTGTGTGCGTGGAAAGTTATGTGGAAAGCTTTGTGGGACGCATTCCTTGCACAGTCAACAGATGGCGCTGCCTCCGATGCCCATCTTTCAACGAGATGACGAACGGAAGTCAGTTGGTATCTGTCTACAAGGGAAAGCTGTTGAGAACGTCAGCGCGAAGGCTGATACGGTCATTTCCTTCTATTTAGAGCTTGAAACGTTCCGAATAGTTGTGTAGAGCCATGGAGTGCTCAATACCTCAATCTCACATATTTGAAATAGTACACGTATAGGCTATTGTGAATTATAAGTGTGAGTAGGTGCTTAAATGTCACTTTGTCATATTCTGATGAAGAGAGCTTGTTCTGTGTATCTAGCCGAAAAACCCGTTGTTGGTTAATAATGGAGATTCTGCTGCTATAATAATATTTATGTGTAATTTGTGCTTTGTGTGGCTTCAAATAAATGTTTCGTTATCTAAGTCGCATCTCATCATTGCCCCACCTTTAGACGCCCAGCCAAGATCCTACATATATATATACAGTGTGTCCCATAAGTCTGTAGACATTTTAAAAAATCATAATTATGGAAGGATTTGATAGAATTGAACGCGGTTTGCGACAAAATCATTCTCGTAAAAGGGGATATATATATATATATATATATGAAAAGAAAAAATAATAATTAAGCTATTTGTCGATAGACGGCACTGTGCGTGACCAGATCACACATTTTCATGAAAAACTGAACTTATTTCCATGCAAATGTTTACAGACATATAAATACTATTACATGGTGTCCGTCGTCAACACAGTTTGCAATGGAGTTATAACACTGCTAACTTCAGCTTCAGTCGGCGGTTCTTACCTGAGGGAAAATATCTTCACCAATAGCACTTTATGCACCAAGTCAACTTCGCAATTAAAACTTCATGTAGGCAGAAGTAGGAGGCAAAATAAGAAACAAACTGTTCTAATCGCAAAATTGTGCAATTTATGGGACTTTCTTTTGTAAATAACTAAATATAAAATTCAGTGCTCAGTAGTACAAATTATTGCGCTATCTTAAATAACTGATCTCATATAAAATTATATATATATTTGCATAGAGATAGAGCGCTTCTATAATTTTTTTTATTTATATTAAATAATATTAATAATGAAGAGGTAAGATTTCACTTACCTGGATAAGGCATACAGCACTGGTTCAGCAAACGTCGATGTGGAATATTATCCAGTCAAGTATTTTAATCCTTCAGCTAGACACCATCTTGCTTCGCAATCAAGCTGAAAATAAACTTATAAACATTTAAACTATTAATTTACTTGAGTAAATTATGACTGATTTGAGGATTTTTTCCTTTATGCACAACTTTAATTTTCTTGAGTAAAATATACATGTTTTTATAGTAAATGTATAATATTAATTATATATAAGAGCATTTTCAAACGCCCTGCTAAATTAGAGCTACATATTCTTAGTAAGGCAACACTACATCTAGATTAGAAATTGAAAACGAGCGAGAGAGAGTTCTATAAAAGTGATGAGTCGACAGTTCATGTTTTTCTTTTAACTAGGAGTGCCGCATATTTCTCTCTACATCTGCATTGAATGTTCTTTGGGATAAATGATAATCTTTAAAACACTTCTTGACTAAAATGAAAATATCGGTCATATAAAAGTTAATTTAATGTTGTTTTCTGACACTTTCATTTCCATATTTCACTTTCACATCCGTGTGAAATGGGTAACCATTTGTCTAACTATCGTTGACAAATAATTTAACTATTTTTTTTTTCTTTATATAAAAAAAAAAAAAAAAATCCTCCTTTACGAGAATGATTTTTTCGCAAACCGCGTTTGTTTCTATCAATTCCTTCAATAGTTACGAATTTTTAAAATGTCTACAGACTTATGAGGCCTCCGGTATATATATCTTAATATATATAAATCTCGTGTCACAATGTTTGTCCTCAATGGACTCCTAAACCACTTAACCGATTATAATAAAATTCGCACACCATGTGCAGTTCGATCCAACTTGAGAGATAGGATAGTTTAAATCTCAAATTATAGTCGCAATTTTAATTTATTGCTAATTATTTGTCTGTTATTATTTGACAGTCACAATTATCTGTTAACTCCAAATGATTCTAACAGATGTCGATACCTTTCGACTGGGTTGAGTAAGTAATCAATAGATGGCGCTGCTATGGTAAATCTACGAACGTGTCATATAAGCTACATTTTAACAGCATAATTACCACGTGTTGTTGACGCTATAAAATTCTCCTCAAAATATTTACAGTCTTTATTTGTAACAGATTACTTTCAACTTTCATATTTCCTTTCAAAAATGAAACGGGGAAAGTAGAGCGTGGAGCAATTACTCTGTTTCATATTAAAATGAAAGCTGAAATATATTTGGTGCTGCCATCTACACAAAGAATCTTCAACTTTTTAACCTATTAATAAATTTCGTATAATTCAATTATTTCCACTTTTTAAATTTTTGGTGTTAGCATAGCCGGCCACGTGTTACTTAGACTGAAGTGTAAATTGAATTCATATTATAATGAAGATAATACAGTGAAATTAATCCTGTTTTTTACTTATTTGTGCTTCATTGATCAAAACTTTATAATTTAATCTGTATATATATATAAATTACGTGTCACGATGTTTGTCCGGGGTAAACTCCTAAACTAAGGAACTGATTTTGATGAAATTTTGCACACTGTGTGCAGTTTGATCCAACTTGAGAGATAGGATAGTTTTTATCTCAATTTATTGTCACAATATTGTTTTATTGCAATTATTTGTTAATTATAGACCTTTATTAAAGTTGCTCCAAAATATCTGTGAGTTCCATTAATTTAATTGTTGCCAAAAAAAAAAAAAAAAAAAAAAAAAAATACGAGTTCATTTTCTTTCGACATAAAAATAAATACATTTAATCAAACGTGAACGTTAAAAAATTATAAAAAGTTAAATTATGCATCTCACGAAAATTGACGTCATAATCAATTTAAAGATTTTATACACATTGATAAAGTGCTAATGTAGTTCTATCATAGATATAGTAATATATATAGATCTCTCATCCCCATGTTATCGTAGAAAGATTTTTGATGCCGAAAAAAGATAAAAAATAAAAGCTTTGGAAACAGCCATTAAGTGGTATTGAAAAAAAAAAAAAAAAAAAAGAAAGAAAAGAAAGAAAGAAATATGAATTTGAAACTGTATCTGGAGTCTTCCATTCCCCTTTAGCAAATAAATTATTCATAAATTTTATTTGCTAAAATATTAGTATGTATTCCCGTGTGTATTCACTCGGGGAAAGACGGCCATATTTTGGTAAAAACGTCGTCTTTTCCCAAATGAAAAGGAATAACTTTTTTCTCCCCAATGATCACTCTATTCTATATATACTATACTATATCTATGAGTTCTATACGCAAGCGAAGTGTGACTCACTGACCGTCTGTGAAGCCAAGAAAAAGATTTCCTATGTTAATTGCCCACTGGATTTTTTGTAAGAAATTATTAAAAATCGAGGAAATTTATTTCCCGATTTTAATCCTTATATTTGGGTATAGATATGTATTAGTTATCGCGGGTGTTAGATTGAATTATTTTGCTGTCAAATTGACAAAATTTTAATTTTAAATTTTTAAACTCTGTCGCCCTTGGCTTTTTTTATTATTATTATTATTATTTGGCGATCAAAAGCGTAACACGAAAATATACATGTCAGATGTATGCATTGTACGAAATGTAATATGTATTATTCATTGTACGTATGTATGACATGTAATATGTATTGTACGAAATATTGTTTCATATTATTCATTACTCTTTTAATATAAGTTGTTAAAATAACCATGATTTTTGAAAGGAATTAAATATTTTCGCCAGATAATTTGGCGATATTCTTTTTTTCGCCAAGGATGACAGAAATGAAATCTATTCCGCTGCAAAATATTAGTATCTTACATCAGATATTTTATTTAGACATTTGAAAACAAATTTGACTTCAAACTATGATAGAATATTTATCATTTTCCTTTTAATTTGTATATTATTAGTATATTAAAATTTAAAAGCATGGTATATAAAAAGTTTTTTTTTTTTTTTTTTTTTTTTTTTTAAATCTTATAATTATTCTTATCTTAATCCTCAATGTTTCCCATCTTTATTGACTTGAATTTACTATTAAAATTTTAACATACTCAAAAACTTCTCATCACTTCGTTAAAATACACTAAACTTTTCCAAAATCTTTTTGTATTTAAAATGATACATGTATTTACTTTAAATGTCCAATATTTCATAAGATTTCCAATTTTAAAGTTTTAAAATATTTATCAAATTTACTTATTTTTCTGGTTTAGTCTTATTGTTTTCCCTTTTATAACTACAGCTGTTGCCCTCTTTAAAATATTTAAAATGATGAGGTCATTTAATAGTAAAATTATCCATTATAGCATATATTATATTTCACTCCTCCATAAAAATTGATTTTAAAATCGTCTGTTTCTTTTATACTTTTATTTTAATAGAATTTTAATAGAATTTAATTTATATATTAGTCATTTTAGCAATTTTATCCAAAGTAGCATTAGAAATAATATATATCACTTCTCCATTAAAATTTATAGGACCCTACAATAAAATTAATTTGTGCTTAATATCAACACTACGAAAATTTTTATCAATCGCTTCCAAATTTTGACCTAAGTTTCAAATCTCAACCCTGTGGGTTTTTACATCGGCTACAACGTTTTCGTCTTTGTTCGTAAATAATAATTTAACTGTACTAAATAGTTTACAGCCGTATAATTCAACGTATAACTTAGTCACAGCAACGCGTGGCCGGGTCTGCTAGTATATATATAAACGTTTATATATAACATTATATCAATTTTTTTTTTTTTTTGAGAAACATGAATAATTTTGAAGGATTCTATTTATACAAGAATTTTTGGTACAGTTTTATAGTTTTCAGTTTTTAAAAACTGTTTTTGTAGAACGGGATTTTTTTTTTTTTTCATTTCAATGAATTAATAATGTTTTTTAACAATTTAATATTACGTACTTTAGTTGTTACTTATAATACGTATTACTCTGAATAAATATATATGTATATACTTAGTGTTTAGAAACAGTTGATTTTGTTATTTTCGTCTGGATGCGGCACAATAGTTGGTGTTTCTTCATTCCACAGTATTTGCTATAAATCTTTTATTTCTCTTCATTATTTTACTTTATTTGTTTATTTTTTTTCCTTCTTTCCAATGGAGTTGAAAAATGCTTATGGCTTAGTCTGTCCGCACCTTTAACTTCAATAAATATTTTTAGAATAAGAAAAGTATTGTTAAAACCCATATTGTGTTATTTATGTTTCCTATGGCATGTTCATTATTGAAAAAAATGTGTAAGTAGCATATCTGCTTTAATTAATCCCTTAACTGGTTTGACCGTACAGCGTACGGGCATTACTTTTGTAGCTGTTTGTAAATACTGGCACCAGTATTTTTTCAAAGTATTTCTTTCCATTAAATTTTGACAAATTAACTAAATCATTCAAAAGTTAAATAACATGAATATTAGCATTAAGCAGTGATAGTGGTATAAACTGAAATATAAAATTGAAAATAAAAGGACCAGTTAAGAGGTTAAAAAGCCATTCAAAAATATTCCAGTTCTGTGAGAGGTATTTCTTCAAAGAGTATTTTAATTGAATACATTGTATTACAATAACAAAGTTAAATTGTCATTTACTACTCATATTCACAAAAGCCTGTGTTCTATAGAATGCGGTATAATTATCATTAAGTTTTATAGAGCCACACAAAAATATTCAATAACATTATGGGGTATAGCTGGAAATTGGAAGTATTTTTTTAATTGTTTTAACTGTTTAAACATTTTCCAACAAATTTTAAGAACATGACTAAGGTTTATCTATATGTCTATTCATCTGCCGGTCTGTTCATTTACTCGAACTCTAATTTTCATTTGTATATTTACACGATGCCTAGAAACTGCTATATGTTACTCAAGATTTGTATGGCATGTTCTATATTAAAAAAGTACAAATTGCGAAAATGGTTTATGTACAGGGACTTACAAAGTATTTCATATGAATTACGGTCTATAAGAGCTATCTGTAAGTTATTTATTTATTTTTGTTTTATTTATTTATTTATTTATTTTTTACTATCTTAATACTGCATACTGCATATAGAAATTTATATACCTCATTTAGCTAAATCATTTTTTCTCATAGACTAATATCTGATTAGAAAATTTGGTTGATTTACATAAGCCCACAGAATTATTCAAATACATAATGAGAAGTACACTGAAATTAATCAAAGTAAATTTTCAGTCTTATGAGAATATTTTTTAGATAAAAATATGCGCATGCGTATTTTAGACGATAATCAGAGTTACACAAATGTAACTTTCCAAATGATCTCGCGTTCGAAATAAAACTGCAATTCCTTCCTCTATAGTAAATAATAGTATACATTTTTACAGGCTTGCTTTTCTTGAGCAATATAAGAGATACACAAAAGTAATCTGTTGAAAGCTTTAAAATAAAGAAAAATGTAAAAAGCTAATTTTTGAGAAATTTATCATTCTTTTTATAAATAAAATGTATTTTAAGGTATCATCATACTCTTGAACCCATTTAAATGATGCAAAGGGTAGTACAGCTGGAAAATGCTTGTATCTATGCGAACTACCTGAATTTTCTTTCTTGTTTTAGATAAAAACACTTAGACCTCTAATTGGTAGGACTGTAATTTTAAAAGCTTACTTTGGAAACAATAAAATCGTAAAAAGGTTAAAAAAATATAAAGCGTGAAGAATTGGTATATTTTAACGTTTGGTATAAAACTCTGATAATTGCTATATATAAAACTATCAAAATCTGAAAGTCAAAATTTCTATGAATTTAACAGTTTATTTCATCGAATTAAAGCGAAAGTAATAATGGTTATATCTAAATTTAGATCAAAAAGACTCATAGAAAAAGCATTTTCCTACTATTACAATATTTATGAGAAAAACCGCAAATAATATTAAATTTGACGTTACGAGCACCAAATACGAACTAGTTGTGGCCATCACAAAACTTTCTTCTGTATAATTCTATATAACAGTGCGATTTGCTGTTTAATATTCACAAAAGTTTAATTGGTTATCACCATAAATATTTTAAGTAAGAAGTTTAGTGTAATTTTAATCAAGAGATGCTGCGATGTAGCCATACAAAAAATCACTGAAGGTGAGTAACAAATACGCCACCTGTTGGTCGTTATACACCCAAATTATATCAACTTTGAAGAAAATCGTTAGAGCCTTTTTTGATATATGGACTTACGGTCCCACTTTTGGGTTTTCAATGTCTCACTTCTGATTATCCCAGAAATGGGAAAATTTGTCTCTACACTAGACCTGCCTAAATTCTGGAGTTTTGTTGTTCTATCTTTATTCGTTTTAGAGATGTGATAGTCAGAAAATTACGCACAAACATACGCACATACAGCCGGTAACAAAAGTGTCCGAACACTAGCAAAAATTCCTATGTAAAAAAAGTACACTTCATACGGTTTTGTTAAATAAATCCTTGTCGAATCCTGTTCTTAGTCTATTCGACAAGGATTTTGAACAAGGATTCGAACAGGATTCGACAACGATTTTTTAACAAAATCGTATGAAGTGTACTTTTTTTACATACGAATTTTTGTTAGTGTTCGGACACTTTTGTTACCGATTGTACACAAGGGGCCGCGGTAGCCCAGTCGGTAGAGCGCCGGCCTCGTAATTGGAGATTGCGGGTTCAGTACTCGAGCTGGACAAAGACCGTCGTGTACACTAATGTTGGCTGGTGAACGTAAAATCTGTCGTGGCCGCAATGTCCTCCCTGTTCCCATAAAAAATTATACCTCTGGGGGTCACCGAAGCGGGAGAGTCATCCCTTCCGTGGAGGATCAAAATTGTGATGGCATGTCTCCGGATCACCTCTAGGGGTGTGTCCCAGACCGTCGCCGATTGCCCATCTGCGCAGCACTAGTGCGACGTAAAACTCAACCATCCAACCATCCGACTGTACACACACATACAAACTGAGCAATTTCCAAAAAACACAGTTTTGTACACAAGATACCTTAAAACCTGTAAATCAGGTGAAAATTTGGTATCGACATTTTTGTCTAAATGCAATAAAGGACTCCCAGTTAAAGCAAATTCTTATTATTACACTATTTTAAGAAATGGAAAAATAGTTGTGATCTTGATATTGACCATATCGTTATTAATACGGAATTCCATTTTATTTACAAACATTTAATAACTGTGCTATTCCACACATTTATTTATTTATTTATTTATTTTTAGCAGATAAAATATAAATTAAAAAATTGGCAGCAAGATGTCCTAAAATCCAACTATTTACAATTGCATAAAAGTATTTAATTAATATATGTGTCACAGATCTAAAAGGAAGATTTAATCCAATTTAAAATAATTGCTGATATATTTTTTAAACTGAGGAAATTTAAATATCAAAAGAAATAACAAATGCATGAAATAGAAATTCAGCTTTACTTACTAGAAATGCATTTCAAAATAATGGTCGTTTTTAAAATTCGATCAAAACCTTAGATATAGTAATAATATATAGATTGATCATTGGGGAGAAAAAAGTGATTCCTTTTCACTTGGAAAAAGACGGCGATTTTATCAAAATATGGCCGTCTTTCCCCGGGTGAATACACACGAATATTTTAGCAAATAAAATTTATGAATAATTTATTTACTAAAGGTGAATGAAAAACTAAAGGTACAGTTTCAAATTCATTTTTCCTTTTTTTTCAATAACTCTTAATGGCTGATTCCAAAGCTTTTTTTTCGGCTACAAAAATCTTTGCACGATAACATGGGGATGATAGATCTATATATATTACTATATCTATGATCAAAACATCTTCTCCAATTATAATATTTTACCATATAGAAAAAACAAACAGCTGTGAACCCGGTAATGACCGTTCTTATAATAATATGAACTTCCATTTTATTTTGTAAAGTTTGACAAGTGCGCTATTTTACACATTTATCTATTTATTTTTTATAGTGGAATACATAACTAAAACAACTAATTGGGCTGCAAAAAGTCCTTATATTGATTTTTTTAACCTTGAATGTAATTATTATAATATTTTACGATTCAGAAAAACAACTATGAAACCGATAATAACCATGTATGATAATAATATAAAATTCCATTCCTTTTTTGTGAAGTTTGATAACTGCGCTATTTCCCATTTTAGTTTTATTTTATAAAGGGATTTGTAAGTAAAGAATTAGGTTGCAAGAGATCGTAAAAAATCAGGTACTTGACCTTTAAAGAATGTTTTGTGCTCACATATCCGTGTCAAATTCAAAAGAAAATTTCAAACCAATTTGAAAAATTCTTCATATTTCTATCTTATTAACTTAAATGATTAAACTTAAATTGCCAAATACAACAGTTTAACTTTGTCTAATTGGCCAGTAATTTTTAATGCAATTGCTGTTTTTAAATTTAGATCAAATAGAAGTCTTATAACTAAAACATTTTTCCGCATTCTTTGTGGTATAGGAGAGAAGTAGTGATTCTGATAATTAAAATATTTCATATTAGCAGGAAATTCCTTTTATTTTGTAAGGTAGAGGTAATTGCACAAATTTACACTTTTATTTTATTTTTGAATATAAATTATAACTAAGGTATTGAATTGTAAGATATTTTCAAATACAGGATTTTATTTTATTCATAAATGGTTCATACCTATAAATGAAATGTAATCCAATTAAAATTAGTTATTGTTTGTGAAGTTGGCTTTGATAACACTGCTCGGCAGGAAAATTGCCTTTGACACCATTTCAGTATATTCTTATGTAAAATGACCTCCTGAATTCGAACAGGACGCCCATTTTGCCCTATCACCCACCAATGGCCCCCTATTTTTATCATTTTTTGGTGATTTTATGGCTATAAATTTGATTTTTAGGAGGGGGGAAGATTATTTTAACCGTTAAATATCTTCTGAGGGGCTACAGAGTTGGAAAATTCTAAAACATGGACATTTGCGACAAGAGAAAAATTTTGGGTGGATTTGCCACTGAAAATATGCATTACATATCTTATATATTTTTTTAAATCTGTTATTAATGTTATTTTTTAAACTTTATATTTTTTGTTTTTAGGTGTTAAATTAATTATTTTTCATTCTTCAAATAAATTCATGGTCATAAAATTATCGAACAGGGAAAGAAATTGAGTTAGGGGATGGTGTATCTAGAAAACGGTGGGCGAAATGGGAGTCATATTCGGATTCAGGTGGTCATTTTACATAAGAATCAGTAAGGATGGTATCAGATCTCGAATTTTTTTTTTTTTTTTTTTTCTTTTTTTCTTTTGCAAAGCAATGTAACCTGTCATAACCAAGTTATTTAATGAAAAAGAACCTTGACATTGAGCTCATTATCTATCATATTTAATATTAGTATTGTACGTAGTTTATTGTGAACTACTTCGCTATTCAATTTGAAGTTCATTAAAAAGGAATTGGATCAAGATTTGACCGAAGTTTTATTTGTATTATGACTTTAAAGATTTTTTTTCCATGTGATCTCGGATTAAGAAAAAAAAGAACAAGAATGAAAAATCATGCGACTCACGTAGATTGTTAACACCTTCCAACTGTATAAACCCGTTGCATCACTTACCCTTTAACATATTTTAACTGTGTGATCACGCAACATACAGGTAGAATGAAAAAAACACAGAGAAATAGAGTAGCTGAAATCATAATCACCCTTAAACATTGTTGGAAAGCGTTAAGAAAACCGAAACGGCAATGCAATTACCACAATTTCCAATTATAGCCCTTAATGTATCTGAATATTTTCGTATGACCCTGTAAATCTTAATGTTAATCATGCTATACAAAGAAAACATTTTCTTCTTCTTCTTCTTCTTCTTTTTCAATTTTTTTTTTTCATTTTTTTTTTTTTTTTTTTTTTTTTTTTTTGTGCATGTGAATAATAAATGCCGAATTCATTATGATTTGTGCAAAATTCAATATTCAAATATGGTTTATAGAAATATGTCTCACAGGACGCAATGCTTTGGAATTCTTTCAGTGTAGCGGAATTTATTCCGTTTTCAATAGAGAAAACCCTTACTGAACTTGAATGACATTTATCAGTTTCAAAGAAATTCTACCAATATTTACGAAAGTTAGAGCGCGGACAGACAAACGGAAAGACAGATAGACAGGTATACAAACAAACCGAAATCATAAATACTTTTTTAACTTTGTTGGAAAATTTTTTTAATTTAGAAAGTCTTTATTTATCAACCTTAATTAATTTAGAAAATTTGGAGTGGAAGGATGTTTTTTATACCAACTATGTGAAAAATTCCAGAGCCGGGAATCGAACCCGGGCCTTCCGCTTGACGCGCGGATGCTCTACCACTGAGCTACCCTGGGTGATAACCAGCTAGGTATTTCTCACATAATATTTATTGGCAAGGTCACCGAGTCTGCAAACGCAGCTATATCAAGTGACATAATTATTCGTGGCACAACTCCAATAGACCACGAAATTTTTTTAATTTAGAAAGTCTTTATTTATCAACCTTAATTAATTTAGAAAATTTGGAGTGCAAGGATGATTTTTATACCAACTATGTGAAAAATTCCAGAGCCGGGAATCGAACCCGGGCTTTCCGCTTGACGCGCGGATGCTCTACCACTGAGCTACCCTGGGTGATAACCAGCTAGGCATTTCTCACTTAATATTTATTGGCAAGGTCACCGAGTCTGCAAACGCAGCTATATCAAGTGACATAATTATTCGTGGCACAACCAATAAAAATTATGTGAGAAATGCCTAGCTGGTTATCACCCAGGGTAGCTCAGTGGTAGAGCATCCGCTCGTCAAGCGGAAAGCCCGGGTTCGATTCCCGGCTCTGGAATTTTTCACATAGTTGGTATAAAAATCATCCTTCCACTCCAAATTTTCTAAATTTGTTGGAAAATATTAAAAGAAAGAAAATCACATATTTAAAACAGTTAAATAGGTTACAACACTGTTAGAAACTACTTAAAAATGAGAAGGTGAGCCCCTTATATCCTTTTGAGAAGGTTTTTCTAAAAAAATGTGGGAGCTGTTTCTTTCTCAAAAATAAGAATATTAGCAAAAATAAGTATATTTACTAATAATTTAATTTTATGAAAGGCGTTACGATCAATGCTTTTAATTTGTTTTATAAATCTCTTGAATAATGCACACTGTTCAAACATACTTCTCAAAAATAAGCAGGATCTCCTCATTTTTGAGTAGTTTTATTTCTTATAATAGATCCGAGTGGAACGTCTCATTTGTAAGAACTATTTTTTTTCTCATTTAACTATTCATTTCATATTCACTTTTATAATATTGTAACGAGAGTTGCGGAGTTTGTAAATACCACAGCTCCGAGATAAAGCATTAAGCTACGAAACCAGAGATTGTGAGTTAGATTCCCGTCAAGGGAAATTGTATAAAATGCTTAAATCTAAATCGTTTATTCATTATGTCATTGTGTTTATGTTAATTATTCAGTTAATGTCACTCATTTTCTACACTTTTCGAATTCTAGGATATTCTGGTCTAGAAAATTCATCAGTTGTATAAAGTGATGTAAAATTTGAAATCAATAGTTAAATAAGAAAAAAAAAATTCTTTAAAATGGGAAGTTCCTACTCAAAACTATTATAAGAAATGAAACTTCTCAAGAATTAGGAGATTCTTCTTATTTTTGAGAATTATGTTTTTACAGTGAAATTCTGAATCCATTCCTCAACCAAATGTACAGTGCCAGAAAAAAAAAAAAAATCTTTACACTTGAGCAGAAAAAAAAAAAAAAAAAAAAAAAAAAATGCATGTCAGTTGCTATTTCTGTTATAAAAATATTTGTCGAACCCTAGTTATGACATTGTCGTTTCATCTTTACATTTTATTGCTGAATACAGCCGTTTAGGCATGGATCTCTGGCTGCATCTGCCAGATAGCTACAACTGGCTACATCTGTCAGATAGCTACAGCTGGCTACATCTGCCAGATAGCTACAGCTGGCTACATCTGCCAGATAGCTACAACTGACTACATCAAGAATGATCTGCGAGATCTCTGGCTACATCAATCACAGAGATTCCCTTCTCTAGCAGAGTCAAAGCATGAGATTTCTCTTCTATTTAAACCTTAATCCGACCCAATGTGTGGAGTGAGAATACTGATGTAGGTTATTAAACTTTTAACAAATGAACGAAATACTGGCTGGCGGGAGCAAAGAGCGTCGTACAGCCTAACTCTAAAAGTCCACGAGGTGAACTGAGTGTTGACAGGATAGAGGAAGCTCGTCTGTGATCGACTAACACTATGTGGCACATCTGGAGTTCAACACATTTTTATGGCGGCAACGGCAACTGACATGTAAAGTATTTATTTGCTGCTCAGGTGTAAAGATTTGTTTTGCCGGCACTGTAAGTTATTATTCGAATTATCAGCAATAGCAAGAGTAAAAAGTTTTTTTGCGTAATTGGCAATTCATTTTAAAATAACACTTCTGACGTAAGGCCAAGTACACAAACAATGTTATTTGTGTCTTTCATGTTGATTCATATTTTTAGCTTGTTATAAACTTATCACTAAGTATTGAAGTATAGCAAGATACTTATGTTAAGAGGTACGAAATGTTAGTAAAATTTTATTTATTACCAAAAAAAAAAAAAAAAATTGAGAGAGAGAGAGAAACTTAATTTTTATTTGTTATATTTGCAGACTTTTCTATATAGTCCTTCCCCATAATACAGTCCTGCACGGCTTGGGTTTTACCCGACTTCTTTCTATCTGAACTTAACTAGTAACCTGAAAACTAAGTGAAAATTAATAATTCATCCAAAAATCTTGGATATTTATATTTTTTTTATTTATAAAATAATGTATACTTTTATTGTTAAGCAGTAGGTAAACTATTTTAAAAAGAATTAATGTAATTATTAATACACTAAGATAAAATTTTAAAAAAATTAGATAAATCGGAAAAATGGATAAAAAATCGTTTAAAGCTATTTATGTATGTTGTGTATACATCAAATGTACAAAAAAGTGCTTCACATCTAGCGTTTGTATTTATTGTTTAACGCTTATATTTTGAATACGTATCTATCTATCTACCTATATCTATATATATAAAAGAGCAGAGTCTGTCTGTGTGTGTGTCTGTCTGTCCGCTATAGAATCCTAGGCCGTTTCACCGAGCGGGACCAAATTCGGCACGGTTAATGTTTACGACCCGAGAAACGCAACGCCGCAAGCGATTTTAGAAAATTCGCCCCCCAAAGAGGGGGGGAGGGGGGGCAAAACGTGATTTCACAAAATCCTTCATATCTCGAACAAAAAAAACATATATCCGTAAAATTTTTGCTTTAAAATATAGGTAATACAAATTTCTAAAAATCGATTTCTGGAATTTTTGAAATTCGGTCCCCAAGAAGGAGGGGGGGGGGGAGGGGGCGAAACGTGATTTCACATACGTGAAACGTGATTTCCTATAATCCTATATATCTCAAACAAAAAAACAGATATACGTGAAATTTTTGCTCTAAAATATAGCTAATGCAAATATCTAAAAACCAATTTCTGGAATTTTAGAAATTGAGCCCCCAGGTGGGGCAGCAGGGGGGGGGGAGGGCTAGGGGCAAAAACAAATAGAAATACAGTTAGTCCGTTAAAAATTGGTACAGATAGGTTTTTGAAGGCCTGCAAGTCGAATGGGGATATTTTCGAAAGTGTAAAGTTATTAGGAGGGGGGAGAGGAGAGGGGGGCAAAAAAAATAAAAATCGAGTTAGATCGTTCAAAATTGGTTTTCGATACTTACAAATCAATTGCGGATATTTTCGAATTTGTAAAATTATTAGGAGGGGCGGGAAGGGGGGTGGGGCAATAAGGGGGGCTATGGGCAAAAACAATTAGAAATACAGTTAGGCTGTTCAAAATTGGTACAGAAAGGCTTTAAAGGCCTGCACGTCGAATGGGGATATTTTCAAAAGTGTAAAGTTATTAGGAAGGGCGGGAAGGGGGAAGAGGAGAGGGGGGGCAAAAAAATAAAAATAGAGTTAGATCGTTCAAAATTGGTTTATAGAGGTTTTCGATACTTACAAATCAATTGCGGATATTTTCGAATTTGTAAAATTATTAGTAGGGGCGGTAAGGGGGGCTATGGGCAAAAACAATTAGCAATGCAGTTAGGCTGTTCAAAATTGGTACAGACAGGCTTTAAAGGCCTGCAAGTCGAATGGGGATATTTTCGAAAGTGTAAAGTTATTAGGAGGGCCGGGAAGGGGGAGGGGGGAGGGTAAAAAAAAATAGAGTTAGATCTTTCAAAATTGGTATATAGAGGTTTTCGATACTTACAAATCGATTGCGGATATTTCTGAATTTGTAAAATAAAGTGTGTTTCAAAGTGTTTTATTTATTAATTTAAAACGTTACACGTGTTTTTTTAAAAGTGTCTCTAAATGAGATATATTTTTTCTGCAAATGCTTAAGTGTTATTACGTATTCAATTAGTCTACTTGCCTGAATTCATGTCTGTCCATTGTATGATGACGTAGGCAAAAAAGTGTTGAAGGTTCAACGTTGCAACAAGTAGAGTTGTAATGTATTAATTATCTATGCGAATCAAAATATTTTTCGTTCTTATTTAAGTTATTGAATGCAGATTAATAAAATATAAGTTAAATGAGTCACAAGAAAATAAAAGCGGATAAATTTCTTTTTGACAGAAACCAAACAGTTAGATATCTAATTTTTATTAAACAATTTTCCGCAGTCAGAAATCGAATTAAACGAATTTTGAACCCTTTAAATTTCCGGGCTACTGATTAATTAATCAATTAAATAGAACATTTCTATTTAAATCATTCGGTAATTGCTTCTTGATTTGAAAAGTCATTAAACGAAAGTTCAATTTATTTTCTGCTGAATGATTTTAAATATAGGATTTCAGGTCTTATCTGTATAATATATAGATGAATAGATTACCTTTACGAGTTTTTCGCAATTCAAAACATTTCTAATTTATTAATTCTTTGGAATTTAATTTTACTTGCAGACGATAATGTAGTTCTTATCTACATTTAATAATATCATATAGTTACTTTTTGTAGTTCGAGAATGGCAACAGCTAGATTACATTAAATTACTTTTGCTCTAACATGGCTGAAAAATAATTATCAAAACAGTTATTGAAGCTGTAAAAGTTTTCGTGCCTGTCTGTATCCATTATGATAGTGACAAAAACAAATTATCTGATTTACTTAACTTTTTTACAAATATTTATTAGTTACATAAAATTTGGTGTATAATTTTGTGTTTGTATGTGTTTGTGGTTCCCCCACAAAGATACACAAAATTTTTGATACATTAGTTTCTAAGGATGGCATTTCTTTTAACTGCGTTTATGCATCGTTATGTTGGTATATTTTAATGTGACATTTCACTGAATTTGTATATGTATACACAATTTTGTAATTTTAAGATAATTTACATAAAATAATAATAACGTCCATAATTCCTAGAATAAAATTACACCATTTTAGAACTTGCAAAACACATTTTTTAGAATGTTATAAGAACCTGCATACATAATGTCTGTAGCAGATATAATGGAACACCAGCGTAATATTTAATTACTATAATGCATAGAAACCAGGAAACAAATGATGGTAATAACATGGTGTGATATCGAAAATCACATATTCTAATTTATGTATTACATTTCTGATAAATTTAATTCTTTCCCAATTCATTTTCTATCTGTATAAAAAGCGAGTTAATATATGCGGTTTCATTCCTTTATTCCAAAAGAGCAACCCATTATATCTCTATTTCTTTAATAAAAAAAAATAAAATAAAAAATAAATAAAAGCAAGAGATGAGGTTTCAATCGCTTAATTCTGTGGAGAACAATTCGTTTCATCTCAATTAAATAAAACAGAATAAAATGTTTCCTGATGTCATTTTTGAACATTGAACAGATCTCACATCTGCTACTTAAAAATAGAAATAACGTATTCTTTTTCGACTAAAGTCTATGTGTAAGAATTTAACGATAAATTTTTGTGGTCAAGATTTTAAGGTTAGTTTGCTAGATTCTCACGAATTAATAACGATTTTTGGCTAAGAAATTAATCGCCAATATATTTTAAAAAGTTACACTAAATTAGCTGTAACTGAAAAAGTTGGGTGTTGTCTTGGCATCACAATTCTGTGGTTTTGTGAAATGTATCCAGCCAGCAATTTCATCACTTCTGCCTCTTCGCTGTTGCTGTAAAGACGTTCCTTTTGATTGCTTCTCTCCCCGTGTCCATCCCGTTCCATTTGTGCATTAAATCATTTTATTAAAAAGGAACATTGTCTTGATGTTGTCAAAAGGATATTTATGCTGTAACTCTATAGTGCTGAATTATTTGATTATAAGCGTTATTGTTACAAAGTGAAGATAAATAAAGCATTTTAATGTCAGCATCGGATTATGGGTGAACTTTATTCACAGTGCAATGTCCACGTCCAACAACTTCAACGAGTTTGATCTTCTTTCACGATTTTATCAATGCATTGCTTCATAATTATATAAGAAATTCAAACATCGACAGAAAAGTGCATCCATGACAAATCCTTTCAACAAAAAAATCTGGTGTGAAACAACCACACGACTTCCATTACCCGCTATTACATGTATTATATGCATTTTTCAGAGATAATGTGATCAGAAAACATAAACGTGACCAAAAAAAAAAAAAAAATCGTTAGAGCCGTTTTTGAGATACCAACTTTCACAAAAAATCAATTATTGACCGGAAAACAATAATTACATACAAAAGCATATTTAAAAGTGAGTTAAAATGGCGAGTTTGAAAAAAATCCGTACAACCGTTTTTAAAGGAACGCCCTTGGGAGGCCTGAAATTGAGCTATTTATACAGGATGCCTATCAATTTTCATGAACTAACCAACTATATCATTCGAAAGGATATCTGATAGAGTGTTTATATAGCAAATTTGAAGAAAATCGTTAGAGCCGTTTTTGAAATACGGACTTACGGTCCCACTTCCGGTTTCCGATGTCCCATTTCCGGTTAAACTCAATTATTGACAGGAAAACAATAATTACATACAAAAGCATATTTAAAATTGAGTTAAAATGGCGAGTTTGAAAAAAATCCGTACAACCGTTTTTAAAGGAACGCCCTTCGGAGGCCTGAAATTGAGCTATTTATACAGGACGCCTATCAATTTTCTTGAACTAACCAACTATATCATTCGAAAGGACATCTAATAGAGTGTTTATATAGCAAGTTTGAAGAAAATCGTTAGAGCCGTTTTTGAGATACGGACTTACGGTCCAACTTCCGGTTTCCGATGTCCCACTTCAATTTTCACCAAAATTTGGAAATTTCATCTGTAGGCCAGACGTATTTGAATTCTAAAGTTTCGTAGCTCTATCTTTATTAGTTTCTGAGCTATAATAGCCAGAAGATTCTCCACATACATACATACACACACACACACACACACACATACATACACACTGACCAATTGCCAAAAACCACTTTTTTGGACTCAGGGGACCTTAAAACGTGTAATTCAGGTGAAAACCCGATATCGAATTTTCAGACCGAATACAATACTTTCATTACCTACGGTAGTAGGGTAATGGAAGTAATAAGTGCAACAAACTTCATAACACATGGTAATAAAATAAGAACTATTTTATATATGTGTGTGTGTTTAACATATTTTACGTAGATATTTGGGACGTCGGAGCTCTTTATCTGTAAATTGAATAGTTAATATGAAAAATAGAAAATACATTTCTACTCAAATGAAAGACAAAAACACTTTTTATAGCTCATACGACATAAATAACTATTTATATCGCATTATACAACTTGAGATAAAACCTATTCGACAAAAATACACACAAAGCCCAGAAAACTATAACTACAGTCTTATAAAAACATAAATAAACTTGGTCGTATTAAGGCCACATTAGAGTAATGTAAGAGCGTTATGGGAAAGCGGAGATCGATGTTTAAAAGGGATCTAGCTGGGAGTTCTGTTAAATTATGCACCTAATGGTGGTTCAATTATGTATGTTATTGATGTTGGTTTCAAAAGCTCTTATTTATTGATGTATTTAGATGTTGTAAGTCTGTATCCGGCACATCGAGTTAGAATAAAATATTCACAAACGTATTTCTCGGAATATCTATCCAGTTATTTACATGAGTAATTCTGGGTACTCTTTCCCTTTATTCCCTTATGTCATAAAATAAATTCTCTATCTCTCATTCAAATATCACCACATATTATGAAATTCCAAACTAAAAATTTTTAAACATAATATTATTACTTTTTTTTATATATATAAATAAGAAAAAAGTACTGGATTCGTGAAAATTTTCAGTTTCCAGTTTTTAATAGATTTATACGCTTTCAGATGTCATGAAGACGATTTGACCTTTTTAAAAATGTCTGTGTCTTTGTTTGTGTGTGCATGACAAACAATTTTGTGGTAAATTTAGATCAATATATAACGCACAAAATTAAAAAAATATCCCATTTACATGAATTAGTACCTAATAGTTTCTGGCACATACTACACAACTGATGGCGCAGTAATACTATGATTTTCTCCATTTATGCAATGGCTATATCTCAACTTCTATAGTGTATAATTGCACAAAATTTCACATGTGAGAGACTCATTATAAAAAACCACACTAATTGAATGTGGATGTATATCTCCAAATAAATGGCACTACAAATTTCCCTATATACGGGAAGGTTATAGCTCAGCTTTTTTATTGTAGAAATGCACCAAAATTGTTATATGAGATGGAAAAGAATGCTGACTTCGTTTGACTGTATATTGGCTAACAGGTGGTGCTGCTATTCCTCACCATCTGAAAATTTTTATAAGAATAAATCTCAGCATGTATTCATTAAAAATGCACCCGGGTCAGTTTTAAAATAATTACTAAAGATACTGGCGAAAACCATATTTATTTTCAACGTTCTACTTTGAAATATTCGTAAGTTATTCGAAATTTACAATCTTCTTAATATGAGAGAATAGTGCACAAAATTTCGCTTAAACGTGTATCATAAAGAATATTTTATCGTAACGCTATCAGACCAGTTTTAAAATATAATCAATGTACTCCAATGAGCATAATTGACTATTAATATACTAATTTGAAAAATACGTAAAGTATTTGAAATTTAAGATTTTCTTAATATGTAAAAAAAGGTCAAATTTTCTATAAATGTGCATTATGAAGATAACTGCATTGGAAACAGAATGGATGGTTGGATGGTTTTTATGTCGCACTAGTGCTGCGCAATGGGCAATTGGCGACGGTCTCGGTCTCACCCCTAGACGTGGTCCAGAGACATGCCATCCCAATTTTGATCCTCCACGGAAACAGAACTTTTGTTTAAAATCTATAATTTATATGAAAATAAGTAACTTTACATTTGAAGCAAAAATTGTAGATTCAGTAATTGTTGCAAATTGAATAACATTTTCCTAATAACTAATAAGAAACTATTTCGAACATTTAATTATTCACTGTTTGAAAGAACTGACTTTTAATTTTGAACTTTTTTAAAACTTTTGACTCTTTATTATACCATATGTCTTTTAGTGATTGACGCTGTGATTTAGTGGCCCTTCTAGCAGCCCTTCATCGAGAGAAGGGATGAAAATGTAACCGAAATATTTGTATTATTGCTTTTTTGTTTAGTTCTATGTTAGTGTAGTATTTGCGCTCAGTATATTGTGATTTCTACATGTTGGTCTTGTATTGTAAAATAACATGAAAAAAAGAAAGAAGAGAATCAAATTAATTATTAACAATTAATTAACAATAGAAACAATTAAATTCTTTATAGGTCGTAATTCTTTTAATGATTTAAGAATTAATAATCATCGTTCATTTTTTAGATAGTTAAATTTTTATTAGAATTAGACAGATAGTGTCAAAAATCGTATAGTAATGCTAAACATAAAAATATTCTCTAGAACTAAAATGACATTTAAAATAATAATAATAATAAATTAAGTAAAAAAAAATAAAATAAAATAAACTAGAAATAATTTTTATATAATAGTTTAATGAGTATGAAATAATTTGAAGTTTTTCAATATTTGAATACATATTATTATTTTATTATTATTATTATTATTATTATTATTATCTATATAATATTTCTCTAACGTGGACCAGTTACGATTACATTTTAAAGGAAACGATACGATTGGGACAATAAAATACGCGAGGTTAAAAAAAAAAAAAAAAAAATGCAAAAGCGATATTTAAGCTAGCGGACTCTGTTCAGTGATCTAATAAAAAAAAGTGACGACATTTTTCTGATGAGATAATTTTAAAGAAAAATTTATTTTTAAAATTTGTATCTTTATAGTCTTTGCAAGCAACCCAGCAATATAATAAAGATATAAACAAAATATGAACTTTTGTGTCATAAACTAACTAAAAAATGCATTTTTTTTTTTTTTAACAAAAAATTATGCCAAAACATGAATGAATAAAAAAATAAATTAAAAGGTATCGGTAACATGGCGGCAAAAATTTGAAAGTCGCCAAATATCGCCATACCTTATAACTCTCAAATTAATTAATTAAAATACCATATATTTTCAGTTTCAATTTTATTATTATATTATTTATTTATAATATTTTTTAATATTAATATTTCTTTATTATTTATTATAATCATTTTTACACACACACACACACATATATATATATATATGTATATATATATATATATATATATATATATATATATATATATATATATATATATATATATATATATATATATATATATATATATATATATATATTACGTTTTTCTCTAATTTAGCTAAATGTTTTGATTTTAATTTGACGGTTTTTAGCGGTGGCCGAGAAAGTTTACCGCCATATCACCAGTTAGCGGTCCTTTCATACAATTGCATCTATCTTATACTATTAAGTGAGCAATATTTGTATGTATATTTCCCTGATCTCGAAAACGGTAGCTCGGGCAGTCACGAGATTTAACACAAAGGTGCATCCCGAAGGGTCATTGTGCACATCGAAGTCAGATTTTCGAATTTTTGATTAGTTTTTTCTTAATTAATTAAAATGTGAAAATCATAACCTTCTAATTTCTGATAAAAAAAGCCATTTAAATTTTAACATTTTATCCATAATTTAATTGTTGCCAATTTTTTTTCGACAAAATAATAATAATTAAAAAAAAAACCGTACATTTAAAATGAGGAAAATAAATCAGAAAGATTAGAAAATAAATTAGAAAAATCACTCGCATCGTTACAAATAAGACACCAAATGAAAGGGAAAATTTTTGTATATCCGATGCATTAAACAGCTTATCAATCGGATGATTAGTTTTTTCTTAATTAATTAAAATGTGAAAATAAAAACCTTCTAATTTCTGATAAATAAGACATTTAAATTTTAAAATTTTATCCATAATTTAATTGTTGCCATTTTTTTTCGACAAAATAATAATAATAATAATAATAATAAAAAAAAAAAAAAAAAAAAAAAAAAACGTACGTTTATTTAAAATGAGGAAAATAAATCAGAAAGATTAGAAAATAAATTAGAAATATCAGTCGCATCGTTACAAATAAGATAGCAAATGAAAGGGAAATTTTTTTAAAATCCGATGCATTAAACAGCTTATCAATCGGACAATTAGATTTTTTAAAATTAACTAAAGTATGAATTTTAGGTGGCAACAGCAGAAGGTTGTATGGAAACCGTTAGAAGAAAAAAAATGAAAAGTCTGCTTCACATTAAGTCACATGATTTTTAAAAGGGATTAAAAATTGCAGTTTTCAAATTCTTTTTAAATTTTCTCTCACGAACACAAAAATATAATATACAGCCTGTACCCCACAAGACCAACTTGAATTTCAAATTTCATCAATTATTTTGGTTAATAAACAAAAGTTATTATTTTTTTTTTCAAATTAAGTTTTATTCTATTTTCGAAAAGATTTATGTGATCATAGATATAATAATATATATAGATCTATCATCCCCATATTATCGTGCAAAGATTTTTGATGCCGAAAAAAAAGCTTTGGAATCAGCCATTAAGTGGTATTGAAGGAAAAAAAAAAAAAAGAAGAATGAATTTGAAACTATATCTGGGGCTTTTCATTCACCTTTAGTAAATAAATTATTCATGAATTTTATTTGCTAAAACATTCGTGCATATTCCCGTGTGTATTCACTCGGGGAAAGACTGCCATATTTTGGTAAAATCGCCGTCTTTTCCCGAATGAAAAGGAATCACTTTTTTGTCCCCAATGATCAATCTATATATTATTACTATATCTATGTATGTGATACGATAGATTAATAATTTGGGTTTAAAAAAAATTTTAAATAGATTATTTAAACTCTATGAACCATATTTTTATTTTATCAGCTTCATTAACAGATCCTGCTGGGCGATTTTTTAAATTTTGGTGTTGAAGTACACCGAATGTTTTTCGACAAGAAGTTTAATATAGCAACAGCCATTTTAATCTAAATAGCGCATCAAATATATAAAAACATAAATGATTTATTTTTACACAAAATTTACAGAATAAACGCAGTTTTAAAGATAGGAAATTTATTTCAACAAGCACTATTTTAAACCTAAAAAGCATTAAAAATATAAGCAGAATATAAAGGATTCTTATGTATAACCAAAAAAGAGTCTGATAAAATTATTAGCAAAATAGTCTTCCCCTTTTCATACAAAAAAAAAAAAAAAAAAAAAAAAAAAAAAAAATCCATCGCTAATATGGCGACAAAAATTCAAAAGCCGCCAATGGAGCGACATAATAAAGTTGTGTAACACGATAATGTTTACCTATTTATTTATTTTTTTATATAATAATCACTATGCTAATTTATCATACAAACAAATGAACCTCTGTGTGTTACTGCACTCCCACGCTGTCGAACAGAAATATTTGAAAAATTCAAATTAATATTTAAATAAATAAATAAAAATATGTTTAATGGGAAATATATATAACCATAAAAAGATTAGTTGTCTAAAATACGGCAGAAATAGCGCTCATAGCATATTGTTACAAGGGATTAAGTCTTATTGTTACAATGGATTAAGTCTAAAATGGTGGCAAAAATTCAAAAGCCGCCAAAGAGAACTATATTAAGGCTGTACTATCAGGTTTACAACCCATGAATTATATATAAACACAAAAAATTGTCTCATGCGACAGACGTAGCCGGTCACAGCATATTGTAATATTTGGCGTGAAATTGCTGTCATTTAATGGTTGATTGGATAAACAAAAAAAACATATGAAATAACGTAAAAGCAAATATTATGTTGTCTAAACCCAGTTACGTTTGAGTCCAGTCCGAGTTACATGTGAACAACACGTATAGTGTTGTTCACATGTAACTGGGATTCAAATATAAAAGGAAAACTCCAATTTTTTCGATACTATCTATTTCGAAACTGTTATAAAATAAGCACCTAAACGGAAGCTCATTGGTAAACTATTGTCGCAGGTAATAGGGACAAGCGCCCGAGTTGCAGTGGATGACCAAATCGCTGCTGAATGCAGCAGGGACCTGGAGCGAGCTTTTGAACAATTTCAGTAATTTATTTTATTTTTATAAAGCTATATAGAAACGAGTTTCCTTTAAATTTAGTGGCCATCGAAGCGGGCAAAGCCTGCTAGTTTTTTTAAAATATCATTTAGACTTGTTTTATTTGTTGCAAATCACGGTAAAATTTATTTTTTTTTCTCAATGCATTGTTGCAATTTTTGACGTCAATTTTTTTTTTTTTTTTCTACAAATCATATTTCTTCCATTATTTTATTTAAAAACAAGTTCCCTCCAAACCAGGGATAAAAATTTATTTTCTTTATTTCAATAGATTTTTATAGCTACACGACGTTAGTTTCTACCGTCATCCCCAGAAAATTTGGCCTTTTTTTATTAAGAATAATATTATTTTGTAAATAATCTGGTATGTAACTCACATGACTTTCTCTTAACCTGAAATTTAATGCCATAAATACAGATTGGAGATTAAGGAATAAGATAACAAGTACTTCTATGCAAACCTATGTTAAAACGTTTCAAATTAGACTCCGGAACAGCTTTATTTGACAAATAAATCTGTGTGAGGGGAGGCTACCTCCCCCCCCCTCCTCAACCGGTTTCATTATTGTACCTACATTTATATAGAATTCAAATCTGTTATTAAATTCAAAAGTTCATTTAAAATTACCCATAAACTTTCACACACAACATTTCTTGAAACTTATCGATTTTTATGAAACTTTTCTAGTAACAAACGAATTGACTTCCAAATAGAATATATGGATCGTCTAAACTTATTTGTTTTAATTTACTCTAAGTGACACAGACAAAGACCAAACGTTAAAAGCTTGACTTCGGTATTCAGGAAACCTCAAAAAATGTAAGTATACAAAAAATGTAACTACATACAAAATGTAACTATATACAAAAATGTAAATATACAAGTGATGAATATTTATATTTAAAAAATATATCATTTACTATATGGCTATGAAGAATTAATTTTAATTTCTGAGCTGTTTTTCTGGAAAAGGTGAAATATTATACTAAAGCACTTCCACTAACAATAAAAAAGAATGTTATGGCTTAAATATTAGCAGCCTTGTATATCTCCTGAAAGTTATATACACATCACACGGTGCAAATAAATATAATACTATATTAATAACACATAGCATAACCTAAAGTACACTTCCATCAATTTCCAAGTGTTGTCGCACTGTAATCTTGTTCTTTTGCGTAGCCCTGTAAACGAATAGTGAATAATTTCCATTCCATATTCTACATGAAACGTGTTTTAATGCGTATAAAAAGTATATTCGTTTCATTTGGTTTAGTGCAGTCTATAGGTATTAAACTCTACTTACCTACAATTTCCCCCATAGACGTAATCTATTTTAATTCTCTTGAGCGTCCCTGTACACGAATCGTTTGCTTCATCTCAACAAAAAGTTTAATGTAGCATCCCTATATGGTACATATTTAAAATACCAAGTTTGGAATTTCTACTATCATTTGTTCTTGAGATATGCTGATATGATAACAGACATACACAAACGCACAGACACACACACAGATCAACCGCTAAAAACATGATTTTTGGATTCATGGGACCTCAAAACGTGTAAATATAACGAAAACTCGATTTCGAAAATTTTACCAAAAAAAAAAATACTTTCTCTAACAGATATATGGGTAAGAGAAGGTAAAAAAAAAATAAAAAAATGCTATTTAATAATGCTGAAAATATTTATACTAGTAAAGAGTCATTCAAAAACGAATTACGAAAATTTTAGATGAATAGCCCAAAAGTTGAGAAATTTTATTTTGATCGACTACTATACCGTTAACCTTAACGTTTATATCCTTTTATTAACCCTTTCTCAACATTTATACTCAGTAGAAAATACAAAGCTTACAGATTTATAAAGCCAAATAAACTGCAGTACCATTAAATATCAAGGGAAGGGAATAACGGAAAGTACCGGCATTAGCGTAAATGGAAGATCGATGTTATCCAGTAAGAATTGTTGTTCATTAATGCATTTTATACATGTTTAATTATCCTTTACATAGATGTTTAGTGTCTAAAATACTTATATTTATAAATATATTCTGTTATTAAGCGCTTCCTTGCGAACATTGCACAAATAAGGTAAGTGCACCAGTGATTGACACTTTTAGAGCAATCTCTGATGTTTTTAATGTTCTAGTCATGAGAAAATATTTTTAGAAATCTTAAGTTAGTACATATGGTATGAAAGACATTCAGAACCACATATATGTTAAAATATATACATTTGATATCAATTATTATTTTTTTTTATGAATTTTTATTTGACACCCACTCAATGTTCTAGTAATTGACACTGCCAGTTTTTTATTTTATCAGTAATTGGCCCCCTATATTCCAGTGTTTGACACTCCTAGTCATTCATTTTACCAGTTATTAGTAGTACCCTATGCTCCAGTGTTTGACATACAATGTTAAAAATCTTATATGTAAAATATATTATTTTATTATTTTTCTTAACTATTAATTATTTCGGGATAGATGCCAATTATTGGAGCATGCCAATCACTGGAGCACCTACCCTACAAAGAGCAAAAAAAAATATTTGTTAACGTCTAAGCATAACACCTTTCATTTGAAACGTAACTATGAATTTAAAAAAAATATTTATTAATGCATATGATTCTGTTGTTTTATTTTATACTTTTCCTATTACATATTATACTGAATATAAAATTTGATAAAAATTTTCAACTAACCTTCTTTAAAAATGGTGCACAAACGTACAAAGTTAGAAACAAAATCATGAATCCGTAAATATTTGGAATAATTTGGTGAATAATTTGATTCAATATTATTACCCTGTGTAAGTCATTTTGGCCTTAATATTGCAATTAAAAGACTAATCATTAAATTTTTTTGGACTGCGTTTTCCAGGATAATATTAAATTAAACCATCTTTGTGCATATGGTTATGGAAGTAAACAAGGTAACCCTACTTTCTTGTAATACATTTGTCGTCCTGCCCATTTCTAACGTATAGTAGAGTTCTTCATATTAAAAATAATTAAAAATTTTTGTTGTTGATATTTTATAATTTAGTAGAATACGATTTTAAAGAGGAAAATAGCAAGATTAACATTGTAAGTATATCCCCACCTTTTAAAGGAAAAACAGTAAAAATATACGAAAAGAAAAAATCTGGAGTGACTCCACTCGATTTTCCGAACATTGAGTAATTAACGGTTTTGTAAATAAAGTTAAGAAAGAGGAGTTGTTAAATAAAGAAAAAAGAGAAAATTATAATAGGGTGTTTGAGTATTTTTCTCCATATATTACACGATGTTTAATTTAACGCTACTGACCTTTGAGCCCATAGATCATAATGATAAAGAATTTTTCGTTCCTGTAAAAACCTACAAATGCTAGATTTACCAAAATGCTTACAGTTAGTGCAACAGTGACATTCATATAAATTTTCAGCTCAGTTGAATAAGGTGTTCAGACGCTATTGCACTTTTAAAAATTTGGTCTCATAGGCCGTAATGATAAAGAATTTTCCTTTGTGTCCCTGTAAAAAAGCTGTAAGTGCTAAATTCATCAAAATCTATACATTTCGTGCAACTGTGACCTATAACATGTGTATAAATTTTTTGCTCAGTTTAATAAGGTGCTTAGACGCTATCACACTTTTAAAAATTTGGCCTCATAGTCCATTGATAAAGAATTTTTCTTGGTATGCCTGAAAAAAAAAAAAAAAAAAAAAAAAAAAAAACTATACGTGCTAGATTCACCAAAATCAATAGGGTTCGTGCTACAGACACTTATAACATACATACCAACTTTCAGCTTATTCGAGCAAAGCGTTTAGACGCTAGCGTGTTCACTCACGCATACACACACACACATACATACATACATCATCATAAAAATCATGAAAACGGACTCAGGGGACCTCAAAACGTATAGAAACATCAAAATCTCAAATTCGGATTTTTGACAGGATTACAATACTTTCCTTACGTATGTGTATGATTGGAAAGTAAAAATGTTGAATACATGCAGTTTAAGAGAAAAAAGACAAATTATTCTGTAAAAATACTAGTATTGAGTTATCCAAGTGTATACTGAGAAAGTAACAAGTAAAATGGGAAAATGACTTATTTCATAACAGATAACCAATGTATAAATAATTTACAAAGCAAGGTATTTGAAGGTTATAATAGAATGGCTGTTGATATAAAGTGAACAAGGTAAATAAACTTAAGCCACTACAATAAATTATTCTTCAGAGAATTTGAGAGCTCTTACACAAATTTAATGATTTATTTGCAGTTTAAACTAACTTTAGTTATCATTTTTAACGCTTTGGAAATTGCGCATAGATTAGCTTCAGAGATAATAAACAAAATTTCTTAGTAAAGCTATTAATGTAATCAAGCACATAATATAGATATTAATATATGGATTATAATATGTAGTCTAATCATAATTAAGATGTCTTTCTAGATAAATTATAGAATTTGGCAGGCTATGATAAATATCTTATAGGTTATAATGTTAAATTACATTTCAGAGTTTAAACACTGTTTAATCATAAGACTGTCTTATACGTAATTATGTTCACTAAGAGTAGTTTCAGATAGCAGAAAAATTCTTTTAAAAGCTTAAAAATAAAAATAGTAATAAATAATAAAATTAAATATAATAATAATAATAATCTGGTGTGTCACTCACACGACTTTCTCTTACTCTGAAATTTAATATTATAGATACAGGTTGGAGATTAAGAGGTAAGATAACGAGTACTGTTGTGTAAACCTATGTTAAACAATTCAAATTAGGCTTCGAAAGAGTTTTATATGGTAATTAGTTCTGTGTGAGGGGGCATTAATGCACCTACATCTACATAGAATTTAATTCTGTTATTAAAAAATAATTCTGTTTTTACAAAATAATTTATTAATATTATTATTTAAACAAATTATCTTTTATGATAGTACAGACGATTTCCATATTAGAGAAGTAGTACAACACTAAATATCCCCCCCAAAAAAGTTGATTTTATTCTCAATATTACATTTAATTTTTTTTTTTTTTTTTTTTATGAAAAAAATCGATAACTTTATTTTAAATTATCGCAGATCGATGGTTCAACCATTCGTTTTATTGGCGAGCTCTATTGTAAGATACCCGTCATGAAAATTTACTCCCCTCGAGCGAAGCCCCTACATACACAAACTTTTTTTCCTAGTTGACTATCTCTATTACAAAAAAATATATATTCATTTCATTTGGTTTAGTGCAGTCTATAGATGTTAAACTCTACTTACCTGCAATTTCCCCCATAGACGTAATGTATTTGAATACTTTTGAGTGTCCCTGTACACGAACCATTTGCTTCATTTCAACGAAAAGCTTACTGTAGCATCCTTATATGATACACATTGAGAATACCGAGTTTGGAATTTCTGCTACTATTTGTTCTTGAGATATGCTGATAACAGACAGATACACAGACCATTCGCTAAAAATATGATTTTCGTATTCAGGGGACCTCAGAACATGTAAATGTAACAAAAACTCACGTTCGAAAATTTGACCCTAAGACAATACTTCCTCGACCCTATGGGTAAGAGAAAGTAAAAACAGGATAAATAGATTAACATTGACTATATGGGTCTTTATTCCTTAAACGACGAGTTTCTTTCTAAAAAAGTGGAAAAATGTAGGTTCAACTCATTACTATATGCACCAAATTATTTACATTTAAAATTAGCTTAAAAAATTCTGTTAAATTTAGTAGGTTGTGGCCATCACAAAACTTTCTTCAACATTTTCCTATAAAAATTCACTCAGTACAAATAATTTATTAAAATTATTTACTATGGTGAATGAAGACAATTTTTTTTTCTCTTTTCTCATAATATTAAATTACAAACTAAATGATCAAAGGAAGTCAATTTCATGCTCTACTAACGATATTAAAAAAAGAAAAAAAAAAAAAAATGCGCTTCTTTTCAAGGCTTTTTTTTTTTTTTTTTTTTTTTTTTTTTAATGGAAAGATTTGATAAGTTGTTTTAAATTATATAGCAATGATTCTGTCATTCACCTTAAAGTTATAGACGATTTCTTTTGAAGGGTACCATTTGAAAAGAAGCATTGTTCCAGCATGTCCATTTTATTATTATTATTATTACTATTTCATAATAATTCGTTAAAAATAATTCTCATTGTGCACATTTATAAGGAATTTTGTCCTATATGGCTATGATATAAATTTAGAAAAAGCGGGATGGAAACGACACCTATTGAACGATTTTCATTAAACGCTGACAGGCACTAATGTATGTTAATTATATTTATCAATTTATATGAAATTTTGTGTAATAGCACATGTCGACATGTAAAATTTTGATTTTATAATTTTGACTGACCTTTATGTTTTTTGGTGTGCTGAAACCGAAAATGAAGCCAGTTTTTTTCTATCACGTATAGGTTTTTGTCAATACAGGGTGCCTATACAATTTCTTTCATTATTCTTCCACCAATAAAATTATATAGCAAGTTTTATAGTATGTTTCCATGATTAATTAATAATAGATGTCTATTGTTGTAATTGGGAAACACTAGTGCGACTTAAAACCATATCAACCAATCAACCAACTGTTATGATGGTATATGTAAGAAATCGTGTCGGTAAACACCATGTATTGGCAAAAATCTATACGTGATAGAGAAAAATGGGCTGCATTTTCGATTTCAGCATATGAAAAAAACATAAAGATCAGCTGAAATCATCAAATCAAATTTTGTCAACTTCATTTTTGTCGGTCTGTGTAGTTTTTAAGTCACTGCAAAATTTTTGTAACATACACAGACACACAGACAGGCATTTTCTAAAAATGGTCAAACTGTGTTCTCAAAACTTGTAAATCAATCGAAAACTGAATTCGAAATTTCTTACGAAAACGATACCTTTTTCTATTCAGTATGAAAGAAAGTAAAGAGATTTATTCATTAGTTTGAAAATTCAGTTTTATCGCCAAAAAAAATATAAGATAATTGTTTGTTTCTGGAAACAAAAGAATTCAAGATGGCCTCTGTAATGGTACAACTATCTACCAGGTGACAATGATGTGAACTAATAAAAGTGATGCCAGGTATAAATATAGTAATTTCCCTTTAGAAAAGGAAAATGACTATAAAACTAAAGGCTTTTATTACTTTTCTTATGGAAATAAAAGTCGTGGCATTTCCTCAGTAATTAATTTTGGGGTTTTAGATGAGGGTTGATAATAATTTAAACCCCATAGTTTACAAATATTACATTTAAATTTACTTTTCGAAACTAGATTTATACTTAGGTAGAGCTATGGGCACACAGAGAAATAAAATTTCTTAGCCAAAAAGCAAATCCCATATTTATAAAACAATTTTTAGCGTATTATATATAAATATGGTAATTTTATATGTGAGGGGCTAAACTTTCGAGAGCTTTCTAGTAAAATTTTAAATACTAAATATTATTTTATTTTAATGCATTTCGGTTGGCCAATATACATGTACATATTGCAAACTTATGTATGCCGATAGATATGTATGTACACAAAACTTTTCTTTTAAGAAATATAATTAACGTTTAATAAGGCAAAAATGTAGCGTGGTAAGCATGAGTAGAATAAAAGCAAAAAAATAATAATTTGGTGTGTCACTTACACTACTTTCTCTTACCCTAAAATTTAATACTATAAATACAGGCTGGAGATTAAGAGGTAAGATAACGAGTACTGTTATGTAAACCTATGTTAAACAATTCAAATTAGGCTTAGGAAGAGTTTTATATGATAATTAGCTCTGTGTGAGGGGGGCTACTGCCCCCCTCAACCCCCCGTTTCATTAATTTACAAAAAACAAGCGATGAATATTTAGCTTAAAATATACATTATTTACCATATCTCTATGAGGAATTTATTTCAATTCCCGAACAGCTTTTCTGCAAATGGTAAAATATTATTAGTAAAGCACATCCACTCACAACAAATAACTAGTGTGTTGTGGCCACCAAACGACTTTCTTCTATATTTTCCTATACAAATTCACTCTGTAAAAGTAATTTATTAAAAGTATTATTTAAAAAAATTATCTTCCATGATAATGCCCACGGTTTCCATATTAGAGAAGTAGTATAACACTAAATATCAAAAAAAAAAAAAAAAAAAAAAGTCGAATTTATTCTCAATATTACATAAAAAGAAAAATAAAATCAACAGAAAATTTAAAAATATGGTTTATAAAAAGTTTTTTATCTTATTATTATTACTGCTCAGTTGCTCAAATTGAGACACATTTGAAATTCAGAAATTTTAATTTACACAAACACGACTTTTATCTCATGTATAATTTGGAAAAAATGTTCTCAAATTTAAATTAAATATATATGTATATATATTTTATAGCGTGACAGACATGACAAGTTTAAAAATATAGAATTTTCTTTTGCTTACTTATTCTTAATTTCTATTGTTATTATTATTATTAAATATGAATGAATTTTATATGTTTGCTATGTTATCTATCAAGAACAACTAAAAATAATTGAGTTGTCTGAAATGCAAAAAAAAAAAAAAAAAAAAAAAAAAAAAAAAAATGTCCTCTTTCGCGTGAAATTGACCATATAAGAACAGGTGACGGAAAATTTCTGTCATTTGTTTAATTTTCATGCACCTTTATATGTTATTTTTAAAGGGGAAAATGACAGCCATATCTTCCAGCAAGTTTCTTCGCTTCTCTGGTGCACAATTTTAAAGAACATCTAGGCAATTACGCTGAGAAAAAATTCTGTTACTGACATCTAGAATTTAAATTGAGGCTCTAGAAAAAACTAGTTGGCATAGGTGGACTCTGCTCAGTTCCCCATCATATTTATGTTCTCATAAATTTCTAGTGCGAGACATATTATAATCATGTTAAAAGAAATGAATTTGTCCAAAGCTTGATATTATGACAGAATGAAATCCCCGCCTAATAGGCTATCCACCATTCACTTCGATATATATATCTTATTCTAATCTATTAATTTATTTTATCAGGGTCAATTTCGTTGTTTAGTTTTCATCCTACTATTTCCAATGCAATAATCCTCAAAATTCATATTTATATGAAAAATTTACAATTTCGCTATGTTGATAAAATCGTAAATTACGAATGATTTACGAAATTTTCCTATTAGAATATTTGTATTCAATCATGTTCAAACAAATATCATAAATGTAATTTTGAAGTTGTCTAATGTATTTACGATCCACAAAATGGAAATTTATGCTCAATTTTGCCTTATTCTGACATGTTAAGTAAATCGTAAATTCCAAATAACTTACGAATTTTTTAAATTGGAAAAATCGTAGTCTATGATATTCATGCCAGTATCCTAAATAATATTTCGAAAGTGGTTTGACAGAATGAAACGATGAAAATACGATGAAAATATCCCTCAAGATTGACGTTTATGTGAAATTTTGCTCTATTCAGCCATGTTAAGAAATTCGTAAATTTCCAATAACTTACGAAATCTTTATATTGGAAAATTCATAGTCATTAATAATCATGCCAGTGTCCTAAATAATATTTCAAAAGAAGTCTGACATCTTTACGATGAAAATATCTCTCAAAATTGACGTTTATGTGAAATTTTGCTCTATACTGCCATGTTAAAAAATTCGTAAATTTCCAATAACTTGCGAAATTTCCAAAGTAGCATATTTATAGTTACTGATGTTCATTCCGGCATCAAAACTGATATTTTAAAACTGGTCTGACATTTTTACAGTAAAACGTTTCCATTAAATGCACGTTTAAGTGAATTTTTGTCCTATTCTCCCCTGTTAAGAAAATCGTAAATTTCTAATAACTTACGAAGTTTTTAAATTCGAATGTTGCAAATGAATAGGGATCTTGCCAGTATCGAAAGTAATATTTTAAAACTGATCTGACCTCTCTGCGATCATTTGTTCGTGAGATATCGTGTTAACAGACTAACAAACTAACGGACTAACACACTAACGGACTGACATACTAACGGACTGACACACTGACACCCTAACAGACACCCTACAGACAGACACCATAGAAATTTTGTCATTTTCGGATTCCTCACACCTGAAAACGTGTAGAAAAGTCAAAAAACCGAGGTCGAAAATTTTCACGATTACCTAAGTTCCCCATACCTATAGTATGATGGGGAACTAATAGTTCCATGACATCCTTATAAATTCTAGTCCTCTTGGAAAGCGAGTTCTAGAAGCCCCTATTAGAATTCTAGAGCGTTTGCCTATATTCCCGAGGGCAAAGTTATTTAAAAATCCCTACAAATAAATGAGACTACAAAAGGCGGGTTTCTGCAACTATAATCTTTGTTTATTACCAAATTCTAGAAATTTAAGCGAGAATTTCTCGCAATATAAATGATTTAGAATATTTAGAGTATTCAGAATATTGTTTCACAATCTAGAAATGTGTACACAAGTAATCCTCGGTCATTTCGTCTATTCAGTTTATTGGCGTGCCTTATGCGCATAGCTCGGAAATCTATATTTCTAGTTAAGGGATTTAGAAGATGGCCACTTATTCATTCTAGAGAAAGGTGGTATATATATATATATATTAATTTTCTCAGTGTAGGGGGAAGAAAAAACACCACGAGGCGAAAAAAAAATCTTTCAAAATTACTATATCTTGAAAAAAATATATAATAAATAAATAGATAAATTATGCATTTATATACAGGGTGATTATAATTAAACTTACTCTATAAACAGCATCCTACAGCGCAAACGGATGAACGGAATGCAACGAAATTTGATATATAGAATATACACAAGATGCGCTCACAGAATTTCGAAAAAAAAAATATTTTAGTTCCAAAATGTTCACCAGAGAAAAAACATTGAATAGTTCCAAAATTTTCCAAACATTTTGTTCCAAAATGTCCACCATTTCCGGAAAAAACATTGAATTTAACACGATAAACAACCAAAACAGAATACAGAAACAATATTAACATTTATTGACTAGTTTCTGTTTACCTTGTCATCGAACCACATTAAGTAAAGGTAAGGAAAAAAATAACAGTACGCTGTTTGAAAAAAAAAAAAAAGAAAAGAAAACAACAGTTCAGTTTTCAGGAACAAGAACAGATTAGGACGAAACTGCAAAAGAGGAGCAGTTGCTTTTCCCGGTTTTATATTTTATTACTCATAGTTCTTGTTCTGTATTGTTAATATTCTTTCTTTATTCCGTTTTGGTCGTTTATTGTGTTAAATTTAACATTTTTTTCGGATAAGGCGCCCTCTTGTGGATATTTTTGAACTAATTTTTTTTCTTTCGAAATTCCGTGAGCGCATCTTGTGCATAGCCTATATAACAAATTTCGTTGCATTCCATTCACCATCACCCGTTTGCGCTGCAGGATGCTGTTTATGGGGGAAGTTTAATTATAACCATTCCATACACTAATATATTATTGTATGTAATTTACTATCTTTTAAATTTGTTATATTATACTGATAAACTTACTTAAGACAGTACAATACCTTACATCGCCAATAACCAATGCATATGTTATTCTATGGGCACATTTGTCTCTAACAAATACTCACTAACTAATGCGTTTTTTTTTAATGGCGTTTTCACATTCGGAAAATTCACAACTGTTTAATTAGCACTCGATTTCTAAAAATTGATTTTTCACATTTTTCATGTTTTCTCTTCTATCTAAAAAACACTAAATATGCACTTAGTCAATTTTTCGCATTCTTAAACTTAAAAAGTAAAATATAAAAAACTTAATAAAAGGGGGGGGGGAAATGTTTAAAACGAGTATTAATTTTACAGTTGTGAACTTTCTGTATATGGAAACGAAAAAAAAAAAAAGTTAAACAATGAGTAAATGTGGAAACAAATTTCCCCGTAGAATAATATGGATTTTAGCTGTAGGCTGGGTTAGGTATTGTATGTTCTTAACTACGGAGAAAGTCTCTAAATTGTTGCCATGGTAACTGTAAGTATCTTCTTTAAGTAAGTGATAAATCGAGAAATTAATTTGGAGCGACAAAATAAGTCTTAAAATTTTATTAGAAATTTCGTTTGAGTGATAAGTGCACTAAAGTTACTCAATCATGTTTTTTTTTTCCCCAATATACTTATCTTTTTTCCAATATACTTATCTTTTTAGAGAAAGATAACATTATATTTTTAAAACCGAGAATTAAATAGATTTAGTGTGCAGTAAAATTCTACACAGAAAAATTTTCATAAATTAATTTTTACTTCCATTACCGGATTACCGTAGGTAATGGAAGTATTGTATTCGGTCCAAAAACTCTATATCGATTTTTGACCCAATTTACACATTTTAAGGTTTCCCGAAAGATAGAACTACGAAACTTCAGAATTGAAACAGGTCTGGTGTACAGATAAATTTCCAAATTCTGGTGAAAATTGGAAAACCGGAAGTGGGACATCGGGAACCGGAAATGGGTCCGAAAGTCCGTATCTCAAAAACGGCTCAAACGATTTTCTTCAAATTTGCTATATAAACACTCTATTAGATGTCCTTTCGAATGATATAATTGGTTAGTTCAGGAGAATTGATAGGCGTGTCCTGTATAAATAGCTCAATTTCAGGTCTCGCAAAAGTGCATTCCTTTAAAAACGGCTGTGCGGATTTTTTTTTCAAACTTGCCATATTAATTCCCTTTTAAATATCCTCTTGTCTGTAATTACTGTTTTCTGGTCAATAATTGAGTATGCTAATTTTTGGTAAAAGTTGGTATCTCAAAAGCGGCTCTAACGATTTTATTGAAAATTGTTATATAAATCCATTTTAAATCTCCTTTCTCATGTATTACGGGGTTATTACAGGAAAATAAACAGTCATCCTGCTTAGGTAGGTCAGTTTTAGATCACAGAAATTGGTGTTTCAAAAAATAACTTTGCCAATTTGTTTTTCTTATTTTTTAACTCGTTATGTAATTTTTTTTTATATGTCTTTACACGTGTATGAAGTTTCTGTTACCGGAAAAATTTTAGGTTTCTACTTCGTTAGATGAATTTTAAGTCTTCTGACCATATTATCTCTAGAATATGTATATAATACGCGTAATAGTGGGTAATGGAAGCCATGTGGTTGTTTCACCAGATTTTTTAATTATTTATTATCAAAATCATTCATAGAAAGTAAGCCTTGAAACTTTATTTAGTTCTTTTAAATCTTAGGGCAGAAAAATATATTTTCACGTATTAATAGACTTCATAAAAAAGAAAATTTCTTTGTTGTTTTTGTAGTAACTCTAAGTCTGTTAAACATTTCCCTAAGAAAGTGATAAATCAAGAAGTTAATCTAAAAAGACGTTTTGTTTTGGAAAAACTTAACTAAAAACTATGTTGAAAAATGAGAAAGTTTACTTAAATTACTAAATTTGTTAATCACAAGTTTTTATGTTTTATCGACATGCTTACCTAAGAAAAATCAAATTTCTTTATGTTTTTACAGCCGCAAATTATATTGGTTTAGAGCGTGATGAAATTCTACCCCAAAAAGTTTTTCTAAATAAAATTTTGATTAATTTATTTTCTACTTCATGCATAGAAAGTATGCCTGTAAAATTTAAAATAAGATTTGGGTTTGAACCTTATTATTTTAGTTGTTTTGAAATTTTTGAAAAATATATAAGTAAATTTACTCTGTGAGAAAGAAAATGTTTTTATTATTTTCATGATAACTCCGGAACCAAGTAGAAAAACATAAATAAAAGGGATAAATCAAGCAACAAAATGTTGGATAAAAAAAAAAAAAAGACAGAATTGTTAATTGATATTGAGAAAATTTACTCATAGAGGTTTACCAACCCACAAATGCTTTACATTTTATCAATATACTAAATTTTAAAATATAAAACAATAATATTTTATTTTTATCTATGCACAATACTATGAAATTCTACACAGAAAAAGTTTTCTAAGTAAAATTTTGGACGATTTATCTTCAATTTTATGCATAGAAAAAAAAAATTCTAAAAATAAAAATCAGAAATTAAATATGTGACTAATAATAAAGAAAGAAAAAAAAAAAAGAAAGAAAGAAATGCTGTCTGAGATAAATTTGAATTTAGTACTACAGAGCTTCTGTATACACTTGTATAAACCCCTATACACACACTTTTATTGGAAAAGTCTGTGTCTATTGTCGTACAGCCTCTCATTGTATAGCGTTTTGGATTAATTTGCGAATCAAGGTCGATAATTTTTAATCCTTCAGTGAATTCTTTCACACTTTCTGAATTTAAATTTGCATTAAAATCCCCCACAACAAATAAACCAATTGAAATCCATTTAAATTTATTTCCACATTTATCTTTATTTATTTAACTGTAACAGGGTTGCCACTTTTCCGCTGAACAGCAGATTTCCGCATTTTATAAATTTTGTCTGTCCCCCTCCCCTCAAACGAACGATCGGCGACCAAACAGACCACTGAAGTAATACAATTTCCAATTTTTCTCCATCCACCTCATAAATATCAATATGCATATTAAACTTGCTTTATCGGATACTAGAACCTTTAAATAGATATAATTGCTCGATATTTCTCACATACATAATTATATTGTCCCCTCTCCCTTCTTCTTAAAAGTAACGATCAGCCATTAAATAACCTGAGGAAGTTCTGCAATTCTCAATCTTTCTCCATTCATAACAGAAGTAGCAGTGTCCATGATAAACTTATTTTATTTGCTTCTAGATATTTCTTTACTTGTGTAATTATTTTGTATTAAATTATATTAAGTTAATATTATTGATTGCCATATGTACAGACTTTGGATAGTCAAACATATATACAGACTATAGTTTATTTAGAAACTTTTTAAATAATTTTTTATTTGTGATAAAATACTATTATTTTATAAAGTAACTGTTTTTCAATTTATTATATTCAAATTATGTTTTACATATTATTAGGGGAGACCGGGGCACAGTGGACCATCCGTATTTAAATCTGTTAATATTCAACTCTTTTAGTCATGGATACTGATGTATGGCAGCATGGTACTAGTTGTATGCAGCCAAAAAAAAAAAACCACATGGAAAATAGTTAGGTAACAATTTTGAGCAGTTTTTATGTTTTGTGCTGCTCAAAGTAATTTTTCCACATTGAAGTTTGCAAAATTTTATGAAGATTGAACTAGTGACTATAAATACTATATAACTGTTAAAGAAAGGCAAGATATTGCTGTTTTTAAAATCCTAAAAATTATTAGCATATTTATAGTCTGTATATTACTTTATTAGTATTATTTATTTTACTCTGGCACGGGGCACAATGGACCGCCTCTGTATGCGGCACAGTGGACCACCTTCCAATGTGCCTAAAAGTACAAATTAGATTTAATACTTATATTTGTTTTAGTTAAATTTATAGATACAAACATAGTGTAAAATATTAATATCTCAAAGTAATAAATATCTTAATGTTAAAATAAATAAAAAGAATAATAAATTTCTGAAAAGAATTAATATTTGAGTAGTGATATAATATCTATTAATATCTAAATTTAACAACTATTTGAAATATACTGCATTAATTAAAGAAAAAATAATATCCAATTTAATAAATAGTATAAAATATTTATTATTTATCACATGTGAAAAGCAAAAGAAGTAGCTTAATACATTTTAGTTAAAATTATCCTACAAATAAAATGTAAATTAATTATATCTCAAAATAATTTTTAAAAAATATTAAATATTTGAATAGTAGTATAATATTTATTAATATCTGAATTAAAAAGAAACATTTAATTTATATAATATTAATAAAAGAATAAAAACAGTTATCTATTTTAACTTAATAAATTTTGTTACTGAGTTTTGGTTTCTTATTTGTTTATTTTAATTTAATTTAGTTTAGTTTATTTCATGAAAATGCTTGAATTGTGTTCTTTAGACTACAATAGTATAAGAAACTAATTTTAGAGGGAAAAAAAAGTAATTTATATTAATTTAATACAGACAAAAGAGGCTGGTCCACTGTGCCCCAGTCATGGGGCACAGTGGTCCACTTCGGGAGTGCTCACATTTTATTTTTTTATTCATAATGCATTGGAAATATTGTTATAAAAAAATTAATACATGTCAAGAATGGCTTAGAAATTGTTTGTTATTATTATTATTTTTTTTTTTTTAATTTTTTTTTTTATTTTTTTTTTCAAGTACATTGCTTTTCTGTTTTTTGTGAAAATAAAATTAAGAGTGTAAAAGTGGTCCACCGTGCCCCGGTCACCCCTATACCTTATATATTAATTATTTTATTGCATATTAATTTATAAAGTTTGCGCATAAATATACGAAAAGTATCGGAAATTTTATTTCGCACGTAATTTCCTCTTTTTAAAAAAATTTTTGAGTGACATCTCTGCTGTAAGAACGTGTGAAAAATTATTTACTTTGAATCCAGTTATTATCCATAAAAATCTTCCAATTAATGAAAATGACGTCAGGACTGATATTCATAATGCATGTAAAAAAAAAAAAAAAATGGCTAAATCGAATATTTTATTTATTTATTTAATTGAATTTTTGAAGGTTTTTTTTTTTTTTTTTTTTCCCAGAAATAACACACTTTAGTTTAATTTAATTATTTTACTACTTGTCAATCCAATAGTTAATAATCGATTATTAAATATGTAAAGGTTTTATAATTACATACAATAATTATTTTGTCTCTAAATTTAAATGAAGGAAAATTGTTGCACTTTCATTTTCTTTTTCGACGTAAAAGAAAGAAAGATATTTGTTATTCACGTGCAGATAAATGCATTTCCCTTTTTCACGAAAATTCCTCCTCCCTTTTTTTCATCAACTACTATTTATATATATATATATATATATATATATATATATATATATATATATAAATTATTACCGTGACAATAAATTTATTCGAAATAAATCTCATTTAAAATTTTATTATATGTTGGTATTTTCATCTATCTTTTGTTTGCTGAGTATTAAATTATTCAAATTATATATATAATCATTTTGATTGTAGAATCAAAGAATAAGAACGAAGAATAGTTAGTCAAACAATTCACCAAAGAGACATACATACACACGCCAAACAAAGCAACAAGATTTCCCGAATTGATTTAATTTTAAAGTTCAATAATAGCACTGACGCCAATCCACTGTACAACAATACCTGTTGAAAATTGAAATAGGACCGTGTAATTAGACTCTGATGAAAAGAAGGCTGACTCTAAGACCATATTTCAAGGTGAAAAAAAGAGAACCCTGTAACGAACAATACTGACCCATTAGGTGCAGTAGAAGCCAAGCAACAAACACAAGATCGCCGAAACCACAAAGACCAATAAGAATGAACAATTTCTCTATGTAGGAAAAGCTCAGAAAGGTGAAAAAAAATCATTAGGGGATGAAATACACATATTTAAAGAAATCAAATTTAATTTTTAACTGCCCGCAAAACAAACGATACAGCAAATCCCAACAGAACAACTCAAACTAAATCGAAATCCAGGGAAAATCAACCCAAGAAAGACAGAAAGGGGGCAACCGGCAAGACGACTTGCCTGTGGGGTTAAACTAGTTCTACGCCGGCAACACTCCGCCAAAATGCCAAGACCAAATTAGGAGACACATGGATAAAAAATAAATAAATAAAAAAAAAACATAGCAAATAAAGAACAATGAAACCATGAAATTTATTGATTGATTACGAACTCATAATAAAAAAAGAACCCCGAAATGAATCAAATGAAACAATGACAAATTATTTTCCAGAAAAACAAAAACACAAAACACAAAATGAATCTAAAAAGTAATAAAACCAAAATCTAAATCCGCAAGAAAAAATCACCCCGAAATGAAAGAGAGGCAATTTAGACACAATCCATCCTGATGTATTGAAACACCAACCAGAAAAAATAAAATCAAATCAAAACATATATATATATATTTAGAGTAGAGTTTTATTTTATTTATTTATTTATTTTAAGATCTTTTGGTCCAAGTATCCGTTTGAACTAAAAAGTACAGCGTTAACTACATTTTATCTTGATGATTAATAAGTGTATCAATTTCGTGTATCGATAAATAATTCTGTGACTGGCATCTAGGAAATAAAATGTGGAAAATTGTAAAATAGTTCCTTCTCAGCCTTATAAATTTTAGTTACTTCCATTTTCTAGAGAGTTCTAGAAACCTCTATCTAATTCTAGAACATTTGGTAAAACTTACTTAAAATTTTTTATAAATCAATGTGTTCACAAGAGATGTGTTTTAGCAACTGTAATTCGAATTTATGACCGCTTCTAGGATATAAAGCAAGAATTTCTTGTAATACAAAATAGTATTCACAATATAATGTATCGTTTCATCATATAGAAAAGTATACAGTAGAAATTCTTTATCATTTCGTCTATTCAGTTTATTTGTTGACTTTGTATGCAAACCACCGAAAATTGTATTTCTAGTTTAAGGATTCAGAAAAGGACTATTTATTCATTCTAGATAATGGCGGTATATTTTTTTTTCCTCAATGTAGCGATCAGTTGAGAAGTGTAGCTATTTATAGCGAAAGACTTGATGTATTCAAAATGAAACTCCGCAAATGATGAAGACAAGAAATGTCGAAAATAGTAGAACTCTTGTACTACGAAAAGAAAAAAGAAAAACAAAGTAAATAAATAATTTTATTTACTTTCAATCTAATTAATTTAGTTTTTTTTTTTTTAAGTTTGAGTTTTAAAAAAAAAAAACTTACGTTAATTACTAAATATATTTCATCAGGCAGAAAATCGTTTAGTTGTTTCCATGGTAACTGTAAGCCTTTATGGGAAAACATTTTACTGAGAAAGTGATAAATCAAGAGGTTAATCTAAAGTGACAAATTGTTTCCGAAAAATTTAACCAACATGTTTTAGCAGAAATATGATGCGAATTACTCAAATAGCTAAAGTTATGAACTCTAGATTTTTATGGTCCAGTTGTCTTTAAATCTGAAATTATTACATAAATAAACATAAAGAAAGGCAATTTTTCAGTTTTTTTTTTTTTTTTTTTTTTTTTTTTTTTAATATATAACATTATAAAAGTAATTCACTGAATTAAAATTTTCAAAAATGACACATTTATAACGTTTACTCTATTAATTCTGTTCAAGCGCCATGTTGGTTTTGTTTTCATTTAAGAAATAGCTTTGCATAACTAATAATTCAATAAAGTTACATGTAATATAAATATGCATATGTGTAAATTTCTGTACATTAAGCATTTAAATTTTAATGAATTTTATGACAGACACCAGTATCGAACATTTTTCAAAAAGATTATCAATATTATTTTATTTATTCATTTGTCTACTAAAGCCTGTTGCTTACAATCCGCTATAAAAGCGTCGTAACTAATAGCAGTGGAAGAACTGGAATAAAATAGGATAATATACTTTCCGATATTACGGGATATCATAGTTGCACTCATGGAAAGTAAAATAAAGAATTAAATGTTTACGCATATAATGTAAAACCGTGTTAAACTTAAAAAAAAAAAAAAAACAGAATCTTGTATATCTCATACATTATTCTAAAAAGTTCACATTTTACGGAATGCAGCTACAAAAATGAGAATGAGTCAGAAAATGATTAAGTAATTTTTTTTTTTAAGAACAAGAATATAAAATTATACATTGCTGAAAAATTAGTAAACATATTACGGAATACACTAATAGTAAAAACGACAACATGTCAGAAAATAATTGAATAAATATTATTTGAGAACAAGAAAATAAAATCATCTGCTAATAAAAAATTAGGGGGGGGGATATTACTTAATATAATGGCAGTAAAAACGACACTGGATGATTGAGTTATCATTATTAATAAAGAACAATGATATAACAAGAAATTAAGGCTGCACACTCCTTCTTACGATTTCCCCGTTTCTTGTCACCAAAGGCCAAATTGGTTTATAGAATACCTAATTAATTACCTAATTAATATTTTTAAATTCCATTTTCAGATTCAGGAAGTTCACAGCCATTAAATGAGTATCCATTTTCTAAATATTGAATTTTCTTTTAATTTTAATATTTCATTTTACAGTTAAAAAATGAGAAAAATGCGCATATTTTGAGAAAATTTGCATTTTTAAACTCAAAATGCAAAATTTTAAATATTTTAAAAATAAATTTATGGCAAACAAGTACTAATTTAATGATTGAGTATTTTCAGAATGCGAAAACAGAATTCAAAAATAACAGTTAGGTAATGTGTAATTCTATAAACAGTTTTACCTATAGAATAGCATGGGCTCTGAATGACCTTAACCATCCCACTTAGGATAATTTATCATGCACAGAAAACTAAAGCATTTACATTAGTAAGGGATAAAAGATTAATAAAAGAGAGAATAAACCAATGAATGCTTGGGTTAGTTATGCTTAAAAAAAAAAAAAAAAAGAAAGAAAAAAGAAAGAAAGAAAGAAAGAAAAGAAAATATGCATGGGTAGGTGTTCCAGTGATTGGCATGCTCCAGTAATTGACATCTATTCCGAAATAATTAATAAATAAGAATAATAAGAAAATATATGTTTTACACATAAGAATTTTAACATTTTATGTAGAACACTGAAGCATAGGGTGCTAATAACTGGTAAAATGAATAACTAGCAGTGTCAAACACTGGAACATAGGGGGCAAATTACTGATAAAATTAAAAAAAGGCAATGTCAATGACTAGAACACTGAAAGGGTGTCAAATAAAAATTAATAAAAAAAAAAATAATTGTTATCAAATGCATATGTTTTAACACATATGTGGTACTGAATGTCTTTCATACCATATGTACTAACTTAAGATTTCTAAAAATATTTTCTCATGACTAGAATATTAAAAATATCAGAGATTGCTCTAAAAGTGTCAATTACTGGTGCACTTGCCCTAAATCATAAATAATATATTTTTTATTTCTCTTTCATTACGAAAAAAAAAAAAAAAAAAAAAAAAAAAAAAAAAAAATCCATAATATTTCTGCGTGACATTTCACTAAAAAAGATGACCTCTGTATTTAAAAACAAATATTATGGACAAAAATGTTATATAGAGACTTATTTAATAAATTAATCTTTTGAGAAATTCGGAAAATTTATATTGATTAAATTTTAATGAATTCGATGTTTATATATAAACACTTCAATCATATTTCTGACTTACATAATTATGCTTAATTAAGTTCAATAACTTATACAGAAATTTCCACGGAGATATTTGAAAGGAATTCAGAGAAATTTTGCTGGATTTCACTATTTCGATTTAATCTTCGGTTTAACTAAAACTAGTGACGTAATAACTTTAAAATTAAGTAACTAACTTTGTTTGACGGTTTTGATTTGATGTAAAAAGTAACATAGGTTAAATAGAGAAGCATGAAAAAAGTTTGAAATTTTAAGTGTATGTCTAAAGAAAAAATAAAAGGTTAAAAAAAAAAAAAAAAAAAAAAAAAAAAATTAATTGCTAAACAAAAAAATTCATTTATGTTTGAAAACTAACACAATGTTATAAATTTTGTTATTTGTTAATATTTTTTTTTCACATTTTATCTTTAATTATTTATCGTAAATGATTTATTATTTATTCCGATTTTTATTGTTTTTAATTTTACACCTTTCCATTAACACGTTCACGCTGGCGTATGCATACAGCTGTTTCGGTAGCCTTAAGCGTACCGTCTTCAGTGCAAAAGACGGTACGCTTAAGGCTACCTAAACAGCTGTATGCATCTCAAATATTTTTCTTTGGCGTTTCTCTCGTAGTAGTTTATTCGAGTTTTAAGTGTACTTTTTTGATATCGGAATTATTGGCTAGTGCTTGGATACTTTTGCTGCCGACTGTACATAGTTTTCAAAGTTCAACTTTTGTTGTTAATGATGTAAAGAAAAATGCACCGGCGTGAACGCGTTAAAAAAATAATTTTTATCTCTCACAGTAAAGTAATAAATTAAAATTACAACAAGAACTAAAATTATTGCATTAATCACACATTATGAAGAATTATCTAACAATAAGATTATAGTAATATACTGAAATTATTTTACACGCTAAGTTTTCATGCAATTCTATGCTTTTTATAATACAAGTTAATGCAAATTTATATGAAATATTGCTACATTTGGTAATGCTGATAAAATATTAAATTTAGAATAAATTTCCAAATTAGAATAATGGTAGTCAATGATGTTCAAGTCAGTGTCATAAATGTTATTTTATAGGTGGTCTGGCATATTTATGATGAAAATGTCCTTCAAAATGAATGTTTACGGGAAATTTCACCCTATTCTGCCATGTTAAGAAAATCGTAAATTTCGAATAACTGATAGAATTCTTAAATTAGAAAATTCGTGGTTCATGTTGTTTATGCCAGTATCCGAAATGATATTTAAAAAATCGTCCGACATCTTTACGATGAAAATATTTCTCAAAATATCCTTCAAAATGAATATTTACGGGAAATTTCGCCCTAATTTTCCATGTTAAGAAAATCATAAATTTCGAATAACTGATAAAATTCTTAAATTAAATTGGTGGTTAATGTTGTTTATGCCAGTATCCTAAATGATATTTAAAAAGTCGTCCGGCATCTTTACGATGAAAATATTCCTCAAAATGTCCTTCAAAATGAAGATTTACGGGAAATTTCGCCCTATTCTGCCATGTTAAGAAAATCGTAAATTTCGAATAACTAATAGAATTCTTAAAATAAAAAATTCGTGGTTAATGTTGCTTACGCCAGTATCCTTTATGATATTTAAAAAGCCGTCCGACATCTTTACGATGAAAATATTCCCAAAATGTCCTTCAAAATGAGTGTTTGCGGGAAATTTCGCCCTATTCTGCCATGTTAAGAAAAATCGTAAACTTCGAATAACTGATAGAATTCTTAAATTATAAATTTCGTGGTTAATGTTGTTTATGCCAGTATCCTAAATGATATTTAAAAAGTCGTCCGACATCTTTACGATGAAAATATTCCTCAAAATGTCCTTCAAAATGAATGTTTACGGGAAATTTCGCCCTTTTCTACCATATGTTAAGAAAATCGTAAATTTCGAATAACTGATAGAATTCTTAAATTAGAAAATTCGTGGTTAATGTTGTTTATGCCAGTATCCTAAATGATATTTAAAAAGTCGCCCGACATCTTTACGATGGAAATATTCCTCAAAATGGACGTTTATGTGAAATTTTGCCCTATTCTACCATGTTAAGAAATTCGTAAAATTAAAATAACTTACGATATCAGCATCAGAACTAATATTTCAAAACTAGCCTGACACATTCACTGTAAAAATATTCCTTTTAATTAGGCTGACCAGATCAAAGTACCTTTATAGTAGAGAAGCATTAAAAATTGCTACAATTATCAAATTATGGATGTATTTATTCATTCCTAATAAATAAGGACTAAAAATAAAGTGTTATTGATTTAGTTTGGGCAATTTTTTAAAACTTAGAAAAAATACCTTTAAAAAAAAAAAAAAAAAAAAAGGGGGGGGGGGGAGGGCGTCTCCATTTGTCCCCAGAAAATGGGAACGTTTGGTCAGTATACTTTTAATGCACATCAAAGCGAAGTATGCCATATTCTCTTATGTTAAGAAAATCGTAAATTTTGAATATCTTACGAAGTTTTTAAATTACAGCGCTGCAAATCAAAAGGTACCACGGTACCAGTGTTATAAGTGATAGATTAAAACCAGTGCGACCTCTATGCAATCATTTGTTCTTGATATATCGTGTATACATACTAATATACTAGCACACTAATACACGGAGCCAATTTTATTATTTTCGGATTCTGCCTATTTCTATATGTGTTAAAAAAAAATAAAAAAATAAAAAAACACTCGAAAATTTTCATGAATATCTAAGCTTCCCATACCTATAGTAGGATAGAGAACTGAAAAATAATCTTTATATTTTATTTTTGTTTACTTACACTTTGTCATTCACGAAGTTATTTTTTACCTTTTGTTACATATTATTAAATAAATATTATTTATTCTGATTTTCTTTGCTTTGAATTTTATCTTTTTCCAATAAAATATAATTTATTCTTATTTTCTTTGCTCTGAATTTTACCTTTTTCCAATTAAATATTATTGGCTTTCTAAAATCTTAATAATTTAAAATTACATCAAGGACAGAACTTAATTCATTAGTCACATATTATAAATATCTGTCTAACATCACACTTAACGTAATACCTTAAAATTATTTTAGGCATCCGTGAAGCACTCTCTATGATTACCACATTATGTATTTTTAAGAAGAAGTAAACACTAATTGACAGGAATGAAAGTGTAATAAACGTATTATATATTTTAGTTCCCCATCATACTATAGGTATGAAAATTTTCGACCTCGGTTTTTTGACTTTTTAACACGTTTTCAGACGTGAGGAATACGAAAATGACAAAATTTGTAGGGTGTCTGTCAGTTTGTTAGTCCGTTAGTTAGTTTGTTAATCTGTGCACACAATATCTCACGAACAAATGATCGCAGAGAAGTCGGACCAGTTTTAAAGTATCAGTTATGACACTGGCAAGAACCCTGTTCATTCGAAACATTCTAATTAACCTTTTACTGGCCGAATTTAGATCCAGGTATATTTTTCATTAGTTATTTGCATATTTTACTTTATAATACTTTAGTTAAGGGATGTTAATCATTTACATGGAAAAAAATACATACATAAATATTAATTGCCATTAATAATAATTATTAATATTCTTAAATTATTAAGATTAATATTATAGATTATTAATATAATCTGATTAATATTATCAAGTTTGATGTCCTTTTTGACAATAAGAGCTGTTTAAAATAAACCAATTGATATTCAGAGTCATGGGATACTTTCAAATTTTTATGCATTTTTTTTATTTGTACTCCGTGGGAAAAAATATGAAAATGATCATTTTGGGGATTTTTTGTACAGTTACCAACTAATGATAGGAATGTTGCTTCTGTTTTAAAAAATCAAGTCATCTTTTAAGTATGTCCGCTAATTTTTTCAAGTCAATATTAGTGCAATTTAATTTTTTAAATAAGTTTTAATTTGATGTTCCCAATTGGGAACATTGGCCTGTAAAAGGTTAAAAAACTTCAGTAGTTATTCGAAATTTACGATTTTCTTAATATGGGAGAATAGAGCAAAATTTCACTTAAACGTGCATGAAAAGAAATATTTTTATCATAAAGAATTAAGAACAGCATTTAAGTATTAGTTTTGATGCCGGGATGAACATCATTAATCAGAAATATTCTACTTTGAAAATTTCGTAAATTATTCGAAATTTACGAATTTCTTAACATGGCAGAATACAGTAAAATTTCGCATAAATGTCTCTTTTGAGGGATATTTTCATCGTAAAGATATAAGATTACTTTCAAAATGTCATATAAGATGCTAGTAGAAACATCCTTTACTATAAATTTTTCAATTTAAAAATTTCGTAAGTCACTGGAAACTTACGATTAATACATAAAATTTACATGGTGGGATAGGGCAAAATTTCGCATAAACGTCCACTTTCAGGAATATATTCATCTTAAGATGTCAGAATACTTTTAAAATATCATTTAAGATACTGGCATGAACATATCCGACTACGAACTTTTTTATTTAAAAATTTCGTAAGTTATTTGGAATTTACGATTTACTTAAAATGGCAGAATAGGACAAAATTGAGCATAAACGTCCATTTTGAAGACCATAAATATATCAGACAACTTCAAAATAACATTTATGATACTTGTTTGAACAGGATTGACTATAAATATTCTAATAGGGTAATTTCGTAAGTTATTCGAAATTTAATATTTTATCAATATAGCAAAATGAGACGATATTCCATATAAATATACATTTTGGGGATTGTTGCATTGGAAATAGTAGCATGAAAACTAAACTACAAAATTGACCCTAATAAAATAAATCAATAGGTTAGAATAAGAAAAATATATCGAACTGTACGGTGGGTAGCCTATTATGCGGGGATTTCGTTCTGTTACTGTGTCAAGCGTCTGATCAAATTTATTTCTCTTAACTTGTATATAATATGTTCTGTACTAGAAATTTATGAGAACATACATATGATGGGGAACTGAGCAGAGTCCACCTATGCCAACTAGTTTATATCGCATTTAATAAAAAATATTAAAGGATTTGCCTCTCAACACCTCACTCACAGTACCTAAGTAACTAGTAAAATGAGTTATCCGAAGGTGATAAGCACGCCTGTACACTTGTTACTAGTCGAGATTTGCTGTAATCATCGTCTAACAGTCAAATGTTTAGTGATTATCAAAATAAATATCGAAGATATTTTGAATATTGAAAAGCCCACAGAAGACACGACTAAAATAGCGGCGAACAAACGCAGAATTTGTACTCTCTGTCCATCTTAGAATGCAGATTGACAAAACACGTATGCAACTACTGCAACAAAGCTATTTCTGGAGAGCGCATTTTTAACATCTGCCAAGAGTGCAAACGATAATTTTTATCCCTTTTTTCAGTGATGCCAGATTGGGGATTTTGTCCCCATTTTGGGGATTTTTGAGGCTTCTGGGGACAATTTTGGGGACCAAATGTTTGTGGGGAGGGGACTTCAACTTTTTGTCAATGTGGGCAACATAATGATTTATCCCTACGACCAGGGATTTTCAATAGCTTTATTGCTATTTGGGGATTTTTTTCAAAAATTGCCTTCATTTGGGGAAAAATCTGAGCTTAAATCCACTTAAATCTGCTTCTTTTTTTTTTTTTTTTTTCCCATTTTTAGTAGAAATCAAGTTGGGGATTTTTTCGAAAAAAAAAAAAAAAACCTGATTTGGGGAAATTTGAAGACCTGTTTGGGGAAATAATTTTCGACCATCTGTCATCACCACCTTTTTTTTATTTTTTAATTGAAATATTATAGTACTTTTTTAAGTTACCCACGCTAATTTGTTTGAAATAAATAAAAGGAAATATAAAAATATACTTGTTTTTATTCGTAGTCTATGAGTCGAATGATTAGTTACAGAGAAACACTGATTTAAGTTTACTTATCTAGAATTAAAATAGTAATCAGAAATAAATGAAACTTTTATTCGAAGTAAATATTAGATGAGTAAAAATAATATTGATTGGAATTCATAATGAATGCAATGTTTATATAAGCAGTCTAATCATCATTTCCATTTCGATTTAATTATGCTTAATTAAGTATAAGAACTAATACAGAAGTATCCCCGGAGATGTTCAAAAGGAATTGGAAATCTTTCGCCCTGTTTTAACATTTGGATTTAATCTCTAATTTCGCTAAAATTGGCAATGTTATATTTTCAAAGCAAAGGAATAAAATCTTTTACCGTTTTGATGTAATAATTAAAAGATATTTAATTGAAGTGCGAAAATTATTTTTCGAATTTATTGGTTTGTTAAAAAGAAAGAGTAAAAATAAAACAATAAAATGAAATCAATTACCTAAATGAAAATTTAATTCGCATAGAAAACTATTGTAAAATGTAATCTTTATTATAAATTATATAGATTTAATCTTTTCTTAATCTATGTTTTATCTTTTAATATTTATAATAAATAAATTTTAAAAAAATAAAAAAAAAAAGTATTTTAATTTTCCTTTTTTGTAATTTTGTAGTTTTCTTTCTAAATAATTTATTTGTTGTCTTTCTAAAAATAAAGTAACAAATAAAATTCACAGAGCAAAATTGAAAATTAATGCATTAGTCACATTTTATAAAGCTGTATTTAGCATTACATTCATTAGCTATTTAGCATTACATGCATTAGCATTACATTAGCATTACATTCTATTTAGCATTACATGCATTGAAATGTTAGGAGATTTTGCAGCCCTCTCTCCCATTTTTTTTTTTTTTTTTTTTTTTTTTTTTTTTTTTTTTACAATTTTAAAATCTGATAGGTTGTTGTGGTTGTGCGGGTTAAAGCCGATCGACTTAGCTAGGATCCTTGGCCTATAGGTGGAATGCCATGCTGTCTAAGGAGTTCTTATTCCCGTATTGATGCTGGTTTAAGAGAAAATCACAGAAAATTCTGAACGACTGAACCGACGAGCATGTTTTGGGATTAGAGACCTGCATCGTATCGTGTAACCCGATTTTACCGGAACCCGACCCGGTTCGGGTTCGGGTCGGGTCGACAATATTTTTTTCTCTTGCGGGTCGGGTTCGAGTCGGGTTGACTGATTTAGTTTTTGTGCGGGTCTGGTTGACTGGATTTTTTTACTGTGAGTCGGGTTCGGGTTAGGGTTGGGTTTAGTTTTCAACGAATCGGGTCGACTTGAGAACGTTTTTCATAAAACTTTTATCTTAATAAAGTATAAGTTTGTTTGCTCTATACACCCAAGATGAATATACGCTATACGCTTATCCAAATTATCATAGTAAAATAAAGATCTATATCCGACAAAATCAACGAAAAAAAAAAAGAAACAATTATTGTTTAGAATATAAGCTGTTGAAAATAGGCTACTTCTCTCGCAGTAACCAGATGAATGATTCATCTATTTTGATTACTTATATCCTTTTAAAATAGGTTGTGAATTTAAACTGATAATTAATATTTTTTTCTCATGCAGATGTTTTTAAGAAGTTACAGGAATATAGAATTAGATGAGTTTAGCGAACGTTTAGTTGGCGTCTGTAACATTGTATTATTTTAATATTATTCTGTGTGTGATAAGCATTAAACAATAAAACTACAAACACTAAGCTTGAAAGCCATTTTTGTACACTTGAAGTTCACAACGCACATAAATAGTTAAAAATTATTATTAATCCATTTTATTTTTAACTTAGTTATAACTTAGTATTAGTAATTACATTTTTAATTATTTTTTAAGTTATTTATTACACGCACATACAGCAGTGTGACAATTAAAATTTACTTTATTTCATAATTTAAAAATGATTTCCATGATTTTTAGATGAATTATTAATTTTCATTTAGATTCGGGTTTCGGGTCGAGTTCTGATATAAAGAAATCGGGTTCGGGTCGGGTGCGGGTTGCCAAAAATTCTTTAGTGCGGGTTTGGGTCAAATAAAATTTATTTATCGTGTTTCGGGTTGATTCAAAATTCACTTGTCGGGTTCAGGTCGGGTTTTACCCGACCCGTGTAGGACTCTACCTGGGATAAAACCCAAAACTTCCCCCTTCCAGCTTTGACAGCAAAACCTCTCAGCCACCCAATAAAAATAATAAATAAATAAATAAATTTTATTTCGCATTTACTGGGATATATTGTAAGGGGTATATTACAATACAGCCTGCTATATCTTATATAAAATTAATTTTTTAATAATAAACTTTGCTTTAATTAAATGTCGCATTCTGCGATTAAAAGAAAAAATATATGAAATCAGTGATTTTCATGATAAAGAATTCCTGCGTCGCCTGCAATCAGGAAAATAAAGGAAACAGAAAAAGTATTCTTTTTCGATATTTCTCAGAAATAGGCGAAACTTACGTTCAAAGAAAATATCACAGATGAAAATGTACTTATTTAACATTTATAAATCTTTTGGGAAATTTATAAAAATCATATTGATAGGAAATCTCAATGAATTCTATATTTATGAAAACACTCCAATTATAATTTCTACTTCTGACTTAATTATGCTTAGTTAAATATAAGAAATAATACAAAATTTTCCCTGAAGACGTTTGAAAGTATATAAGAGGAACTCTTCCTGTATTTCAATATTTGGATTTAATAAGCAATTTGTTAAATCTAATAAAAACTGAGGAGTCAAGAAAAATAAAAGAATAGTAAGAATAATTAATTGCTTATTAAAAATAAATTAATTAATAATTAAATGAAAATTTATTTTAGTTTGAAAACTTATGAAAAAAGGAGTCTCTATTATTTATTATTATTTATTTGCATTTTATCTTTCGTTAATCTATTATTTATCTTTCAGTATTTATTGTAAATTTAAGCATTTATTGTAAATTTAATGTTATTTATTCTGATTTTCTTTGTTTTGAAATTTACAGTTTTACACTAAAATAATTACGTTCTTGGCTCTCTTAAAAAATAAATAAATAAATAAATAATAAAAAAAGATTCTTTAAAATTACAGCAAGACAAAAATTACTGCATTAGTTCACAAATTGTAAAGCACAATCCACTACTGCGATTAGGATGATCCGTTGAAATAATTTTAGCCATCCTTATACTCCTTTCTTTGATCATTACATTATTTATTTTTGAAGAGTATAAAAAAATTGCATGGCGGGAAGGAGAAATAAAGGCTATAGGTTAGGTGCTCCAGTGATTGGCATTCTCCAGTAATTGACGTCTATCCCGAAATAATTAATAGATAAGAAAAATAATAAAATCATATATTTTACATATAAGAATTTTAACATTTTATGTCAAACACTGGAGCATAGGGTGCTAATAACTGGTAAAATGAATAACTAGCAGTGTCAAACACTGGAACATAGGGGGTCAATTACTGATAAAATGAAAAACTGGCAGTGTATATTACTGGAACATTAAGTGGGTGTCAAATAAAAATTCATAAAAAAAAATAATTATTATCAAATGTATATATTTTAACATATATGTGGTTCTGAATGTCTTTCATACCATATATACTAACTTAAGATTTCTAAAAATATTGTCTGATGACTAGAACACTAAAAACATCAGAGGTTGCTCTAAAAGTGTCAATGGTGCACTTACCCTATTTTATTTCGCTTTAAAAAAGAAATATAAATAAATTGACGTAATATTTCTCTAGGATTAAAATAAACCTTTGTACGAAGTAAATATTACAGATAAAAGAGCACTTCAATCGTCCTTCCTAATTCTGACTTAATTATGCTTAATTAAATGTAAGAACTAATACAGAAATTTCCCTAGAGATAACGGAATGGAATTGCATAGAAAATTCTTCGATTTCTATATTTGGATTTAATCCACTGCTTGCTAAATTTAGTGACTCGCAGTTTCAAAAGAAAATAATGAAGTTTATGTGACTGTTTTGGTTTATCACTGCAAAGAAAAAAAATGAAGAATAAAATTGTTTTTCCAAGTTTAGTTGCCTGTCAGAAAAAATAAATAAATAAAATAAATAAATAAAGTAAGATATATATGTGTGTGTATGTATGTATGTATATAGAGCTTTATATATATATATATATATATATATATATATATATATATATATATATATAGATATATATAGATATATATATAAAGCTGAGAGATTGCCGCTGTATCTGTCTGGATTTTTAGTTCGCAATACAAAACTACACCGACCGAACGTTACGAAAATTAGTACACTTTTTAATCAGGAATAAAATCTAGCTAACGCCGTATTTTTTAGTTTAATTGGTTAATTGGTGCAAAATATATTATATGAAAACTCTTTTTTAACTTTAAAATTAATAAAAAGAAAAAAAAAATGATTCCAGAAATAAATGAATAAATTATAATCATACGTATTTTCCAGACATAAAACAATATGCGTATTTATTAAGCGAGGAAAAAAAAAATCCAATTTTATTATTTAGGTGTAAGTAAATATATTTGTTTTCATGGCGAAATTAAAAAATAAAAATAAATAAATAAAAGAAGAAGAAATATTTTTTTTATTTACTTATTTTATTTTTATTTATTTATTTTATTTTTATTTATTTTATTTTTAAGTCTATTCTATTTGTGGTGTTATTCGTTTAAGTTCTCAACATTAATTAAAATTTTAATAACAAGGATTTTATTGAGATAGTACATATAGTATACGTAGTGATTTATTTTACTGTTTTCTTTTTATTCTATTGAAATTTTCTCTCAATTTTAACATTTGAGTAAGTTTGATACTAAAGTTTAACGGTACAATGGTCGGATGAATAACTCTTTAATTTCTTTTTAGTATCTATACATAAGTAAAAAATCACATACATTCTTTAGTTAGTTTTTTCTTTAACCAAAAATTTTATAAACACTAATTTATACTATCGAGTAGTTATTACTTATTATTATTTATTTATTTTTGATAATTCATTATTTTTTTTTCTTTATAAATTAAATATAATTTATGGTTTTTCAAGTTCTTGATTTTGTCGTTTTCTTTTAAATTAATTTCATTCTCTCTTCTCTGAAAACGTATTTATTTAAAATTGCAGCAAGCACAATAAATGATACTATAGGCACAAATTATAAAGCACTATCCAATATTACGATTATGATAATAATGTAAAAGTGTCCACGTACCTTTTTTTCTAACTACTGCATCATTTTTTTTAAAGAAGTCTTGACACCTTTTACACACCGCGACAAAAAGATAGGTACAAAGAGTTTTTTCTTTGATTTTTCATAAAATATTATTATCTAAGTTGTGCTTATCATTTATTATTTTCATAAAATAACACTATTCCCGGACTAATTTTTGTTTTAAGACTAATTTAGAAAAATTTTAAGACTAAATTTTTTTCTAATTTAAGCGACAAAAAGATAGGAACAAAGGTTTTTTTTTTTTTTTTTTTTAAATATGATTATTTTGAATATGATTCAAATATTTAATATGTTTTTGATATGATAATATTTTGTTATGATAATAAATGATCAGCACAATTTAGATAATTATGAAAAATTGAAAAAAAAAAAAAAAAAAAAACTTTGTTCCTTTCTTTTTGTCACTAAGTGTAGTCTTAAATTAGAAAAATTTTTGTCTTAAAATTTTTCTAAATTAGTCTTAAAACAAAAATTAGTCCGGGAATAGTGTTATTTTATGATAGTAATAAATGATAAGCACAATTTAGATAATGTTATTATATGAAAAATCAAAGAAAAAACCCTTTGTACCTATCTTTTTGTTGCGGGGTGTACTAATTAATATTCCATAGTATTGTTAGCCCCGCCTTCTTTTTCACACCTGTTTCTTTTTGTCGCGGGGTGTATTGGCACCACTTTAGGTTTCATATAAAAGCTCATATTTCCGCTTAATATTTATAAAGTAATCTATATCAGGTTTGTTCTGTAAAATGTATATTCAGGCAACAATTCTTATCGTTTACTTCTACACATATTATAAAAAAAAAAGACAATATTTTTTGGATTATTAATAAAAGCCTAAGCAAAAGAATTAAGAACAGATTTTTTAATATCTTTAAAATGAAAAATATTAAAAATAAAAATATAACAAAAATCATTGTTATTTTTTTTTTTTTTTCATATTTTTATGTAGATATCCGCAAAATTTTTATCCCAAAAATTAATTAATAAATTTTAAAAACCATCCCTAATTCTTTTATGTAGTTTTTATTAAACATCCCCCAGAAAATTATGCAAACTGAGAAGTCGCAAAAGGTTTCAAATCTGTAAAAAATATGTATAAAACAATAAGTATTGCTGCCTGAATATTCATTTTATTGAACACAGTTCAATAAAATACAGTTCAATTTATAAATATTTAATGAAAATATAAGTTTTTACATGAAAAGATGCCAAGTGTCCATAAAATAATTTTAAAATAAATTTTTAGGTTTAAAGAGCTAAATAAAAGATCCTAAATGTAAATTGTATTTTATTTCGCATTTAATAAGAGAAAAAATAGAAACAAATGTAATATTAATTTAAAATATTCCTCAGTAAAACAACAGATTATAAACAGATGAAATCTACATTCAAAGTAAATATTACAGACATTTTTAAATAATTAATCCTGAGAAAAATCAAGAAAAATGATTTTGATTGAAATTCTTAATTAATGCGATGTTTTTATTCACACTCCAAACACTATTTTCCCATTTCTGATTTAATTATGCTTAATTAAGCATCAGAACTAATACAGAAATACCCCTGGAGATATATCAAAGGAGTCGCAGAAATTTTGTCGAATTTTATTATATGGATTTAATCTATATTTTGTTAAACTTAGTGATATTTTAATTTCAAAATAAAATAATGAACTTTATTTGTCTGTTTTGATTCCTCTATTAAAAGAAAATAAATCGAAGAATAAAAATATTTCACAAACGAAGAAGAAATATTGCTTAAAACATAATAAAATATTTATTTTTTACTTATTTCCGTTTACAAACTAACAAACGAAGTTTGTTTGTTTGTTTATTGATAACTTATACATCAGATTTGTATGCTTGACTCGTAGTCCGCTTGCAAATCTTCATCAGAAAATTACAGATAACACATGACAGAATTACAATACGAAAACATGGAGAAACATCCAAGGCTAGTGCGGGAATTGAACCCGCTCTCCTACGCTCGAAGGCGATTAGCAGTCTGGTGACATAACCACTCGGCCACGGAGGGTCCACAAAAGAAAGTAGTTTTTATTGCTTTTTTTTAATTATTTACATTTTTCATTAAGTTTTTTTATTTCTTTTAACCTTTAGTTATTTACACTGGCGTTCAAAATTAAAGGAACAACCTCTTTTCCCATTTTCTTCTTTTGCGCATAACTTTTAAACAAATAAACATATGGACATAAAATTTGAATGGCATGTTTGTTATTCTATCATAAATCGAATTTTATATAACTTTAGCAAAAGTAATAATTTTTAAACTAATAATTATCTATTTTTTCTTTAAAGTAAGCTTTGGAAAAAAGAAAAATTTCAACAATTTTAGAAAAGAAAACTTAGTGTAATATGGTGGTAAGGATGCATTAAAGATAGGTGAAGACGCACATGCCTTCAAATGTCAAACAAAATCCCAATTTTACTTCCATTATACTACTATACCGTAGGTAATGGAAGTATTGCATTCGGTCCAAAAATTCGATATCGAGTTTTCGCCTGATTTAGACGTTTTAAGGGGGTGCATCACGGATCGTCAAGGTCATCCAAAGCCTGTGTTATTCTATGGCGAAATTTGTTTATAGAATTACACATTACCTAATGAATTTTTTTTAATTCTGTTTTCACAATCAGAAAATTCACAACCATACACTGAAGACCCGTGAAACAAAAACTGTTATATTTAATTTTTAACCCTTTATTTTTAAGCTGTAAAATGCGAAAAATACACTTGTGTTGCTTTACTAGCCTCTAACTTATCAACAAATTGCAATATCTGAAATCTGTATAGCGTGTCCCTTTCTCAAGAAAACCAAGCTTTTTATTAATGTTTTTATAAATTGTTTTATTTAAATCTCTATTAATGAGAATATAAGAAACTTTAATTTTTAAATTGAAAAACCTCAATTTTAGCAGATTTCTCCGCCTCCCATCGGAAACGCCCCGCGAAACTTACGGGAAGTCATTAAGGTTGATTGATGATATCGTTCATGTCGAAAGGGGAAGGGGGATAATGGTGTCGTTAAAACATACTTTCTGGGTCCACACAGAATTTTTCTTTTTCAGAGTCCAAATGCATTAAAGAAAAAAAAAAAAGAGAGAGAGAACTCTTTGCTTAAAAATCTAATATTTTTTTTATATATATTACAAAAAAAAAAAAAAATGTTTGTGTCTCCGATAATAGTTTTAGAATTATTAAATATTTAATTAAAAATATAAAAATAAATAAATAAATAATAATAATAAATAAATAAATGAACTTATGAGTTTATTAATTAATTTAATTAATTTATTTTGTCCTTGGCATAAATTCATTTACACGTGAAAAATAAAAATAAAATAATAATAATAGTAATGATAATACATACAAACATATATATATATATATATATGTACCGGTACGATTTGATTGTGAAATTTTTCTCAATTTGGTGATAGCTTTTCCTAAGCAGAGCAATCGTTAGATTTATTATTATTATTATTATTATTATTACTAGGGTGCTCTGCCCCTTACTCGCTTCACTTATTTACCCCTGCGGCACTCTGTACGTTTATTCGCCGCTTTACCTTTCACTGAATAGGGATATTACTAGTGCATAACATAAACCAAAAGTAGAAAAATGAAATTCAAGAAATCTTCATATTTATTGTCTAATTGAAATATATAAGTACTATTTAAAACTTTTTATTACGAAATATTATTCTAAAAATCAGTAAGTATATATTTATATATAGATATATATATTTAGAATAGAAAAATAAAATAAATAATCGTAATATCTAGACCATTTTGCGTTACACCTTTAGTATACGACCCCTTTGGCAACTTTTAAATTTTTGTTTCGATTTAGCGATGATTTTTTTCGTGTAATTGTTCTTCTTCTTCTCTCTCTCTCTCTCTCTCTCTCTCTTTCTCTCTCTCTCTCTTATTAAAAAAAAAAAAAAAAAAAATCTAGGATACCTACTTTTTCTAATACTTTTTACTAATAATCTTTTAGTTAATTTGGGACGGTATATAATGCTTTCTATATATTTTTAATGTACAGTTAGATAATTTTACCATTTCGAAAACATCTGGTGAAAAAAAAAAGTCCATTACCTACTATTACATTTATTATATGCACTTTTTTGACATAATGTAAGGTCAAAAAACGTAAAATTAGCCTAACAAATTAGACACTTAACAATTTTCCAGCGAAAGAAAACTGATACATGTGTAAAGTTATACAAACAGAGTTTACATACCAAGTTAAAAAAAAAAAAAGGTAGAGCCGCTTTTAAAAAATACTGATTTCCGAGATCTAAAACTGACCTACCTAATGAGGATGATTGTCAATTTTCCTGTAATAGCCACGTAATATATGCTAAAGGATATCTAAAATGAGATTTATGTAGCAATTTTCAAGAAAATCGTAAGAACCATTTTTGAGACATCGACATCCACCAAAGTTTTTCAAACTCAATTATTGACAACAGTTACATACGAAAGGGTATCTAAAAGAGATTTATTATGGCGAGTTTGTACAAAAATTACTACAGCCGTTTTTAAAGAAATGCACTTGCGAGACCTCAAATTCATTTTCATGAACTAACCAACTATTACATACGAAAGGAAATCTTATATGGTGTTTATATAGCAGCTTTGAAGAAAATCGTTAGAGTCGTTTTTGAGATACGGACTTAGGGTCCTACTTCCGGCTTCATATATCTCCCTTCCGGCTTTCCAAATTTTAACCAAAAGTTAAAATTCATCGGCACATCAGACCTAACTCAATTCTGAAGTTTCATTGTTCTACCTTTATTGGTTTCACAGATATGACAGTCAAAAGACTCACCCCATACATGCACACACACACTGACCAATTGCCATAAACTGCTTTTTTGGACTCAAGAGACCTTAAAACATGTAAATCAAGTGAAAACTCGACATGAAATTTTTGAACCGAATACAATACTTTCATTACCTACGGTAGTTGGATAATGAAAGTAAAAAGTTTATTATTATTATTATTACTTTAATTTGGGAAAATCTCCTTCAATTTTCCGTGCCTAAAGCGTGAAGTTTTAATTTTCTATCTACTTCTTAAAATAACAAAGGATAAAACCTACTCGATTTTTACTTCCATTACCCGACTACCGTAGGTAATGGAAGTTTTGTAATGTTGTTTTTGTCAATAAAAGTTTATTTGTGTATAGCTTTGAATTCTTTTTCCTATGTATTTGTACAGCAGTTTTATTTTGTTTGATATCTTAATAAAAACAAATGTACAGAGAGTAATTAACAAATGCTTTTGCCAATATTCATACTTGTAGTTTAAAATGTGCGCATATATATACATACATATATATATATATATATATATATATATATATATATATATATATAAATATATATATATATATATATATATATATATATATAATACTTACCAAATTGGCTTTTGTGTGTTGTGGCAATTTTTTCATCTGTTTATTTTTCGTCTAATTAGGGACTATCTATCATACTAATGAATGTATCTGTGCGAAGGGTAATATATATATGAAGGATAAAATTTATAAACAAAATTCTTTCCTTTTTAATATTATAGTTGAATATAAAACTTTATTCTATGTTTTCCTTTTTCAAAGAAAATTCCAAATTTCAGTCACGATACAAAATATTTAGATTATGAATATAAATATTTTGAAATCAATATACTATTTTATTTCTTAAATTTCAATTTTTTTGCTGATATTTTTTTCAATTAAAGTATTTTTAGGTTTTAGAGTTTGAAAAAGTCTGTTCTATTGCCGTGCACATACAAAGTATTTTAGTATGATAGGGGTTGTGATTTAGGTCTTGTTAATATTAAACCGTAACTTAGCTTTGTTTCTTATTATGTTCAAAAATAAGAATATTAAAAAATTAACATGTCATTATTATTTATTATTATTATTATTATTTGTAATTGAAGTATTCGTAACTTTCAATGCTTCTCCTCTTTTTTACTTTCTCTTACCCATAAGGTAGAGAAAGTATTGTTTTTGGGTCAAATTTTCGAACGCGAGATTTTGTTATATTTACACGTTTTGAGGTCCCCTGACTACGAAAATCGCGTTTTTAGCAAATGGTCTGAGTCTGTGTGTGTGTCTGTCTGTTATCAGCATATCTCAAAAACAAATTATGGCAGAAAGTTCAAACTTGGTATTCTAAATGTGTATCATATAGGGATGCTACAGTAAGCTTTTCGTTAAGATCAAGCAAATGGTTCGTGTACAGGGACAATCAAGAGAATTCTAATACATTACGTCTATGGGGGAAATTGCAGGTAAGTAGAGTTTAACGTCTATAGACTGCACTAAACCAAATGAAACGAAAATAGATATATTTTTTGTAATAGAGATAGTCAACTGGGAAAAAAAAAATTGTGTATGTAGGAGCCTCGCCTCCCCCACTGGGGCGGGGGGGGCGGGGGGAGTCCCCCGTCGAGGGGAGTAAATTTTCATGATGGGTATCTTTCAAAAGAGCTCGCCAATACCTTTAAAACGAATGGTTGAACCATCGATCTGCGATAATTCAAAACAAAGTTATCGATTTTTTTTTTTTTACTTTTAACGAAAAAAAAAAGCTTATACCTCTACTGATTTGTGTACAGGGACCCCTAAAATATTTCAAAGCATTTCGTTCTATGACAGGCATTTCTATAAACCCTATTTTCATACCCTTACTGTACAAAAATCTTAATGAAATTGAAATATGTTAAACAAGTTCACTATCGGATGTTTCCTGTATAAAATGGAGTAAATACCACCACTGGGGGGGGGGGGGGGAAGTCCACCCTCGAGGGGAGTAAATTTTCATGATGGGTATCTTTCAAAAGAGCTCGCCAATACCTTTAAAACGAATAGTTGAACCATCGATTTGCGATAATTTAAAACAAAGTTATCGATTTTTTTCACTTTTAACGAAAAAAAAAAAAAAAAAAAAAAAAAATTAAAAACTTAGAAAAAAAATCTTTTTTTAATTTTTTTTATTGAGAATAAAATGGACTTTTTTTTGGATATTTAGTGCCATACTACTTCTCTAATATGGAAATCATCTGCATTATTATAAAAGATAATTTTTTTAAATAATAATTTTAATAAATTATTTTTAAAAAATAGAATTATTTTTTAATAACCGAATTATATTCTATATAAATGTAGGTGCGTTAATGAAACGGGGGGTTGAGGGGGGCGGTAGCCCCCCTCACACAGAATTAATTATCATACAAAACTCTTCCGAAGCCTAATTTAAATTGTTTAACATAGGTTTACATAATATCGTTATCTTACCTCTTAATCTCCAACCTATATTTATAGTATTAATGTTCAGGGTAAGAGAAAGAGAAAGTCGTGTGAGTGACACACGAGATTATTTTTTTTCTTTTTTTTTCAACATTCCGTTATTTTTATTTATTTATTTATTTATTTATTTATTTATTTTATTTTATTTATTTTATTTATTTTTTTTTTTTTTTTTTTTTAGAATGCTTTGAAACTGATATATGTTATTCAAGGTAGCTATGGCACGTTTTCTATTAAAAATGATATAAATAACGCAAATCTCCGGCAAAATAATAATAATAACAATACAAAAGCATAAAATTCTAACGGAATAATTATTTTATTTTCATTTTGTGTCCATTTCAAATTATGGATATTAATTTTTATTAAATTTTTTATTATAGTATAGTGTTGTAATTATGACGTCCCAACCTAAAACAGAGAATCTGAAACCTGTATTGCATTTGCTGTAAAATTAAAGCTATTATAATTAAAGCTATTGTAATTCGTATTCATTATTATTATTATTAATTTAGAAAAAGTCTAGGTGGAATGGATTCTGTGAGAATCTTTTTAAGGGGTCCTAATCCATATTAACGTGTGTTTTGGAGAAAACGATGGAAAACTCCTAGTGCTAGGCTGACGAGTGCTGCCTTGAATCGAACCAAACACTTCTCATGGCTTAGAGAGTAAAATCTTTTGGTTAGTGGTAAGGTTGCTATTCAAGAAAATGTGTTAATTAAATTAGTAATTCAATGAAAATCGAATAAGCGAATTTTTTCTTTGTATATTTATACTGTGCTTCGAATGGGATATTCGCAGTATGCTGTTATGTCGTATGTATAAATCGTTGTCACAAAAGTTGCGCCAAATGGGTGCAAGTTTATGCGGATCACGGAAAAAGGGGCACCTGGGGAAAAAAAGGGCACTTTTTCGATTCGCAAATTAAGAAAAGTGCCCTTTTTTCCGGATCGCGAAAAAAAAGATACCGGAAGAAAGGGCACTTTTCTTAATTGTTTCTTGTAAAATACTTCTAAATACGAACAATAGCAAAAAATTTTTGTTTTTACGAGGGGAAGGGGGGGGGGGAAGAGAGACAGATTAAACAAAAAAAAAATTTGTTTCAGAACCCATGCATCATTCATAATTTATAAAACATTTTCCCCATTACTATGACATTTATATATATTGTAAAAAAAAAAAAAAAAAAAAAAAAAAAGAGTCAGAGGTTGATTTTTATATAAAAGGAAGTTACTAAAATAAATTAAAAATATGCATAGATAAAGAAAGATTTTCCAGCACTTTTGTGCTAAAAGAATTAGCTATCATGGGTGAAATTGATAAAATATTTTTGATTTGATTTGACAAATTTGATTTTGTTTGTTATATCAGTGTCAAACAGCAGACAAACCAACCCATCATAGAGACATAGACGGTAGAAAGAGTCTGATTTGAAGTTTTTTCTTTAATATCATAAAGATTTTCTTTTTATTATTTAACTAATTTTATGACTTTAAAAAATTGTAAATTGTAATGTCTGGACATAACTTTAAAATAATAATAATTTGTTAAAAATAATTAAATAAAGGAATGAAAAATAAAACTATGGGTTAGGAAATATATAATAGTGCCGTTGGAGCGATGAAATTGTGAAGTTTGGAAGAGCAGAATTTAGAATTGCAGAAAACAGGGGAGCTTTAAAATCACCTTGGAGGGGATCTCTGCATTGGATTGATTTTACTTAAAGTTGCAAGTAGAAAATTATTGAAATTATTAATTTTGTTATCCTAAATGTTTTATAATTTATTGCTTTTCCTTTCTGCAGAGATGTAAATTATTTTGGGAAATAATAAGGGCGGTGGGGGATGAGGTTCTAAACTAAAAGCCTTGTAAATATTCCAACTTCACGGGTGTTATTTATCATAGATCCACAGTTAAAATATCAGGAAATGAACGTATTATTTTACTTTTTAATTTTTAAAGTTTTCTTAATTAAAGTATTTGCAGCTCTGCGTGTGTCGGATTATATTCCATCAAAATTCGAAAATTACATTAAAATTAGACCCAAAAATAAATAAATAAATAAATAAAAATTTTCCTTGAACTGTAATTCTACTTAATTAAATCTTAAAACTGTTTAGACTCAAGACTAAAATTTTAAGGGAGGAACAGGAAAATGTCATATTGTAATAAAATAATGAAAGAAAATTATATTGAATATTTACTGAAAAATTTTAAAAAGGTTTTCATTATATATATATATATATATATATTGCATATTAAGTTTTAAGATCAATAGCATACGATAATAAAAATAATGTACTTAAAAAAATCTAAAATTGCGGAACATTTTTAGAACATATGGAACAGTTTTATTTCACATGTATTTCTTTGTAAGAGGGATACTCCCCTCCTCCATCAAACCCACTTATTTATAATGCGTAATTGTAAAAATAAACAAATGAATAATAATCAAGGCTGTTACTAATTTGACTTCAAACTTGACAACCTTGCTCAAAATTTTAAGTGGCAACCTAATACGAACTTCAAAATACCACTTTTGAATTTCCTGCAGTTATCTGTTTTTATGTTATTCTGATAACAGATATATATACAGATCAACCGCTAAATAATGGACTTTTATAACCAGGGAACCTCAAAATGTGATATTATGAAAAAAAAAAAAAAAAAAAAAAACTAGAGTTGAGAATAAAACTACTAAAAGTAATTCGTTTACATACAGTATGGATATGAAAAATTAATTTTGCTTCGTGAGCAAGTGTTCGTCGGCATAATAAAATATAGCAAAGCACTTCCATCAATTACATTCAATACAAAAGAGCGTTTAGCTTAATTTTGGGTAGCTCTGCATATTGTCGATAAACAATGTTGTGTATTTAAATTTATTCTTACTTGAAAAACTTCTAACACAAAATTAGTTATAATTCAAGGAATTTCCAAGTATAGCCTCAATATATCCAAATACTTTGGAGCTCTGTAAACGAATGATGAATGATTTCTATACCACAATCTACACAAAACATGCTTTTATGCATTTAAAAAAAATTGTTACTCACTTTTGTTTAATCAGCCTATTGATGTTAAATTGTACTTATCAGAACATAATTTATTTGAACTTTGAACCCCATAAACATCATGTATTTGAATTTTCTTGGATATTCCTGTACGTGAACCATTTGCTTTGTCTCAAGGAAAAAAATTAGTGTAGCATATTTATATGAAACCCATTTAAAATACCAAGTTTGGACTTTCTGCTATTATTTGTTCTTGATATAGGCTGATAACAGACAGGTACATACACAAACCAACCGCTAAAAACATTTTCCAATTCAGAGGATTTCAAAACGTATAATTATATAATAAAGAAAAAAAAAACTCAATTTCGAAAATTTGACCCAAAAACAATACTTTCTTTACCCTGTGTATACGTGAAAGAAAGTAAATAGTTAGAATTAAAAAAAAACTTTTGAGTAAACATATTTCCTATTAAAACTTAAGGAAAAAAAAAAAAAAAATCAACCACTATTTTTTAAAACACACTATCGTGGGTTTGAATCTTTCGACAAGAGAGAGAGCTATTTTATGTACTGTCTGAAACTATATATGTAGTATAAATAATTCAATAAACATTTTTTTTTTATAATATTCATATATTTTATGCATGTATTTATAATTAAAAAAAATATTTTCTTCTGTTCCGAAACATTTTGTGTAAAGAATTTTCATTTATTCATTTAATAAGATTAAATTTCTTGACATTAGAATTTAAATCTTAAATCTATTTATTTTAGTGATTTACGTTTCACAAAATATTTCACTGAGCGATGCGATAGTTTGTATATTTTTTTAGCGGCGTTCTTGTAGATAATTGAATACAGGTGGGAAACTGTCTCTTATCACCTGTGTCACCCCACAGCTAGAAAAGGAAGTGTCAAAATAATTAAGGTAGTCAAGAAGATAATTTTTCAACTAATAGGGGAATTCTACTATTCACTGATTGGAGCTGTAGGCTGTCAGTTTTTAAAGTTAGGCCAACCCCAATTTTTTCTTAGAACCTGGGCGGCCATGTTGAAAAGAAATCTTCATTTCCGGATGCACGCCCTTAAGGCCTTCTCAGTCCAAAAAAGTAGTTTTTGGCAATTAGTCAGTGTGTGTGTATGTATCTGTGTGTGTATGCATCTGCGTGTGTATGTATGTGTGGAATCTTCTGGCTATCATAATCTCCGAAACTAATAAAGATTGAACTACGAAACTTCACAGCTGATACAGGTCTGGTGTACAGATGGATTTTCCAAATTTTGGTGAAAATTGAAAAACCGGAAATGGGTAATCGGAAACCGGAAATGGGATCGTAAGTCCGTATCTCAAAAACGGCTTTAATGATTTTCTTCAATGTTGCTATATAAACACTCTATTACATGTCCTTTTGAATGATATAGTTGGTTAGTTCAGGAAAATTGACAGTCGTCCTGTATAAATAGCTCAATTTCAGGTCTCGCAAGTGCGTTTTTTTAAAAGAAACTGGACGGATTTTTTTCCAACTCACCATATTAACCAGCTTTTAGATATACTTTTGTATGTAATTTTTTTTTTCCGGTCAATAGTTGAGTATGCCTAGTTTTGGTAAAAGTTCGTGTCTCAAAAACGGCTCTAACGATTTTCTTGAAAATTGTTACATAAATCCATTTTATATACTCTTTCTCATGTAGTAAGTGGTTATTACAGGAAAATTAACGGTCATCCTGATTAGGTAATTCAGATTTAGATATCGGAAATCTGTGTTTAAAAAAAATATCTTTTTTTTCTTCCTTATTTTTTAACTTGCTATGTAAATTAGGTTTTATATGTCTTTACACGTGCATCAAGTTTCTCTTACTGGAAAATTGCAAAAAAAAAATGCATATAATACGTGTAATAGTGGTTAAAGGAAATCTTGTGGTTGTTTCACACCAGATTTTTTTTTAATATACATATATATATATAAGGAAATAAAAATTTCCGTGCCCGTTTTATTTATTTATTCATTTTTTTTTTAAGGAAGCAAGCATATTAAAGCAAGAAAAAGAAATTAAAGATAGAAGAATGTGTATAATAACATGATATGTGCAGGAAATTATGCCATTCAAGGAGTGAGCTTATCTAATTAAGACAGATAAATAAAGTGTGCTGTTTTAGCATAAATTTGATTTTCATTTCTTTCTGTATTGACTTTTTTTTTTTTTTTTTTTTACTTTTATCACAGACTTTTTGAAAACATATAATTACTATTTTATAAACTATGAACTTCACCAGGATAATAAAAATGTCGATAAATAATTTTATACTCTCTAAAATTTCTGGAGTGAGAATCTCTCTCCTTAAAAAAGTGACCCCTATTTTGACACCAATTAAGGTGAGAAAACAATATTATCGCTCTTGAAAATGTGACACTTCTCACTTTTTGTGAAAGAGTGACGTATAGTCACTCTGTTACAAAGAGTGAGGTTATCCTCTATTGCAAGATCAAACTTTTGTAGAGTGAGAAATTGCTGGCGCCATCTGTTAGTCATATCTCGAAAGAAATATGAAGGACTATTTCCGGACGATGTATTTGTCATGTATTTGTTTAACAGAACTTGTTGAAGATTTTTGATGAATAAAAAAAGGAAAATAATTATGTTAAAAGATAGTTTGGAAAATAATTTTTTCTCTAGGATTGACAAAATCGAAGTAATGTTATTAATGAAGAATCGAAAATCACAAGAAACATATCAAAATTAGTCTTAGAAAGTAAATAGTTTTATTTAGAAATATATAAGGTATGAGAGAAAATATCAATGCAAATATTTAATGCACAACGCCTGTAACAGTTCATATTATATTTATTGACAGCTAACACATGTGAAATATTTAAAAAATTGGCTATAATATTTTACTAATATTTAAAATCAACAGCAAGTTTTATACTTCTGAACAGGCGAGTTATTCAGGAAACTCTGTAGATTTGTATGAGCACAGTTACTTTTTTATTTTTATTTTTTTAACATGTACACTTGAGTAACTTCTTTTCCGCATAAACTACTTTAAATTCCTGCTTGTCATTAAGATTTTTTTTTTCAAGTATACATTTTGCTTTTAAAATAATTCTAATTTTAGCAATTTCTAAATAATTTAAAATTTAAAATATCCTTTAGAATTCTTTAATTTTATATTGTTGATAAATGAAGTAAAAATTTAAAAATATGATTGATCATGTATGAGAATGACTTAATAATATAAATTAAGCAGTTAATATACGTGCTCAGTGGTTCAATGGTTAAGATACTCGCTTGCTACGGGAACGGCCTGGGTTCGATTCCCGACAGATCCAAACTGCATTCTTTGCACCGTTGAATTGGAGTCGATTCGCAAGGTGAAATGAAACAATATCGTCTAGTGTACACAAATTTTTAAGGAAAAATAAACTGTCATATTCTTTAAATTGTTCTGAATAATCTCACTCTTAATAAAGAGGGAGAAATCTCACTCTTTCGAAAAGAGACTTTTCACTCTTTAGAGGTTGGCTCCATTTTGGCATGTTCAAAGAGTGATATACCACTCTTTGAGAGTGAGATCTCACTCTTCATATTTTAGAGAGTAATGAACGTTTTATCCAATTTCATGTTTGTATGTATATTTTTTAAAAGGTTATTCACATGCGGAAAAAAGAAGGAAAAAGAAGAAACAGAAAAGTGATTACAAGAAGAAAAATCCGGTTTTATTCTAACACATGCATGCGTGTGCATCTTCACCTGTTTGTAATGTATCCTTATGACCATTTTTCATTAAGTTTTCGTTTCTAAAATTGTTGAAATTTTCCATTTTTTTCCAGAGCTTACTCTTCAGAAAAATTGAATAATTATTAGTTTAAAAATTATTACCTATGCTATATAAAATTCGATTGATGATATGATAACGGATATGCCAACTAAATTTTATATTTTTCTGTTAATTTGTTTAAAAATTACACGCAAAAGATGAAAACGAAAAAACAAGTTATTGCTTTAATTTTGTACACCAGCGTATTATGACATACAGGGTGTTTTAAACTCATGTGCGAAAATCTAAGGGGTGGTAGAAAACATCGAAACAAGCCATTTTCACCATGCAATGCATGGGCGGAGAGCAAGAGGTGACCGCTAGAGGGCGCTGTAATGGAAAGTAAAGAACGCGTGTTTTCTTACACATCGTCATTTTTACCATGGATTTCAGCATAGGCATGGCGACATACAGTAATCAGGAAAAAGCGGGCATGCATTTTATGTATAGTCTGGCGAATGGGAATGCTTTGGAAGTCGCACGACTGTACAGGCAGCTTTTCCCGAGAAGACACGTGCCAGACCGAAAAATGCTCGAGCGATTACATCGGTGCTTGTGTGTGGGATCATTCGTCTCCGGCATGCATGATACAGGACGTGACAGGAGTGTGCGTACGGGACAAGTTGTAGACGCAATCGTTCGAACATTTTTTGGTCTGGCACGCGTCTTCTCGGGAAACGCTGTCTGTATAGTCTTGCGGCGTGCAGAGCATTCATAAAATGCATGTCTGCCTTTTCTTGATTACTATATGTAGCCACGCCTGCTGAAATCCACGATAGAAATCAAGTCAAGTCGTGCTTCGGAGTACCTACAACTGGTCGCAACCAATGCTTACCTCCAGCGAAAAATTAATCGAACATAAAAATAATTTTCCGAAATGAAAGGTCCAAAAAGGAATCAATTTTGAATTTTGAATCTCTGAACCAATCTCCGCGTTAGCAGAAATTATTCAGAGTGAAGCACCAGGAGATAAAATACTACTAATAATAATAAAATAAATAACGGTAGAAATGACGATGTGTAAGAAAATGCGCGCTTTATATTTTCCATTACAGCGCCCTCTAGCGGTCACTGCTTGACCTCCGCCCATGCATTGTATGGTGAAAATAGCTTATTTAGATGTTTTCTACCAACCCTTAAATTTTTGCCCATGAGATTTGAAACACCCTGTATACGTATTCGGATTTTTCTTGACCTTAATTTTACTATTGTCAGATAAAATAATTTCATTTTCGGCTCTCTAAAGTAACGTAATATTACTGCAAGAACGGAAATTAACGTATTAATCAAAAATTAAAAAACACTGTCTGACATTATAATTATTTATATATATTATTTATTATTATATGTATATATATATATATAATTTATACCTACTCCTCTTTTTATACTAGCATGTTATTTCTTTTTAAAACATAATGGAGTTACTGGACGGATTAAAATATAGTAAAAGTTCTATTTAATTTTACATATAAGAAAAAAAAAAAAAATAAATAAATATAGTTTTTTTTTTTTTTTTTCCTTAGACTCTTTGACAGAAATAGATGAAACTTGCTTTCGAAATAAATATTACAAACGAGGATAAGCCTATTAAACAATATAATTCTTGGAGAATTTTAGAAAAAAAAATGCATTCATTGAAATTCCTAATAAATTCGATATCTATTTAAGTATTCCTATCACCATAAAAATTTCTGACTTAATTATTCTCAATTAAGTATAATAATTAATACAGAAGTTTTCCTGGGGATATATGAAGTGCGTGGAACTCATGTATTTCACCAGAACAGCTAAGACAATGAACGACAAGTCTGTTAAATAAATTAATCCTTGAAGAAATTTGGAAAAAATATGTTAATTGAAATCCTTTATAAATTTGATGTTTATATAAACATATCTATCATCATTCCTTTTTCTGACTTGAATATTCTCATATGAGTATAAGAATTAATGCGGAAATTTTACTGGAGATACATGAAAAGTACGGCACTCATATATGGACGGCTCATTGTAAAAGTGGTGTCACTCCATATTTTGTAAATATGTATATATTTGCTTAATTGTATCACATTAAATTACATCTTTCATTATAAAAAAGAAAATACTCCAATAATTGCATTAAAATCTCATAAATAACATTGCGTGTTTTTTTTTTTTCGGAAAACTAAAACTTCTAAATGTTCATTATAAAAATGAAGTTTCTTTGTTACTTCAAATTATTTTTTATGTAATTTGCAAATTCTTATATCTATGATTTGTATTAAACACAAAAACCAATAACACTTACTGAATATTGACTTTTTCCTACGCATGAATTTGAAAAAAGCTCGTTATTTCGAAATCAATTTCCAAGGAGCTAATTCACGTTGACAATGAACGACCCACATATTACTAGAACAACTAGGACAACGAGCGACTATTCTATTAAACAAATTAATCCTTAAAAAAAAATTCAGGAAAAATATATTGATTTAAATTCTTGATTATATTCTATGCTTATATTATTTCTATCAGCATCCCTTTTTCTGACTTAATTTTTCTCAATTAAGTATAATAATTAATACAGAATGTTTCCTGAGAATATATGAAATGCACGGCACTCATATATGTTATTACCAGAACAACTAGGATAAAGAGTGGCAAACTATTAAACAAATTAATCCTTAAAGAAATTCAGGAAAAAATATATTGATTGAAATTTTTAATAAATTCGATGTTTATATAAACATTTCTATCATCATTCCTAATTCTGACTTAATTATTCTCAATTAAGTATAAGAATTAATACAGAAATTTTCCTATTGTTATATGAATGCATGGCAGACATTTTTTGGATTTCAATATTTGGATTTAATCTATACTTTGCTAAATAAAAGGACATCATAGTTTAAAAATAAAATAAAAATCTTTATTTTACTGTTTTGCGTTATTTATAAACTATAAGAAAATAAATTGAAACATGAAAATTAATTTAAAATATTATTTTTTGTCAAAAGAGAAAATGTAAATATAAAATTATAAAATGAAATGAATTATTAAATCATAATTTATTTCACGTTTAAAACTGACAAAATTATTATTACTAGCAAACCCGTGCGAAATTTTCGCCCTTTATTTCTTTTCTTGTTTAACTTTAAAATTTGAAACTTATAAATATTATACCAATTTCACCACCTAATTAAAATTTTAATTTAACAAAAGCCAAATTAATATTAGATCCAAATAAATATTGTGCAATAGTGAAACCAGAATTATTCAAAGAAAAGTTTCAAAATAAAATTCATGGTTGATGACTCAGTTTTCGTACTTCCGCAGGCAGTACGGTTTTAGTAAAGGACCCCCGTGATGCCTTTTAAATTTTAATCGCCAAGAATGCAATGACATTTTATTTATTTAAAAAAAAAAAAAAAAAAAAAAAAATCCTATTTTGATTATACTTTTTATGATTGCGGTTTTTAGTCAATTTATGATAATAATTCGTATTCAGTTTATATCCTTAAAATATTGCTAGGTTTAAAATGATGCTTGCAAAGGTTCTGAAGAAATAACTTTTAAAAATATATTTCCCATAAAATAATGTCATCATGCAAATGTCGTCATATTTTCTTATTAGATCGCTGAACTGGATCCACGTGCTTAAATATTGTTCATTATTAAATATTATTTTTTATCCTCGCGTATTTCATTAATTTCACCACTATCGTATCGTTTCAACAAAAATTAATTGAAATTTGGTCCACGTTAAAGAAATATTATATAGATTATTATTATTATTATTATTCATTTCATTTTTAAACTTATATTCTTTTATTATAAATTAAATATTATTTCTTCTGATTTTTCTTGTTCATAATTTCACCGTTTTCCTTTAAAATAATTTCATTCTAGCCTCTCTAGAGAAGTAATACTTTAAAATTACTATAAGAATGAAAAGTATAATCTCATTAATCACAAATTACAAAGAACTATCCAGCATTAGAATAATACGTTGAAATTATTTTAGGCGTCCTCTCTCTATCTAACACATTATTTCTTTTTTTAAACATATTCAAAAATTACACGGGGAGTAAAAATGACTATTTAGTTATATATTTTATTTCTTATTCTTATTAAAAATTTAATAAGACAAATAACGGAAACAATAGTATTTTTCTAAGTTATTTCACAGAAATAGATTATTAAACCTACGTTTAAAGTAAATATTACGGATGAAGAAAACTCTATTAAACAAATTAGTCCTTAGAGAAATTTAGAAAAATTATGTTGACGGAAATTCCTAATGAATGCGATGTGTATATAAGCACTCCAATCATCAGTCCTATTTCTGACTTAATTATACTTAATTAAGTATAAGATTTAATACAGAAATTTCCCTGGAGGTATTTGGAAGGGATTGCAGAAATTTCTAGGACTTTATTATTTGGGTTTAATCTATGCATTGCAAAATTTTGTGACATCATAGTTTCAAAATAAGATAGACATTATTTGCCTGTAGCGATTTATTAATTAAAAGAAAATATAGCGAATTATCAAAATTATTTCACAAATTGAATTGTTTATCAATCAATAAATAAATAAGTATATAAAATAATAAAATGAAATCAGTTGTTAAACGACAATTTATTTACGTTTAAAAACTATCATTAAAAGTAGTCTTTTTTGTTTATTATTATTTATTTACTATTTATCTTACACGAATTTACAATTTATATTTTGTTATTTATTATGAATTAAATATAATTTAGTCTAATTCACCTTGTTCTTAATTTTACAGTTTTCATTTAAAGTAATTTCGTTCTTGTGTGTCTAAAAAAGAAATAATTCAAAATTACACCAAGCACTAAAATTAACGTATTAGTCACAAATTATAAAGTATTAAGATTATGGGAACACAAAGAAGTTATTTTAAGTACCTTTGTAACACTCTTTTCGATTACCAATTTTTTAGACATATTAAAAATTTCTTAAATTAATTTTGCGAAAGGAAAGTGTAATTAAAATTTATAATTTATTTCGCATTTACAGAGATTGCAGCCTCCTATATTTTGAACTACACTATTTTTTAATAGCAAGCTTTTCTTTAATTAACCGTTGTATATCTTCGATTAAAGAAATAAAAATATTATAAAAAGTTAAATAATTTCAAAATAAAAGAATCTGTGAGCCTTTCAATTAATAAGAAAAATAAAGTAAATATTAAAGATAAAAATATGCATAATTAACATATTAATCCTTAGAGAAATTAAAAAATATATATTGGATAAAAACCTTGATGAATGCAACGCTTATATAAGCATAGCAATTATAATTCTTTCTGATTTAATTATACTTATTTAAGTATAAGATTTAATATAATATTTTCTTGAATCTATTTGAAAGTATATGAAGAAATTGTCGAATGTCAATATTTGGTATTAATGTATGCTTTGCCAAATTTAAGAAATTCATAATTAAAAGATAATAATAATATATTTTATTTGACTATATTGTTTTATTATTTAAAAGAAATTAAATAGAAGAATATATATTCGAAAACTTTACAAAATAAAAATGCATAAATTTAAAACAATAAAAATAACTTAATTTTTTTTTTTAGATAATTGATAAAAATAAATCTATTGAGCAATAATTTATTTCAGTTTGAAAATTACCGGTAAAAAGTAATATAATAGAAATATATAAAAAGTTGTACTGATTGAATTTCTTAATGTGAATATGATATTTGTATAAACACTTAAATAAACATCCTCAATTCTGACCTAATTATGCTTAATTAAATATGAGAACTAGTAATATAAAACTTTTTCTTGGATATATTTGAAAGGAATATCAGAAATTTTGGCAGATTTCAATATTTGGATGTAATCTATACTTGGATAACCGCAGTGATATCATGATTTGAAAACAAAATAATGAAATTTATTTGTTTGTTCTGATTTATCAATTAAGAGAAATTCAATAAAATCATGAAAATTATTTCACAAATTTCACTATTCATCAAAAGAAAAAAAATAATAATAACATTAAATGAATTAAATTATTAAACAAATTCTTATTTTATTTTAAAAATCAACGAAACAAACAATCGTTACCATGTATATTGTTTATTTACTTGTTATTTTTCGTTAATTTATCGTTTATTCATTATTGATTACAGATAAATTGTTATTTATTCTAATTTCCTTTTTCATTTTTGAATGTTCAATAGTTTCATTATGTCTCTTTTAAAAATACTTATATCTTCTATTAAAATAAGAATAAAAATCAATGGATCTGTAACAAATAATAAATCAATATCCAACATTACTATTTTTGTAGAATGATGATACGTTTATATTATTTTAAATGTATGTGTACGCTTTTCTCTTATTAGAAAATTTATTTATTTATTTTTTAACGAGTTAAAAATTATTTAAGGAACTAGGGGATATAAATGTATGTTTATTTTCTATTTATAAGACAAATGTAAACAGATATAAAATTAATTTATGACATTTTTCATAAATTGATTCAACCTTACGTTTAAAATAAATATTACAAGAGATGGAGATAAGTTTGCTAAAAAAAATGGTAGAAGTTATATATATATATCGTTGGTTGGATGGTTGTGTGGGATGTTGAATTAAACTTAAAAAAAAAAAAAAAAAAAAAAAAAATGAAGCAAGGATTGCTGCATTTAATTTTATTCCAAAAATTGAATGGTTGAAAATTGGTTATTGAATAAGTTATCAAAGAATGATACAACTCAATTTCTAAAATGCCATTTTCTCCTGTAAGTTTTCTGTTTTTCTCGTGTTTTGATTTGACTTTATTTTTTCGGGTTGATGTTTCAATACATCAGGATGGATTGCGTGTAAATTGCATCTCTTTCATTTCGAGGTGATTTTTTCTTGCGGGATTAGGTTTTGGTTTTATTACTTTTTAGGTTCATGGTGTGTTTTTGTTTTTCTGGAGGGTTTTCTGTTTTTGTTCTTCTGGAAAATAATTTGTCTTTGATTCATTTCAGGGTTCTTATTTATTATGGGTTCATAATCAATCAGTGGATTTCATGGTTTCATTGCTCTTTATTTGCTATGGGGTTTTGCCTTTTTAGTGCTAGAGGCCTATTTCAGTCGGTACAGTTGTCGAATTTTTATAATACACTCTTAATTAGTGCTAAGGGCCTATTTCAGTCGGTTTATTGAATGGGGATTTATTGAATGAAGTCCCCCCAAGGCACAACTTTGACATGAGTCCCCCCCCACAGGCCCAACTTTGACATGAGTCCCCCCCAAGGTACAACTTTGACATGAGTCCCCCCAAGGCCCAGCGTTGTCGAATTTTTATACGTCACTCTTAATTAGTGCTAAGGGCTTATTTCTGTCGGTTTATTGAATGGGGATTTATTCAATGAAGTCCCCCCAAGGCACAACTTTGACATGAGTCCCCACCAGGCCCAACTTTGACATGAGTCCCCCCCAAGGTACAACTTTGACATGAGTCCCCCCAAGGCCCAGCGTTGTCGAATTTTTATACGTCACTCTTAATTAGTGCTAAGGGCCTATTTCAGTCGGTTTATTGAATGGGGATTTATTCAATGAAGTCCCCCCCAAGGCCCAACTTTGACATGAGTCCCCCCCCAGGCCCAACTTTGACATGAGTCCCCCCCAAGGTGCAACTTTGACATGAGTCCCCCCAAGGCCCAGCGTTGTCGAATTTTTACACGTCACTCTTAATTAGTGCTAAGGGCCTATTTCAGTCGGTTTATTGAATGGGGATTTATTGAATGAAGTCCCCCCAAGGCCCAACTTTGACATGAGTCCCCCCCAGGCCCAACTTTGACATGAGTCCCCCCCAAGGTACCCCTATTTCAGTCGGTACAGCGTTGTCGAATTTTTATAATACACTCTTAATAGTGCTAAGGGCCTATTTCAGTCGGTTTATTGAATGGGGATTTATTGAATGAAGTCCCCCCAAGGCCCAACTTTGACATGAGTCCCCCCAAGGTACCCCTATTTCAGTCGGTACAGCGTTGTCGAATTTTTATAATACACTCTTAATAGTGCTAAGGGCCTATTTCAGTCGGTTTATTGAATGGGGATTTATTGAATGAAGTCCCCCCAAAGCACAACTTTGACATGAGTCCCCCCCCAGGTCCAACTTTGACATGAGTCCTCCCCCAAGGTACAACTTTGACATGAGTCCCCCCAAGGCCCAACTTTGACATGAGTCCCCCCTCCAGGCCCAACTTTGACATGAGTCCCCCCAAGGCCCAACTTTGACATGAGTCCCCTCCAAGGTACAACTTTGACATGAGTCCCCCCCCAAGGCACACCTTTGACATGAGTCCCCCCCAAGGCACACCTTCCCCTCATTGGGAAAAAGAGAAAAAACGTTGTTTTGCGGCTATAAGACAGTTTGGACTTCCAACGTTATTTGTTACAGTATCTGCAGCTGAAACACATTGGTTTGATTTAATGAAAACTTTATCATGGAATTTAGATCGTCACGAATTAACTAAAGAAGAATTTGTCGATATTAACAAGTTTAGCAGTAGGCCTCTGGCACTAAATTAAAATCTGTCAATGTCAGATTTTCATGTTTTTTTATTTTTTATTTTTTATTTTTTATTTTTTTTTTCATCTATGTGTCTCCTAATCTGGTCTTGGCAGGCTGGGGGAGTGTTGCCGACGTAAAACTAGTTTAACCCCACAGGCAAGTCACAAGTCATGCCGTTTGTCTCCTGTCTTCCTTTCTTAGGTTGTTTTTTTCTATGGATTTCGATTTAGTTTGAGTTTTTTCTGTTGGGATTTGGTTGAGTTGGTTTGTCGAATCGTTTGTTTTGCGGGCTGTTAAAAATTAAAATTGGTTTCTTAAAATATGTGTATTTCATCCCCTGATGATTTTTTTTTCACCTTTCTGAACTTCTCCCACATAGAGAAATTGTTCATTCTTATTGGTCTTTGTGGTTTTCGTGATTTTGTGTCTGTTGCTTGGCTTCTACTGCGCTTAATGGGTCATTATTGTTAATTACAGGGTTCTCTTTTTTCACCTTGAAATATTGTCCTAGAGTCAACCTTCTTTTCATCAGAGTCTAATTACACGGTCCTATTTCAGTTTTCAACAGGTATTGTTGTACAGTGGATTGGCGCCAGTGCTATTGTTGAACTTGATAATTGAATCAATTTGGGAAATCTTGTTGCTTTGTTTGGCGTGTGTATGTCTCTTTGGTGAATTGTTTGACTAACTATTCTTCGTTTACATTCTTTGCTTCTACTACCAAAATGATTATATATATATATATTTAATTATTCTCTTAGAGTTGTGAAATGTTGCATACATTTATGTTTACATTTTGCAACATTAAGTTTATTAAAATTTCTCAAAAGCCATTTAAATTTAATAAAATATTTTATTTATTTATTTGAAACTTTTTAAAATGCACCCTGTTAACTAATTTTTATTTCCCCCCACAACATTAAATTATTTTACTTTAAAGATACACTCTGTATTATTTTATAGATTCATTGACAAGTAAATTTAAAAAAATAATAATAATTTTATGTTTGAAAGGGGAAAATTTGAATTAAATTTTTGGATTCAAACATAAAAACACTTTTTTAAAAATCAATTTATCTATCAAGCTACAAAGTATTATTCAAATATATTTAGAATATTTTGTTGAGCTATAATAAAATAAAATAGGGGGGGGGGGGAGGGAAATTGAAAATTAGTTAGTATTAAGTATTTCAAAAATATTTTTAAAAATATCACACTTTGAGTATCGTAATAATTTAAAAAGATTTTTAGAAATTTTAATATTCTTAATATTGTTATATTTCTTTGCATATACAGGTGATTCAAAACTCACAGAAAAAATAAAAAAATAAAAATCATTATTTTAAAAATACTGAGAATAGCTCTATGCGGTTTTCACTGAAATGAACGGTAAAGCATGTTTTTTTTTTTTTTTTTTTTTTTTTTAAGATATATGTAAGAAAAAATATTAGCTACATCGACTTATCGCGCTGTATTCGGAGTATCCTCTCGCATTTCAAACAGATTCGTCCGATCAAATGACGCCATATATCAAAAACTGAAGCTTTTTTATGAGAATTTCCAATGTGCAGCTTCTGATGACCTTTCTAATGAATAACAGCCTTTACATTCAGCATTTATGGTCCTAGTTACATTGTTGGATGTACTGCGCCACTGTAAAAAAAAGTTCTAGTGTGAAACAACCACACGAATTCCATTATATGCATTTTTTTGGTGATATTATATGCAATTCTTGGAATTTTCCAGTAAGAGAAAATTGAAACATGTGTAAAGACATATCCCTAACAGCACAGTTAGGCTTAACTTATCCACAGTACATTTTAAGGACGTTTCTGGGATGTCTTTTTATCCAGAAGACATCTTGAAGAAATCCTGGGGAGGCGATGTGCTGTCTGGGATAAAACAGAGTTTACATAGCGAGTTAAAAAATAAGAAAAAAAGATAGAAATTTTTTTTAAAACACTAATTTCCGAGATTTAAAACTGAATTACCTAATCAGGATGACCGTTAATTTTCCTCTAATAACCACGTAATACATGAGAAAGGGTATATAAAATGAATTTATGTAACCATTTTCAAGAAAATTGTTAGAGCTGTTTTCGAGATACCAACTTTTGCCAAAACTTGGTATACTCAATTATTGAACGGAAAACAATAATTACATACAAAAGGGTATTTAAAAGGGAGTTAATATGGCGAGTTTGGAAAAAATCCGTACAGCTGTGTTTAAAAGAACACACTTGCGAGACCTGAAGTTGAGCTATTTATACAGAACGCCTATCAATGTTCCTGAACTAACCAATTATACCATTTGAAGGGACATCTAATAGAGTGTTTATATAGCAATTTTTAAGAAAATCGTTAGAGCTGTTTTTGAGATACGGACTTACGGTCCCATTTTCGGCTTCCGATTACCTACTTATGGTTTTTCAATTTAAACCAAAATTTGGAAAATTCATCTGTACATCGAACTTGTATAAGTTCTGAAGTTTTGTAGTTCTATCTTTATTAGTTTAGGAGATATGATAGCCAGAAGATTCCGCACATTACATACACATACACGCTGACCAATTCCCAAAAACTACTCTTTTGACTCAGGAAACCTTAAAACGTGTATATCATGTAAAAATTCGATATCAGATTTTGGGACCGAATACATTACTTCCATTACCTACGTTAGTAGGGTAATGGAAGTAAAAAAGTAAATTTACAATTTTAGCAACACTTTATGAAGGAAATTTAAACTAATTTTCTAACAAATATTTTGTCATCTAAAAGAAACCCATTTTTTTCTGTGCATTTCAGTAAAAACTGCATATGTTACAGTCAATACCTTTGAATAACGAATTTTTTTATATTTTTCTGTGACCTTTGAATCACCCTGTATATGCAAATTTTCATAATTCTATGTCAGTAATATATGTATATATATATATATATATATATAAGTTTTATAACGTTCATCATCTTCTTAAATAAATTAATTCTTGGAGATATTGAAAAAAAAAAATAATATGGGTGGAATTTCTTAATCAATGCGATGTTTATGTCAGTCCGCCAATCATCATTCCGAGTTCTGATTCAATTATGCTGAATTAAGTAACAACACTAATGCAGGAATTTCTCCGGAGGTATTTAAAAAGAATTGCAGAAATTTTGCCGGATTTCCAATTTTGGATATAATTTAATTTGTTGCTAAACTGGTGGTAATATAATTTCGAAGTAAAGTAACTAATTTTATTTGGCTGATTCAAGAGTTATAATATGAGAAATTTAACTAAAACATAAGAATAATGGAAAATATATAGCAATCTTGATTAATTGCTATAAAAGAAAGGCATAATTAACTATAACAACGATAATAGTCACTCTTTTTTTTTTTCGGTTTGAAAATTGAAATATTTAATTATTAGATATATGTATAATATATAAAAAATTAAGAACAGCATCAACAATAATAATATTAATAATAATATTAATAGTAATAATGATAGTAATAATGATAATGATAATAATAATAATAATAATAACTGAACGAAATTGTTTTGAATTTGAAACTAAAGAAATGGTGTCCATTTTCTTGCTTTTATTTTTTTATTTTTTTATGTTTATATATATATTACACGTGTCTCGTTTTTTCAGAACTTTGAATTCCCTCTTTTTCAATAATTTTTAAGTCATTTTGGATTATTATTTGTAATGGTGAGTTTATTTTGATCTACGGTTTTAAATGGTTTTTGGATTATCATTTTTAGTAAGGTGTTTTACTTTGATCTTCATTTTTTCTGGTTTTACTATGGGTGTTTCGGGCCTGTGAACAAAGAAATTCTTAGCTTTTGCTTTCTTTATGTGACAGAAAAACATCCATTTTTTAGCATATTTGCATTCTACCAGGCCCTTGAAAACGTTAGAATGCAAATAATGCTTTTTTCTCATTCCAATTTGCTATATTCATTTAGATTTTACTTTATTTCTTATTTGGTTTGATTTGGGTGGTCTTCGTTTTTGATCAAAATAATTGTTTGAATACTGAAATTAAATCATCTTTAAATTTCAAATTTTTGCACTGATAATATTATATTACTATATATATATATATTACTAGTTTTACTTTAAAACAATTTCTTTGCCTATACAAAGGAAAATAATCAATATCTACAATCAAGAGTGAAAAATATTACATATCACACACATTCTAAAATACTGTTGAACCTTTCGAAAATAGTTATAAATTAGAATTATTTTGTACGTCTCTTTGTAGGAATTATATACTTTTTTCATGTGTATTGGACTGGGCTCGTGAAATACAGTCGCCTACTCGCCATTGGCAACCAAGATATTTCAACTGGTGACTATGTTTTCAACTTTAAGGAAACTCAATATGTATATTTTTTTATTTCAATATTTTAGGGGGAAATTGTTTCTAGAATCAAGTTCACCACTCCTGATGTAAATTAATTCTTTCCGTTTTGATTCCGACTCTTCTCATACGTTTCGAGACACTGTATTGAATAGATATACCAATAGGTGATTTACACCAGTTTTCTTCGTACATATTTCTAAACCTGGTGTTATTTAACCCACCTTTTTAAGGAATTTGTTTACACTGCTCCTCTGTGCGACCCGGTGCTGAATGGTTTTGCCGGTGTAATGATGTATCGATGCGGATGATATATCGGTTAAGTGAAATTAATAAAAAAATTTCATGATGTTAAATTTAAACAGCTGTTTCCTGATATATCATTCTGTCTTAGTAATATTTAGTTTTTATGTATAGAATTTGTAATTCTATGTATAAATAAATTTAATATATATACAAGGCGCGGGAATATTTTTTACTAGTTATTAGAAATATTTGCTGGATACCAACTTTTTCAAAATCCTGGAGCCCTGGTATTGGAACTATAAACATGCATTTCTTGGACCTGTTAATGTACGCGTATATACTTACTGATGCATTTGTAACATTTTACAATGCAATGTTTATATCTTCAGTTGTCAGCATCTCAGAAGAGTTTTTAAAAAGATAAAATTTAAGTAAAAATCGCTAAGATAATATTTAATTTTAAGATAAACTTTGGAATTAGGCTAGGGATCACGATATTTATATAGGTTGTAAAATATTAATTAAAAAAAACTGTTAACTACAGTCGGCAGCAAAAGTATCCGAACACTATAATCCCTGTCTAAAAAAGGTACACTTAATACTGCTTTGTTAAATCAATCCTTGTCGAATCATGTTCTTTGTCAGTCTAAGAACATGATTCGACAAGGATTTATTTAACAAAACATTGTTATTTTTTAAAAATAGAGTAATATTTTAATTGAAAAACTGACGGCTTTTAAAGTTTATAGGAACTTTATGTTTTGCCACTGAAGATTAATTTTCGATAGAATGACCTTAGTAGATGTTCAAAAAATTCGAAAGCAAATGAAAAAGGAAATTTAAAAAAGGAAATGGAAATAATGGATGTGACGCGGTCAAAAAATTCCGTTACAGTAATAGTAAAAAAAGAGAAGTGGAGAGTGGATTTTCGTTTAATCTAGTTTATTTGCAATACAATTGTCAAAATCATTTAAGATGTAATATTTCTCCTACTTGAAAAATATATAAAGCGAATATAAGTTTTATTAAAAGTTAATTTACATTACATATAATTTCTAAATAAATATTATTTAATTTTCAGATAAACATTATTTTTCGCATACACTTAATAAATGTTAAACTTATCATTGTTTAAATATACGATAACTACTTAAAAAAAAAAAAAAAAAAAACCGCAATAGTTATAAAAATTAATCTGCGTTAAAATATTTTGAAACTCAAATAAAAGTATATTTTTTACTGTATTTATTAACAAATTGCACATGTCTCTAACCAAAATACTGTATAGGGTTTTTTTACTGTTTCTTTTAGATTTTTATTTCTAAAATCGAAATCAATAGTAAAATAATAATAATAATAATAATACTTTCGATTAATTAATTTTTTAATATAATAATTAATTATTATTAATTAGTTTTTTTTTCCCTAGAACTTATATTTTTAGCTTAATTTTGCGTGAAAATATGAAATCTGATAAAATATTGTTTATAAAAACATAGCCTCCTTAACTAGATGCCTGTCGCGTAGCTCGGAAACTAGGCAACAGTTGAAGCGGTAGACAGCGCCACCTAGTACAGATTATGGGACTTTTTTATTTATCTCGCACCAACAATTTAAAGAAGTGATACATGATATATATAATCGACGTTTCTTCGATTCTATTCGCCTTTTATGCATATCACATCCCACTTTTAAAAATTTTTGGTGGCTGTTGAATAAAAAAGTCGCACAATCTGTATCAGGTGGCGCTGTCTACCGCTTCAACTGTTGCCTAGTTTCCGAGCTACGCGATAGGCATCTAGTTAAAAAGGCTATGATAAAAACCATATTTAATAAATATTTCTTACTCTAAAATAATATTTATACCAATGAATCTAAGAAATAATGCGAAATGGAAACTAGGAGAGACGGGTGGAGGGGTAAATCAAAAGCGTGTTTGGTGGGGATCGGATGGATGGATGGTTGCTTGGGTTTGATGTTGCACTAGTACAGCGCAATGGATAATTGACGACGGCCTGACACGCATCCCTAAGGTTGGTCCTGAAACATGACATCACAATTTTTATCCTCCACGGAGGGGATGGCTACACCGCTTCGTTAACCCTCAGAGGTATAGTTTGAAGGGAACATGGAGGACATTGGGGCCACGACGGATTTTACGCGCACCAGCTACTATTTGTGTACACGGCAGTCTTTGGCAGGCTCAAGTATCGAACCTGCAATCTTCCAATTACGAGCTCGACACTCTGTTGGAGGGACAACAAGAAGAAGGAGAAAAAAAAGCAAAAAAGAGTCACCACAGAATGTTAAATATATCATGAAGAAATCGTTTGTTTTATTATGAAAAGGGGCACGTATAGTTCAGTGTACAGTCGGTAACAAAAGTATCCGAACACTAGCAAAATTTTCTATACAAAAAAAGTAGAGTTAACACTGTTTTGTTAAATAAATCCTTGTCGAATTATTGTCTTAGTCAGTCTAAAAACATGATTCTACAAGGATTTATTTAACAAAACAGTATAAACTCTACTTTTTTTATATAGGAATTTTTGCTAGTGTTCGGATGCTTTTGTTACCGACTGTACTCAAGTTAGTGATTATATTATTATAATCCACAATTATTATTATTTATTTTATTTTATTTTTTTCGGGGAGGGGGGTGGATTATCTGATAGTCAGAAATGGAGGTTACTTTTGCATTCTTAAAAACATAAAGTATCAAAAAAAAAATTTTTTTTTTCGTAGTCTTGTGTTGTTTAAATTAAATGAATTTATCATCATTTTTAAAACGTTATTTATTCCTTACATTAATACAATTAGTTTGAATATCTCATGGTTTAAAATTAATTCAATGATAATTACAAATTCCATTCCGCTAATTTATTAAGTTTTTTTTCTATTTTCTTTTAATTATTTAAAATGTTCCAAAATTTAATTTAAATTCTGTTATATAATTAAAAACTCGAAAATAAAATTACGCTTAACTATATAAATAGAGTAAAAAAAAAGGCATTATATATGCATAAAAACTTATTTTCTTTACACTTTAATGAATAAAAGTAATGAATAATAGTTTTGACATTTTATATGTATATATATATATATATATATATATATATATATGATATAACAGTGCTTTAACATAATAAAATTTGCTTAATTAATTATTTAACTCAAAACATGTTTTCAAAATGTCGGTATGGTTTAATTTGCTGCTGTGCACTCAAAAGTAACTAACTACACTATTTAGAATTAACGAGAATGCAGAAAATGCATGCATAAAGCCCTTGCAAAAGAAGAAAAATTACTCAGTGTAATCTTTTATTCCAAGTTTTTCTCAAGTATTTTTAAAACAATTTATCATGTCAAATTTAACTTTTCATTTATCAAAAGGCTGCAACAGTATTTAACAGTATGTTTCCAAAAATATTAAAATACAGTAATGATAAACGTAACAAAAAGCTAAAAATGAATAAAATAATCTGACGTGACACTCATATGACTTTTTCTTACCCTGAAATTTAACATTATTTATTTATTTAAAGAAAAGCACACTACAGAAACAATCCAATTACAGTGTAGTTTGAATAAAACTATAATACATAACATCAAACATAGACAAAAATTAGTATGTTGTGGCCACCACAAGACTTTCTTCTATATTTTCCTATACATATTCATTCAGTAACAATATTTAAAAAAAAAATAATAAAAGATTTTTTTTTTTTTTTGTTAAAAGTAAAAAAAAAAATCGATAACTTTGTTTTAAATTATCACAGATTTATAGTTCAACCATTCGCTTTAAAGGTATTGACGAGATCTTTCGAAAGATACACATCTTGAAACTGTACACCTCAGGGGTAGAACCGATGCCCCCACATGCACAAACTTTTTTTCTAGTTTATCACAACTATTATCAATAATTCATATTTATTTTACAATCACGCGTTAAAAATAACTATTATTATGTACATTTATACGAAATTTTGTCTTATACTGCCATGTTAAAAATTTGCATAAAATGCGATCACAGCGCCACCTGTTGAACATTTGATCCCCAAATCTAATCCGCACCAGTTTATGCCAGGGTGCAACTAAATATCAAGTTTCGTTAAATTTCATTCATTGGTTCGTGAGATACAGCGTCCACCAAAAAGTGATACAGACAGACAGACATTTTCTAAAAATTATTAATTCGTGTTCTGGACATCCCAAAACGTGTAAATCCATCAAAAAACGGAGGTCGAAATTTTCACGAGTCCAATACTTTCTCTATATTATATATAGAAGAAAGTAAATATATATGTATATCTTTATATATATATTTCTTTTGTGCGTGTGTATGTCACTGAACTCCTCCTAAACGGCTGGACTGAGTTTAATGAAATTTTTTGTGTGTCTTCAGGTGGATTCGAGAATGGTTTAGATTTACAAATGAAAGTTGTAACTTAATTAGTTCTTTCTTAATTAATTTTTAACCAACTCTTTCAACAACTTTTCCACCTAGATGGCGTGAGTTGTCGTAAACACGATGTCAGAATTTATTTAATGTTGAAATGAATAATATTATAGTTTTAAAAAATTTAAGAACACGCTTTTATAGAAATGTGAACTAAAAAGCACGCAATATCTATTTAGTATTAAAATTCAGGGTAAGAGAAAATCGTATGAGTGACACACCGTAATATTTACATACATTTAAATCTTTAATTAAAATAACTTAGAATTAACAAACACCATTTTTAAAAAATCTCCCCTAACGGGGATCGAACGCTGGACCTTTAGATTCGTAGGGATTTAGATTCGGATATTTTTGCTATCGACTGTAGCCAAAAGGCTGACCGCAGAGCAGAGCTACAGAATTTTGCATTGAAGTCCGCTTTGATCCCTCCTGACGCTTGTTTTTCATTTTGTTTTTCCATCAACTTGTTTTTCATTTTAAATAATTTAAATGTTATAATGTGCTTTTTTATTTAATATCTTTTGAACCAATTATACTGTTAAAAATTTCAGTTTAAATTTGAACCACAAAATTGAATAAAGTTATAACCAATATCATAATATGGTTCAACCTTTTATTTGAGTTTTCTACTTCTTTCGACTGAATTTAAATTGCACCAAAACTTGGAACTATATCCATAACATAATCATATATCCTATATACTATATCCATACCTCCACTCACAAGGGAAGTATGATGATTCATACTTCCCTTGTATCAGTAAAATTTCTACTGAAACCAAACCAAGCTTAAATTAAACAGCGTGGTCGAAAACATAGGGAAAATACAAATTTTGTGCAACAACTCATCTGTGGACAAGATAAGGTCCTAGAAAATTTAGCCCCTTTTGTCAAAATCAACGAATTACACACACACACATACACACAGAGAGAATTAGCGGGGAAGAAAACGTGGAACAGTGTCAGAATGTTTGAGCTGAGACAATATTTTCAGTTCGATCCCTGCCTGAGTCTATTTTTTTTTATTATTATTTGAAACATAATACTAATATTTGGTTCAACATAAAATTACCAAATCATGGTAAAAGATTAAGCCATCGGGTGGTTGCAGCTGCTTCAGTACCAAGTGTTGGTTGAAACTAACAAAAATTTTTAACTATGTATCCGATTAAACTATAAAACACGATGTTACATAAATTTTGTCCTGATTAATAAGAGTACCAATTTTCATAACGATTGGTTGAAGATGCAGTTTGCAAATTGAATCACGACCTGCAGATTTCTACAACGCAAAAATCGCTGTTTGGAAACAATAGCCCGGTCTATTCAGAAAAAGTATATTTATATATGTATATAATCCTTTTGATAGTAGAAGCAAAGAAGGAGAACGAAGAATAGTTAGTCAAACAATTCACCAAAGAGTGTGGTGAATACACACGCCAAACAATATATATATATGCATATATATATATATATATATATATATATATATATATATATATATATATATATATATATATATAACGATGATCCATCAAGCGTAGAAAAGCCAAGCGTAGAAAAGACACAAGACCACCGAAACCACAAAGACCAACAAGAATGAAAAATTCCCTCCATGCAGACAAGCTCAGATAGGTGAAAAAAATTCACCAGGCTATGAAAGACACATATCCAAAGAAACCAAATCAATCAACCAACAACCCACAAAACAAACGAAACAACAAACCAACTCAACAAAATCCCAACAAAAAAAAACTTAAACTGAAATGAAATTCATGAAAAAAACAACCCAAGAAACCCAAGAACGGAGGGAAGGAGGCAGGCGGCAAGGCTTGTGACTTGCCTGTGGAGTTAAACTAGTTTTACGCCGGCCACACTCCCCCAGCCTGCCAAGACCAGATTAGGAGACACATAGATAACATAAAAAAAGAAAAAAGAAATAAATAAAAAACATAGCAAAGAAAGAACAATGAAACCATGAAATCCACTGATTGGTTACGAACCCACAATAAAAAAAGAACCCGAAATGAATCAAATGAAACAATGAAAAATTATTTTCCAGAAAAACCTCAAAAAAAAAAAAAAAAAAAAAAAAAAAAACACCATGAACCTAAAAATTAATAAAACCAAAACCTTAACCCCTGAAGAAAAAATCACCCCCAAATGAAAGAGAGGCAATTTAGACACAATCCAGCCTGATGTATTGAAACACCAACCAGAAAAAATAAAGTAAAATAAAAACACGAGCCACAAAAACTGAATTCAAAACACGTGCAAATCAGAGAACTTAACAAGAGAATATGGCATTTTAGAAGTTGAGTTGTGTCATTCCTTGATAACTTATTTAATAACCAATTTTCAACCAATTAATTTTTGGAATAAAATTAAATGCAGCAATCCTTATATATATATATATGTATTTATTCATTGGTATAATAAAGTTCCAAAAGATATGAAAAAAATAATGAATTATACACTGCGCGAAATTAAAATAATAATAATAATAATAATAATAATAATAATAATAATATATGTACGCAGCTAAAAAAAGTCGAAAAAAGTAAATAATGTATTTCGTTTACACGATAAAGTAATTACGATTCAAACGTATCAACTTTTTTTTTTCATCCTTTTTTGTTAATTTAAAACCTTTTCATAAAAGTAATAAAATAAGTAGGAAAAAGTTATCCATATATTAGAATTTTGCATTTTGATTATTTTTTTAAAAATCTGCTTGAGGAAACAAAATATTATTTTTTTGCTTGCTATTCCACTCACAAGAACTAATTTTATCTTTAGTAGGAAAGGAAATCCCAAAATTCCAGCATTATTTGCTTTTACAATACAGCGGAAATATTTAATCTTTTCCCGGGTTTTCTTTCTTAAATATTATGGAAATAACTTCCATTTTGTGATGAGATTTTTGATTTATGACATCTTAACTCTAATTTAAGAACAGGCAAAAAAATTTTTTAGAAAAGCTAGAAATTTTTATTCTTTGATAAAGATACGTTTAAAAGTTGCAAGTAGACGAATTTTGACGAAGAAAAAAGTATTGGATATTATTTTTTATTTGTTGAGTAAGCTCAATTTTTTTAATGCGTTTTTGGAAAGAATCTGTGAGAAGATTAATATGCTACCTAGAAAATATATGATACTCTAGTTTTGAAAGATAAAGTTAAAAAATAAAACTAGTATGTTGTGGCCTTCACAAAACTTTCTTCCATATTTTCCGATGCAATTTCACTCAGTACAAATGATTTATTAAAATTAATTTCCATGTAGAATGACGATTTTGATCTCAGAGATATATAACACTAATCGCCCAAAGAAATTCGATTTTATGTTCTACTAAAAATATCTTAAAAATGTAAGCTTTTTTTTTTTTTTTTTTTCTGTGTGTGTGTGTGTGTGTGTGAGGGAAGGGGAATTTAAAATGAACTAGTATGTTATGGCCACTAAAAAACTTTCTTTCATATGATTTTACACAAATTCATCCAGTACAAATTATTTATTAAAATGGTATTCATGAAAATTATTTTCCATCATAAATGCAGACGATTTTTATCTGACAGCAATACCAAAAGAAAGTCAATTTTGTGCCAACATCAGAAAAAAAAAAAAAAAAAAAAAAATGTGACCTTTTTTTTTTTTCTTTTTTTATCACAGATCTATGGTTTAACCATTCGTTTCAAAGCTATTGACGGGAACTTTCGAAAGATATCCATATTGAAAATTTATGCAATGCTCCCACATGCACAAACTTTTTTTTTAGTTTATCACTACTATTATCAATAATTCATATTTATTTTACAGTCACAAGTTAAAAACAACTATTGTTATGTACATTTATACCAAATTTTGTCTGCCATGTTAAAAATAGAAAAAGTGGGATCACAGCGCCACCTGTTGAGCGATTGATCTCCTAATCTAATCATCACCAGTTTATATCAAGGTCCAACTGAATACCAAGTTTGGTTAAATTTCGTTCATTGTTTCGCGAGACAGAGCGTCCAAAAAATTTGTGATACACACACACAGACATATAGACAGACATTTTCTAAAACCAGTCAAATCGTGTTCAAGGTATCTCAAAACGTGTAAATCTATCGAAAACTAGAGTTCAAAAATCTTCAAGAATACAATACTTTTTCTCTATATATAGAAGAAAGTAAAAAATCGATAACTTTGTTTTAAATTATCGCAGATACGATTCAACCATTCTTTTAAAGGTATTGACGAGTTCTTTTGAATGAATGTTGCTATCATAAATAATTATTTTTATATTCATAATGATTAGTTTAAAAAAATGCTCATTGCGCATATTGTAGGAAATTTTGTCCTATACTTCCATGTTAAAAATTTAGAAAAATCGGCAGTATTTTTGCATACATGCATAATTCGAACGGTAATACATGCTTAAGCAATAATGGACTAAGGGAGCTGAGAGTTAAAGCCCCTAACTCCACTTCATTTTTATTTTCTAATTTGAAACAACTTCCTATCATTGGGATATGTTCAATCTTTGCATACATGTATAATATCCCCATCAGCTTTATTGGAATTGTTAGTAAAATTTAAGAACTTCCCTTTTTTATTATTATTTTTTTAATACGAGGATTACTCTGAAATTTTTTAAATACACGCAGACGACAAGCGGTAGAAAAAAACTATCGATTAGGTTTGATAATATGAACTATTTTAGCCTGGTAGATGATTTTTACTGGCCATTTGCAAGTAGTTTAGCGTAGAATAAATTTTAAACAGAAAAGAAAATGGAGTTGACGAGACAACATTATCGTGCTACGATTTTCTATGATTTTAAAGTGGAATTAAATCAAGAAGAATGCGTTCAACGCCTACAATTAGCTTTTGGAAATGGAAGTCCATCTCGTGCAACTGTATTCAGATGGTTTACAGAATTTCACAGAGGTCGCCATTTCCTCCAGGATGAAAAACACACAGGAAGGCCCTTGTCAGCAGTAATCCTGGATAATGTGTCTGCCATTCGAAAAATTTTAATCGACGACAATCGCTGTACCTATACCTTATGATACAGAAGGAACTTAACATTGGATCCGCTGCAATACATAAAATTATTCATGAAGAATTGTATATGAAAAAATTAGTTTGCTATTGGGTTCCCAATAATTTAACAGAGCATCAAAAACCAAGATCGTGTCAAAATCAACAAAGAAACCCTAAAATTACTTAATAATGGTAGGCACCGCATATTTTCTATAATTATAACTGGTAATGAAACGTACATGCTATTTTTTGATGTTCCAACACGCCAAGACAGCAAAGTGGGTCTTTGAAGATGGTCCCAAACCCACAATGGTGAAAAGACAACGTGCCATGAAAAAAGTAATGTATGCCGTTTTCTTTAGAAGTACAGGATTGGTCAAAGCTATCAAGCTGGAAGGAAGGAAGACAGTCACAGCTAATTGGTACACTACTAAATGTCTTCCAGGAATTCTTAAAGAAGTAAATGTTAGAGGACTCATTCTCCACCATGATAATGCATCTTCTCATTCAGCAGGATTAACAGTTGAACTTCCTCAACAAAAACGCATCAAGTTGTTTTAATATCCACCCTATTCATCTGATCTAGCTATGTGTGACTTTTCGCTATTTTTTAATCTGAAAAAGAACTTGCGTGGGCGTCGTTTTCATTCCGAAGATGAGATTATGAGGCTATAAATGCATTTTTTTCATCGATTCCAAGAAATGAATGGTTAGAGGCATTTAATCTTTGGAAAATTCTCCGTACAAAAGTGCATTGATGCTGGATGAGACTCCTTTGAACACATCTAAAATTTGGTAAGTTTAACATTAATTACCTAGGCGTATCTCAAAAATTTCAAAGTGACCCTCGTATGTGTAATATTTTACAGACTATATTATTTAATTTTGTGTTATGTAAACGCGATTGTTAGTTCAAGGTCCACTACAAGCTTTAAAAAGTAGCTCTATTATTTCAAAAACTTTATATTAATATGATCGTAATATCCCTCCAAAAAGATGCGATGCGATGCAGCTATCCAATTTGCAATGCATTCCCAATTCCTTTAAGGATTTCTCTAGAGAAATTTCTAAATTAATTACCATATTTGGATATGCATAATTAAGTTCGAGTTAGGAATGATAAAGATTAAAACAACTCTTTATTTAAACAATGCACCTAAATGAGAATACAGCGAAATTTCTCAAAATATTTATTTGCTTAGTGGAATTAGCGTTTGGGAATTAATTCACGAGAGATTAGCAGTTTGCTATTGACTTTTTCCATAAAACGCAAGTTTCAAACTTATGTGTATATATTTTTTAATCTAAGAAACTTTAGACGCACAGAACCTAGCTTTTTTTTTTTTTTTTTTTTTTTTTTAAATGTTGCTTGCCCATAAAAATTAACCTCCGTATGCAAAACAATAGAAATTTAACCGCATACTTTCTAGAAACAAACTTGATTTTCGTAGTTCTAGGATCTTTCCAACCAGATTCAAGGTCTGAAAATCACATTTAAGAAATCAAACATATTACAAGCTTGAAAATTCCTTGGCGTCAAAAGGGAAAAATTGGTATCTGCATGCGCATTTCTGAAAGAATGGAAATATCAAAATTGTGAACGTAGAATAAAAAAATCGGATGCGGACGCCCCATGACTTCTTAATACAAGTATTGGAATATACATATTGTTATGAAAATGTTGACATTTTTGTGTGAAGTAACTGATTCGTAAATAAACAGGCAGGTTCCAGTCAACGAACGTTCCTGAAAACATGTAAGGGGAAAAAAACTGCTATTTTATCCACAAAGGATTACATATACCGCTGAGTAAATATAGTAGCTTTTTCAGGAACAGTACTCCACGGCTTATTACAGAATCTCTCATTGGTAAATGCACAACTTAGAGGTCAAGGAAAATCATCCTGGTATAGATGGCCTATTTTTGCTCTCTTTGGCAAACATTAGTGGCGAGTAACAATATATTTTATCAAAACAATTGACTCAATTAAAATTGAAAACTGGTTTACTAATTCTAGTTGTAATGAACAATATTTGACGCCGAATTTGATCGTTAATCTCGCCAAACCGTCAAGTTTGTAGCTAATGCAGATTTTGGTGTTGGCATCGATTTTGGAGATTCGGCGTCAAATTTGGCGACATGGTGACCGAATTTGACGAAAAATTTTAATTTAGGGTTACCAAAACTTGGAAGCTCTAACTTCAATAAGAAGAGAGTTCAGGAATTTTCCGAAAAGATTCATTGATTTATAGCGTAGAATTAAACTCTTCGAAAGTTCAATAATTTACTAACAAGGCTATAAAAAAAGAAAAGTGATTATTGATGATTGTAGATTAGAACTTGCCTATATATTTACGTGCTACTTTCTATACAGTATTACAGTAAAAGTGGAAACAGTAGAATTTTTTTCATTTCCATGAAAATATATTCGAATATTCATCATGAATATTCATTAACCGTTTAAACGCCGAATTAAGAAAGAATAGTCCCAATGACTTGAAATTTGGTTATTATATTAATTAAGAGTATATAAATACAATAAAGTTTTAAAATTAGGTGAAAAAAATTTTTGAGTGTGTTTTTAGCCATGTTCCATTATTGGAACATTGGCGTGTTACATGATTATTTTTTGCATATTTTTAAAAGTTCATGAAAATAGTTAATTTAAAGTCTAATAATTATAATATCTTCTTAATATTAACTGTTTTGTTTATTTATCTTTAAATAATGAACAATTAATAAATATTATGACACTATAGATACATTAAAAGATAATTATAAATGATACTCACATAATTTCAGCGACTGTGATACGACAGAAAACATTTTTCATGCAGTCGCTTTTCACAATGAAAACATTTTTTTGTAGTGCTCTTTTTGCAAACAACACAACGACCTTGAGACGTAGATATTATATAATGACCATCAGATTGTCTTAATTCAACTTTTAAATGACTGCGAGGTCCAGGATGTTTGGTAAGACGCTCTTTTTTCCGCAAAAGATTCATCGTCAACTGTCTTCTAAATTCCAAATGTGATAGTTTTTTAGAGTTTGCATGCACTTCGCAGTGCAAATTCCAACTAGCTACAACTGCCATGTTTAATGCGTTACTAAATAGATTCCACCACCATTTCTTACTTTGCAACTGAGGCCTGTAACTAGATAAAAGCTTATCTAAAACATCTACTCCGCCCATTCCTTCGTTGTATTTTTTTATTAGATTTGGCCGAGGTACTTCAATATTACCTTTTTTTGCACATGAATAGCGTTTCACACTACCTATAGGCTCATGTGTGTAGCAGTTTGATGCTACAGTCACTACCGCGTTATCGTTCCAGCTGCAGATATAAACAGATCCGTCAGATCGGAAATCAAAACTTCCTCTGTCTTCTTTGGTAAGTTCTTTTTTAGATTTCAACGGGCATTTTTGTGTACGATTTTCACGAATTGTTCCCGTTGCTCGCATTCCTTTATGGGATAATTCCAACAATAAATTATAAGACGTAAAAAAGTTATCAAAATATACTTCATGATGTGAGTTATCTCCAACAACAGATAAAAGCTCATTAACAACTCTCGGTCCGAGCTGTCCAGAAATACTATTATCTGATTCTGATTTTTTCCCAGAATATATATCCATTGCATATGGATAACCTGTTGAAGAACATAACATCCATACTTTAAAACCAAATCTGATCGGTTTTCCTCTTATGAACATTTTGCATGAGTGACGACCGTAGTAAGGAACCATTGATTCATCGATACTTAACTTCTCATGCCATATTCCAAATTGTTGGAAATTTTTGGACAACTCTTTATAAATCGGGGCTATTTTACCTAATTTATCACCATTTTCCAACTTATTGTTATCCATTACATGAAAAAATTTCTTGATATTTCTGAAACGAGTGCGGGGCATAACAGTTGGAACTATTGGAACACATGTATCTTCCGCAGAATTCCAATACATATCTTCAGTAGGAACTGAATGGTATCCACTTAGAAGAAGAAGACCAAAAAATTGTAAGATATCATTCTTGCAAACATCAATTGTTTCACCTTTTTGCAAAGCATAAAGTGACGTCATATCCGCAAGATATTCGACATATTCTTCAGGAAAAAATTTATGAAATATATCAAGAGGAGTGCAGTCCATGAGTTCTGGAAATTTATGCAATATTGGTACCGGTTTTTCAAATTCTGTTGGATTATCGAATTTCACTTTTTTTTTCCATTTTACTACAGGGTTTTCAGTTTTTCGTTTCTTCTTGGCACTTGGACCCGGTTTCTGAATTTCCTCTTCATTTGGAGTACTTACATCTTTTTTTAAAGTGACGTCGACCATTCCACACACATTAAATGGCGTAACAGCGTCTAAATTATTGTCATCAATATCTTCTTCATCGGTTATATCACCACGTTCATCCGGCTCTAACTGGCAAATATCTATATCTTCCAAATCAGAATCCGAAAGAGTTTCTAGAAAGGCCACAGCTTCTTGTACCGTGAGGCATCTTTTGGACATGATGTTAAATTTATGAAAACTTTATAAATGAAACACATAGAAAGCACACATGCACCTTTTTCACTGTCATCGAACAAAACTAATAAGAAAAACGCTATCTGAAAGGAAACTGATAACTATTTCAGCAAACATATGGAATAAGACACCTTTTATGTGAAACTGCACTTGTCTCCAAAGGCACAGGTGAAATCCCCCCTCCCCCCCAACACACACACATATTCAGCCACCTTATCAAAAATAATTTCTTTCTATTGTTATGACTTTACTAAACTGAACATCAATGTCAAGGGCCAATACTATAATCCTTTCGAAGTTTTGCAGCTTCCATTTGAAAACAGTATTATCTTGTACCTGCTTATTTTTCGAATTTTAGAGGACAAAAGAAGTCTAAATAATCCCTCACTTTCCCCCTATTATCTCTTTTATCTGTTTACTTTCTTTAGAAAAGTTACTATTCTTATCAGAATGCAAAAGAAAATAATGTTTGCAATATCATACAATGCTTTGCACATAAATGAAAAATGAACTCTCGAAACGCCAATGTTCCAATAATGGAACAGAGACATAAAAACGTAAATTTTACCATTAAAATTTAAAAATAAAATTTTGCTTTTGTTGTATTCCCGTAGGATATGTTTTCTAATGAAATATTTTAAAGTATTGCGTTTTTTCAATTTAAACTGGAATTTTGGTAAATTTAATTGTAAGAGAGAGTAAAATTGACAAAATATAGTAAAATTCAAAAAATCGTAAAAAAATAAATAATTATCTAAACAGAATAAAACTTATTGTAAAAAATACTTTATAATGTCATATTCAATTGTATGTAAAAGTGATATTAATAAGAGTTTTTTTACATGTAAATTTTTTATTTTAAAAATCATGTTCCATTATTGGAACATTGGCGGGTAAACGGTTAAATAAAGTGTGTTCGTTGACTAGATCCTGCTTATATCTTTACTTTCTGTACACAAAAATGTACACAACTTTCATACCAAAATAACTATGGGCTCTATCTGTGGGCTGAATATTAGTTAAATACGATGCATTCGTCAACTAGAGCCTGCTTATGTGTTTAAGAATTACTTTCTATAAGCAAAAATATTGACAACTTTTATAACAATATCATTACGGGCTCTATCTACGGGCTGAATATTCATTAAATAATGTGCATTCATCGATTAGAACCTGCTTATGCCTCTAAGAATTACTTTCTACACGCAAAATGTTGACAACTTTCATGACAATAGCATTACGGGCCCTATCTACAGGCTGAATAGTCATTAAATAATGTGCATTCGTCGACTAGAACCTGCTTATGTCTTTAAGAATTACTTTCTACGCGCAAAAATGTCGACGATTTTCATGAAAATAGCATTACACGCTCTATCTACAGGCTGAATAGTCATTAAATAATGTGCATTCGTCGACTAGAACCTGTTTATGTCTTTAAGAATTATTTTATATATTAAATAATATCGAAACTTTCATAACAATATAATTACGGGCTCTATCTACTAGCTGAATATTAATTAAATAAAGTGCATTCATCGACTAGAACCTGCTTATATACTTTCTACATGCAAAAATGTTAATATCTTTAATAACAATATCATTAAGGTCTCTATATATAGGCTGAATATTCCTTAAATAAAATGCATTCCTCGACTAAAATCTTTAAGAATTACTTTCTACACGCAAAAATGTCGAAAACTTTTATAACACAATATCACTAAGGGCTCTAACATTACCTTTGTATTTTTGGTCATTATGAATATAATTATCGTAAATATCTCCAAAACGGATAGAAACAGAAAGACCAAAAAGGGAGTTGCACAACTAGATATTATAACAAACCTATACACCAATTTTCAACCTTCTGCGTTCAATCGTTTTTAAGTTATACGGTACACACACATACATACAGACGTCACGAAAAATCGTGTAAAATCGTAGATATCCCTAAAACGAAAGCTCGTATTAAAACCAAAGTTTAAGTTGCACAACTGATCATCATGACAGTCCCAAATGTAAATTTGCAAGATTCTACGATCATTTGTATTTGAGTTATGCGAAATGCAAAATCGATTTTACAAATCGGGATTACAATACTTCCTTACACATTGTATAAGGAAGTAATAACTGTATTCTAAATATTAAAAAATAGATTTTTATTAGAAAAATTGCAAGCATTTAATTTATGTATTTTGTAGCAAGTATAAAGGATGATTTAGGTTTGAGCTAACAAGCTTAAATCAAGCTAAGACATGTGTAAACTTCAATGATTGATCTTGGTTTGCATTAGACTTGCAGGCTTCAAATATCAAGTTTGATGCAAATTCTCTGTGTTGTGAAGGGACAATCAAAGCCACAAAATCGGTTAAGTAGTAAATAATATATATAACAGTACTGATAATAATGTCACACATAAATCATTATAAATTTACAAAATTTATATTGAGAACATAGTAAATTATAATTCTGAAGAATATATGGTAGAAACAAATTCACTTTTAATTGGTATTATATACGTTAATTAAGTTTTTAATGATTTAATATTACTTAATATAAAAAATGACATAATCTAAAAAAAAAAAAAAGTAAATTTAAAAAAGTAAAATTAGTAGTATTTTGTGATTATCACAAAATTTTTTTCTATATTCTTCTATATAAATTCATGTAGTACAAATTATTCATTTATATATTAATAGGCAAACAAGAAATTTGTGGTACACTTTTAACATAATTATTATAGGAGTAGAGGGCTGAAAATGCTATCATTCAAAAGATATGATTAGTCAGATTTGCAGAATGCAAAAATTATTTTCTTACGATGTCAAGAAGGTATTTAAAAATACTTTTATTTTTTTATGCATTTTTCCATTTTATAGACGTATTCTTTCATATTAAAAAATACCTGAAGTAGAAAGTTTTTAAATCTGGCAATTCTTAAAACTCAAGTAAAACCATAGACACAGTAATTTGTATAGATGTAGCATCAACATACTCCCGACTACAAATTTTTTATTCTAAGAGAAAACAGCCTTTAGAGTGGTAGAAATTTTAATGAATGAGTGTTAGATCAAAAGTTTATACTGTTGAAAATATACGTAAATTAAAAAAGGATTTATGAAAGTTCTATTTTTTTTTTTTAATTTATTTAAGATCTAATTTCTTTTTTTTTTTCTTTTTCTTTTTCTTCTTTTTTCCTTTCTTTCTTCCTTTCTTTCTTTTTTTTTTTTTTTTTTTGGTGTGTGTGTGTGTGAATTATTATCAGCTCTAATTTAAAGACCTATTTTTAAACTAAAACATAATACTTTCCAATTAACTTAAATTGACAACTTATTTTTATTTTTATTTATTTATTTTTTTTTTTTTTCAAATGGATTTATTACTATATCTTCTACATATATAAGAAGAAAGTATAAGATTTGGAAAAACATTTGATTTCCGGTTTTCGACGAATTTGCACTTTTTAAAATTTCCTTGCATTTCAATTAAGAGAAAATTGACTGCTTATTTTTTTAAAAAGTAGTTTTATTATTCTGTCTTCTGCATATATAAGAAAAAAGTATACAATTCAGAAAAAAAATATAAATAGATTTTCAGTTTTCGATGAAGTTACACGTTTTGAGATTTCCTGAATTCAATTTGACTGGCTTCATCTCAACTTCTGCGTTGCATAAATGCACTAAACTAAACATGGTGCATCAGATGGATATTACGTAAAACTATGCTGTTTTAATTTGGGTGCATATTAATAATTTTGGGTTCGGCCGACAAGTGTCGCTGCTGTGCTGCAACTTAATTCCGTTTATGAGAAGGCAATTATTTTGCTTTGCTTTGCAAAAAGTAGTCGAGTTTTGACCACTGGACGATGGTAGTTATAATTATTATTTATTGAAATTATTTTCCCTGATGTAGGCAGACGATTTTCATTTCAAGATAAGTATAACACTAAGTAGGAAAAAAAAAAATCAATTTTGACCAAAATAGTCGATATCTCTTTTTTCTTTTTTTAATGAAAAACATTGATTTATTATTATTATTATTATAATTTATTTATTATTATTTTTTAATTATCACGGATCTAGGATTCAACCACCCATTTTAAAAATATTGATGTGGTCTTTTGCAAAATCCCCATATTGAAAATTCATAGCCCCGGGAGGAGTAGCAATGTTCCTACATATAGAGAAACAAATGTTGTTGATAATTAATATTCTAAATATATTTTTTATTTTTCATTTCACAGTGATTAGATAAAAATACTTTTCAGTGGGCAAATTTATGCAAAATTCTGTCCTATGCTGCTATAATATATATATATATATATATATATATATATATATAACGGGATGGCAGTGCTACATGTTGAACGATTTTATCCAAAGTTGAAAGGCTCTAATTTACGTCATGGGGCAACTGCATATAAATTTATATGATATTCTGAACCATAATTCCTAAACTAGAGCTGCTACAGAATTTTGTCACACACACAGCAGACATTTTCTGAAAATAGTCAAGTCATGTATTAGACCTCTCAAAGCGTGTAAGCCCATCGAAAACCAGAAGTTGAAAATTTTTACAAATTCAATTTTAAACTAATTTCTTCTATTGAATATGGAAGAAAAAATAAGGAAAAAATAAAATTTAATAATTATGAAAAAAAAATAAATGTTAAATTTCTTTTGGAAACAAATTATTTTCATTGTATCACAATTTATGCCTTATTTAAAAGTAGACGAAGAGAGAAAAAAAAAATGTTGTTATTCTTCAAATAATTGTGCAGCTACTGAAAATACTTGTACCAGTAATTTTATGCTTTAACAGTTTTAGTTTCTATACATTTATCTTCCTTCAGTTTAATTTTCTCCTTAAATATTATGAAAATAATTTGTCATTTTTGATAAACGTCTTGATTTATCACTCTCTTACCAAACAATTTCTGAAAATAGGCTCACTGTTGCCATGGAAACAGCTAGTTGATTTTGCCTTTCATTAAACTAAGCTTGCATATATACGCTGAAAATATTCTAAACGTTAAATTATAGTTTGTTACTTGTATAATTTTTTTTAATAAAATTTAAAACTAACTTTTATTAATGTTTAAATTATTCTATAATTTAAAACATTTTTTCTATATAATTTTTTAATTAAAACGTGACAATAAGATTAAATTTTTTACGTCTTTCTAAAATAATTTTAAAAATGTATATGAGTGTGTGTTTGTGTGTGAGAGAGAAAGTAGAGCTTTATCAAATCACTTGTAAAATCTCGCCAAGTAAGGCACGAGAAAGGAAAGTTTGGACTTTTTTATCTTCTCAAATTTAATATATTTTTCTCTGTTGTTGATGATTAAATAACAAAACTTATCAAATGTTAATTTTATTTTCAATGCCGCATCAACGCTTAAAACGAGATATTCATTAAAGTCAATGTATTATTATTATTATTTTTTATTATTATTATTATTATTATTATTATTATTATTTTTTTTTTTTTTTTTTTTTTTTTTTTACATTACTATTTTTTAACTATGCCAGTTATGAAAATTACTATTAAAATAGATAAAGTATTTCTATTAATTTTTCGTATTTTGTTCCTAATAAAAAACAAAAAATGTTTTCAGTAAATTTTTATTATTTTAATACTTTATAACATTAAAAAAAAGATCGGACTTCGAAGTATTGTGTTGTCATCGGGTTGTGAGCAACGAGATATATAAAGATCGTGAGCTATTGTAAAAGTTTCGATTCGATATCGTTTGTTTCGATACTGATTATTATTAGTTTTCTTTGCTTTTTCTTTCAAAAAAAAAAAAAAAAAAAGAAATCATTCAAACACTAAATACATCTTTAAAAGATACAACTTAACATCTTATTTCAAATATGCCATAAGTTCTATTTTCATACTATTTCAAAAATTTAGCATGAAATGATGCACTCAAAACTTAAAAAAAAACTTTTTCGATATCGTTTGTTTCGATATTGATTATTATTAATTTTATTTTATATTATTTTTCTTTCAAAAAAAGAAATTCTGGCAAAAGCAGAATTTAGTTTAGGACGGAGGACTATTAGTTTTTTTTTTTTTTTTTTTTTTTTTTTTAACTATAACATCGCTTTCAAATTATTCAATTATATTTTTGATAAATTTTAGATTTCGATAAATGTCCAACTATCGAAAAATGATTTCCACAAATGTCCAGCTATCGAAAAATGACGCCGTTAAAATCCCACATTGAGACTAATAGTCGTCAGTCCTAATAATAGCAGTGATCACAATAACATGATTGAATATGTATCTGGAGATTAGAAAAGGAACATTTAAAATAGTATGATAAATATATAAATAAGATATGACCGGTGCTCACAATGATATATAGGTTTAAAAAAAAAAAAAAAAAGTGTGTAGATCATGAAATTGTTGCACTGAGAAAAAATTCTGAAACTCACATCTAGAATCTAAATTGTGGTTCTAGAAAAAATAGTTCCATGTCATCCTTATAAATTCTTGTTTGTTTCGAAAGCGAGTTCTAGAAACCCCAATCAGAATTCTAGAGCGTTTGCCTATATTATCGAGGGCAAAGTTATTTAAAAATCCCTGCAAATAAATGTGAATACAAGAGGCGGGTTTCAGCAACTATAATCTTGGTTTATGACCCAATTCTAAAAAATAAAACGAGAATTTCTCGCAATACAAAAGATTCAGAATAGTCAGAATATCCAGAATATTGTTTCACCATCTAGAAATGTGTAGACTAGAAATTCTCGATCCTTTCGTCTATTCAGTTTATTGGCATGACCTATGCGCATAACTTGAAAATCTATATTTCTAGTTTAGGGAATTAGAAAGTGATCACTTATTCATTTTAGTTGAAGGTGGTATATATATTTTTTCTCAGTTTGTGGCAGTAAACGATGTGTTACAGGAAACCATACAGAATAGTCAATAATAAATGTACTAAGTTCATTCGAATCAATCGATACATTTAGAACTGATTTTTATACATGTGTACAGTCAGTACATATATATATATATATATATACTGACAGTGGTGGTCAAAATCGGGACAAGGAAAAAATTTTCAAATCTGGCTACAGTTCGGTAGAAAATTATGCAAATTTTATGGCTGGTAACCAATCATAAATAAAGCATATTTTATTAATTTTTATAGAAATATATGCCAAATTTCTATTCATAAAATATATTTCGGATTTAAGTAGCTTTATGACATGGAAAAATTAAAAGAACAACTGTATTTGTGTGTCCTAAAAAAAGCAAAATTTGCATTTTTTTTCTTTGTTTGTTTGTTTGTTTTACACACGGCATTCCCAGGTGATATAAATGCTTAATAAGCGATTGGGAACGCCGTACTTCATTTTTAAAGTCATGCCGGTGGGCCCAGTGGCAGAAAGTTTCGAAGCTGTCTGCGACAGGCTTTTAAAATTTCATAATCTGTCTGCAAAATTTGCGTATAATCAGGGGTGAAAATGGCTTACACTCAAAAAGCCTGAAAGCTGATGGGGACGGGGCTTAACATCAGTGGTGATCTCGTGCAATAATACACGAATACAATTTTACTACAAAACAATATAGTATAAACAATTGTATTCATTCAATTCATCTCATTCAATTAAATATTTTATAGCAATGTTTGACACAACACAATATAAATAATTATAAATAAATAAAGGTATTACTTTTAGTTTTGATACAGAAATTTTTATAAGTGAATTGTTATCCGGAAGTTGCGGACAAATTTTTTTCTCAGTGCAGACAAAAACTGTCCGCAAGCCGTTTTTCTGTGTCCGCGACTATGTCACCGTGTCGCGGTGCTTCTGCCACTGTGCCGGTAGATACTAAACTGTCGGAGTTTGAGAAAGGTAAAGTGGTTGTTTTCAAAAGTTTAGGACTTATTGCACATCAAATAGCGACAAAATATTGGATAGATCGAAAACGGTCTTTTGTAATTTTCTTAAAAATACCGGCAATTATGAACAGCAAAGACGTACAAGTAGGCCATTTTCTGTTTCTGTGCGTGCACGATTTCTCAAAAAAAAGCAGTTATTGGCGGAAATTAAACGGGAATTAAAATGCAGTGCTCGAACTGTTCGACGTGTTTTACAAAATGAGAAAATAGATTCGTTATGGAAAACGCTTGTCAGGACGCTCTCTTACAAAAGTTAATAAGAGACTGAGGGGGAGGGGGGGGGGGACAAAAATGCATTACTATGGTGGGAAAAACTAGGATAATGTTATCTTTTCTTATGAGAAAAAAAAAATTATATGGACCAGATACTTTATCCCATTCCCCCCACACACACACACACAGTAATGCATTTTTTTGGCAAGCTCTTCCCTCAGTCTCTTTATGAACTTTTGTAAGAGGCGGTCGTGACAAGTCTTGCCATAACGAAACTTTTTCTCTTTTTGTAAAACACGTCGAATAGTTCGAGCACTTCATTGTAAGTTTAATTCCGGTTTAATTTCCGTTGGTAATTTTTTTTCTTGTGAAATCACGCCTTCTTATCAGTAATGTACCAATTGAGGCGTTGACTTTACGTGCGTGATACTGATTGCTGTGAAAACAAGTTACATGCGTTCTCAGATTCATGCACAACGAGGTAGGGGTGTCCAGTGATTTTTTGTTTGTTTGTTTGTTTGTTTGTTTTCATGTGAGCGAAGTGAACATACGTGCGTGATACTGATTGCTGCGAAAACGAGTTACATGCGTCTCAGATTCATGCACAGCGAGGTAGGGGTGTCCAGTGATGATTTTTTTGGTTTTCATGTGAGCGAAGCGAACATATACGTGCGTGATACTGATTGCTGCGAAATCGAGTTACATGCGTTCTCAGATACATGCACAGCAAGGTAGGGGTGTCCAGTGATGTTTTTTTTTTGTTTTGTTTTGTTTTCATGTGAGCGAAGCGAATATACGTGCGTGATACTGATTGCTGCGAAAACGTGTTACATGCGTTCTAGCAGTCTGCGTGAGAACAAGACGGTTGCAAATCAAAAAATGATATTGCACAGAGAAAAGATAAGATATAAGTCTCCTTCGCGCGCATGAGCAAAGGCTTGTTTAAAGTGCCGATGGGAAAGTGCAAAGTGGGGGAAAAGAGCGAATAGGACGGCTCTTCTAGTCAGACGGGCGCTTCTAAGCCTATTGTTCTAACCTCAAAACCGGCTCCAAGTGCTTTCCCACCCACCGCCTCATCCATAGATCTTATATAGATAGACTACGCCACCAATAGGACTTCCCATTATAGTGTATGTCTTCAACATGAGGGTGTAATCTGAAACCTTCATGCTTTGCGGTCAGCGCCGTATGTCACGTGACAGGGAGTTGAGGGAAATTTTTCCATAAGAAAGCACTTATTTTTGTAAGAATTCAAACGAAAAATTCTCCCCTTCAGAATGGTTTCTCACAAAAGAAATTTTTTTATAATTAATCTATGACATTTTAGCTTTCCAACGATGCGTAAATCTAAAGGCTTAAATGAAAAGTATGTGTACAATACAGAAATTAAAAACTCAAAACTACTTTCTTTCCTATGGAAAAATCACACATTCATTCTCGTCTCTCTCTTTAGGTCTGCATCACGTGATAATTTAGGTGGGGAAGCTACTTCATGTCGCAGACAGATAATGAGGGAGGATGCGTGGTCTATCTATATAAGGTCTATGGCCTCAACTGGGACAATTTTCTACTACCGCCTCAATTGGGAACGCCTGAATCGGTACCAAATCTTATTATCATATATAGGTTATAGATCTCGTCAATGCTTTTAAAACGAATGGTTGAACCATAGATCTTTGATAATTTAAAACAAAGTTATCGATATTTTTCATTTTTCAACAAACAAACAAAAAACGCATTTTTTCTTATGTTTGCACAAACTTGACTTTCGTTCGGCATTTAGTGTTATAATTTTGTCAGATAAGTGTCTGCATTTATCATGGGAAAATATTTTCATAAATAATAATTTAATAAATAATTTCTACTGCATGAATTTGTGTAAAATTATATTCAAGAAAGTCTTGTGAAGGCCACAACATACTAATTATCAATGTCATCTTTCCTTTTACACATAATCTTGCAACTATTTATCTTTTTCGAAATTTAATTTTAATGCAGCAATCTATTTACTTTAAATTAATTTAAATTTACTTTCAAATAAAAATTTAAAATAAATATAACAGAGAAAAAACTGTAAAGAAAAAATACACTGGAGACTTTCTTTTAAGATATAATTTTTACGGGAATTTAGCTTTTTGTTTTACAGGTAAAAAATGAAAAAAATCCCTGATTGTGCCTACACATACATGCAAACCCATTCAAATATCCATATATCCACAATAAATTACATTTGGATCAATGTTATCTTTCCTTTTATATATAGTCTTGAAACTATTTATCTTTGTCGGAATTTAATTATAATACGACAGTTCTATTTACTTTAAAATATATGAATATTGTTATGACAGAGAAAAAACTGGAAAGAAAAAATGCATCGTACACTTTCTTTTAAGATATATAATTTTTACGGGAATTTGGCTCTTTGTTTCGCAGTTTTTTTTTTTTTTTTTTTATCCTGTAAAGCAAAAATCTATTGAAGATCTATTTGAAGATTAAATTCTCTGGGAAGAACAATTTACTTTCCTCTAAAAGAAAATACTTTGGTAATTTTTTTCTTTCTTTCTTTCTTTTCTTTTTAGCATCTTCATTTCTAAAGATACTATCTAAGTTTTTCACTTCATGAGAAAATACCTTCTAGTATCCAGAGTCTTAATAAGCATTAGTGTTTATGAGTTGAAGTTCACTAAAAATGAAATCAATAGAATAAGAGATAAATTTTATCTCTCTAGATTAAACATTAATGTAATAAATTAAAAAAATGAGAATTTCGTAAGGTTCTACAAGTTAAAATAAATAAATAAATTAAATAAATTAAATAAATAAATGTGGTGGTGTTTTTTAAGGCCGGTTGTGTGCTCTGTAGAGCTAGACCTTGGAATTTACCACAGCAAAGGTTTCCCATTAGGTCCTAACTTATATTCATACGAATATTAGAAAAATCCATGGAATTCCCAAATGACTAGGCCAACGAACACTATACACTGAGAAAAAATTATGCAACTGATACTAGAATCTAAATTGTGGCTCTAGTAAAAATAGTTCCATGTCATCCTTATAAATTCTAGTCCTTTTTGAAAGCGAGTTCTTGAAACCCTTATTAAAATTCTAGAGCGTTTGCCTATATTATCGGGATCTCTATTTAAAAATTTCTGCAAATAAATGAGAATACGAGAGACAAGTTTTAGCGACTGTAATCTTGCTTTACGATTCAATTCTAGAAAATCAAGTGAGAATTTCTCGCAATACAAACTATTCATAATATTTATAATATTCGGAATGTTGTTTCACCATCTAGAAATGTATAGACTAGAAATTCTCGACCATTTCGTCTATTCGGCTTATTGGCGTGCCTTATACGCATAGCACGAAAATCTATATTTCTAGTTTAGAGATTTAGGAAATGACCACTTATTCGTTCTAGACGAAGGCGGTATATTTTTTTTTCTCAGTGTACCCGTTTTCGAACCAGTCATTTTCCGTCAACAATACCAGCTTTGAAAGCTAAGACCTTTCGGGCATTTGGGGAGATAAGAAAAAGAGAAAAATCGAAAAAAACTGCTTGTATAATTAACATAAATTGTGGCTGCAGTAAAAATATTTCCATGCCATCCTTATAAATTCTAGTTCCCTTTGTTAGCGAATTTTGGAAACTCTTATGAGAATTCTAGAGTGTTTTCTATATTTTTGTGGTCAAACTTATTTTAAAATGTCTACAAATAAATGTAAATAGAAGAGACGAGTTTTAATAATTATAATTCGAATTTATGTCTCAATTCTACGAAATCAAGCGAGAATTTCTTGCTATGTACAAAGATCCATAATATGTATTCATAAAATTAATAATATTGCTTCACCATCTAGAAAAGTACAAACTAGAAATTCTCGATCATTTCATCTATTCAGTTGATGTGTTCAACTCGGAAACCTATATTTCTAGTTTAAGAATTCAGAAAATGACTACTTATTTGTACTAGATATAAGCAGTATATACACTAAGCGACAAAAAAAAAAAAAAAAAAAAAAAAAAAAAAAAGCCGCACTGCAGAAAAAATGAATTATAACTCTTTTATTTGTAATAACTTCGAAATTAATGTTTGAAACAAATAAAACTGTCTTGTTTGCATAATACCAAAGGGATGAAATTATACCTATGAACATTTTCGATTTAATAATTCGCTTTATTGCACTCTACGAAGTATTTTTTAAAAATCTACATAAAACTTTCTTTTTGAACGTAATGCAATTACCATACAATTTGTATTCTATTGTGATTTCTTATATGAAATAAACAAATTATATTTTAATACATGAAATAAAACTATTTATTTGTTAGATCTAAGCACTTTTTTATTAAAAATATGTATTCTGCATTAGATTAATTCCACTTTATAGGGAATTACTGCTTTAATGCGCGATGGCATCGTTTTATACAGTGTTTCAATATAAATCTCAGAAATTTCAGTGTGCCAGATATCACAAATAATTTTTTCTAGTTCTGGCAGAGTTATAGGCTGCAAATTTCGAATCCTCTCCCCTCTTCCCCGCCTTTTTATAGACGAAACATTTTCGAGCGGACCGCGATTAGGACTATTTCCATGTCTGGTAAAGAAGAAATTCTACTATATATCCTTTGTGGGATTTAACTTAAAGTGAAAAAAGGTATGATTACTTACAGAATTATAGGTTCTCATCGGAATGCATAGGAAAATTTGACAATTTGAAGTGAATACACTTACCACAGACACCGTGTAGTAAGGTGCATTTTCATCTTAAAATGCTGTTTGCAGGAATGTCCACGATACTTCCAAAATAGTCGGTCAATCAACACTTTTATGAAGATTGTGTATTATTTCGAGTTAATTGATCCCTTGAGCATAAAAATTTGCCCGACTGTTTGAAAAGTTATTCACCTCCGTACCATAATGTACGGAGAATTTGTCACTGTTTTAAAAGTGCGATTTTCACTAAGTCGGTCATATTTTCGTTGTCAGATCTGCTTGTTATAAGTTATGCTCGAAATAAGTTAAACTTGACTCATCAAAGAGAACCAGTTCAGCGCAGTAATTAACTAATCATATTTTGATTTTTTTAGCAATCTGAGGTCTTGCTTTTCTAATTCTCTTCTCTAAGATTGGAATTTTTTCAAATTTTCTGTCATTTAAACCTGATTTGTTTAATAGTTGCTGTACTGTAGTTAAAGAGATTATGCTTCTAAACACTTTTTCTGAATCCCTTTTATGTTCTGAATGTAGTACAAACCGATTTTATAAGCAATCCCTTTTTGACTTACGGTCATCTCGCTTGAATGAGCAACATGATCGCCTAAAACCAAATTTCCAGTTTAAACGGCCAAAAAATTTTATATCGTGCTAAAAACCCTTTTACCAATATTTCGTTAACATTTAATTATTTTGCCATCTCATGTATTAAAATATATTTTGATTTTCATTCAAATATTAATACTTTTTTTGGCATCGTTAACTGCCTTATTCTTACCATTTTTGAAATAGTTTCTAAAATTACAGTTTTTCTGACAATTGCATTTTATTTTTAACATTGGACTCAAAGCTAAAGTGTATGTGGAGGACGACATAATAAAATCTGTTTGAATATTTGCTTTTTAAACGATAAAATTGGCGGTTTTAGAAAGCGAAAAGGAAAATCTCCAAGTGCAGCTTTTTTTTTTTTTTTTTTTTTTTTTTTTGTCTTTTAGTGTGTATATATAGATATATATATATGTATGTATATTTTTCTTGGTAAAAATATTATCTTTATTTAAGTATAGCTACAATAATCATAAAAACATAACTGATATTATTACTTTTTTTTTCTTTCTTTCATAATACAGAAATTTTGGAACCTTTTAATACATGGAAATGAATATGACTTAATTCCTCAAAAGTCTGAGATTTTAACTAGAGAAGAAACAGATTAATGAAAATCACTTATATAAACACCATTTTATTAGAAATATATTCCATCATTTAGTAAAAGTTCCTTTTAGTCCCTTTAGTTCCTTAAAAGTCCCCTTTACCCCATACTTTCTTATTTAAAAATGTTCATTAAAATGGCATTAGATTTAGTAAAATGAGAAGATTCTTAATTAATCATGTTTTAATTAAAAACCTTCTCGATTACCGCTTGTATGTGTTTGAAAGATAAAAGGAAAATCTACAAAGGATTATATGAAAGAGAAAATGCTCAGAAAATTTTAATGAGAAAATTATAAGAGGAAACAGGTAAGTTAATTGATTTTGAAATTAGAGTCTAATTACTGTTTCTTTCGTTCTTTTTCCGTTACATGCGAAATCTTTCAGTTCTGAATTTTTATGCATATGAGATTTCCATACCAATTGTTAGTAATTTTATTTTATCAGATTTTCTTTTATTTACGCTAATATTGAATGCTTAACAAAACTATCCTGAAATTAAAACTTCAAACATTTTAAAATACTATTTAATTAATTATTCATTTTTTTAAATGCATAAAATTTATGAAATTTTTAATTTAAATAGTATAAAGATCTATTTTGCATTTTCATGCACTTAAGGTTTTCATACGATTATTATTAATTTATTTTATTAGACATTTTCGATTTATGCTAAAATTGGATAACTGATCTGAAATATATATTGATTACAGTCTAATACTCTTTATAACTGACTTCAAAAAGGAGGAGATTCTCAATTCAAACCGTATGTTTTTTTTTTTTTTGTTTTTTTTTTTTTTTGTTAGCTCATAACTTCTGCATGGATGCTCGAATTTTGGTACTTTTTGTTTTGTTGTAAAGGTGTTGGTTTGAAATAGGTCCCATTCTAATATCTTTACGACCTAAAAAAAATACAATGTGCCCAATAAAAGTCAGTCCCAACTCTTTTAACTGCTGAACAACTACAGCTATAGTCGTAAATGTGGTATGTAGGTATAATAAATTGGCCATGCTACGATATTCAACCGTTTACAGCGTCACCTGGTGGAACGCAACTGAGTTAGTGTTCCTATCCCGAAAACAGCTCAAGATAGAGGGGAAAAGTGAATTGCAAAGTTGTAGAGCATCATCGATTTAGTACGAAAAGACAGTTTATAGACATTAATGCTAAAAATAGGGCGCTTAAAACGTGCATTTGTTTGTTTGCAATTTCCTACACTGTGCACTTGGAGTATTTTGCACTCGTTGCAGCGTATGCTGCGTAGTTCCAAGTACATTCACTGTAAGCGGTACATAGATTAGCCTATAGTCGTTTTTCACCGACTTCACAAAGGAGGGGCTGTCAATTCAAACCATATGTTTTTGTTGTTATTTGTTAGCTCATAACTTCTTGAGAGATGTTCCGATTTTAATACTTTTTTTTTTTTTTTTTTTTTTTGTAACGATCTTGGCGTGAAACAGATCTCATTATGATGTCTTTAAAATATAAACATATTACAGGTTGCTTAGAAAAGTTCGTTTTTACTTTTAACTGCTGGACGGCCGCAGCTACACACGTGAAATTTGTATGTAAATATAGTCAGTGACAATGCGCTACGGGATGTGACCACTTACAGCGTCACCTGGTGGAAAATAGCGAACTTGGCGTTTTATCTCTGTAAAATTATGCTCTGTAAAATTCATTCAGAATCCAGGTGTGCATTGAAGTTGAAGTTATCGTTATATCGTTTCTATGTCTGTTTTAGTTTATTAAAGAAAGATATACGCTGCAATTATTTTTTTTTTTTTCTAGAGCCTCATCTGATAGCATTATATGAATAATGGAGAATCATCGATTCTTTGCAAGCTACTTCTCTTTTGAACGTTTATATTTCATATATTTACTGATATTGGTTATTTTTATACTAAGTGTCCAACAGGATTTTCGGTTACGAATGCAGCGTATCCATTCTTTACATTTCTAAAACCTTTTTAATTTCATGTCCGTGGATTCAATAGACAGTTTTTTTCCCATATCCCTTAAAATTGAGAAAATGACACAACTCAAAAACGCAGTATTTGAGAAAAATCAACTTAAAGATAAGGCATTGACAAGAATAAAACTGACACAACTGCCTCTTGAGTTGATGAAGGAGATGTAACGTTTTTTGTGCACATTGGAGCACCTCATATATTTATCAACGCCATAAACTCAAAATTACCTTTTTTTTTTTTTTTTTTTAGTTGTGTCATGTTTCTTGCGGGTTGCGATATGTGAAACCACTGTCGAACGTCTTCTTATGTTCTGCTATGAATACATTTTCACTGAAAGCAAAAAAAAAAAAAAAAAATACTTTTTGTAAAACAAATAGAACAGACTCCAAAAAGCAACTATTATTCAAACAACTAAAAATAAAATGAAATTGTAAATTGAGTCTAAATGTATTAAATAAAATCCTTCGCCAAACAACATAAACACTACAAATAATCATAGATTTTGAAGTCGGTGCAAAATTAAATAAAAATTGATAATTTTATTCAATACGAAATTCAAATTCTATTCAAAATACACATCTCACTTTGGCATCTGCAAAACAAAGCGAATTCTGCAAAGCCGAAAACTATGCGGTGTTGATTTTGTATCTGGGACTCTTGGGAAGAAAAAAAAAAGATAGTCAGTTTATCTGGCAAACACATTTAATTCCTTTCAAAAATAAAGAAAATCATGGTTATTTTCAAAGTGTATTAAGAGAGCAATCAGGAATATGAAACAATATTTCGTACAATATATATTACAAAAATATAAATCTCGTGTATATATTTTTGTATTGCGATGTGATCGTCAATTCTAAAAACCGCCAAGGACGCCAGATATCAAAGCTATACCAAGTTTACAAAGAAAACTTTAGTAACTTCGTAGAAACATAAATAACGATGTTCACTGTTCTATGCAGATGTTACTAATGGACCAATTGTGTACAGTGATAAGATAATAAAGTAAATTTTGAAGATAGATTATTAGAGATAACAGCGTTTGTAGCTATCGGTCTGAAAACAAACTGTTAATAATAATAATAATAATAATAATAATAAAGTTTATTTAATTTTGCGACGACTCCAAAAGCTATGGTTAATTGTAGTGTGTATGCTGTTTGGCGAAGGAATTTATTTCATATTTTTAAGCACAATTTACAATTTCATTTTATATTTAGTTGTTTGAATAATAGTTGCTTTCTGGTGTAGGTTCTATTTTTTTACAAAAAGATTTTATAAACCTTATTTTTATTTTATGTACTTATTTATATATTTTTATTCGAAAATGCAAGAAGTGTTCGGAATTTCTGTTGTTGTTGTTTCTTATGCCATTCGGAAATTTCGAGTCCCTGTAGTGGAACTACCCGGATTTAAGGCAGCAGGGGAACGCTTTCCGTTTTCCACGAGGGAGGAAGGCCGACTTAGCTCCAGAAGCTGGCAGCACCAGCAAACAACAGGAACTCGAATTTTGATCCGGATCAAAGCCGAGTTAAGCCCATGTTCCGGTACCCCCAGAGGTATAAATTTTGGTGGAAACTTGGAGGACTTTGCGACCACGACAGAATTTAACTTGCACCAGTCGCCATTAGCGTACACGACGGTCTTCGGCCGGCTCGAGGACCGAAGCCGCAATCTTTCGATCACGAACTCGCTGCTCTTACCGACCAGGCTACTACGGCCTAAATTTCTAATTTAGATGCCATAAAACCCTGTTTTGTATATCCTCCTAATCTACCTTTTTATGCATTTTAGATTTCTATACAAATTTTATTAATTTATTTTATTCGTATTTTTGATTTACTCTAAAATTGGATGCTTTATTAGACTGTTCTAAAATATATACTACCAACATTCTAAAACTTTTTTCAACTTTTCTTTTGTAAGCGCGTGAAATTGGACAAATTTGTAAGTTAGATGGCATAAAACTCCATTTTACGTATTTTTCTATTTTGTAATTTTATGCATCTGAGATTCTTATACCAATTGATATAAATTTATTTTTTTAAATCATTTTGGTTTGCGATAAATTTGGACGCTTCATTAGCCTGTTCTAAAATCTATACTGTCTACATTCTAATAATCTTTTCAACTTTTTTACCTTCTCTTACCCATAGGGTCGAGAAAGTATTGTTTTAGGGTCAAATTTTCGAACGTAAGTTTTTTTTTATATTTGCATGTCCTGAGGCCCCCGAATACGAAAATCATGTTTTTAGCGAATGGTCTGTGTGTCTTTCTGTCTATCTGTGTGTATGTTATCAGCATATCTCAAGAACAAATAGTAGCAGAAATTCCAAACTCGGTAGGCTAAATGTGCATTATATAGGGATGCTACACTAATCTTTTCGTTCAGACAAAGGAAATGGTTCGTATACAGAGACACTCAAAAGTATTCAAATACATTACGTCTATGGGGGAAATTGCAGGTAAGTATAGTTTAACATCTATAGCCTGCACTAAAAAAATGAAACGAATATATATAGTTTTGTAATAGAGATATTCAACTGGGAAGAAATTTTTGTGCATGCAGGAGCCTCGCCTCCCCCCTCGAGGGGAGTAAATTTCCATGATGGGTATCTTTCAAAAGAGTTTGCCAATATCTTTAAAACGAATGGTTGAACCACTAATTTGCGATAATTTAAGATAAAGTGATAATTTAAAATAAAGTTATCGATTTTTTTCACTTTTTACAAAAAGAATTTTTTTAATGTAATATTGAGAATAAATTCAACTTTTTTGGATATTTAGTGTTATACTATTTCTCTAAAATGGAAATCGTCTGCATTATCATGGAAGATAATTTTTTTAAATAATTTTTAAAAAAGTATTTTTACTGCGTGTATTTGTATAGGAAAACGTAGAAGAAAGTCGTGTTGTAGCCACAACACACTAGTTATTTGTTGTTAGTGGTTGTGCTTTACTAATAATATTTTACCATTTCCAGGAAAGCTGTTTGGGAATTGAAATAAATTCCTCATAGAGATATGGTAATTAATTTATGATTTAAGCTAAATATTCATCGCTTGTTTTTTGTATATTTACACGTTTTGAGGTTTCCTGATTACCGTAGTCATGGTTTTTAACGTTTAATCTTTGTGTTTCTTAGAGTGACTTAAAAACGAATAATTTTAGGAGATCCAAATGTTGTATTTTGAAGTTAATATAAGTTTGTTGCTGGAAAAGTTTGATCAAGATTGATAAGTTTCAAGGAATATTATTATCTGTATAATTTTAAGTAAACTTTTAATTTTAATAACAGAATTAAATTTTGTATAAATGCAGGTGCATTAATGAAACGGGGGTATGGGGGGGTGGTAGCTCCCCTCACACAGTACTAATTATCATATAAAACTCTTCCGAGCCTAATTTGAATTGTTTAACATAGGTTTACATAACAGTACCTCTTAATCTCCAACCTTTATTTATGGTATTAAATTTCAGGGTAAGAGAAAGTCATGTGAGGGACACAAAAGATTATTATTTATTTATTTATTTATTTATTCGTAAGCGCTAAAATTTTTCAGAATTTCTAATTTGGATGTTATAAAATTATATGCATCTTAAGATTTCTGTCTAATTATAATAAACTTATATTATTGGATCTTTTTGATTTACGCTGAACTTGGATACATGTTAAGACTGTTCTGAAATTAAAAAAATGAAATTTAAATCTAACACTTTTAAAACATTCTTTATCATTGTTATTTGTTGGCACATAAAATTTGCCAAATTTCTAATCTAAAGCTCTATTTTGCATATACTTCTGTTTTCATTCTTATAAAATTGAGATTCTTATACCAATAAATATTAATTTATTTTATTAGATTTTTTTTTTTAATTTGCACTAACATTGGATACTTGATAAGTCTACTCTTAAATCTATATTGCCTACATTCTAACACTCTTTTTAAACAATAAATTATTATTATTTCTTTCTTTTTTTTTTTTGTGTGTGTGTGTGTGTGTGTATGTGTGTGTGTGTGTGTATGTGTGATACTTGTAGATTTTTTTTGATTTGCACTGAGATTTTGGATGCTTGATAAGACTATTCAGAAATCTAAACTAAACTTACTTCTTACACTATTTAGAACATTTTTATTTATTTATTTATTTAAGCGTCAGTGCATAAAATTTACCGAATTTCCTTTTCAAGAATTCAAAAATCAAGTCGAATTTAGCATTTTATAAAAACAAAATAAATTTTAAAGTATTTTAATCCAATGCCGAGAAAACTTTATAAATTGTTTAGCGTTAACACGTTATTCAAAATTTTGGCATTTACAGTAAAAGCAAAAATTTTTACATTTTACTTTTATTAAACTAGTACGCTGTAGCTATTAACAGACTTCCGTCTGCATAAATTCTATATAACAGTGCTCCCGACTGGTCAACATACAAAAAAAAAAAAAAAAAAAAAAAAAAAAAAAATGATATTAATGATAATAATTAACAACGTAGTTACTCACAATAAAGATTTTACACATGTAGTTTAGTGCAATATGAATCATTAGATGATGAGATATTGCCACCTGGAAAATTGTAGAGAGTGAACAATAATAAATATAAAAACTAACTCTTCAAATAAGACTTAGAGTATCTCAAAACGTTTAAACCCATAGAAAGTGGTATGTCAAAGTTTTTCACGAATTGAGTGTTTTCTTCTTACAGAAGAATATTTGGGTGCTACTTGTAGATGTTTCTTACCGAAAATTGTATAAATAGCATAATTTGTTTTCGTACGAAGTTTCATAAGTTATTTTGCAGTTACATAACAGTATATAAGAAATATTTCTTTACAGCATATTTTAATATTTTTATACTGTGCAAAAAAGAACGAAATTAAGACACAACGAAGAAAAATAACGAACGAAATTAACAATTCTAAATCAAAAAGCATAACTCCTATAGAATTCAAAATGATTGGAATTGCTGATTCGTTTGCATTGCCTCATTAAAATATTGAAATACGTCTTGGAATATCAGCAAAAAATGCTCGAAATTAGTTTTCAGCTGTGTTATCCGATGTTTTTAAAATCATATTATAATCTTAGTACTCTAAATAGAGCATATACAACTTTTTTAGTTTACTGCGTACCCTTGTAATCAGTATACAAGCTTACGCAATTTTTATCCCCTCCTCTAATGTAAACCTCTAAAAATAGCTATTCTGCGATTTTATATTAGATGAAGAAAAATAAAATGTATCTTAAACTGTCATCTTGGATATAAAATACGTTGAAAGTTAAACAATATATAATGTAGAACGATAGTTTCAAAGCACGGGATTTTTCTTTCTTGTTTCTTAATTTGAAAATGTGCTTCTGTGTGAAAAACAATTTTTCATTTAGTTCTCTCTTGAGAGCTAACTCAACCTCGCAAGGAGTTCTGAAGCTTCATATGTAAAGAGTCTAATTTTATTACGAAATTTTCTACTTCTTTTAGTGAAACTTATTCTAAAATATTTCCAAAGCAATTTGTCTCTTTAAATTAACCTTTTGATTTATCTCTTTTTGCGGAAGTTTCTCTGAAATAGCCTTGGGGTTGTTTCCATGACGTCAAGTAAAGAAATTTTGATACTTGATGAATTAAGCCTAGGGTTAGGTGCAGACGGCGTTTAAAAAAATAAATAATATATATATACATTTGCATAAAATAAAAAAAAAATTGAAATAAAAAGTATCTTCATATTTTTACATCTTTGAAATAAAAAATAACATAAAAACTAAAATATTTTTGAGGGAAAAAAAAAAAAAAAAAACATATATATATATATATATATATATACATTTTTTTTTTTTCCCGTAATTTTCAAGAAAATAAAAACAGAAGTTCCGATAATATTTTTAAATGACATTTTGCATTAACAAAAAAAAATTATAAAGTTATAAGACTTATTTACCGTTTTGATACTTGATAAATTAAGCTGATGTATATGTGTAAATGACGTCTAAGCAAGCATATTGGAGCCAGTGGCTATAAAAACTTTTTTTTCTTATATCGTTCTATATCATGTTGTTGTTGTTGTTGTCGTATGCCACTCGGAAATTCCGAGCCCCGGTAGTGGAACTAACCGGAAATATTTTAAGGCATGAGGGTGCGTCTTCCGTTATTTAGGAGCGCCTCATAGGGAGGAAGTACGACTTTATCTCCAGAAGCTGGTGAAAGATAGCAGCACCAGCCAAACAACTCGAATTTTGATCCGGATCAGAGCGAGTTAAACCCATGTTCCGGTACCCCCAGAGGTATAATTTTTGATGGGAAGTTGGAGGACTTTGCGACCACGACGGAATTTAACGTGCACCAGTCGCCATTAGCATACACGACGGTCTTCGGCCGGCTCGAAGACCGAACCCGCAATCTTTCGATCACGAACTCGCTGCTCTTACCGACCAGGCTACCGCGGCCCCGTTCTACATCATAGTGCCACCTAATGGTTAACAAGCACAAAAATCTAATCAACATAGCATCTCACAATAAAGATTTTATATATGCCGTTTGGAACAATTTTAAGCAATAGATGATGAGATTTAGCCATATGGAAAATAACAGAAGGTGAGTAATAGCCACATGTGGGCCGAGATACACATAAATTGAGTCAGCATTGTTTTTTACCAGTTATCTAAAAAATCAAGTTTGTTGAATATGTTTATTAATAATGTGCTTCTCATGTATTAAGTTTGTTCAAATATACTGAACTATGGCTTTTGCGTACATAAGACGAATGGCAGCTTAGTAGAGCTACCAGTTCGACGATATGCACGAAAAGTTGATAGACACTAACGTAAATCAAGGTGCAACTAAATATAACATTTATAAAGTTCTGTGTATTAGCTTTTATCTAGAGTTACCAGAAATATTTTGCCACAATGTACACACACACATACAGATATCATTCTAAAAAAGATCAAAACACGTTCAGGATTTCTTAAAACGTATAAAATAGTCAAAAACTAGAAGTCAGAAATTTTTTACATATTCAATATTAATGTAGAAGATCTAGAGATCAGAAGAACTAGCTTCTCATTTGTATTTATCAGTCAATAGTTAACTTTTATTCATACATCTATATTATGCAAGATTCACTCACTTAATAATGGTATAAATATTTGTCTACTACCACCTCAATATTTGTTATCAGGTTTTCTTATCTTTATCTAATATGTGGAGAACACCATCGAAAATATAAATCCTGGCGTTAACATGCTTAATTTCTAATCTATCGATTTTTTTTTTGTGTGTGTAGCAATTCTTTTCTTCACCCAATATGAGGACAACACTATCGATACAGTTATCATGCATAATTCATAACGTATCGAAATCCTTTTAGGTAGTAGTTCTTTCCTTTACCCAATATACAATAGTATTTAACACTATCCGAAATAGACATCCAGGTAGTTACTATGCATAATTCATAACGTACCGAAAACGAAATACTTTTGTGTAGCAATTCTTTTCTGGATTATGGGTACAACACTACCGAAAATATACATCTAGGTAGTTACCATGTATAATTCTTAACGTATCGAAACACTTTTGACTAGCAATTATTTTCTGTACCCAATATGATACAACACAATCGAAAATATGCATCCAGGTATATTTTCGGATGTAATAAAATATACATCCAGGTATCGAATATATATATCCAGATATACCATGCATAATTTATATAAAAAGGATTTTTGTGTAGCAGTTCTTTTTTTTTACTCAGTATATAGAACACTATCGAAGCTATACATCCTGGTAGTTACTAAGCATAATTCATAACGTATCGAATTTTTTTTCTGTAGTAATTATTTTCTGTACCCAATATGGATACAACATTATCGAAAATATGTATCCGGTACTTACCATGCATAATTCATTATGTATGAAAATCTTTTTTTGTAGAGCTTATTTTCTTTATCTAATATGGGTAAAACACTATCCAAAATATACATCCAGTGGTTCATGACATATTGAAATTCTTCTGCGTAGTCTTGTAAACTAAATATTCACTGTCTGTCCTCCTTTAAAAAAAAAAAAAAAAAAAACGCTTTAGACATTTAAAATATATATGTTAATTTCTTTATGATGGGTGCATTGTAACATTTTAAAAATCACTTTTAAAAAAAGCCATCCATAGACCGCATTTTAAGAAATAATTTTGTGTGCCTGCACACGAATAAAAAATACTTTATATCATCAAAAAGCTATACAAATAATTCTATGTAACTTATAAATAGTTGTACCAAATTTAAAGTCATTCGAATGCTTTTTGTGGATGCTGGCACATTGCTTACAAACGGACACCTGTATACAAGCACCAAAATCTTCGAACATCGATAGGGAATACAGGAAGGGGGGAGGGGGCGCCTTTCTTGAATATTTGCCTATTACCCAATATACGATGGGGATAATGCTGATGAAAAAATATATTGAGTAGTTACTATGGATATCTCTTGAATCTATGGATATCTCTTCATCTGATTAATATTCAGATTAATTACACTGCTCTGCAAAAAAAAAAAAAAAAAAAAAAAAAAATCGAGATCTGATACTATTTTTACTGATTCTTATGTAAATTGACCTCCTGAATCCGAATATGACTCCCCTTTTGCCCAGTCACCCACAGTTTTCTAGATACACCACCCCCTCCCTCAGTTTCTTTCCCTGTTCAATAATTTTATGACCATGAATTTGATTTGAAGAATGAAAAAGAATTAATTTAACACCCAAAACAAAAAAAAATATGAAGTTTAAAAAATAACATTAATAACAGATTAAAAAAATATAAGATATGTAAATCATAATTTCAGTGGCAAATCCTCCCAAAAATTTTTCCTTGTCGCAAATGTCCATGTTTTAGAATTTTCCAACTCTATAGCCCCTCAGAAAATATTTTACGGTTAAAATAATCCTCTCCCTCTTAAATATCAAATTTATAGCCATAAAATCACCGAAAAATGATGAAAATAGGGGTCCATTCCTAAAAAAACTGTGAGTTATAGGGCAAAATGGGCGTCATATTCGGATTCAGGAGGTCATTTCACATAAGAAAATGCTGAAATAGTGTCAGAGGCAATTTTCATGCCGAGCAGTGTTATTAAGTGTAAGCATATCATTTTGCTACAGAAACTTAATTATCTGTGCTAATTTGATTATTTCGAATTAAGTATAAACATTGTGGGCGGTCATAGCTTCTTTTCACAAGAATGTCAAACGTTACAAAAAGTTTTGAAAATAATTTATTTGATTCAGGTATAACTTTATCGGTTGAAAGAAGGTATTAGTTGGATATGGTTACTGTGGTAATTACAGTGAGAGTTGCGAAGTCAAGCTTTTGGTGAGATTTCCATGTAATTCAATCCGATGGCATTTTTAAGGAGGTTTATTACAGCAGAAAGTGACACTCCAGTAGTGACCTATTTAAGCATCGAGACTTTAAAGATAAGGGCGATCTCAGTTTTTGCATGTCTACAGATTTCAGTTATCAGCATGTTTAATCAAGATATTCAAATTGATGAGATGTATCACAGATCGTCAAAGTATGTCAAAGTCCATGTTATTCTATGGTTCTATCAAGTTGAAGTAGAAATTAGATCCCGGAATGGAGTTCCTTGAAATTTAGATCTAATAGAGTTTTCTTCTCGGCGAAATGCGATATAAATTATCCTACCGCGTGCAATCTCTTCAAATTTTTATAAATTATTTCGTGAAGTAATTTAGAACTAAATTATACTATAATTTTTTTTTTTTTTTTGCCTCCTCCACCCCCCCCCCCCCCCCCTCCCCCAAAGATAATGATTGGGAATTTCGCAAAAATCCCTTCTTAATGGGGATCAGAGTCTTAAAATCAACATGCACACCAAAATTTGTGACTCTATGTTCCATAGAATTGTCATGGCTCTGTTGAGTCAGATAGTGAGTCAGTCAGTGAGTTTATTCTTATATATATATATATATATATATATACATATATATATATATATATATATATATATAGAGAGAGAGAGAGAGAGAGAGAGAGAGAGAGGGGGAGAGAGAGAAGAGCGTTTTTCTGCAAGCAAATTGCTTCAAGCAAAGTAGTATATTATATATAGGATTATGTTTTACTTTTCGTTTACTATTTAAGTACACTTACACGTTTTACACATTTCTTCGGGGCGTACATTCTAATTCAATATTAGTATCTTGGGGTAGTCACCCACTTCCCTATAATTAAGTTTAGAATAAATTTTGTCGAGTTTTATATTCCTCGTTATTTCTTGTGAACGATATTACAGATTTCAGTTATAATCAAGAGATTCAAATTAATATAATATACCACTGATCGCCAAAGTCAGCCAAAGCCCACGTTATTCTATGTCGAAATTTGTTTATAAAATTACACAAAAGTTTGTTAATTTTTTTTTATTCTTTTTTCACATTCTGAAAGTTCACAATCGTTAATTGGTACTCGTTTTGCAAAAAATTCAATGTTCAAAATTTTAATTTTTTGAGTTTTAAAATGTGAAATACTACCACCTAAGTGCATCTTTCTCATTTTTAGCCGCAAAATGAAATACTAAAAGTTTAAAAATCATTTTTTTGGAAAACTAGAACCAATTAAACGCTTATGAATTTTCCAAAAGTAAAAATGGAATTCAAATAATTACATCAGATAATGAGACCTTCTCTAACCAAATTTCTCAATATAGTGTTACAAAATTGTAAATAATTGTGTTTATTTTTGTATAAATTCTTTCAAAGAGGCTTAGTAAGTTTATAAAATGCTAATTTTACGCATTTCTAGTAGTTTTAGGGTTAAAATAGCCTAATTTTCCCTTAAAAACGCATTGGAAAGCTCCAATAAGGCAGGTAATGGATTTGGCGCCAAATTTGGCGACTTTTCCCCTCCTTGGCGATTTTTTGGTGACCTTGGCGAGAAAATCCTTATTAGGGATATACCAAATATGGAAGCTCTAATCTCATTGGCTGATGAGATACGGAAATTTCTGGAATATTTCACGCTTTTCTACAGGAGTTTAAAAGGGGCTAGTTCGCCAATGCTTTTTCGCCAAGACTAGTTCAGTTCAGTTCTCAGCGAGCTTCGCTAACGCTTGCATTGCTTTGAGCCTCTTTGAAAGAGACTTGGTTTAAGTGTTATTGCTATACAGTTTGTACTGCGGATTTGCTATTGACAGCTGATATTTAAGCTGTGTTTACTGGTTGAATTGAAGCTGTTACTTGGTTTATAGACCTGTATTTTTCTGGAACTTTCTGTGAATAAATGACTGAATTTTTGTATGTTTTGCCTTTCATTCTCGGACAACTCACGAACCCCCAAGTACGCAACAATAGAGTTAAATGGGGTTTGCTGACTGGAGACAGGGAAATTGTTAGAGGGAGAGAGAAGCCTTAAGCCAACCACACACCATGTTAAAACTTACTTAAAAGAAATGTCGTCCATTGGTCATAACACGTCATAGTTTTGTGCGTCCTGGTAAACTACACTGCTAAAATCTTATGAATGTAAAATCCATGAACTTATAAATGGATAAACCTTCCACAAAACTTATAAATGTTTCTACCAAATTTCAAGTTAATCGGATTAATTTCGTGTTTTTTATCGCAGCACGAACAAACAGACACCAAAAATATATTAAATCTAAACTTAGAACTTCACTGACGTTCTGGCAGCAAATAATATTTTCTTATTTTTTATGAATTCATAATTCATCATTCAAATAAAAAAATTCACCGAAACTAAAATATTTTTGACAAAAACATTCTTTCTTACCTCACCTCCCCCAATCAGGGCCGCGGTAGCCCAGTCGGTTGAGCACCGGCCTCGTAATTGGAAGATTGCGGGTTCGGTACTCAAGCCGGTCAAAGACCGTCGTGTGCTATCATGGTGTCTGGTGCGCGTAAAATCTGTCATGGCCGCAATGTCCTTCATGTTCCCATCAAAAATTATACCTCTGAGGGTCACCAAAGCGGGAGAGCCATCCCTTCCGAGGAGGACCAAAATTGCGATGGCATGTCTCCGGACCACCTCTAGAGGTCAGTCTGAGACCGTCGCCAATTGCCCATCTGCGCAGCACTAGTGCGACGTAAAAACCCAACCAACCAACCATCCCCCAATCATATTTTGGGGATGCAGGTATGTATTGATACTTGGATTGTGACCGATTACCTACATGAGTTACTCAGACCTGAGTAGAATGCTCCCCACCACCCACCGCAACCTCCATAGCAGTTTTTTTTTTTTATTAATAAGGTCTGAGTCCATATTTTTTTTATCGAAGTAACACTAAGGAAGAAAAGAAGTTGTATAAAACTAGAAAATGTTAAATATTTTTTAAATAATTTTTGACTTAAAAACAAAATACACTTTTATGTGATAATTATATTTATCAAAATTTAGTTTTAACAGTATAAGTTATTCGACAAAAAAATAAATAATAAATAGATAATTAAAATATTGTGCTTATACTGGCCTCGATTAAATATCGTCCATGTGACAGCCGAATGGTTGTCACGTTGGCGTTCAAGTGCTGGGTTCGAATCCCATTTCAAGCGTGAATGTTCATAGCGGTTCAGAATATGAAGAAAAGAAAGATCTTAAGAAAGACCTCGTCTGTTGAGCCTTACTGGGCAAAGAATAGCCGTACACCACCACCTCCAAACCCTTAAAAATAATTATGGTTAAAATGTACGTCTTTTCTTTTATTATAATTAAATATCGTTTTTAAAAAGTATACAATCCAATTTCAAAGCCTCTTATACTCACAAACTTTTATATTGGGTTAATTATTTTTTGTTCCCCATCATACTATAGGTGTGGGGAACTTAGGTAATCGTGAAAAATTTCGACCTCGGTTTTTTGACTTTTTTATACGTTTTCAGGTGTGAGGAATCCGAAAATGACAAAATTTGTATGGTGTCTGCCTGTAGGGTGTCTGTTAGTGTGTCAGCCCGTTAGTGTGTTAGTCTGTTAACACGATATCTCACAAACAAATGATCGCAGAGAGGTCAGATCAGTTTTAAAATATTACTTTCGATACTGGCAAGAACCCTATTCATTTGCAACATTCGAATTAAAAAACTTCGTAAGTTATGAGAAATTTATGATTTTCTTAACATGGGAGAATAGAACAAAATTTCACTTAAACGTGCATTAAATGAAAACTTTTTACTTTAAAAATGTCGGACTGTTTTTAAAATATCAGTTTTTATGCCGGAATGAACATCAGTAACTATAAATATGCTACTTTGAAAATTTCGCAAGTTATTGGAAATTTACGAATTTCTTAAAATGGCAGTATAGGGCAAAATTTCAAATAAACGTCAATTTTGAGAGATATTTTCATCGTAAAGATGTCAGACTACTTTTGAAATATTGTTTAGAACACTGTCGTGAATATTAATGACTATGAATTTTCCAATATAAAAATTTCGTAAGTTATTGGAAAATTACGAATTTCTTAACATGGCAGAATAGAGCAAAATTTCACATAAACGTCAATCTTGAGGGATATTTTCATCCTAAAGATGTCAAACCACTTTCGAAATATTATTTTGGATACTGGCATGAATATCATAGACTATGATTTTTCCAAATAAAAAAATTCGCAAGATTTTTGGAATTTACGATTTACTTAACATGGCAGAATAAGGCAAAATTGAGCATAAACTTCCATTTTGAGGATCCTAAATACATTAGACAACTTCAAAATTATATTTACGATATTTGTTTGAACATGAGTGAATACAAATATTCTAATAGGAAAATTTCGTAAATTATTCGTAATTTACGATTTTATCAACATAGCGAAATTGTAAATTTTTCATATAAATATGAATTTTGAGGATTATTGCACTGGAAATAGTAGCATGAAAACTAAACAACAGAATTGACCCTGATAAAATAAATTAATAGATTAGAATAAGATAAATATATCGAAGTGAACGGTGGATAGCCTATTAGGCGGGGATTTCATTCTGTCACTGTATCAAGCTTTGGTCAAATTCATTTCTTTTAACATGATTATAATATGTCTCCCACTAGAAGTTTATGAAAACATAAATATGATGGGGAACTGTGCAGAGTCCACCTATGCCAACTAGTTTAATACTATTATAATATAAAATCGGCACAAACTTCATATCTTATAATTCAAATAATGCTGGAAAACATTATCGTTCTTCTCCTTTCATTCAAACGACATTCTGAAAGCAAACATTTTAATGTTAGCTTTCAACATCACAAAATATAAATAAACAAGTGCTTTTAAGTATATCATAAATATTCATAATTGAAGTTGCATGGGATTCATAATTGAACAGGGGATCCATCTAAAATCCTCTTGAGCAATGATCTTCAATTTACCGTAAATATTTTGACCGAATTCACTATCCCACATTAACGTTCTGTTTCCTGTAATCAATGCATTTCCTTTAAAGTTCGGAGAACTGTCTATATTTGACTAAGCTTGTTACGGTTTAATTATTATTATTGGTAGTTTTGTAGTAGTCTTTTCAACATGATCTACTTTTCACATAATTCATTTCATATAATTTGTTTCTCACAACTTATTTCGCATAATTAATTTCGCATAACTCATAAAGTATTTATAAATTTGATTCACCTATCTGTCTGTTCGTCCATATTGGTCCACGTTTATATTACCGTAAATATTTTTAGAATGCATTTTAAAACTGATATTTGTTGTTCAGTTTCTCTGTAGCCTGTTTTCTATTGAAAGTGGTATAAATAGCAAACTGATTTGTGCATAGAAACTCATAAAAGATTTTGAATACATAATCGTCTATGAGCGGTATTTTTAAAATGTACTTTATACTGCAGAAAATATAAGGAAATTAATATATATTATTCAGACTCACAAATGCTGTATCTGAATTGTGTTATGAAATTTTGTGCTATATTAATTTTTTTGTGCACGGGATGATATGTATGTAATTTTTAGGAAATAGAGTGCTCAAATCAATCTATTTTATGCATTCTTTTAAAGAAAAACTACGGTAACAGTTTTGTGGAATTTCTCTCCCCATAATTAAAAGAAAGATACGAAGGTTCCAAACTATGACCAAGAAATTCAGAGAGGTGATTGAAGGTATCAAGAGGATGAAAACTTATCATAGAACATGAGCCCCGTTGAGGCGGCAAAAATCGTGAAAAATCAAGGAGGTGGATTGGACACGCAAGACCTGTTGCATGGTCTCCGCGTTCACCGGATCTCAATCCGTGTGACTTTTTTTTTTTTTTTTTTTTTTTTTTTCTGTGAGGTTATTTTAAGCTTGGCACAGACCAGGGCGCAATCCAATGCTCACATGTCGACTCTATTCAAATTCTTTTGATGTGGGATTTAAGTTTGGTCGAACTTTCAAGGGTCATTTCCTCTTCTGAAAAACCATCTGCTGCGATGATTGACATGCAAAACTTGGAATTCTTTTGCATATTCTTCAAGGAGAAAAAAAAATTATGTCCTTCATTGTAAACATGTCCAAAATTTCAAGACTCACTTTCCGATAATGGATAATTTACGACCATTTTGCGCGTTGCATTGTCAGAGCCTGATTACCACCTGTTGGTGCCCAAGGCCCAGGACGACTTTGGTCCCCCCCACACACACACACACACACTCTTGAACAAATTAAAGGTTTTTTTTTTTTTTTTTTTTTTTTTTAAATCTAATTTGCTAATTTGTGTACAAAGTTTGACTGCTGGTAAAAAAGTTAAAGCATCACCTTCATAAGAAATTAGTTTTAACTTCTTTTGCAACGAGACCTCAAATTAATATTATTATTATTGGTGCAGGGGTAATCTTTTTTCTATGACTGTTGGAACCCACTTGCATAGAAATGTAATTTTTTACAAGGTATTCTTTATAATACTGTTTTCTTTTTTAATCCTAATCTACCTCATTCATACCATACGAAGTCAGCGGGTATGTAAATATGAACACATGACAAAATACTACTGAAAATGTGAAGATATTTTCCATTAGGATGATACAAAGTTCTTTAATTTGATTATATAACTGTAAGTCTGCAAGTAAAAATTTATCTGGATTTTTTGGTCCGCTGTAAAATGTTATATCATTTGACTGATCTCCACGAAAACTGGTATATTTCATAATCTAGCTAATGTTGTATTTTTTAATTTAATCGGATAATTGGTTAATTGTTTAAAAGATATTAAAAAATCTCTACTTTCAACTAAAGAATATTATCGTTAGCTAACTTTTGGTTATTTTTTTTTAAGGAAATCTTTTCCAAAAATAGCATTTTTAAAATTTAAAAATTATTTTGGTGCCTCTAGATAGAGATGCCCTAGGCCGAGGCCTTGTCGGCCTGTGCAATAATCAGGCCCTGTGCATTGTGCTATGATGTGGGAGGAGCCACCACTCATTTATACAGTTTATACGAGGCTTGTGGACACACCGGAAGAACACGTTGCGCAGGATATCGTCTATTCGGCAGACATGAAAAGAATACCCTGCATCTTCGAGCGTATCCTGTAATCCTTTTTACGTTGTTGGAAACTATGCAATGACGTCAGCGTGCATCACTTCCAGAAACACGTGTAATAATTAACCAAATAAATATCTTTGTATTTAGTACTGTACACTCGTCTTTCCAGCGTAATGTCGAAACCTGCTTGCGTTTTTCGCGATTTTCAGTGTATAAATATTTTTATAGAAGGGAAGAAAGGAATTTTTTAATTGTATTTTCATTGGTTTCTTTCTTTCTTTCTTTTTTTTTTTTTTTTTTTTTTTCTTATTTTTTTTTTAATTCAAACTATGTTTTTTTTTTTTTCATTTCAGTCGCCCGCTTCTTTTGACAACGGTTACTCTGTATTTATTTAATTTTATTTTGTTACTGATCCTGGTCGCACATCACAAATTTTTAAAATTAATATACCCCCCCCCCCTTTTTTTTTTTTTTTCTTTAAAGACATTATTTTCTAGGCTGGTACGAATCCAGCTTATTGATAACCCTTATAGATAATCACCTTATAGATAATTTTTAATCAATTTATTCCCACTTTTAAAAATATCTGACCTCCTGTATTTGAAATCATTTAGTTGAAAATAAATTAAGATTATATTTAATGAATTTCCAAATCAAAATTTATTTATTGAATGTTTTAAATAGGTGAATTCTGTCAGCATACTTAGCGAATCTATTAGTTAAATAAACAAAGAGTATAGAAATTCAATAAATTCGCTTTCTGAACTATCAGAAAAGGTTTACTAATTATAGACCTTGCGCTTTGGATTATCTCCAAAACCCGTAATTTATCCCTTTTGTACTTCGGTAAACTGAGATTCAGTTTGAATATAGGTAAGCGGCATTATAAAGCTAGAGAATGAATAACTAGCTGATTCTGCATAGATATAAAGTGTTTTTAATTCCTCTTGATTGCATATCACAAGTTATAAAATGAATTTAAAATAATTCCCATGACAGGTTAGATACAAATCTTAATCATTTATGCAATTACAGTTTATTAAAATGAGAAAGAAAAAAATAAAAATTAGTGATAGTTTTGATGAGTTTCAGCTGAAGTTAATTTCCATAAAATACCCGAAGCCTGTTTTGTTTTCTACATAATATATATAAAGTTCTGCAGAAAACAGAATTTAATTTTGTACAACCGGACTTTTTTCAGACTATTCTTCCATATAACAAAATGTGATAACTATGTTTTGCTCTTAAGCAACGGTTACTATGTTCATTTCTTAAAATTTCTTTGGTGTAGCTTTAGTAGAGGACCCTCTTGTCGGCTTTTATATTTTTCTTGTCATTTTGGTGATAAAATAAAGCATATAAGAAAATTTATTAAGCTATTTAATATTATTTTAGTTACCGTATATTTGATATTCGAAATTCAAGTATAAAATATCACTACTCTTTTCTAAAACTTTTCTGACTGAATTCTTCTTGACCACATATCACAATTTCTTAACATAAATATAAAATCATTTCGATACATATAATGTACGAAAGTTAATCACGACAGGATTCCAGTTACTGGAAGGTAAAAAAAAAAAAAAAAAAAAAAAAAAAAAAAAAAAGCTTAGTAGGAATTATTATTCTAATTATCAATAAAACTAATAAACTATATATAAACGTCTATATTTCTATATTTCTAATTTCTGTATAAATGCACAGAAACTACTTAATATAACTAATGTCTATTTGCATGTAATCTAAATGTTCTAGGTCGGTGCAAACCATGAAATAATGCACTATCTACCAATAAGTACAGTCGGTAACAAAAGTATCCGAACACTAGCTAAAGTTCCTATATAAAAAAAAGTAGAGTTAAAACTGTTTTGTTAAATAAATCCTTGTCAAATCATGTTCTTAGACTGACTAAGAACATGATTCGAAAAGGATTTATTTAACAAAACAGTTTTAACTCTACTTTTTTTACATAGGAATTTTTGCTAGTGTTCGGATACTTTTGTTGCCGACTGTATTTGGACACTTTCAAATTCAGGCATTTTGTCATACATCTAGAAAAATTCTTCAGTAATTACCTTGAAATTTTGGAAATATAAACATGTTATGCCTCATATATTGCATGAAAATTTTTTCCTGAAGAGGTAAAGGAGACCAGAAAAAAAGTAAACAAAAGTCAAAATTTTTTTACTCATTCTGTATAAATTAATACTTGAAAAACGTTTTTGCTGCAGTGTGTGATTGTGAGAATTCTTCTAATTATACTTTTTATGAGCCTGCCACATGAATTCATGGAAAGTTTGAAGGTAATTCCTAAAGAATATTTTCTAGATATTTGACAAAACATCTAAACTCGAAAGTGTCCAAATAGTTATTAGTAGACAGTGTGGGTAGAATAAGGAAATTGTAAGCAAACATAAATTTTAAAACTATGCAACATTGTTTCGGATTGTAATCGATAAGCAAAATCCTTCCTCAGATGATAAAATATATTCGTGACATTCGATAGTAGCTTGAATCTGCAATCGTGTATATTTGTATATTCGTGTATAATCGTGTATATTCTGCATCATCGCGAGTGTTCTGGTCAATTTTACTGTTGTGAGTGAAACACTGTGAAACATTTTTATTCAGTGTAAACTTGACTTCTTCTGATACCAGATAGATTGTAATCTATATCGCTTAATATATAGCGCTAATACGCTACACAAAGCAAATGGAGCCATATGTGGAACAACCACTTTAAATGTTCCTCCCCCTTCTACGAAAAGACATATATCAGCATTTGAGAGTAACCACATATGCATAGTGAGTAATAATTCAGGCAATTGCCTGTAGATGCCACTGCTGTTTCTTTTACTGTCTGTAACGTTTGACAAAAAATAGTTATTAAAAAGTTTTGGCCCGAAAAAAAAAAAAAAAAAAAAAAAAAAAAAAATTACATTGCAGAGGTGAGTTAGTTTTTGTAATACTGTAGTTTACATATTGGAAAATCGTATTTTCCACATTATGAATGTTCCATATTAAAAAATTAATTTTCCTACCTAAATATTTGGTTATGATTCTGTTTTTTATTTTTCTCTAACTACTAATCATTAATATCATCATATATATTTATTTCAGGCACAAGAAAAAAGAAAAAAAATCAGGTTTTGTAGTGTTAACTTCAATATAAAATTATTTTCGGTACAGACAATGTATACCAAATCATTGCTTAATAATTATATTTAATCCCTGATACTATTTCAGCTCAATGAATTGTAAAATCAAACTCGTAGGTAAGTTTTAATCCATTTATTCCATCTTTTAAAAAAAGAAAAGCTCACTTTCTGTATTTGAAATCATTTGAATATAAATTAAACTTTTATTTAATGAATTTCCAATTCAAAACTCAATTACTGAATGATTTAAATAGATAAATTCTGTTAGAATAATTAACGAATCTATTGGCTAAACTACAAAGGGTATAAAGATTCAATTAATTTACTTTCTGGACTATTAGAAAATGTTTATCAATTATAGATCCAACTCTTTGGCTTCTCTCCAAAGTGCATAATTTATTCTTTTTGCGTTTCGGTAAATGCGGATATAGTTCGAATACTGTTAAAATCTATTATAAAGCTAGAAAATGAAGAATTATAAGTACCTATATGCACTTTGAAAGAAACTGTAAATAATAGTGTGATGTAATGTAATACATATGTTAATATATATGTTGGTATTCTAAATGCGAAAAATTTTGTAAATTTCTTCTAATAGTATACATTCTTAAAAATCAACTATTTAAAAATAAGAAGCCTCATATCTTTCTGGAATTTTTCTCAAAAATTTCGGGGTCCGTTGCTTTTTTTCAAAAATGGGAATATTTGTAAAAATAAATATAATTACTAATGATTTAATTTCATGAAAGTCGTTACGATAAAAGTTTTAATTTATTTATTTTATTTTTATATAAATCTCTTGAATAATATACACTGTTAAAGCAAACTTCTTAAAAATAATCAGAATCTTCTCAAAAGTAAACAAGATGTTTTCATTTTTGACAAGTTTCTTTTCTTATTATAGCTCCGAGTAGGAACTTCTCATTTTTAAGATTTTCTTTTTTCTTCATTTAACTATTCATTTCATCCTTGTTAATCATAGGAAATTGTTGTAAACATATTAACATTTCTAAATGATAATAATGGTACCCGAAAATGCGGAACCTTTATATATATATATATATATTTTTTTTTTTTTTTTTTTTTTTATCAGTGTCTATGGAAACCGGTACGCACAGTGCGTTTTAGTCTTCCAAATTTTATATTTGCCTGCAGGGCTGAAAGAATATATATTTCTAGCATAGATATTCTGCTATATTTCTTCAATAATCATAATGAAAACCAAATTTAAAAAAAAAACTCTATCTTTGAAACTATTTAAATTAATATTGTAAAAAAAAAAAAAAAAGTCATAAAAATTTGAACACAAATAACACTAATAATAAAAATTTGAACACTGAAACGTATTATTTAGAATAACAAAAAATTCCAGAAAAACTTAGAGTTTATTTTTAACAAATATTTTTATTATTATTATTATTATTCTTTATCCAAAAAGGAATAATAAAAAATCAAATAACAGTCTTTCTTCCATCAAAATTTCTATTCTTGAAATTTTTTGACTGAGATGTTTTGAATTACCTGAGGGAAATGAAATATTTGTGAAAGGATTTCTTCTTGAATGTTTTATAAAAGGTTTTTTTATTGAAGAATTTTTTACAAAAGATCTTAAATAAAATAATACGCATTTCTGAATTTATCTTTAACATAACTTTTTTAGCCCAGAAAAAAAAAATAATAGATAGATAATAATAATAATGAAAGTGAATGGAATATCATAATACAATGTATTTCAAAGGTTGATATTTATATATCTAATCCAGTTGTTTTATTTATTTATTTATTTTTAACAAACAAAAATTTGGACTTTATGTATACATTCAAAAAAATTTCACAAAACAATTAAATTTCACGCAGTTAATTATTTCACATATTCCCTTACCACATTGTTATGAATTGGATTTCAGCTTAAGAAAGTCTATAAAGAATAATAATATATAGAAATTCCTTCTTAAGAAAATATCTTAAATTTCGCAAACATACAACAATTTTTCGGGTCGAGATAAATAAACATTACACTTCCATTGATTAAAAAAAATAAGAAGAAGAAAAGTCGGAAGGAGAGCTGCATGTGAACAAATCGATCTAAAACAACTGTTGTGTAGTTTTGAATTTTATGACGGTTTGTTTACAAAGATTTACTCATCATTATGCAATACTGATATTATTTGGTACATGTTTCTGCAACACAAACATAGTAAATCATAAATCAATAACAATAATGATAATCAGGAAATAGAAACGTGTTTAAAAAAATATGTACGCATATACATAATGCATACAGGGACAATCAAAAAAAATTTTAAGTGGTAGGAAACACTACGATAAATATGTTGTGCATAAAAAAAAACAAAGACATAATTCACTTTGTTAGGCATATTGTTCATTGTAAAAGTGAATTATCTCCTTGGAATTTGATATTGAAATAACGAGCTTTTTTCAAATTTATGCGTAGGGAAAAAAGTCAAGATTAATAAGTGTCATCGATTTTTTGTTTAATACGAATCATAGTTATAAGAATTTATAAATTATGTTAAACATAATTTGAAGTAACTTAGAAACTTGATTTTTATAATCAATAGTTAGAAGTTTTAGTTTTCTGAGAAAAACATGCAATGCCATTTATGGGATTGTAATACAATTATTGGAATTTTTTCTTTTTTATAATGAAAGATGCGACAAAATGTGATACAATTAAGCAAACATATATACATTTACAAAATATGGAGTTACACCACTCTTACAATGAGCCGTCCATATGTGCAAGCCATTTCGTTTCAAATAAAGCAAAAAAAATTTCTCATAACTTTAACAATATAGAAATTATTATTCAATGTTATATCACTTTGTTTAAAGTATTATTAATAGCATGAGAAGTGATAGGTATGATCAGAGTCTAGATCGGTGGTCGCCAACCGGTGGTCCGCGAAAAAATTTTAATGGTTCGCAAAAAAAAAAAAAAAATCTTGATGTTGTTTTCAAATTTTAATATTTTATTAGAAATTATACTGATGTTAATTTTAACTTTAGTATTTTTTGATTCACTCATACTTATAATATTATATACTTCAGAATTTTCTGCATGAGAGAGGGGATAAATGGAATAATCTTTTATAAAAAATAATGAAATTATAATTATTAAGAAAATGTATTGCTTTGAATTTTTTTTTTTAATCTGTATTTAATACTGAGCTGAATTGTTATAAATTTATCGAAATATCTGGATTCTTCAAGAATTTAAATGTGTGTCAAAAATATAATTTATCATAAAAAAAAAAAAAAAAAAAAAAAACTAGTGTGTTGTGGCCACCGCATGACTTTCTTCTATATTTTCCTATACAAATTCACTCAGTAAAAATAATTCATTGAAATTATTATTTAAAACAACTATCTTCCATGATAATGCAGACGATTTCCATATTAGAGAAGTAGTATAACACTAAAAATCCAAAAAATGTCCATTTTGTTTTCAATAAAAAAAAAAAAAAAAAAAAAAAAAAATCGTTAAAAGTAAAAAAAAAAAAAATCGTTAAAAGTAAAAAAAAAAATCGATAACTTTGATTTAAATTATCACAGATCTATAGTTCAACCATTCGTTTTAAAGGTATTGACGAGACCTTTCGAAAGATATCGATGCCCCCACATGCACAAAAATTTTTTCCTAGTTAACTACTACTATTATCAATAATTCGTATTAATTTTACAATCACAAGTTTAAAATAACTCTCATTATGCACATTTATACGAAATTTTGTCCTATACTACCATGTTAGAAGTTTAGAAAAAAGTGCGCTCACCTGTTGAGCGATTGATCCCCAAATCTAATCAGCACCAGTTTATGTCAGGGTCCAACTAAATACCAAGTTTGGTTAAATTTCATTCATTAATTCGTGAGATATACTATCCAGAAAAATCGTGATACACACAAACAGACAGACATTTTCTAAAAACTATAAATTTGTGCTCAGGACATCGCAAAACGTGTAAATCCATCAAAAAACGGACGTAGAAACTTTTCATGAATCCAATACTTTCTCTATATTACATACAGAAGAAAGTAAAAAAAAAAAAGGGACTTTTTGACCTCTGATACCATTCTTACTGATTCTTATGTAAAATAACCTTCTGAATCCGAATATGATTACCATTTTGCCCAGTCACCCACCATTTTCTCGGAACACCACCCCTTTCCACAATTTTTATCACTGTTCGGTAATTTTATGGCCATGAATTTGATTTGGAGAATGAAAGAGAATTAATTTAACATTTAAAAACAAAAAAATATAATGTTTAATAAATAATATTAATAAATGGATTAAAAATTTAAGAAATGTATTACATAATTTCAGTGGCAAATTCTCCCCCCCCCCCCCCCCCCTCCTTCCTAAATTTTCTCCTGGCCGCAAATGTTGATGTTTTAAAATTTTCCAACTTTTTAACCCCTCAGAAGGTATTTAACAGTTAAAATAATCCTCCCCCCCCCACTATAAATAAAATTTATAGCCATAAAATAACTGAAAAGTGGTAAAAATCGTCTCTAAAAATGGTGGGTGATAGGGCAAAATGGACGTCGTATTCGGATTCTGGAGGTCATTTTATATAGTACATTTGTTTATTTTTTATTTTCTTTCTTTTATCTTTTTTATCTTATTCATGTAATTATTTTATTTTATTTACTTATTTTTGTTTATTTGTTTATTTTCATTTACTTAAGGAACAAAGTTACTTGCGCTTTGAACAAAATTATTACAATTTAATTCATTTTTATATTTTTCTCCATGAGAGTTAATCGGATATATTTAAAGTAACAAAAAATAAAAATAATAAAAATAATCATCTATACTTTGTCAAAAGACCGAAACTTGCGTAAATACGGGCAAGGACCCCTTAGAAAGACCTCCACGGAAAACACTCCCCCTCAGGTCTAGGACCCTAGAGCAGTCAACCGTCCTTATTCAGAAAACACCAAACATTTTGTCAGAGAAAGTACATTTTTGTTCTCGTGAATAATGTTTGAATAATATATATATATATATATATATATTAATTTCTAATTTTTAAATTAAAAAAGAGAAACAAATATTTTTTAAAAACTATGTATTAAGTTCTGAAAGACATTAAAATAAAATAAAATATTTTTTTTAACTATTATTAAATTCTGAAAGGTATTAAAATAAATTAAAATATTTTTTTTTTTTTTTTTTTTTTTTTTTTTTATGTTAAAGAAAAGACGTAAAAGCAATTCTGCTATAACAGTTTAATGCAAATATTCTTTTCAATTAACTTTAAAATATTAGAAAAATAAATTAACTTTCCAATTCTAAAGTATTAACGAATTTGTATAAAAAATAAAAATACATAATCGCTGGTCAATTATCATGTATTTACTTCTTAATATTTAATTTCAAAAAAGTAAAGAGATTTTTTTTTAAACATTCATTTGCATTAAAAAAAAAATGCAATTAAATAAATTTTAAATTACTTGGAACATTGACGACGAATTATTTTAAATTATTTTCGTTTGTTAAAAAAAAAATAGAAAAGAAAAGAAAAGAAAAAGAAAGAAAGAAAAAGAAAAAAATTGCTATTTTTTGAAAGTTAAATGTTAAGATAATGAAAAAAAAATTATTTATGATAATAAGGCATCATTCAAAACACGGCCAAACGCGTTCACATCTCTTAAAATATAGAAAACCGTCAAAGTCATTTTTTTAAATTATAATGCTTTCTTTTTATAAAAAAAATACCAGGATGGGAAAAAACTAATATTTTTTTTTTCTGTGTTTTTAATTCTTAATAGTAGAATTCTTAATAGTAGTTTTAATTCTTAATAGTTTTTAATTCTTAATAGTAGAAGCTATATATATATATATACATATATATAGTGTATTACCGTTAAAAAGGTAAAAGTGCCAACAACTAAGAAAAACTGACGACATCCAAAAATGTATGAAAGCACAGCAATAATCAGTACTTCATCAAGGGTGCATATTGAATTATCTTATGCAAATATAGATAAAATGACTATGGTCCTAATTTACAAATAAAATAAACGAATTCTATTGAACAAAAGAAAAAGTAAATAAATGAAATCCAAATTTACCAAATTAAACTCAAAATAACTAAAAATAAAATAATTACAAACATTTCATTATTGTAAAAGATCGTTAACTGAATAAATATTGGAGGAATGATATAAAAGGTGTTGGCTAAGCGCAGATCACCATGCACGACAAATGAAGTAGTATACTCAAAACGGCACGACGTGGCTGTCTCACGTCATTTGACGTCATGATGACGATTTTCTTTCATTTAACCTATAAGAGTCTTAATTTTACCCACAAATAATGGAAAACAGCCAATCATAGCACAGCTTTTCCCCACAAACATTTGAAGCTCCGCCTCATTCTAGACGTCCAGCCGCAAGGCTACCGCAGTAGCCATATTAAGTCTACGAAATTATTTGCCAGTGCTGTGTTACAGTGTTGGAAGTACTGTGACATTTATTTGTCAGCTTTGATATCTATAGTTACAATGATTTTTGTCTGGAATGATCCATATTACATAATTTCACAATACTCTATAAAAATGAAAGAATGAAAATAACTCGAGGGAATTTTCACTCATTTCCCTAGAAGAAACGCGCCCGCTCATCTTGAGTTAAATTTAGTACATTGAATGAGTTAACATAATGCACTCAAACTAGAGTGCATTATGTTGAAATAGAGTGCCAAACTAGAGTGCACTTGAGTTATTTATTGTATTTGAGTAATTTATTTATTTTATTAATGATTTTAATACAAATGATTTTAGTAAACTGGATCACTTTACAATGACGTTGCCCATTGCACTTGCGTACAACTGAAGAAATGCGTTGCAGCGAGAGCAATGTTGCCACTTCCAAGTGAATGAATGAGCAAAAATAAATTAAATATCGATAAATATCGATAACTTAAGTTCGCTTAAATAAAAAGCTACTAACTATTTCAAAGAATTGTATTTTTAACTCAAGTCGATTAAAAAAAAAACCTATTTGACATGGTGAATTAACTTATTTATTTTAAGAGAGACGATGCAAAACATCTTACAGTACAATCGGTAACAAAAGTGTCCGAACACTAGCAAAAATTCGTATGTAAAAAAAGTACACTTCATGCGGTTTTGTTAAATAAATCCTTATCGAATCACGTTCTTACACTGACTAAGAACAGGATTCGACAAGGATTTACGTAACAAAACCGTATGAAGCGTACTTTTTTTACATAGGAAATTTTGCTAGTGTTCGGACACTTTTGTTACCGACTCTACGAAGTTGAAAATCCGGACAATTTCGGCTGCATTAAACATCATCATCATCATATTTATCATCAACAGCGATTTTTTTTTTTTTTTTTTAAGTATATCTAAAAAAAGAACCGAAAGAGTATTTCCTTATTAATCTTCAAATCCGGCATTTGCAAAGTCTGAAAGAGAAGGAGGAAGAAAATTATAATAATAGTAATAATTCTTAAATATTTATCTAATTGAGAGCTAAATTCTATATTCAATTTCAATTATGCCCAAACTTTTAATTAAAAAAACCTAAAGTTCTGAAAAAAAAAAATAATAGAAATGTTTTTAAAATGGTATCTTTTTCTTATTTAATTTATTTTCTTTTATTGTAACTTGTATTAATTTTTGTATGCAAATATTTCGATAAATTTGTTTTGTTTTTCAAGTTTAATTTTTAATTTAGTTATTTTTAGTTATTTTTAGTTATTTATTGTTAAAGTTGATTTAAAAAAAAATATTACAGAATATGCTTAAAAATCATAAAACATTTTTTTTTTTTTACTTGAATTTGCATATTATCCAAGTATTTAAACCAAAACGTAATATTTTTTAGTCATGACCAAAAATCCGGAAAATCCAGAAATTTGGATTCGCCGCAGTCCCGACGATTCTAAATTTTTGGCTTCGTACAGTCGGTAACAAAGGTGTCCGAACACTAGCGAAAATTCCTATTTAAAAAATGTACTCTTAATACTGTGTTGTTAAATAAATCCTTGTTGAATCCTGCTCTTATTCAGTGTGAGAACACGATTCGATAAGGATTTATTTAACAAAACCGTACGAAGTGTACATTTTTTACATAGGAATTTTTGCTAGTGTTCGGACACTTTTGTTACCGACCGTACTGCATATAATTGTCTTAATGGCTTCTGCGGATACTATTTTTAGCTTCGTATTGTTACAAAATTGTAAATAATTGTGTTTATTTTTGTATAAATTCTTTCAAAGAGGCTTAGTAAGTTGATAAAGTGCTAATTTTGTGCATTTCTAGTCGTTTTAGCGTTGAAATAGCCTTATTTTCCCTTAAAAACGCATTAAAAAGCCCCAGTAATGCAGGTAATGAATTTGGCGCCAAATTTGGCGACTTTTTCCCACCTTGGCGATTTTTTTTGGCGACCTTGGCGAGAAAATCCTTATATGGGATATACCAAATATGGAAGCTGTAAGTTGATTGGTTGACCACTTTCTAGAGTTTTCTCGAAAAATCTGGGTTCCATGGAACAGCGCTTCTCTCGCCAAGGCAGTGAGTCAGTTCAGTTCTCAGCCAGCTTCGCTAATGCTTGCATTGTTTGAGCCTCTTTGAAAGAGTCTTGCTTTAAGTGTTATTGCTTTACAGTTTGTACTGTGGATTTGCTATTGACAGTTGTTGTTTAAGCTGTGTTTATTGGTTGAATTGAAGCTGATACTTGGGTTATAGACCTGTATTTCTCTGGAACTTTCTGTGAATAAATTACTGAATTTTTGTACGTTTGGCCTTTCATTCTCGGACAACTCACGAACCCCTAAGTACGCAACAGTATTTTTCTGGACATGTCATCTCCTTTTATATCATTCCTCTAAGGAAGAAACCAAAATCAAAATGCTTTTACAATGAACGGTTGCAGTTACTAAAAGCAGTTAAATTTTAATCGATCTATTGTAAGTTCATTAAAAAATAATTATTTGAAAACAAATCAAAAGTTTAATCTTTTCTTTTCTTTTTAAATTAAATCTTATACTTCTTTTTGAGATATTTTCCCTTTCTTCCTGTGATATGTTTCTAAAAGTTTACATATATGATATACATATACAGGGTGATCAATTTAAAAGAATACCCGTTGTTGTTTTTCTTGTTACCCTTAAATATGACGGATGTGGCAACTATTCTAACACTGAACTATAATTGTTTGAACCTTGTTTAAGTGTGGGAAACAATTTCCAACACTGTTGGACACTGTTGGACTGTTACAGTCCAAACACTGTTGGACTGTTACAACTTTATTTGTGAGGTAAAACAGAAATGGAGACGCACAATGTTATTTAATCCTGTGATAATTTTATTTATGAAAAACAAAATTTAATTCAAATTTTTTACATAAACATTCCTACATTACATTTACATTATCATTATCATTTTTACATTATCATTTCATAGGCTTTTCCAGAGAAATCGTGCAAACATCGATGAATTAAAACAGATCATAACTGAAGAAATCTCGTCAATAACACCAATAATGCTGCGAAGTATGTCAAAAACCTGGTTCGACGTGTTCATGTTCGCATTCAAAAGGGTGGCTAACATTTTGAACATTTTCTGTGAGGAATGATAATGTAAAAAAAATTGAATTAAATTATGTTTTTCAAAAATAAAATTATTACAGGATTAAATAAAATGTGCGTCTCCATTTCTGTTTTACCACCTCACAAATAAAGTTGTAACAGTCCAACAGTGTTAGAAATTGTCTCACAAATTTAAACAAGGTTTAAACAATAGAATAGTTGCCACATCCGTCAGATTTAAGGGTTATAAGAAAAACCCACGGGTACTCTTTTAAACTGGTCACCCTGTATAAATTATTTTCAAAATGTTATTCGAAAACTGTTAAGTTATTTATAGGAAAAATTAAAATCATTCACAAATTTTCATTTATTTTCTACGATTTATTTTAAAAGCAGAGAAAAATAACAACATTTATTTTTATAAACAAAACAAAGAGTACATGAAGATAAATTTTAAATTACTTGTAACATTAGGAGATAATTTTATTTTAATTTTTCGTCCATTCTATTAAAAAGAAAATAAAGCTATTTCAGGAATTTAAATGACATGACATTCAGCAAAATTAAATTAATTTATGATAACAATATAAATAATATATTATTTTTATAGCCTATAAAAAATAAATATAATTGAGCATTTCCCATTAAAAAGAAAAATGTAAATTTAATACTAAAATATTTTAGTCAGCGTTAATATTTTGATATATATTTTTATTCCACTAACAAATGATTGAAAATTATATTTTTATGCAATAAAATTAAATAAATTTCTTATTTTTAATGGAATTGTAAAATAAATTTTAGTATTTTCTTCACCTTTTCGCCTTTTTACGGCAATTAGATTTTATTTATACGTGAGAACATATTTTAAAATTTAATAATAATTTTTTTTTATGTCTTTCTTTATTTCAAAATAAAAGTCAAGTTGAAAAAATGCTAATAATATATGTATAGATTTTTACATATTTTCCGAAGAGAATAATTTTTAGCTTATTTAATGGGAAAATTGATTTGAAACAACTGAAAAATAAAGTAAGTGAAAGTTTTTTTTTTTTCCTTTTCTTTTTCAATCTCTAAATTTTAAATTCTAAAACTACTTATTTAAAAAAGAATGAAATCTAATTTTGTAAATTATAAAAATCAGTGTGTGCCAAATAATTTCTCAAATTATGTGTAAGATTCAGCTGTAATAGTTTTATATATAAAAAAAAAAAATAGCATTTTTCAACTAATTTAAAAAATAAATTAACTTTCTTATTCTAAATTATTAAGAAATAATGTGAAAAAATAAATTGATTGTAGTGTTTTTTTTTTTTTTTTTTTTTTCTATGGTTAAAAAAATAATAATTAAAATTAAAAATTAAACAAATATTTGTATAAAACAAAGATTTTAACTAAATAAATTTTAGAATAAACTTTGAGAAAAAATTAATTCATCTTATATGTTTTAAATAAAAATGCTCATTAAGTTTAATGATAAAATAACGAAAAAAAAAATTACAATTTATTTTTTCATGATAATGATTAAAACTAAATTTTACATGATTAGAAGAAAAAGACTATTTCGATTTTATAAGTAATAGATACAAAATTCTGTGCAAAACAGAATTTAGTTTTGTACGAGAGGACGTTTTTTAGTCTGTTCTTCTATACAAAATGCGTGAGGTAACTGTGTTGTGTTCCTTAGCAGTGGTGACTCGATCCATTTATTAAAATATCTTTGTTACAGCTTTAGCATAAAACAAATCTTGGACACTTTTCAATGTTTGTTGTCTTTTTGGCGATGAATTAAAATGGATATCTTAATTGCATAAGTAAAGACCTCGCCGAGAAACGTCCGAGCAACTTCGGTGCCAAATTTCAAATTTTGCCAAGAGGCTTCTATTCAAAAACTGCTATATGTTTGCACACGATTTTTACATATTGTGCAACTTCTTCCCCGTGAAGTAATTTGGAGCCCAGCTATGCTTCCAAACATGTTTTTGCTTCCTGCCTCCCCCCCCCCCCACCATCCCCAAGGAGGAAATAGAAGAATATTTCGCAAAAGTTACTATATATCATTTTAAGATGGGTACAGACCTAAATTTCCGTTAAGAGAGGAGATTCAATTAACTTACTTTCTGTACTATTAGAAAATGTTTATGAATTACAGATCCAACTCTTTCGCTTCTCTCCAAAGTGCATAATTTATTCCTCTTGCGTTTCGGTAAATACGGATTTAGTTCGAATACTGTTAAAATCTTCCATAAAGCTAGAAAATAAAGAATTATAAGTATCTATATGCACTTTGAAAGAAATTTTAAATAATAGTGTAATGTAATGTAATATGTAATATATATGTTGGTATTCTAAATGTGAAAAAATTTGTAAATTTCTTTTAAAAGTATACACTCTTAGAAATGAACTATTATAATGAAAAAATGAGCCTTTTCATATCTTTTTAAAAAGATTTTTTTCAAGAAATACACGGGAGCCGTTGCTTTCTCAAAAATGGGAATATTTATAAAAATAAATATAATTACTATGATTTAATTTTATGAAAGGCGTTACGAAAAAAGCTTTTATTTATTATTATTATTATTATTATTTTATAAATCCCTTGTATAATATACATTGTTGAAACAAACTTCTTAAAAATAATCAGAATCTTCTCATTTCTGACAAGTATCATTTCTTATTATAGCTCCGAGTAGCAACTTCTAACTTAAAAAAAAAAAAAAAATTCCTCATTTAACTATCCATTTCACCCTTGTTAATCATAGGAAATTGTTGTAAAAATATAAAAATTTCTAAATGAAAATAATGGTAGCCAAATATGCGGAACATTTTCACCCCTGAAAGAGCCGTCAAAGGCTATGTATATATATATATATATAAATATATATATACATTGGGTTTTCCTAAAACTTTGTATTTTCTATTTTATATCCATAACCATGTCTCTGTCAGTACATAAAAGAAAAAAAATGTGTACACTTCAGCGTATCTTAACAAAAAACTAAAAAATAATAAAAGACAATAAAAAAGGTGGCAGTTGTGTGGGCAGATATTTGACTACGGAGGATGGGTAGTGTTGTTTGGTTGGGTGGGATTGTGAAATTAAATTTTTAAAAAAATGGCAGAAGGCTTGTTGCATTTACTTTGTATTAATATGCAATCTTTCTTTTTCCATTAAATTTTCAGTTCCTTCATTGTTGAGTAGTCAACTATTATTAAAATTCTAATCAAACTATTAAACAAAGTAATCAATAAGTTTCATTGTTGCTTCATAGTTTATTATTCTTTATCTGCTATGAAACTTTGCTTTTTTTAATCCATATGACTCCTATTCTGGTCTTGGCAGGCAGGGGGAGTGTTGCCGGCGTGGAACTAGTTTAACCCCACAAGCAAGTCACAAGTCTTTCCGCCTGCTTCCTTCCTTCCTTTCTTAAATTATTGTTTCATAAATTTCGTTTAAGTTTTTCTGTTAAGATTTAGTTGAGTTAGTTCATTGTTTTGTTTGTTTTGCAGGCTGTTAATTAATAAATTTGGTTTCTTTAAATATGTGTATTTCATAACCTGATGAATTTTTATTTTCACCTTTCTGAGCTTCTCCTACATTTTTTTTACCATTCTTATTGATTTTTGTGGTTTCAGTGATATTGTATCTGCTGCTTGGCTTTTCTACGATTAATAAATCATTATATATATATAAATATATATATACTAATGGCCATTAAAATTGCTACGCCAAGAAGGAATGATAATAACGGAATGAAATTTGTTGGACACGTACATTATAGTAGGAAAAACAATTGATTAAAATTTCAGGAAATTTGGAGTAATATGTACTGAGAAAACAGTACATATTACAACAAATTTCATTCCGTTATTATCATTCCTTCTTGGTGTAGCAATTTTAATGGCCAGTAGTGTATATAATCTCAGGTTCAATAATTTACCAAAAACAATTTGCTCAACGTTGTCATTTACAGCAGGCCTGTCCAACCCAAAACTCTTGGCGGGCCTCATTGGAAATATATTTGCACAGCCGGGCCAGGCCGCATTGTATAAATGCAATGAACCGTATACATGTAGTAATTCTTTTTCCGGTGGGCTGTTGAGGATTTAAAGCAGAAAGTATGTATATTAAATATATTTTTATTCATAAAATAACTATAAAACAGTCAAAACATATAATTATATATTGATAAGTATAATAGTAAGAATCAGTTATTGGTCTGATAATATTTTATTAACATCAATGATATTTATTTCTTTTGCTACCTTAATCGGTATTTTCATTAAAAAAGACAGAAAGAATTTATTAATTTTAGATGTTTTAACCAAAGGTGTCAAATTAGAAATTTCCTCAGTTTTGTCGTGAGCCGCAGAATCTTACACGGCGGACCACAGGTTGGCCAGCCCTGATTTACAGAACACTTATGGAATTGAAGCACTGTTAAAATACGTGTATGATTAGTTCAGAAACGCAAATATTTATTTCAGCGATTCTTTTATAATATTAAATTAACAATCTCAATTAAACATAGTTCACTATATGCACTAAGTTGTTAATCATTTCATGAATCATTAACAGATCTATTCATATTATAATAACAATGAAGTAGTACTTTTAATATAAGTAGATAAAATTATTCACGTATTTTGAAGTGATTTTGCCTTAATCTGTAAATTAAAGTTTATTTCTTTTTTTGGCATCCTTTTGGAATACGATTTAATTATCGACTGATTAATTTAACTCGGATTATTATCACAATTACGCCTGTTTCAAAGGAGATATTTTATCACTTTACCTAAAGATTCTGCACTGAATTACATTTTATCAGGATAAGGCTACCAGCGAACCAAGCATCATTTCAGGGAACTACTTGCACTCAACAAGGCAGATCTTTGAAAGTGAAAGTAAAATTATTACGGCAGTAACTCGAAAGGTTATGGCATAGATTCGGGGCAACATCCCGTAGCTAGACCACAACATGAGGAATCAGAAATTTACTGATTAGACCAGACAAAAGTACCTGACCAAAGAATATCATGAGACACTTAATATAATTATATAAGATCCAATATTTAAAAAAAAAAAAAAATCTGTCTTTTTGAACTGTCTAGAAGATGCAAAATAAGAAGATGTAAATAAGGAAGTTAATTATTCGCCAAAGTTGTCCATTTGTCCCGGAAATCACACATACATCGCCTCTCCACATACATATATACACAAAAAAAAAAATCTGTAACTAACATCTAAAATCTAAATTGTGGCTCCAGTAAAAATAGTTGAGTGTCATTTTTATATATTCTAGTCCCCTTTGAGAACGAGTTCTAGAAACCACTATTAGAATTCTAGAGTGCTTGCCTATATTATCAAGAAAGAGAAAGTAAGAGAACCTTGAAAGAGAAAGTAAAATCATTACGACAGTAACCTGAAAGGTTACGGCCATGGAAATTATTGCATATGTTATGGCATAGATTCGGGGCTACATCCCGTAGCTCTTTGGACCACAACATCAAGATATCAGATATATAATATGGCGTTTCTGACTTTGGCGTTTCTGACGTAGTCGTTTATTCGAGTTTTAATATATCAGATATATACTGATTAGGCAAGACAAATTGTACCTGATCAAAGAATATCATGAGACATTTGCTTTACCGACAGATTTGAATATAAGATCCAATTAAAAAAAAACTGTCTATTTGAACTATCTAGTAGATGTGTTAGTAAATAGGAAAGTTAATTATTCTTCACAATTGTCGATTTGTCGCGGAAATCACAGATGCATCGCCTCTCCACATAGACATGTAGAACTCATAGGGTTAATTTTCCGTTTATGTGGAAGAATAACCTTATTGGACAACCTGTAAATAAGCTTGCACAGTTCGTTTGAACATGCTAGGTTCTACACTGTTAAAAATTTGGTGTTAGTTTGAACCGAAACTTGGTACTGAAGTAGATGCAACCATCCGATGTTTTAACCTTTTACCATGATTTGGTAATTTTATGTTGAACCAGATATTGTATTATATATATATATATATATATATAATCAACATTCGGCCGAGACGAAGACCTATGTGAATTCCTTCTTGTCTCAAGTCTAACACTCTGGCACTGGGTTACGCTTTCTTGCTCGCTAATTCTGTTTCGTTATTATTGTTAAAAGCAGCTAAATTTTATAGGGTCTTATCTTGACCCATGGGTGAGTTGTTGCACAAAATTTGCACTTTACCTTATGTTTTCGACCACGCTTTGTAATTTAGCATGGTTTGATTTCAAAAAGAATTTTACTGATTCATACTTCCTGGACTGTATGATAAATTTTTCTCTCTTCTTCAATAGACATTCTTATAGTAACATCTGGTTAATGATCAATTGAATAAAGAACTCTTTCTTTTTTGTAATGAATGTTGGTTTTGAATGACATAATCACATGTGATCTCACTTCACAGATTTTTTTTCACTCTCCAGCTTATAGACGATTATTTTCAGCGCAGTAATGGCGCCATCTCCTGAATTCAAAGGGAATTACAATTACATGTAAGCTGAAATACTTCCCTTGTAAGTGGATGTATGGTAGCTCAAAGTTTTGGTACAACCGAAATTCAATCGCAAGAAGTAGAAAACTTAAAAGCGAGGTTGAACCAAAACTATGGTATTGATTATAAATTTACTCCATTTAGTGGTTCAAGTTTGAACTGAAATTTTTAACAGTGTACAAGTGAATCAAGCAGCATTTCAGGAAGCTACCTGTACTCAACGAAGTAAATCCTTGAAAAAGGAAGTAAAATCATTACGACAGTAACCTGAAAGGTTATGCCATAGATTCGGGGCAACATCCGGTAGCTCTTTAGACCACAGCATCAGAATATCAGAAAATTACCGATTAGACAGGACAAAAGTACCTGATCAAAGAATGTCATGAGACATTTGCTGTATAAGATACAATACTTAAAAAAAAAAAAAAAAAAAAAAAGTATATTTGAATTGTTCAGTAAATAGGAAAAATAATTGCTTAGTAAATAGGAAAATTAATTACATGTCACAGTTGCCGATTTGTCCCGGAAATCACAGAGACATCACCTCTCCACTTACATATATACACTGAAAAAAAAATCTGTAACTGACATATCTACAATCTAAATCGTGGTTCTAGTAAAAATAGTTGAGTGTTACTTTTATAAATTCTAGTCCCCCTTTGAGAGCGAGTTCCAGAATCCCTATTAGAATTCTAGAGTGATTGCCTATATTATCCAGGTCAAACTTCTTTTAAAAATCTCTGTAAATAAATGCAAATACAAGAGGCAAGTTTTAGCAACTATAATCTTGATTTATAACCCAATTCTAGAAAATCAAGTAAGAATTCCTCGAAATGCAAAAGATTCATAACATTCAGAATACTCAGAAGATTGTTTCACCATCTAAAAAATTATAGACTAGAAATTCTCGATCATTTCGTCTATTCAGCTTATTGCGTGTTTTATATGCATAGCTCGGAAATCTATATTTTTAGTTTAGGAATTTAGAAACTAACCACCTTTTCGCTCTAGATGAAAGCGGTATATCTTTTTTTTCTCAGTGTAGAACTCATAGGGTTAATTTTCCGTTGATGTCGAATAATAAACTTATTGGCCAACCTGTAAAGCTTGCCCAGTCCGTTTGATCATGCTAGATTCTATACTTACATGTGAAAGTAAGAATTGAGATAATGCCCAAATAGAATGAAAGTACTGTTGTTTGTTTGTGTCTTAGGAAGACACAAAAATGCTCTTGTTAGACTTGAACAAGACAGCGTTACGCCTCCCATCATTGTGGTCAACTGGTGATATTGGCTACCTGAATAGACCAACACAGTCTGCTTTAAAATTTCCAGATTTTAAATTTATCTGCATGGCTTAAAGAAGGTATAATTATAACATAGATATCATATTTCTTCAATAATCATGATGTAAACCTAATAAAAATACTAGATTGTTCAAACTATTCTAAAAAATCGTAACATTTTTAACGCTAATAAAAGTATCTGCAACATATTATTTAGAATAATAAAAATGTCCTAGAAAAAACTTACAATTTGTCTTTATTCAATAATCTTTTTTTTTTTCATATGATGCTTTATCTAAAAAGGAATCACCAGAAATAAAATAACATTTTTTCTTCCATCAAAATTTCTATTGTTGAAATTTTTTTGACTAAAATGTTTTGAATTACCTGAGGGAAATGAAACATTTTTGAAAGGATTTGTTCTTGAATGTTTTATAAAAGGTTTTTTCATTGAATATTTTTTTTACAAAAGATTTTAAATAAAATAATAAGCATTTCTGAATTTGTCTTTAACATAGCTTTTTAGCACAGAAAAAAAAAAAAAAAAAAAAAAAACATTAATGAAAATGAATGGAACATTTTAATACAACGTATTCCAAATGTTGATATTTTGATACATAATACAATTGTTTTATTTATTTATCTATTTTTAAGCAGCAAAAATTTGAAGTTTTTGTATACATTCAAAAACATTTCACAAAACAAACTATTAATTTTTACATCTCTAATTATTTCACTTTTTTGCGTACCGCATTTTTATGAACTGGTGTTCAACGTAAGCAAATCTATAAAGAGTAATAACAAATAGAAATTCTTTATGCAAATATCTTGAATTTTCTAAACATAAAACAATTGTTTCGGGTCGAAATAAATACGCATTATGCTTCCTTAAGTTAAAAAATGTAGAAACAAGTGCAGTATGTGAACAACTCGATCCGAAACAACTGTTGCGTATTTTTAAATTTTAGGGAATTTTGTTAACAAAGATTTTACTCATCATTATGCAACACTAATATTATTTGGTACATATTTCTGCTATCTAAATATTGTAAATCATAATTCAGTAATAATAATAAACACTTATGAATATAGGAACTTATTTAAAAAACAATATGTGTGCGTATGCGTAATGCATACAGAAAAATCTGATGTGGGCACCACATGACTTCCTCATACACCTTTAGAAATATATACATAATATTCAAAATCACTGTCATTGGACCCGAGACAGATGGCTAAAAATATTTAAAAAATGCATTATCACCGTGTTCTGAGCTTTTCTGATAGTTTCAAATGTCTAGCTAGTCGGGAAGTTAGTTAAAAATTGATTGAAAAATTTGTACTGGTAACGCTAACGAAGGCAGCAGAGACCTGAAACAGTTGGCTAAAAGTATTTAAAAAATGCATTTTTACCGTGATCTGAACTATTCTGAAAGTTTCAAATGTCTAGCTAATCGGAAGTTAATTAAATAAATTTTCTGTTGAACCATATAAATGCTCCCGAAGGCAGCAGTGACTCGAAACAATTTGCTAAAAATATTTTAAAAATGCATTGTCACTGTGTTCTGAGCGTTTCTGAAAGTTTCAAATGTCTAGCTAGTCCGGAACTTAGTAAAAAATCGATTGCAAGATTTGTACAGGTAACGCTGCCGAAGGCAGCAGAGATCCGAAACAGTTGACTAAAAGTATTTAAAAAATCCATTTTGACCGTGTTCTGAACTATTCTGAAAGTTTTAAATGTCTAGCTAGTTGGGAGGTTAGTTAAATAATTTTTTTGTTGAATCATATAAACGCTGCTGAAGGCAGCAGGTATCCGAAACAGTTGGCTAAAAATATTTAAAAAATGCATTGTCAACGTGTTCAGAGCTTTTCTGAAAGTTGCAAATGTATAGCTAGTCTAGAAGTCTGTTAAAAATCGATCTCAAGATTTGTACTGGTAACACTGCAGAAGGCAGCAGGGACCCGAAACAGTTCTCTAAAAGTATTTAAAAAATGCATTTTTACCGTGTTCTGAACCACTCTGAAAGTTTCAAATGTCTAGCTGGTCGGAAAGTTAGTTAAATAAATTTTCTGTTGAATCATATAAACACTGCTGAAGGAAGCAGGTATCCGAAACAGTTAACTAAAAATAATAATTAAAAAGAATGCATTGTCAACGTGTTCTGAGCTTTTCTGAAAGTTTCAAGTGTCTAGTTAGTCGGGAAGTCAGTTAAAAATCGATTGCAAGATTTGTCCAAACCGTTTTTGAGTTATTACCGTTTTTTGATACATTATGGCCACAACCTTTGTATTTTTGGTCATTATGAACCTTATTTTCCTAAATATCTCTAAAACGGAAAATCATACAAAGTGCAAAAAGGGAGGTGCACAATTAGATGTTAAAACAAACCTATGTACCAATTCGCAACTTTCTACGTCCAACCGTTTTTGAGTTATGCGACATACGCACACACACACAGACACACATACATACAGACGTCTCGAAAAGTCGTGTAAAGTCGCTTATATCTCTAAAACGAGAGCTCGTGTTAAGACGACACTTGCAGGTGTACAACTAGACATCATGAAAGTCACACGTTTAAATTGGGAACATTCAGTGATCATTCGTTTTCGAGCAATGTGAAATACAAAATCTATTTCGCAAATCAGGATTACTATACTTTCTTATACTTTGTATAAGGAAGTAAAAAGAAAAAAAAATTATGTCGTAGGACACATTACAATAAACAGACACAATCTGCTTTGTTAGGCATATATGAAAGCCAGTACGCCAGCACAGTACACTTTAGACTTCCAAATTTTACATTTACCCGCAGGGCTGAAAGAACATATATGTCTAACACAGATATTCTGTTATATTTCTTCAATAATCATGATGTAAATCTAATAAAAATACTAGATCGTCAAAACAATTTAAATTAATGTTGTAAAAAATAAATCATAAAAATTTGAACACTAATAAAAGTATATGCATTGTATTATTTAGAATATTAAAAAATCCCAGAAAAACTTAGAGTTTATTTTTAACTTTTTTTTTTTTTTTTTTCATTCTTTATCTAAGAAAGGAATCACCAGAAATAAAATAACAGTTTTACTTCCATGAAAATTTCTATTGTTAAATTTTTTTGGCTGAGGTATTTTGAATTACCTGAGGGAATTGAAATTTTTTTTTTAAAAGGACTTGTTTTTGGATGTTTTAGAAAAGATTTTTTCATTGAAGATTTTTTTTACAAAAGATCTTAGAAATAAAATAATAAGCATTTCGAAATTTTGTCGTTACCCAAACATTTTTAGCACAGAAGGAAAAAAAAACGAAATGGTAATGGAACTGAATAATTCATGTATGATGTAATACAATATATTTCAAAGGTTGATTATTTATATATAATAGAGTTGCTTTGTTCATTCACTTCTTTATTTATTTTTAACCACCAAAAATTTGAAGTTTATGTATATATTCCTAAACATTCTCAGAACAAACTAGTAAACTTTGCATCTTTAATTATTTCACATATTCGCTTATCTTATCGCATTGTTTTGAACTGGAGTTCAACGTAAAGAAGTCTATAAAGAATAATAACAGGTAAAATCTCTTTCAGCAAATACCATAAGCTTCGCAAACACACAACAATTGTTTCAGGCCTAAATAAACATTACGCTTCCTTACTTGAAAAAAAAAAGTAGGAACAAGTGCAGTATGTGAACAAATCGATCAAAGACAACTGTTTTTTTTTTATGGTGTTTTGTTTACAAAGTTTTACTCATCCTTATGTAACACTGATATTATTTGTTACAAATTTTTCCAATCTAAACATAATAAATCATTGGTTAAAACGAATCTATCGTGAAAACATTATCAGCTTCCTCCCTGCTTCGTTTCCTCCTGCAAATTCCCCCTCTACTCCAATGAAAATGAAAAATTCACTTATTAATAAAAACAGTTATATTTCTATGCCATATTTTGGTTTTCCTTCAGAATTTATTTCTAAATTACTTAAACAACATAATATTTATACTGCTTTCCGGCCAATTAAACAATTAAAAAACGTCCTTTTCAACTTTAAACCCATAACCCCTTCTCTGGATTTAACTGGTGTAATATATTTAATTCCTTGTAAAAATTGCAAATCTGTTTATATAGGTGAAACTGGCCGTACAGCAAAAATTAGACTACAAGAACACAGTTGATCTTTTAAAAATTGCAACCAAAATTCTAAAATTGTAATCCATTCAATAGAAACCGATCATATTCCTGACTTCGATAATATAAAAATTTTAAATTCTGGTGTTCATAATTATAAATCGCGTATTTTCCTTGAGAGCTGGCACACTGCGAAGCATCTCCACACTATCAATGAAGCATGCGCACTGGCTCCTCAATATTCTGTACTCCTTTAAATTCCTTGGGTGTTCATGTCCTGTTTGCATATTGTGTTGTAATTACTGATGAGGAAACCCGGACGGGTTTCGAAACGTCTGATTTTAATTGTTTTTATATGTAATTTTTGTTTTTTAAATGTATTTTAACTTAAAAATTTTTTGTCTCATAAATAAAACGTGTTTGCTTTTAATAATAAATCATAATTCAATAATAATAATAATAATAATAAATACTTATGGAGAGAGGAACATATTTAAAACAGTGTGTGTTTGTTCATTACGTAATCAAAACAGGGTCATTCAAAAGAAATTTTAAGTGGTAGGACACATTACAATAAATATGTTGTACATCAAAACACAAAGACACAATTTACTTTGTTAGACATATATGCAAGGTTTTTCACTCCGAGTAAAGCTAAAAATTTCGCCGATAACTTTAACAATATATAATATAGAAATTATTATTCGTTTATTTTTTATTTTATTTTATTTTTTTTTTTTTTTAAGTAGGATTACATCACAGAAGTGATGTAATCCTACTACTCATATTATGAAATTAATTTTCTCTCTAAAAGATAGGCAAATTCTCTAAATAAGTAAAATTATAAATTAAATTATTTAATCTTAGACAACTATTTTAAATGTAACAATATAACTACTTTTAACCTACAAATAATAAATTTGCAATATACGTACTTTTTTTTATTTTTATATGTTCCCTTTCATATTTTTTTCAATGCAACTGAAATTAAATCTTTGATCGATTCCCAGTATAAATTTAACAATTCTTACGTAATGAATATTCTTTTCGCTCTGTAAATGATATTATTTTGACTCATTTCTTCCTTTTGTTTTGTGAATCCAGATAATAATTAGTTCGGCTTCTTTTAACCTTAGATCGAAATATAACGCATGTGCCGTGCCCTCTTGTAGTCTAATTGCGTTACATGATCCAGAAGAAATATTTGCTTAGCTGGTTATTTCCCAGGAACTTGGCGAAATCATGCTAACATTCACTATCAACGGCCACTGAAGTACGGGTAGCCTTTTTAAAAAATTACATAAGAATATTCGTAACGAATACCGCAACCACGCTCATCTTAAGCTTTGAACTTAGCCAGTGTAAAATTAAACGCCAAAAACAATGTCATTTTTCACTTCAGCTTTGTGCGATACACACGATCATGATCTAGATGAAGATGGTTTAGGACCTACGGCGGGATTGCTCCTGTTGTACTAGATTTGAAGGTTTAGGACCTTGTGCCCAGTGCTGTTCCCCCACTCCATACTCCACACTCCATATTGCTATCGTTTACATTCACTAATATTATGATGATCCATGGTCACGTTCCTTGGAAAATATTTCTGTTTAATAAAGGAACTCTCAAGGGAACAAAATGTGTCTCTGTGTTATTAAGAGCCTGGACTTTTTAATTACCTTAAAAAAAATTTTAAGTTTTACATCAATTTTTTTGTTTTAAACTATCGACATAAAGTGGTATTATTATCTTTACGACAGCAAATAATATTCATTACAACTTCGTTTTAAATATTTTTAGCAGCATGAGAAGTGCTAGGGGGAATCACCATCAGAGTCTAGATCAGTGGTCGCCAACCGGGTGTCCGCGATGAAATTTTGGAGGTTCGCAAAATGATCTTTACATTATTTGCATATTTCAATATTTTATTAGAAATTGTATTGATGTTAATTTTATATTCAGGATTTTCTGAACCTCTCAGACATACAATATTGCATGCTTCAGAATTTTCTGGATCAGAGAGGTAGATAAATGGAATAATATTTTATCACAAAAATTGTAAATATCAGGCATAACTATTGCTTTGAATTTTTTATATGTATTTCAATATGTATTTCAGTTCTAAATTTATCAGAATATTTCGATTCTTCAAAGATTTAAATGTGCCTCAAAAGTAAAATTTGTCATTGGACATTAATAATCTAATATGCATACTACACTTCTGCTCAAAAATTTATCAAGATTTGTAAACGATTAGTATTTTTCAATTTAAATATTTATCTCTCGATGAAATGTTTTCAAACATTGGGTATTTAAAGAACTGTGTCTCTCTCATGTTTTTCAGTGAAGATTTTTTTAAGATAACATTTGGAGGGCCGGTAACAAATTGAACAAAATCAAGAATGTTTGTGATCACCCTGTCTCATTAAATGAACGAAATGCTCTGTAACTTTAAAATATGTTTATATAGACCCAGTACAATTTGTCGATGAATTTGTGTGACGGTACCATGTTAAGTAACGGAGATATAAGCATTTATTTAAAACTTTAAAAAAAAAAAAAAAAAAAAAAAAAAAAGCACGTCTTTTATTTATAATATACAGAGTTTAAAACGAAAATTATTCTCACTTTCAGATAAATTAAAAATGGTTATAGTTCCTGAGATATTCGGTTGATATCAGCCGACAAGCCGCCTTGCTATCACTCTCTTTTTGCGATTTCCAGATAGCTATATTTTAGCATCTATTGGTTAAAAATGCACAAAACTGTATACGTAAATAATTGTTTATTATGAGAAGTTATGCTGATTTAAAAATGTTGTGCTTCTTAACTGGTAAGTGAAGCTGTTATATAGAATTATATAGAGGAAAGTTTTGCAGTGTATATACAACATGCTAGTTTTTGTATTTGCATATGAATGAATAGAGAAGCATCTTTATTTTTAATTTCTTTCTTTATCTCTTTCTTTTTCTCTATGAGAGTTAATCGGATATACTCAATGAAACAAAAAAAATAAAAGTAATAATAATAATCATTCATGCCCTTTCAAGGGAAAATAGCTTTTATTCTCGAAAATAAAGTTTATTTTATTTTATTTCATTTTTCTCATTTTTTACAGTAAAAAAGCTAAAATAAAACTATATTATTATTATTTTTTTTTTAACTGCTATTAAATTCTGAACGATATTAAAATAAATTAAAGCTTTTTATGTTAAAGACATAAAAGCAATTTTGCTACAATAGTTTTAGTCAGAAACTCTTTCAAATTAATTTTAAAATATTAGAAAAATAAATTAAATTCCCAATTCCAAAGTATTAACAAATTTATGTGAAAGAAAAAAAAAACCTTTTGTCAGTTTTCATTTATTTACTTCTTAATATTTAATTTCAAAAAAAAATAAATTGGATTTTCTTCTTTTTTTTTTTTTTATGTTCATTTGCATAAAACAAAAAAGTACAATTAACTGAATTTTAAATTACAACTATTTTAATTTATTTTCCTTTGTTTTAAAAAAAAAAAAAAAAAAAAAAAGAACTCTGAAAGTTAAATGATAAGACAATAAATGAAACAGAATTTATTTGTGGTAATAATTATATTGTACATGAATATATATATATATATATATATATATATATATATATATAAAAGAAGAAGAAGAAGGGGCAAATTTAATATAAAAAGATTTTACATTTACATACATACTCATACGCACACTGATATACATTTACACTGGCATACATATACACAGAGACATATAGGCATTATTCAAAAAATGACCAATCACGTTCACATCACTTAAATGTATAAAACTGTCAAAAATATTATTCTGATGATTTCTTCTTTCAAATATATAAAAAAGTAAAAAAAAAAAAAAATAATAATAATATTTTTTTCCCTCCTCTGTTTTTAGTTTTGAATTGTAGAATTTTAGCTTATTTTGAAAGAAATTTCACACAAATAAATTAAAAAAAATTATTGTATATCTATATTATAAATATTTTCAATTAAATATCGTGCATTCCTTTTTAATTTGCCTCGTTCTGTTTAGATGTATTGGGCAATGAAATTTGTAATTTTGTGGCTATATGCTTATATACTTGCAGAAATACACCTAATTTTGAATACTGTGTTCAGTCAATGCACCCAGACGACGTATTCGGTATAATATGTATACATTTTTTGAATTTTGCTTATCTTTTTTTCTTTTTAATTAAATCTTCCTTTTTTTTTCATGCGATATTTTTCATTGATACCTGTAAAATGTTTGAGAATGTTTTCATATTATATATATATATATATATATATATGTGTGTGTGTGTGTGTGTGTGTGTATATATATATAATGTAAATAAATACAACCAGACAGATAATCAACCCCAAAACCCAAAAAGCTTAGAGAGGAGACCCCTCAAATTCATGGTGGAGAAAAGCTGTAAGATGTTTCAAGACCTACTAGCAAAAACTGAAAATAGCTTGGTTCTCTTACAACTTAACAAAAGAGAAAAAAAAATTCATTACCCACAGCAGCTCGAAATTTTGAATGAAAAATTAATTAATACAAAGGGAAAATTAACAAAATTACACAAAATTACACTAACAAAATTACACTATATGAAAATATATATATAAAGACTTGTAAAAAGATTGTGAAAAATACTTGCCAAAAACGAAAAAAATTAAATGATCATTAAACACCAAGACATCTAAAATGAAAACATTTATGTAATTTTAGGTTATAGATAACAATGAAAATATAAGAAGGATAGCCATTCGACCTTTCTGCTTCGGACAAGAACCAAAATAACTTAATAAATAAATGAAAAAAGGTAACGATAATTACTAATAATTTTTTAAAAAGAAATGAAAAAATTAAATAGTACTATTTTTAACAAAGTTGAGAAAAGAACCATAATACTCAGTGAATTATAAACCCCAACATCCCGTAAAAAAATGATATCCAATCTATAAAGTACTTTAACAAGAAGAAGCTGAATTAAAAATAGAATATGAAATTACATTTTGATTATAATCAAGGATGTTCATCCAGATCGTGCGTTAACAAACTGGAACAATAAAAACTTATTAAAAATTTAAGCTGTGGAAAATTGCTCAAAGTGAAGAAATAAATCGTTTAGCTCGCACCATCGTCTTCAATAGAGCAACAGAATGCAAGGTTCTATTCAACTATTTTAAGAATAATAATACTATAAGGGCGACCTATCTTGCATGGAAAAATATAAATAAAGGATGAAGGTCCATAAGGGGGGTTTTTGGCCCTGAAATTGAGGAAAATATCAAATTTATCACAGGTATCAAATTTTTGCATTTAATTATTTTAGAAAATTTATATTTTAAATTCAGTCAATATTATTTATATTATTCCAGTGATTGTTTGCTCTCCAGGGGTCCAAAGATTCCCAATTTTGCATTTTTGACTAAAATCCTCCGATTTTTAGGGACTTGACCTACTTTTTTTATAAGAGCGCAAAGGAGTAACACTTTCTTATTGAAATATGTTACGAAATACACTACGACGTGAATTATACATAAAGATAAAAGTGTTGATCCACTGCGCTCATATAGAAAATTTTAAATTGAAAGAAAAACATCTTTGATTACAGTGAAAACACTGCGTGCACTACTAAGTGAAAATGTCTGTTAAGGGATAGTGTCATCAAAGAAAAAACTTGCAGTTTTGGATAAATGTTTGTATAGTTGTATTTTGGGCCTAAAACTTTTCAGGCGTGTAAGTCTAATAGCAACTGAGCTAAACGAAGTCAAAATTGAACTTTGTGAAAACTAGACGAGGCGTTTTAAACCCTCGACGATAGGTTTAATGCCCCAACCCTCCCTCCCGCTCCTCAATGCCTTTTTCTAGTCAATTTTGTCCTTTTATTCCCTCCGGTGGTTTCCTTCTCACTGGTTTAAGAGAGATGCTAATGATGAAACAGAATCTATCTAATCAAATTCCACTTAAATTTTACTTTTGTTACACTAAATATTCGTTACACTAAATATTCATTCCCGCTCCTCAATGCCTTTTTCTAGTCAATTTTGTCCTTTTATTCCCTCCGGTGGTTTCCTTCTCACTGGTTTAAGAGAGATGCTAATGATGAAACAGAATCTATCTAATCAAATTCCACTTAAATTTTACTTTTGTTACACTAAATATTCTTTAAAAAATGTTTAAATCTTTTTTATCTGTGCAATTTATATCTTAAACTATATTAACACTTTCAATGCAAAAAATCGAACCTGCGTTGGTTGTTTGGTTGTTGGATTAAAGCCGATTGACAACTTTAGGGTCCTAGACCTATGGGTGAAATGCCCTCTGTGGGAATCTTTCTAAGGAGTCCTAACCCGTATTTACATGAATTTCGGAGAAAACCACAGAAAACTCTGAACAGCTAGAACAAATATTACAAAGAGAAAATTACTTTAACCATTTGAAGGAAATACTTGAAAACAAAAGTGATATAAAAAAAAAAATTATAGGAATCTGACACTAAATTAAAATCTAATTAATTAAATAAAAAAAAATATGGGTTTATTAGATTTTAATAAACCCATATTTTTAAAATTTAATTAATTAATTAATTAATTTTATTATGTTACATACATATTGTTATTCTTACTACTATTCTTTTCGATGAATGCATAACCTATTTAATATGAAACCTCATATTAGATGACCGAAAACATAACGTTCACTGAAATTAATGTAGCCCTCAATGAAATACTGTATTACTCTGTACTTACGTATTCTAGAACATGTTCCAAGTTTAAATCCAGTGATTTCACCTTGAGATTATACGTGGTAATTTTAAGAATTTGTATCTTTGGGATGAAACTTGAATCTTATCTTTTCCAGAAAACTCTCTCGGGACTCGTGAATAAATGCAATAGCTTTTCTGTGGATGAACGAATATCCATTAAAAGTGCTATACCTAAACCTCTTACTCAATTATATTCTATAAAAGCACATGGGATTACGTTGGATAAACAGAAAATTTCTTTCTTTCTTCCTCAATTAATTTTTTTTTTTTTTTTTTTTTTTTACATTACTTTCATTATTTAGATTCCAAATGTGTATATACATTATATTTTATACGTACAAAATTAATGATTGTTTGATGAAAATGAGAGAAGAGAATAACATCTTGGAGTGGCTGAAGTACTGCAAATAAAAATTAGAAGGTTATGCAAAAATATATTTTGAAAATAATAATAAAAATAATAGTAATCATTACACTGTTAAAAATGGCTGCTTAAAAATGAGCTAAATTGTCTCAAAATAGCTCCGAAACAATATATACTTAAATTTGACAACTCATGTACTCACTTTTGAGTATATTGACATGCTCAAAAATGAAGTTGACCAATAAGAATCCCAATATCCCCATGTTTGACACGTCAATATACTCAATATAATTGAGTACATGGGTTTTCAAATTTAAGTATATATTGTTTCGGAGATATATTGAGACAATTTAGCTCATTTTTAAGAAACTATTTTTAACAGTATAGATTTTATATCACTCTATGAATAAAAACTAAAAAACTTTCCATTGAAATCTCTCTAAAACCTCGTTTCAGGTGATTATGTATAATTTATGACTTTAAGCTTTATCTAACTTATCTTTCCAGACCGTCGCTAATTGCCTACAACATAATATTAGAGCGACGTTAAACCCGATCCATCCTGAATATCTAAAACCTATCTCCTCATCTGCTGCTGGTTGTACTTTGCCACACAACACTGGCAGTCAGCGCAACTGTAGCCGATTATTATTATTATTATTATTATTATTATTTATTTATTTTTTTTTTTTTGGCAGTACGGTTTTCCGCTTACCTTGTATTTGCTTTGGGTTTTAACTTGATATCTTTTTAACAAAATGGTCATCTCGAAATTTTTGAGTAATTTCACATTTTTGGTTACCTTCTACGTCTTTTTGCATTCAGTGGTTGGTGAGGAGATAGCGAGACATACATATAATCAAAGTTTAATAGCATGATATAATTTGGGAACTAGCACCAGGCTCCCAAATGTCTAAGGAAAGAGGAATATATCTAGCGCAGTCAAAATCACATAGAAGTGAAAATGGCTTAGGTATGCGGCAGTGTACGGTACTATGCACAGAAAACTTAACAGAGAAAAATACCACATCATTGAATATGTGATTTATTAATCAATATGCATAGATAAGTTTTACACGAGGAAGAAAAAAAAAACTCATAATGAGTGAAAATATACTTTCATTTCAGTCTGGCGCCTTAACGGCCCTCTTCACTTACAGTCGCCTGAAGCCCGAGCCAATGTTATTCTATGGAGAAATTTTCTTTACAAATAACTTATTAACTAATGCATATTTTTTAATTCTGTTTTCACATTCAGAAAATTCCCAACTGTTAAATAGACGAACCTTTTTTAAAAATGTATTTTTTTAATTTTTAATATTTTATTTTGAAATTGCAAAATGAAAAAACTTCACACATTGAAAATTCGTATATTGCAGCTTCAAAATAAAATTTAAAAAATTTTAAAAATAATTTTTTAAAAAAGGTCCGTCAATTTAACAGCTGGAAATTTTCAGAATGTGAAAACAGAATTTAAAAATATGTATTATTTAATAAATTATTTGTAAAGAAAAATTTCCCATAGAATAACATTGGCTTCGGCTTCCGGCGGCGGTGAGTGAAGAGGGCCCTTAAACCGCTCGGCTATCATGACACAAAAGATTTCATATTGTTTCGAGTTTTGATAAAATCTCATATCTTCGGCGCATGGATTGGCCTATATATTCTCGAAAATCTCTGTGTGTCGGACGACTGAAGTAGCTACTGGATGCATGGGACAATTTCCTCGATATTATGAAAGGCAGAGTCATGCATCATTGACTTCATATAGCACTAGAAGGAATAGTCAATGCAAGAACGGTTCGGCGAGGTGGCCACGGCTCTTGCAACACCATCTATCTCATGCCCCGATTATTTCTGAACCACCTTGCCTATGTGATTTCTACTCTTTTAGTGTACTCTACTCAACCTGTTCTAAATATCTGGGAGTCTTGTACTGGGATACCTTCTTTTTCTCTGTCTCTCTCTCTCTCTCTCTGTGTGTGTGTTTGTTATAAGAACTGAAAATTATTGAAACAAGAGCAAAATCCAAACAAAACAGAAATAATACAAAATAAGGAGCAAAGGCCACCAAGCTTTAAGAACGGGTGGAGTGGGTTAAACCAGTTTCATGGGTGACCAAGTTATATTTAGATAGATAGGTATAATTCTAAAATAAAATATTCAGGAAATGTTTAGTTGCTACGGGCTATAATATAGTCATAATTTCAGCGAGATATTCATAAACCAAATAATAGTAATTTAACAAAGAAAAGGAATGATTCCATAGTTACAAAGAAAAAGTAAACAACCATGGTGAAAAAAGAAAAGAAAAAAGAAAGAAAAAAATGAAAAGAATTTATTCAAGAAAACTTTATGGAAATGAAGAAAATTAAAGTTGTTGAGATTGGGGTTAAGACGTCTGCGCTTAAAATTCGAGCCTAATTGAGCTTTTCACAGGGGTCTTTCAACGGGATCGACCGCATTCATGTTAGTTTGGTAGAAAACCATTGAAAAATCCCAGTAGCTACGCACACAAGAGTGACTTTGGTTCGAACTCGTCACCTTCTAGTTACCCAGAAAGTTTGGAATCAGAATTTCTCGACCACTGGTGGGGCCAGGAGAAAGTTAAGGTAAGAGGAGAGAATGAATAAATAGAGAGTGAAAAATGTCAAAACATGGAAGGAAAATTAAACTAACATAATCAATTTCAGGAAAATATTTATTTCTGCAAAAAATTTAAGGATTCCGTAAAATTTAAGTAAACTGAATTAAAGTAGTTTAATACATATTTCTACTAGAAAAAGTTTTATTAAAGTACATAGAAATTAAAACACTACTTTAAATTTATTATAGTTAAATTATTATCTAGTTTCATAAATGTCATCGATTTCTTTAACAAAAAGAAAAATCATATTTTTATTTTTAAAAATAAATAGGAAATAGGGGGAAAAAATAATAAGAAGAAAATATAAAAATTTGTGAACACGCACTTTTATCTCGCGCTATTTTGGGCACTGAAAAAAGAAAATACAGAAAAAATTAATTTTATGAACGTAATTAATTAGCAGCATAAGATAAAATATAAACCATCATTAATTTTAAAGTATCTAGGATTTCTTATAACAAATATTAAAAATTTAATAATAAAGTTTTTTTTTCTTTTATTCTTAACATTGTATTTATTTTATTTTATATATATATTTTTTTCCCTCTCTTTTCTTTCTTTCAAAGATATTTGCTTTTTTAAGTCTTTGCTTTTTCCCCTATATTTAAATGCTTATGCAATGTATGTAAAGTAAAAATTTTCATTCAAATAATTTCTTTTTAAACTTACACTTTTACGTAAAATGTACTTTTTATGGTAATGTTTTAAAATAAATGGACTTTTTATGAATTCCTTTAAAACAGAAAACAAAATAGCGAACTTTCATCATCACCTCAGTAATAATATTTTTAAAAAAATAGCGAATGAGCAAAATAATAGAATAACATGTTTTTATTGTGATTTATTATTATTATTTATTTCCTCTGGAATTATATTGCTAGTAATTTAATAAAACTTTAAATGCAAATAGTTGAATTATTTTCATTTGGAGAATTTTATAAATCATATTAAGTTTTTATACGATGTCTGCAAATAAAAAATAATAAAATAAATAATAAAACAAGTACGTAAAATCATGCTGTATGCATTGATAATTAACACTTTCCAAATGTACGTACTTTACGTTGAATAAGGTAACTTTGAATGTTCTTTGACTACGCTATCACATAACGGACAGACAGACGGACTAAAAGGAATACAGACAGACTAATTGAATTCAGAATCACTCTTAAATGTTTGTTTGAAAGTGTTAAAAGTGCTTAACGCAAAAGAAGACACAGCCCTTAGGTTCTATTTGCATCCTTTAATACTCCCTTACAAACTCCGTTACATCGACCGTAAGAATTGGTCGCGCGATGGTAAATACGTAATGTTAGGGTTTTTGTATTTTCTCGCATATTTGAAATAGCGTAAGGATATAATCATGTTTCTTTGATCAAAAGATATATAACAAGAATAATTGGCATAATTTTGATACCAGCCCGGCTTCATAACACGAAGCATTTCCGTTAAACGTTCATTAATAACCAACCATGCATAAGGATCTGAAAACAAATGATCGAATTCGGGCATGTTATACAAGGTATAAAATTTATCGTAGAAGATAAAATATCTTTAAAAAATTCTGACTAAAACCTCATGAGGCAAATTGAAAAATGGAAATGGTTACATTATCTCTAGAAAAATTATTGTTCGTTGCAAGTCGTCGTTATAAAAAATATTTTCTTGACCAAATAACTAAAAAAAAAAAAAAAAAAGTTTTGTTGTGGCGAAGATCTTTTTTAAAGGCAAAAATGAAACTAAAGTCTTGGTCACCAAATGTTTTCGAAATATAGTTGTTTTGTATTCTCTAAGTTTTGAAGCTTTCTGACCAGCTGAAATTTAGAACAATCCATGGGATGGATCAAAGCTCTTGGATTTTATTCAGAGACATATTCTGACATAAGACTATATATATAAAAATATTTTACTGCTAAAAAAAGTTTTATTAAGACAACATTGTTATCCAGCTATGATATGCAATCTGCAAAAAATAAAATTGTTATTGTATATAAATAATTGAATCACCATGTTTTATTAAAATAAAAAAAAATAAAAAATAAAAAAAAAAAGATATTTTTAAGGTTTTCTTTTCTTTTCTTTTCTTTTTTTTTTTTTTTTTTTTTTTTTTTTTGGTCTGTCAAAAACATTTAGACTTATTCTTTATGAATTCTGAGAAAGGTTTCGTGTTCATTTAATTTTTTGACAGACTGTATCTGATTATTGTCACATTCATATAAAACGTTATTTTAGCATATTAACAATAAATACCAATTTCTTTATCCTTTTTTGCAGTAGGAAATTATTTAAATGTGTTTTATAAAAATGTTTGTCCTAAAACTCAATTTGTTTGCATCTTTTTGGGTGTTGCCATTTCAAATAGGAGGCATTCCATAATGAACTTAAACAACATGTATAATATTAAATTCTGAAAATATGTACGGACGCTGGAGGTGGGCAGTCAGACAGATAGACAGATAGACAGTCGGACAGAGAGAAACACAAATCCATATCTTATTCATAATTGAAAATTGTTAGAAAATGTTAAAAATGCTTAATGTAAACGAAAATGGAATTCCAGCACATTTCCAATAATACTCCTTAAGGTAACTGGATATTTTTGTGTGACCCTGAAAACCTGAATACTTATACAATATTCTATTGAAAGCATTGTTTTGTGCACATGAATAACATATTTCAATTTCATTAAGATTTCTGCAAAATAATGTTATTTAAATTTGGTTTATAGAAATACCTCTTATAGAATGCAATGCTTTGGGGTATTCCTGCACACAAATCAGTGGTGGTATTTACTGCATTTTTAATAGGAAACATCCGACAGTGAACTTGAATAACATATATACGTTTTAAGAAATTCCATAAATATTTACAGGGTTAGAGCAGACAGATGGACAGACAGACAAACCGAAAAGTCATTAACACTTTTCAGCCTTGTTCGAAAGTGTTAAAAAAGACGATTTTTTGAAAGTTACCGAATTTTTATGAAATTCTTTTAACTTAGAAAATAAAATATGAATTCCAAATAACACCTCAATATAAGATTTTTTTTTTTTTTTTTTTTTAATAGCGAAATAGAGAAAATCTGAAATAAAATTATTATTAATATTATTAATATTCTCATTATTATTATTATTTGTTTTCTCTGCATTTATACTTATAGTCCCTTATCAACACATGTAATAGAATTAGTATAATTACGTTTATACATTTTTCAAATTGTAAAAATCATATTTAAGTTTTCATTTAAAGCCTGTAAAATAAAATTTTTTATATAATTCCTCTTTAAACAACTTCTTTCGTCTAAAATTTAGTTTTTTTTTTTTTTTTTTTTTTTTTTTTTTTTACACTATTTTGAAAGAAATCGAATTTTCGTAAGCTTTTCGGGCATAGAAAAAAAAAATCGGAAATTCTCAGTAGCACGATTTTTAAAGAAATGGTGAAATAGAGAGATAACACAGGCCTGCAAAATCATACTTATCTTTTATTATTATTATTATTATTTTATTTTATTTTATTTTATTTTGCACTGCGTTAAGTTTCTCTAATGTGTTATGATACGCTGAATTCAGAAATGCTTATCTTTTCTTCTTCTCACGCAAGAATTTTTCGCAAAGTAAGGTTGAAGATCAGAAAATGTCACACAGAGGTTGTAATAAATTCGAAATTATTTATTTATAAAATACATTAAAATAGGCTACCATTATCTTTTAAATATATTTCTTCACGTAGAAGATCCCATTACAGCTTTTCCTTGATGGTCTTAAGGAAGGGGGGGGGGGGATATTCTCTATGCAGCATCTAGCAAAATCTTCTAACATATTAACTCTCCATCGCCCGTGATGCCTTCTCTACATTTCTTTGATGTCTTGATAAAATAGCTATCTTTGTTCTTTACACACATCACCCAGATTTTCCGGAAATTAACTTAGACTGAAGTTGAAAAAGTTGAGCTTTAAGCTAAAAAAAACCGTTTTTTGTCAAAACTGTATGTGGTGGGATTTTTTGAATATATTTCCTTTAATCAGGATCGTAGAAAAACACATCGTCTTGAAGAAAAAAAATTCATCACAGGCCTGCGTAATGGAATAAAAATGAATCAGGTTTTATTGTTTGTTTTTCGTAAATTTTGTTAACAATATGTTGTTGATATTTTAAATAGAGTTAATTTAATTGTCTTTATGTGTATATGTATATACAGGGTGATTCAAAAGTCACAGAAAAAATAAAAAATATATTTTTCGAAAAGTATTCATCGTAGCTCTATGCTGTTTTCACTGAAATGCACATGAGATTTTTTTTTTTTTTTTTTTTTTTTTTTAGGCAACAAAAAAATTATTAGCAATTTAGTTTAAATTTTCTTCATCAGGTGGCGTTTTAACTGTAAAATTACCTTTTTACAGTGGCACAGTACATTCAACAACGTAACTACGACTATAAATGCTCAGTCTAACAGCCATCATTCATTAGAATGACCGTCAGACGTTGCGGTTATATATAGATAGTTACGGTTGTATATATCTGTACTGATAAGTATAAAGGATTTAAGTCCATATTCTTCATTTTTCAGGAGACGAAAAACAAAATTAAACTAACTAAAAACTAATCAGAAGAATCGATTAGGAAAAGGGGATTATGTTGATTTCCTTTATACCGTTCAGTGATTGTCAACCTTCATTTAATAAAGGGAGAAAATTGAATTAAATATTTTATACAAAAATTAATGCTAAATTTCTGACTTGAATCTTTTTTTACCAATGGATTTTCTCAAAGACTAAATGACATGGATTTAAATCCTTTATACCAATCGATAGAGAATTTTTTTCTGGGTCTGACTATGTACTTAACTCAAAATCGACATTTTTGGACTTAAATCCTTTATACTTATCAGTACAGATATATATAGATATGTATAGATAGTTGCGGTTATATATATATGTGTGTGTGTGTGTGTGTATATATATACAGAGTGGTTATAATTAAACTTCCCGTATAAACAGCATTCTACAGAGTGAACGGTGAACGGAATGCAACGAAATTTGGTAGATAGAATATACACGAGATGCGCTCACGGAATTTAAAAAAAAAAAAGCTTTAGTTCCAAAATGTCCACCAAAGGGCACATTTCTGGAAAAACATAAAAATTTAACACAATAAGCGACCAAAATGGAATACAGAAACAATATAAACAATCCAGAACAAGAATTATGAGTAATAAAACGTAAAACTGGGAAAAGCTGTCAGTTCTAGGGAAAAAGTGTCGAGATTTGCATGCTTGCGAAGAAGAGGAAGCTTTATGCAAAACAGGTATTACTTAATGTGGTTCGATGACAAGGTGATCAGAAACTAATCAATAAATGTTAATATTGTTTCTGTATTCTGTTTTGGTCGTTTATTGTGTTAAATTTAATGTTTTTCCAGAAAAGGTGCTCTCTGCTAGACATTTTGGAACTTTTTTTTTCAAAATTCTGTGAGCGCATCTCATGTATAGTCTATATACCAAATTTCGTTGCATTCCGTTCACCCGTTTGCGCTGTAAGATGCTGTTTATAGGGGAAGTTTAATTATGACCACCCTCTATAACAAAAAATCCCATGCTTTTCTGTACATTTTAGCGAAAACTGCATAAAGCTAGTCTCAGTACTTTTTGAGTAATATTTTTTTTTCTGCTACTTTTGGATCACCCGGTATATATATATATATATATATATATATATATACAGTCGACACCGGTTATAACGTACCTGGGATATAGCGTACTTTCGCTTATAACGTACTCAGATGCTTGGTCCCGAATGAAACCCTATATAATGTAATGGTTTACATCTTCGGCTATAACGGACAATGCAAAAGCCTTAATCTGGTTATAACGTACTTTTTAGACTGGAGCGAAAAGCCAAAATTGGATGTCAACCTTGTATTTCTGGTTTGGAAATCGGTATATTTTCTTGGATACCGTCTTTCGATGTCTCCTTTATCGCCTTATATCTCCTTTATACCTTTAAAACTTTATAGCGGTTCGTTGAATTCCATACTGACTATTCAGAGACTCTGAAAAGTTCCATTATAAATATTGAAAATGTAATTTTTTCTGTGTCATCTAATCAAAGAAAACAACGAAAAATAACAGATTAGTTTTCCAAATAAACATGTAAGTAGTAAATTTTTTTTTTTTTTTTTCTTATTTTATTTTGAGAAACTCATAAACTTTCTATTTAAAATCTCTATTATTGAGAGTGCTATTATGCACCTTTTTCTTTCGTTAGGCACTAAATTATATTGGAAATATTGCTTATAACGTACTTCGGTTATAACGTACCATATTTTCTGGTCCCCTGACAGTACGTTATAACCGGTGTCGACTGTATATACACATACATCAATATTTCTATTTCAGTTTTTTTTTTTTTTTTTTTTTTTTTTTTATAAAATGTATGTAAAGTAGAGGGGTTTTTTAACTCAAATAATTATTCAATTCCTACTATTAGCTCACACTCTCCCTATATCTTGTACAAATCTTGCAATCGATTTTTAACTAACTTCCGGACAAGTTAGAAATTTGAAACTTTCAGGATCGCTCAGAACCCGGTGACAACACAAAACTTCGAAGTCTGATTTTCGAATTTTCTATTAGTTTTCTTATAATTAATTAAAATATGAAAATAATAACATCCTAATAGCGTTAATATAGCCGTTAAAATATTAGCTATGATTTAATTATTGCCAAAAAAATTCACGAGTTCATTTTCGTTAGACATAAAAATAAATACATTTAATTCAACGTGAACATTAAAAAATTATAAAAAGTTAAATTATGCATCTCGCAAAAATTGACGTCATTATCACTTTAAAAATTTTATGCACATTCATAAGAGCTCTATGATTCATCAGAAAATTTAAAACATGGTATGTAAAAAGGTTTTTGTTATCTTATAATTATTTCTATTTCATTTTGCACGCGCGTTTTTTATATCCTAATTCAAAATTAAAAAAAAAAAAAAAAAAGAACTTTTTTGATAGTGTTTGTAAGTAGGAATTGACTTTAAAAATTTTTCTTTTATATTACTTGTTTTTTAAACAAACTCTTTAAAAAATTCATTAAAAATAGTAAGAAAGGAAGAAAGAAATCGGCAATGTTAAATCGCACACAAGTCCTATAATTTTTTAACGTATAGTGAAAGAGAAAGAGAAATTGTTTAAAAATAAATAGTTTTTTCTTTACTTTGTGTAACTTTAATAATACTTTACTAATATCTGAAATATAATTAATTTAATTCTTTAACACTTTTTTTTATTATTATTTTTTTATTTATTTTTTTATTTTTATTTTTTTTTTTTTTTTTTTTTTTGGTAATACCATTTGAGTTTTGTGTCTGTAAAATAGAAAAAATTTCGATCAAATAATTATTCTTTTAAACAAGTTCTTTGGGCTAAAATTTACTTAAAATTATATTTAGTAAATTTACTAACTTTATTAATTATAAGAAATTTACTATTTTACTTTAGTAAATTATAAGAAATTTACTAATATTATTTATTTATTTTTATTTTTAATCAAAATAGTTGAACAAAATTTCTTAATAGTAGATGCTTCAAAATTTAATTTCAAAAATGGAAAATGGTTACCATGGACTTATATATGTACTGATAAGTATAAAGGATTAATGTCCAAAAATGTCGATTTTGAGTTAAGTACATAGTCAGACTCAGAAAAAAATTCTCTATCGATTGGTATACAGGATTTAAATCCATGTCATTTAGTCTTTGAGAAAATCCATTGGTAAAAAAAGACTCAAGTTAGAAATTGAGCATTAATCTTTGGTATAAAATATTTAATTCAATTTTTTCCCTTTATTAAATGAAGATTGGCAATCACTGAATGGTATAAAGCTTATAAACCGCAACATAATCCCTTTTTTCCTAATCGATTCTGTTGATTAGTTTTTAGTAAGTTTAACTTTATTTTTCATCTCCTGAAAAATCAAGAATATGGACTTAAATCCTTTATACTTATCAGTACAGATATATAATTTCAAAATGTATTCCCCGTCCCCCTCCCTAAAAAAAAAATAAGTAAAATGCAAAGAAGGTTTTCTACGAAACGTAATAAAAATATATACTGTTTTAGTTACTGACACCTTGATACTGGCGCGCATAAGCAATGGATTAGGTAAATAAAAAAAATGTGTTATTAGGTAATAAATAAAATCTGTATGAATGAAGACCATAAATTGCAAGAATCCCACAAGAATTGTTTCGTGGGAAAATAATATCATGACCCTTCATCAGGCTAGTAAAAGTAATCGGGAATGCATTATCAAAGAAGCAACGCGCAAAACCGAAACAAGCGATGAGATTAAATAAATAAAAAGAATTTTTAATAAATACTCATATTAATAAATAAATACTAGTTCTTAATAAATGCTGGACTAGTATTTATTAAGGATTATTTGTGTTTATTTATTTGCTCATCTGGTGGCCGAATCGTTAGCTCACTGGCCTTCAGTTGCCTGATGCTAAGTTCAAATCTCATTTTTTTTTTCAAGGTGTATGTTCGTAATGGTTTAGAATCCACTTTAAGACACAGATTCTGGTCTATTTAGCACTAGAGTATAAAAAATGAGCGTTGGATGACAAAGTAAAACAATTTTTTTTTTTTAACTTGTTGCTTGCTTCGGTTTTGTGCGTTACCGCTTTGGTGCTGCGGCCATGCCCATTTCTTTCAACTGATGAAAGGTTGTGCTAAAAATTCGAACCAAAACGATTGTTGCAAGTTTTTGCAATTTATGATGATCGTTTCTTTTTTCTTTCTTTCTTTCTTTTTTTTTTTTTTTTTTTTTTTAACTTCCTGTTACCCATAAGATAGAGAAAGTATTGTTTTTAGTCAAATTTTCGAAATTGAGTTCTTGTTATATTTACACGTTTTCAGGTCCCCTGAATCAGAAAATCAGGTATTTAGTGTGTGTATGTGTATCTATCTGTTACCAGCATATCTCAAGAACAAATAGTAGCAGAAAATTCATATTCGGTATCCTAAATGTGTATCATGTAGGGATGCTACACCAAACTTTTCGTTGAGATCAAGCAAATGCTTCGTGTACAGAGACATCCAAGAGAATTCAAATACATTATGTCCATGGGGAAAATGCTGGTAAGTACAGTGTAATATCTATAGGCTGATTTAAACTTAACTTTGGGCTGCTTTTATACCAGCCTAAAAACCTATGCATGTTAAAATTGCGTGACTGTATTATTATTATTATTTTATTATTATTATTTTTTTTTTCAATTTATATTTTAATTTAGTTTAATTTTATTTTATTTATTAAAGATATGAAAAAGAATTCTTAGTTCCATTAAACAAGAATTGTTCTATATATCTGGTTAAATAAGTAGAGTAGGACACAGGTGTTTGTTTAAATATGTTTATTTTAATATGTTGTATTACTCCTTAAAATTTTAAATGCAAATACTTAAATATTTTTCCCGTATTTATACAAAGCCTTTAAAAATAACAATCACTGCATACGCGCTTTATTTTCTTTTTTTAAACTTATTGATAAAATATAGATAATAATATCCGTGTTTTTTCTCCCTAAACATAAAACATATTTATTTAAATGCGAGTGGCCATAAATGGTGTCTTGTTTAAAGACCCGAGAAAATTCGTTCAGATAAATTGATGTACCCAAGCGTGAAAAAATTAAATTTTATTCATTTTGAGATATAAAATTGCTTTAGCACAATTTTCTTGAATCTGAATAAATAATTTGACATGTTCTCATTTGAATATAAATATGCGATAAATTTTCCATGGAATGAATAAATAATTTGGTGAATTTCTCGTATGAATAAAAATAGCTCTGTAAATTTAACTGGAGTGAAAAAATTTTCTTTCAAAATGAATTTTAAACGAGATTTATTTTTAAAGAAAACTTGAATGAAATATAAAAAGATTTGCCTAAAAATGAATATTTGACAAGAGCAGTTCTGGGAATTTTGACGTGTAGTTAATTAAATATTTTTAAATGATAATTTAAAATGTTATTTGATAATAAAATTGAATATTTATATCTGTTGATTTTAAATTCTCTGCCTTAACATTTATAGATTTTCTGTTCCATTTCTTTTTTCATCTTAGTGAGTTTTCAATATTTTGTTTTTATAGTTCTTTTTTATTTATTATTTTTAATAAAAAGAATACTTTTTTTAAAAAGCATGTTTTCTCTGTTATTTATTTATTTAATTTTCATATGTAATTCTATTTTGATTTTTCAGTTTTTTACTTTCCGAACATTAATATGTAAGGAAAGTATTATAATAATGTCAAAAATCTGAATTTGAGATTTTGATGTTTCTATACGTTTTGAGGTCCCCTGAGTCCGTTTTCACTATTTTTACGATGATGTATGTATGTGTGTGTGTTTGTGTGTGTGTGTGCGTGTGTAAGTGTGTGTATGCGTGTGAGTAAGCAGGCTAGTGTCGAAACGCTTTGCTCGAATGAGCTGAAAGTTGGCACGTATGTTATAAGTCACCGTAGCACGAACCCTATGATTTTGGTGAATCTAGCACTTACAGTTTTCTCACAGGGCCACCAAGAAAAATTCTTTATTATTATGGGGCCAAGTTTTTAAGAGTGTGATAGCGTCTAAACGCCTTATTAAACTGAGCAAAATATTTATACACATGTTATAGGTCACAGTTGCACGAACATTATTGATTTTGGTGAGCCTAGCGCTTACAGTTTTACAGCATTTTGGTGAATCTAGCATTTATAGATTATTTACAGGGACACAACGAAAGGTTCTTTATCATTATGACTAATGGGCTCAAAGTTCAGTAGCGTTAAATTAAATATCGTGTACTATCTGGAGAAAAATATTCAAACACCCTATTATAATTTTCTCTCTTTTGTTTATTTAACAACTCTCTCACTTTACTTTATCTACAAAATCGTTAATCACTCAATGTTCGGAAAGTCGTGTACAATCATTCTAGATTTTTTTTTAATTATCATGCAATTTTAATATGGTAAAGGCCTATTTTACCATGTTTTTATTAACTTCGATTCTTGTTTGTGTGTTTGTTTGTTTGCTTGTTTGTTTGTGTGTGTGTTTGTCAGGGACAAATCTTGCAATCGATTTTTAACTAACTTCCCGACTAGCTAGATATTTGAAATTTTCAGGACAGCTCACAACACGGTGACAATACATTATTCTAATAATTTTAGTCAACTGTTTCAGGTTCCGCTGCCTACGGCAGCGTTTATATGATTCGGCAGAAAATTTATTTAACTAACTTCCCGACTAGCTAGACATTTGAAACTTTCAGAATAGTTCAGAATAAGGTTAAAATGCATATTTTTAATACCTTTAGCCAACTGTTTCGGGTTCCGCTGCCTTCGGCCGCGTTATCAGTAAAAATATTGCAATCGAATTTTTCCTAACTTTCCGACTAGCTAGACATTTGAAACTTTCAGGATAGCTCAAAACACGGTGACAATACATTTTTCAAATACTTTTAATCAGCTGTTCCAGGTCCCCACTGCCTTCGGCAGCGTTTATATGATTCAACAGAAAATTTATTTAACTAACTTCCCGACTAGCTAGACATTGAAAACTTTCAGAATAGTTCAGAACACGGTGAAAATGCATTTTTTAAATATTTTTAACCAACTACTCCGGGTTCCTGCTGCCTTCGGCAGCGTTACCAATACAAAGCTTGTAATCGATTTTTCACTAACTTCTCGACTAGCTAGACATTTGAAAATTTCAGGATAGCTCAGAATACAGTGACAATACATTTTTTTTATACTTTTAGTCAAGTGTTTCAGGTCCCTACTGCCTTCGGCAGCGTTTATATGATTCGAACGAAAATTTATTTAACAAACTTCCCGACTAGCTAGACATTTGAAACTTTCAGAATAGTTCACAATACGGTTAAAATGCATTTTTTTAATGCCTTTAGCCAAATGTTTCGGGTTCCTGCTGCCTTCGGCAGCGTTATCAGTACAAAGATTGCAATCAATTTTTCCCTAACTTCTCGACTAGCTAGACATTTGAAACTTTCAGGATAGCTCAGAATATAGTGACAATACATTTTTTTTTATACTTTTAGTTAACTGTTTCAGGTCCCTACTGCCTTCAGCAGCGCTTATATGATTCAACAGAAAATTTATTTAACTAACTTCCCGACTAGCTAGACATTGGAAACTTTCAGAATAGTTCAGAACACGGTGAAAATGCATTTTTTAAATATTTTTAACCAACTACTCCGGGTTCCTGCTGCCTTCGGCAGCGTTACCAATACAAAGATGTAATCGATTTTTCACTAACTTCTCGACTAGCTAGACATTTGAAAATTTCAGGATAGCTCAGAATACAGTGACAATACATTTTTTTTATACTTTTAGTCAAGTGTTTCAGGTCCCTACTGCCTTCGGCAGCGTTTATATGATTCGAACGAAAATTTATTTAACAAACTTCCCGACTAGCTAGACATTTGAAACTTTCAGAATAGTTCAGAATACGGTTAAAATGCATTTTTTTTAATGCCTTTAGCCAAATGTTTCGGGTTCCTGCTGCCTCCGGCAGCGTTATCAGTACAAAGATTGCAATCGATTTTTCCCTAACTTCTCGACTAGCTAGACATTTGAAACTTTCAGGATAGCTCAGAATACAGTGACAATACATTTTTTTTTTTATACTTTTAGTTAACTGTTTCAGGTCCCTACTGCCTTCAGCAGTGCTTATATGATTCAACAGAAAATTTATTTAACTAACTTCCTGACTAGCTAGACATTTGAAACTTTCAGAATAGTTCAGAATACGGTGAAAATACATTTTAAAAATATTTTTAACCAAATGTTTCGGGTTCCTGCTGCCTTCGGCAGCGTTTCCAGTACAAAGCTTGCAGTCAACTTTTAACTACTTTCCTAGCTAGAAAGCCATTTGAAACTTTTATAATAGCTCAAAAGACGATAGCAAGGAATTTTTTTAATACTTTTATCCAATTGTTGGGGTTCCGGCTGCCTTCAGTAGCGTTTATATGATTCAACAGAAAATTTAAAAACATGGTTTATAAAATTTTTTTTATCTTATAATTATTATCTTTCCTTTCAATGGATTTAATAATATTAATAATGCATAATATAAATAAAATATTCATAGATATTTTTATTTATTTTACCTTCTTCAGTTTTGTCTTCTTTGGATTTTTGAAACAAGATATTTAGAAATGTCTGCCCAAATCTTAGATGGACTCTAGTTGATGGTGGCAGAAAAATATAAAAAGTCAAACTTTTTTTAAAATAAGCTCTTTTATCTTGTAAATTAAGATCTAATAATCCACTTCAAGAAACAGGCAAACAGACTAAACATATTAGAAAATGAAATCATCTTTAGTTAATTGTATACACCTTTTATTTTTTTTATTTTTTTTATTTTTTTTATTTTTACAAAATATGTGAATTTCTTTTATATAAACGCCCATTTGTATATCATTGGCTTCAAAAAATTTGCAAAAGTTCATACTTCACGCATATAATAATTCTTTTAACAAAATGAATTGCTAAACAAAAGTTCTCTTAATAACAATTAAAGAAAACACATTCTCTTAATAACTATGAAAGAATGCGCATTCTCTTAATAACGAAAGAATACACATTCTCTTAATAACTATGAAAGAATCTATAAAAAGGCAAACAGACTAAACATATTAGAAAATGAAATCCTTATTTTTGGTAAAATGTATACATTTTTTAATTTTTATACAAAATGTGTGAATATATTTTGCATAAACTCACATTTGTACATGATTGGCTTAAAAAAATTTGCAAAAATTCATATTTGGCATTTAAAATTTTTCTTTTATCAAAACGAATTGCTAAACAAAAGCTCTCTTAATAACAATTAAAGAAAACATATTTTCTTAATAACTATGAAAGAATACACATTCTCTTAATAACGAAAGAATACACATTTTCTTAATAACTACGAAAGAATCTATAAAAGAATATACATTTCTTGTGTTTTAGTAAAATTTAGTACCCGGCTGACCAAGTTTTATTCGTAATTATTATAAAAAGCATTTCGTTAGAGTCATTTCCAAGAAATCTAAGTTTCTGTCATATTTTTCCTCGGACGGAAATGTAGGTTTTGGTATATAATCCAAGAAATTGAAATTTTTTGCAAGTGTCTTACATTTTTGATACACCAAAAATCAAAAATACTGATATTTCTAACAAACATTAATAATAAATCTTTATTTTTTGTCACAAATTAAAACAAAACCTTGTCAAACTAAATCTGATTAAGAACGCAATAGGTAAGGTAAAAATACGTAAACGTAAAATTTTGAAAAAAGAAAGGTATTAAATATGAATAATGACTCACTCTCTTGAATTTTTCGATTCGTTTGGTAGGGATCATTTAGGTATTTTAAATCATGATTATATTCCTGGAAGTGGTATGCCCAAATTTTAAATTATTTAAATTTGCTATGAAGAGGTGTAAAAAATTAACACTGACTTTTTTAAATATCTTTATATATATATATTTCTTTTGTGCGTGTGTATGTCACTGAACTCCTCCTAAACGGCTGGACCGAGCTTAATGAAATTTTATGTGTGTCTTCAGGTGGATTCGAGAATGGTTTAGATTTACAATTCAGTTCAATCGGATAATTGGATCAAAAGATATTAAATAAAAACTCCATTTTAACTTTAAAATGATTAAAAAGAAAAATATATTTGATGCCAAAATAAACAAAATTCGCGTTTATTTATTTTTTTCCGGAAATAAAATATTTTTAATTTCGCGTGATAAACAATAAAAATTAGAAAAAAAAAATTAATATACCATGAAAATATTCGCGTGTAAATAAATATTTTCTTAGAGATACTTGGTATTTCCTTAAAATTTTTATTTAATTTAGTAGTACTTTTCTTTTCTACAGTAAAACAAAATTTTTCATTTTAATTGATACTTTATATGTAACTTATAAAGGTTCTTTTATGTTTTCACCTTAATTGTAAATAGTAATAATTTCGAATTTATTAGAATTTTTTATTTTGTATATATCATAAAACAGTTTTTCTTTTTTGTTTTTGTATGGAACAACTTTAGTTTGAAAAAATTTGAAATTTGGCACCGAAGTAGTACGGACGTTTCTCACCAACATCGTCAGATACGCAATTGAGATAGCCATGTTAATTCATCGCAAAAATGGCCAAAAATATTTAAAGTCGACAAGGGGGGCGGGGAGGTCTATACTAAAGCTGTGCCTTTGTATTTATCTTTTTATATATATTTCTTTATTGCGTGTGTATGTCACTGAACTCCTCCTAAACGGGCTGGACCGAGTTTAATGAAATTTTTTGTGTGTCTTCAGGTGGATTCGAGAATGGTTTAGATTTACAATTCAGTCCAATTTAAATTGTTTATTTAATTAATTTAACACTTATAAATTGTTGTTGATTTTGGAATGTTTCACATTGGATCCGGCAGACTGCGCTACGATCGTAGTATCGAATATTCAATAATACGCAAGCGAAGTGGTGACGTCACTGGCCGTGTCCGTGGATGCAAGAAAAATATTTCCTATGTTAATCGCCCATTGGATTTTTTGTAAAAAATTACTAAATATCGAGGAAAATTATTTCCCGATTTTAATCCCCATATGTGGTTATAGATATGTATTAGTTATCATGTGCATGTGTTAGATTGAGTTGTTTTTGCTGTAAAATTGATAAAATTTGAATTTTAATCTCAAAACTCTGTCATCCTTGGCGGAAAAAAAAAATATCGCCATATCATCTGGCGAACATATTTAATTTCTTTCAAAAATAATGGTTATGAAACAATTTCGTACAATACATATTACGAAAATATACATCTGGCATGTATATTTTCGTATTACGTTTTTGATCGCCAAATACAAAAAACGCCAAGGAAGGCAGAGTTTTGAAATTTAAAATTAAAATTTTGTCAATTTGAGAGCAAAATAACTCAATCTAACACATGCATACGATAACTAATACACATCTATACCCAAATACGGGGATTAAAATCGAGAAATAATTTTCCTCGATTTTTAATAATTTTTTATAAAAAATCCAATGGGAGATTAACATAGGAAATCTTTTTCTTGCATCCACTGACGGTCAGTGACGTCACACTTCGCTTGCGTATATTCTATTGTAATTCCAGTTTGTCCCGACAGTTGGTGCTGCGATCAAATTCAGGAAAATATTTTGTAACTTCGTGTTATTATTGTTATACAAAAAATTGTGTCATAATTGAAATATTACATCAAGATGTAATTAGTGTTTGAAGAGTTTTGAAGTGTGCATAAAAAACTATATATTTTGCAAATTTGGTGCGGAATTGGAGTGAGTATTTTATATAATTTTCTATCAAATTTACACGCGCGTTGATTAACAACCACCCTAACCTACAAATTTATTTGTGTAGCTAATTTATTATATTTTATTTATTTATTTTTTGTATGGAACACACCATACGGATCCCTTTGGCAAAATTTGAAATTTTGCACCGAAGTAGCTCGGACGCTCTCGCCAAGATCTTTAGTTCCACAATTGAGATAGCCATTTCAATTCATCGCAAAAATGGCTTAAAATATTTAAAGTCACCAAAGGGGTCCCATACTTTTGTGCGTGTGTATGTCACTGATATTTTATTTATTTATTTTTTGTATGGAATATTTGGCACCGAGGTAGCTCGGACGCTTCTCGCCAAGATCTTTAGTTCCACAATTGAGATAGCCATTTCAATTCATCGCAAAAATTGCTTAAAATATTTAAAGTCACCAATGGGGGTCCCATACTTTTGTGCGTGTGTATGTCTCTGATATTTTATTTATTTATGTATTGTATGGAACACCTTTAGTATCGGATCCCTTTGGCAAAATTTGAAATTTGGCACCGAAGTAGCTTGGACGCTTCTCGCCAAGATCTTTAGTTCCACAATTGAGATAGCCATTTCAATTCATCGCAAAAATGGCTTAAAATATTTAAAGTCACCAAAGGGGTCCTAATTTGTGGCTTAGATTTAGAAAATCCGTGCTTTTCTCACGGCCAATTATATGTTGCGTGTTCCAGGGTTGGAAAACCTTCGAATTTGTTTGTTTATACGCCTCAAGGATTAACCAAAAATATTGTACATCCAATGGCATTATGGTAAATTAAGTTTTTGTAGATTAAAAAATATACCTGTTATAAAATAAATTGAGTTTCAACTTTTTCACCTTTAATTAAAACGAGTTTAAGTTTTTATTTAATACGAACTCTAAATTTCACTTCGCTCATACTATACACATACTCACATGCATCGATTGATTGATTTATGATAAATGTACATGTAATGATGTTAGATATTGTAATAGCTTTTTGATAAAAATTTTCATCAATTCGGTCCAGATTGTTACAGCTTATTCAAAAAAGACGGAATTTTCATGTGAAATTCGTTGCTATCAGAGATTCTCTCATAAATTGAAATATTTGCCGTATGAAATAAAATTTTGTGCTGTTCGACATTCAGCGGAGGTTTAAAATAACAAGTAGCAAGTAGAAAGTGCCAAGTAGCAAGTAGCAAGAATTTCGGTAATTATGCCTTTTACGTTATAATCGGAATTCACAGTCATCGTTCACAGCGCTACATACCTGTTTCACTTATATACCACATCCTTACACACTTACAATAAGTTAGTTATTTTTTTCTAGCAAAATATTCTCTAGAAATAATTTATATGACAAAACAACGTTTGTTGGGTCAGCTAGTATATATATATATATATATAATTTGAATTGCTTAGTACCGTTGTAAAACTATGCAGACGAAGATACCAACATAAAATAAATTTTAATTGAGATTTTCAGAGGAATAAAGTTGATATATCAAATATCCATTTAAATGCCAAATGTATGCAAAAATCAATAATTTAATAAAATTATTTAAGAAATGCATAAATTCAATAATAGGAATAAAAATTGAAATAATACACAATTGTTTAAGCGCATTAGTAGCTGTAGAGGTCTGCACGGGCCGGGCTTCCGGCCCGAGCCCGGGCCCGGTTCGGGCCGAATTTTTTAATTTGCTGTCGGGCCGGGCCGGGCCGGGCTCGGGCTTAAAATTTTTTTTTCAGGCTCGGGACGGGCTGGGCTCGGGCTCAGTTTTTTTGTGTATATTCGGGCCGGGCCTGAATGAAATTTTCTCCAGGCCAGGCCGGGCCTGAATGAAATTTTCTTCGGGCCGTGTCGGCCCAAATGTTTTTTTGGTTTCCTCGTTAATCAACGAAAAAGGAAAATGATAAAATATTTCTTCAGTCATTTATTTTACGTAATTTTACAGGCTTGTATGTCACATAAAGTTCTATTTTGTTAAAAAAGTGTCTGTAACGTCAATTTAATTGTCTGTCAGTCTGTCTCTGTCCGAAATCTGATTTTTCGCAAACATTTTTAGCATGGCTCGAAATTAATATATTTTATTTAAAGTAATATTAGATGGTTTCTTATTCAAAATAGTATGCATGTCACTACCAGTTTGCGTACATGTACATAACAAAAGAAATTAGATACAGTATAAGGGTTTGTTTCTTATGATCTGTTGAGTTTAGGTGATATAAAGGCTATAAAAATCTTTCCGCTGTAACTTTTTCTCTAAGGCTCCTTTTCTTTTTCTCCAGTGGACGAAAGTAGCATCATTTTTATCATGAGCAAAAGCAACTTTTCTCTTGAATATGGTTGGATTAACATTAAAGTTTTGTTTACTGGAGCACATGAAAGATTCGGATACATTATGGTATATAAGAGAAAATGGTTGAAAGTGCATTTTCAGTAGTATTAATCATTTTAAATACCTTCCTATATTGTTTGATGAATGCTAATATTTTCGATTTGACTTTCTGTTTGTCTTTGTGCCTTGTCTATAATAATGAATTTCTGTTTATATATAATTGTCTTGTAAAATTTCAGCAGTTTTGTAAAAGAACGTACTATTGTTTGGTTATATAAAACCTCTGCAAAACACATACTAAAAATCTTTTTCATAAAAAAGCATTTATTTATTTATTTATTTATTTACATATTTTTGAATCGGGCCGGGACGGGTCGGGCCTGATTTTACCGTTTTTTGTCCGGGCCGGGCCCGGTCCGCATTTTTCGACTTCATAACGGGCCGGGCCGGGTAAATAAAGTTCTCGGCCGGACCCGGGCCTCGAAATTCCGGCCCGTGCAGACCTCTAAGTAGCTGTAGTCAAAGTGTATGTAATTTTGACATTAGTGTTAATGCCAAATTAGGCCAATGTTTGTATATATTTAATTATATATACAATAAGTAGTAAATTTAAGAATTTTTAAGTTCTTTAAAAATTGTTGAGAATAAACAAAATACATTTAATTATTTGCGCATAAGCAGCATATTAAATTTAAATGTAAATATAATTTGAATTGTTTAGTACCATTGTAACACTATATAGAAAGATAGAAGAAGATACCAACATAAAATAAATTTTAATTGAGATTTTCAGATGAATAGAGTTGGTATATCAAACATCCATTTAAATGCCAAATATATGCAAAAATCAATAATTTAATAAAATTATTTAAGAAATGCATAAATTCAATAATAGGAATTATATATATATATATATATTACATTCTTTGATGTTCAATTAACGAATGCATTTAAAAAATGTCTATTTGTCTGTATGTGTGTGTGAAAAAAATTTTGTGTTACCCCCTAGCTCAAGAAATGATGTATAAAATTTCACATAAATTTATATGCTGTTGCTCCTTGACATAAATTCGGGCTTATCAATTTTTGAAAATTGTCCAACAGGTGGCATTGCCATCCTATATTTTCATAATTTTTAATACGTTAGTATATGACAAAATTTAGTATAAATGTGCAGAATTAGAATTATTTTTAACAAATTATTGTGAAATTAAAAATTAATTATATTTTTAATTTTAATAATCAACTAAGAAATTTTTTTGTACATCTACGAACATTGTGCCCCCACCCCCTTTTCTTTCGGAATGTGTGTGTAAATTTTCAATATGAGAGGTTTTTTTTTTTTCCCTTAAGAAATCGTCAGTACCTTTAAAGACAAATATTTCACTCATAGATCTGTGATAATTTAAAACCAAGCTATCGATTTTTTTCCCTGTTTAATACAAAAAAAAGTTTTTTTTTTTAATTTATTTACTTATTCAGATTTTTGACTATAGAATAAACACATCTGACATCTATCTGTTTTTCTTTCGGCATTTGGTGTTGTATTCCTCTGAGATACAGATCATCTGAATTCATCATGGAGAATAATTGTAATGAATAATTTCCCTTGCTTGGATCATATAGGAAAGTATAGAAGATTTTGTGTTGAACAAACCATTCTAGTTTAAATTAAAAATCCAAGTATAATATGATAACACTGCGTTAAAAAAAAAAAAAAAAATGTGCTCTGATACCATTTATGCTGATTGTTATGTACAATGACCTCCTGAATCCGAATATGACTACCATTTTGCCCAGTCACCCACCGTTTTCTCGGGACATCACCCCCTTCCCCCAATTTTTATCACTGTTCGGTAATTTTATGGCCATGAATTTGATTTGGAGAATGAAAAAGAATTACAATATATATTAAAATCACAAAATCAACTGATTGGGAAGATAATCATATTTGTTGAAATTTATTTTTCCGAATTTTAAAATAATGCCTGGACCTGGAGTCGAACCCGAGATCTTTGACTTACAAGGTCAAGGCTCTACCAACTGAGCTATCCATGCCGACAACCGGTGGACATTACTCACTCAGACAACCTTTAGGCAGAAACATCTGGTCTATCATGTAGATAGCTCAACAGAAATAAGCCGCAGGTAAAGGAAAACACCATTAAACAATGGGAGAAAGAAATACAATATATATTAAAAGAATCCCCCCTAAATTTTCCTCTTGCCGCAAAGGTTCATGTTTTAGAATTTCTCAACTCTGTAGCCCCTCAGAAGATATTTAACAGCTAAAATAAACTTTTCCTCCTCTAAAAATCAAATTTATAGCCACAGAATTACCGAAAAGTAATAAAAATAGGAGGCCGTCCCTAAAAAACGGTGGGTGATAGGGCAAAATGGGCGTCATATTCGGATTCAGGAAGTCATTTTATATAAGAATTTACAAAAATAGTGTTGGGAGCGATTTCCATGCTGAGAAGTGTAATTTAAAAAAATGACTATCAGACTGGACATCTTAGAAAAAAAATACTTAGCTTTGTGTATCTATATACAGTACCCGCCGCTTATTAAAATCGCATTCGTTCTGAGCAATAGTGATTTCATTAAGCGGCTGATTTTTATATCCGGAGAATGTTCCTGCACTGAAGAAAAAGGTATTATTTACCTGAATTTGGAAAGAAATTTCAAAAGGTGCCAAATAATGGAACTAATAAACAATATTAATTAATGTTTAACAGATAATTATTTGATGGTTCCTTCAAAATAAGTGAATTATACACGTCTCAAGTTCCGATGCGCTCTCCTTTGAGGAAAATCATCAATACTTTGCCGAAAGTTCACGATTTTCTTTTAAATTTAAAATATTTCGTTTAAAGCTTCTTGCCTCTTAGTTATTTCAGAATAAGAACTCAAAATTGTCTTTTAATTAAACATTATATACATATATTAAAAAAATTACTTGAGAATCAAATCAAATTTTTAACTTATTACCGCCCTTTGAAGAATACATTGCTTGAAATTATTACCAAGACAAGTAATGGGACGTGTTTAATTGCTGTAAATGGAAAATTTACTGTTGAAAATGTAAAATTTTCGACAAAAATAGATAATGGAGGGATTGCTGTATTTTCTTTTCTTTTTTATTTCAAAAATAAAAAATCACAGCGTAAATAAAAATTTGTTTAGTGTGCATAAATGACATTTTTGCTGCTGAAGAGATTTTTTTGAATTTATTAACCGGCGATGCTGATTTTATTAAGCGGTGGTTTTAAAATTAGTTTGCATTGATTTGATTCCGATCCTGGCAATTTGATCATATTAAGCGGCTGATTTTATTAACCAATGATTTTATTAAGCGACGGTTACTGTATATCAAAATTGTTACAAAAATGTGGAAAGACACTGCTTTCCCGAATGTTATTGAATATACAAAATTTATTTTGCCTAAACTTGGCTTGGCAAATGAGCACTCTTCGATTTAATTAAATAAATGTACGAACAAAAACTCGTTTAATGAATATGCATATAAAGGAATATCTCTATTCTTTTGTTTTAGTAAAACGCATATTGTATCAAATAAAAACGTTGAAACCAAGCAGATGGTATAATATATCATTCAAGACTTAATTGTTCTATAGTAAGGCTTATTATATAGCTTGTATTATATTACCTAAGTTCTTTGAATAAGAGTTTCTCTTCGTGTTGAATAAGATCACAACATGAAACACATGTACGTTCGCCGGTGAGTATTTTTTTTACGATCGTTTCGATTGTTTGAGTACTCAAAGGCCCAAGGACGTCTGCAATATTTAATACACTGGAGATCACAATTGTTTTTAGCTTTCGCTTTTATCCAGACACTTAACAAAAAGGAAATGTTTATAACGCTGGTTTCCAATCCAGGAAGAGTGTAAAGAAGACAAATTTTAAGGAAACGAAAACTATTATTATAAATAATCTCTTAAATAAAAATAAATAAAGAGTTAAATTGAACACGTGTCATTTGTTAATTATATTGAAAAGACTTTAAAAACACGTAAAATTAAATTTTATTTAAAAGATGTTAAAAATTTATCCGAAGCTTTTCACTTTTAAATAGTAAAGCATCATCAGGGATTTTTTATTACTCTTTTCCAGGCAGCAGTTTTTTAAATATTTTTTCTTTCACTGTCAATAGTTAAGTCTTTTAATAACGCGAATAGCAGCAAAGTCAATTTGAAGTCCGCTGAAGGTTGGATCAAGGAGCTAAGAAAAATAAGAGAAGAAGGAATCATTGAAAAATTACACGAGGCTATTGTAGAAGATAAACCAAAATGAACTGGCAGAAATAAACTATTAACTATTTTATAATATTGTGCCAAATTATTGGCGAAATTGCAGCATCTTTAGAATTTATTGTATTTTTGCATTTAATTGCATTAATAGCTTCGGAAATGTAAAGTTCTTGGATAGTAGGTGGTGCTGTAATAATTTTGGCTTTATCCCATGTAGGGTTAGCCAAGAGTATTAAACTATTTTTACTTTTAATTAATGTTTCACTTTCTTGTTTCCTTATTCTCATAAAAAATATTTTGGAAGTAATATTTTGATACGTTAACTATTGATAATATGTATGAAATATAAGAAAAGTTAAGTTACGTCTGGGTTATTATATGGTAACATTTCATAACTTGAGTTAAAAAAAAAAAAATAAATAAATAAATCGTTAATAATTAAAAAAAAAAAAAAAAAAAAAAAAAAAAATTATGCACAATTTAAACAACTTCCAAACAGAAAAGTTCTTACAATACTACCAATGTCACATATATTTGATAGTTTTTATACTATTTTTCGTGCGCAATTAATAATGCATGATTAACCGCCAAAATGGCCATTTTTGTGATTTTTTTCTTTACTTTAGTTGTAATATATTAGCTATTAATAATATTAATAATGAAAAGTAAGGTATATGTTCTTAGAAATGTAATATATTTTAATCGTCCTTAAGTTAAAAAAGAAGACATTAAATTATTCATACGACATCTATAATCTAGACGATTTTCATGTCAAAATTTTTATTTAATAATAGCGATGTGGCGATTATTCTTAAAATTTCTATTTTCATTTTTGATAATCTTGCATTTAATGACAAATTATTTATTCAATCATTTCATCTATTCAGGTTATTTATTTACAGTATACTCATAGCTCGTAAATCTATATTTCTAGTTTTAGGATTCCGAAAATGACTACTTATTCGTTCTATCTCGAAACGGTATATTTTGCCTCTCAGTGCAGAAAATTTTGTGCAGTATTATCAAAGTCATAAATATTGATAATTGTTTACAATTTAATTTATGTTAACTCTGTATGTAAGAGAAAATTATTTATTAGTTTGTCCAAAAGACAGCCAGCAAGTTTGCTATCTAAGTTTATATATATATTTTTTTTTTTTTTTCGGTATTAACATATATTAGCAATTGATGAATGGAATGAATATAATGTAAGATAAGGATTCTTATGAAAGTAACACTTCACGTGTTCTTGAATTAAAAGTAAGGCGCTATGAAAGGTCATGCATAACACATAATCTGAATAATTTCCAGACTAAAAATTTCACACATGCTTCGTACTGTTATAAATTTTGTCGCTTGTTTTATTAATTTTTTTTTTTTTATGATCCTGTATGTAGTTAAAAATTATTTGTTAAATAATTGCCAAAATAGCCAGCATATCTACTATCTAATTTTCCGTAAATTTTCTGTTTGCCTTAAAAATAATATACTAACTACGGATAGTATTGATACAATGCAAGGTATGGCAGTACATTTTCATAGGGGAATAATAGGGTAACATACATACCCTCCAACATCCTATTTAATATTCCGTAGTATTGTTATTCCCGCCCTTTTTCTCATACCAATAAATTTTGAGTAATATTCTCCAAATGCAATTGCGATTAAATAAGAAGAAAAACACTGTAAAAATATACTGGTGTGAAAAAGAAGGCGGGGCTAACAATACTACGGAATATTAATTAGTATGTTGGAGTTTATGGTAATATATCACTTATTCTTAAATTGAAAATAAAAATAAAGAAGGAGAAGAAAAAACATATGTCTCACATAATTTTAACAATTTCCACATTGAAAATTGCATAGAATATTAGTTGTGTCAAACATGTTATTAGTTCTTTTCAGTTTCAAATTTTCACAGTTCTGCATGTAATTAATTACAAGTTATTCATTTACTAACTGTCAAAGCAGCGAGCATTTAACTTTACTAATTTTCTGTACGTTTACTTTGTAAATAATATATTAGCTGTTGACAATGTAAATAATTACACTGGTATACAAAATTAAAGCAAAAACCTATTTTCTCGTTTTTTTCTTTTGTGCTTAATTTTTAAACAAATAAACATAGAAGCATAAAATTTGGATGACAGGTTTTCTGTCAAATTATTAATTGGATTTTATATAATATCGACATAAGTAATAATTTTTAAACTGATATTAATTTCCATTTTCTAAAAATTAAGCTTTTTAAGAAAAGAAAATTTATTAAAATTTTAGAAAACAAAACAAAACGAGAAACAGATTACGACCAATTTATCGTATAATCTACATTTCACTGTAAAATATACGGCAAATAAATTATAAAAAGTATAAATATACGGCAAATAATGTATAAGAAAATACAGCTTGCCATAAAATTCACGGGTAAAGGTTGACAGCGAGATTTTCAGTTGTTTGGCCCTTTTTTATTTTTTTACAATGTACGTTAGATCAAAAAAAGATTTTTTTTTTTTTTGTCGCATGTGAATAACTTTTTTAAAAATATACACCTACGAATGTAAAAACTGGATGAGATATTAAAAAATTATTTATTGATATTATTTTTTCCTTCTAGTGATGCTGATGGTTTGCAAAGTAACAATTATATTTTTTCAAAAAGTTCGGTATGGTAGGAGGAAAAAAAGCAAATACAGGAAGAAAAATTCGGTTTTAAATTAATTTTTTGGAGCATGTGTGTCTTTTACCGATCTGTAATGCAACTTTAACACTATTTCTCATTTAGTTTTCTTTTCTAAAACTATTTGAATTTTTAATTTTGTCGAAAGTTTTGAGAAAAATTGAATAAATACCAGTTAAAATATTAGTGCTTATTTTAAAAGTTTATAAAAATTAGATTAATGATTTTATAACGAACAGGCCATTTGAGTTTTATTTTCCCGCGTTGATTTGCAAGTTATGCGCAATATAAGAAAACAGGTTGTTTCTCTAATTTTGAACGCTAGTGTATATATGGCATAGGAAACTTTGTTGACTGATAATAACATTATATAATCAGCACTTAAGTTTAAAAATGAGGACAGTAAAAATTTCATGCATGATCAAAACTATTTTCACAAACAAATTTTTATGTAATACTAGTAGTGTCAGAAATGTTATGAATTAAAAAATTATTATGTTATAAATTCTTATTCTAATTTTCATTAATTCTACATATAATTAGGAAATATTTATTAATTATTATCTAGGTTGTATTGTTGTTATTTATTAATTAGTTCTCTAAGTTAGCCATATAGTCTGCTACCTAAATTTCTATAGATTTCTTATTTATATATTTAATAATATACTAAATATTAATATTATGGATTAGGAAAGGCGAGACCAGTTTTATTTGAGAAATAATTTGGTGTTCTTTCATTTGCCATTAATTAAATAAAAATAAAAATAATTAATTAATTAATAAAAACACGTATATTTCAAATATAATGTAAACATTTCTCAAAGCGAAATTTCATGCAATAGTAGCTGTATACAAATTTTGTTAATCTTTTTATATTTATATTTTTGGTAATTCTACATCAAATTGTAAATTATTTATTAATTAGCCGCCAAGGCAGCTAACATATCTCCAATCTAAATTTCTGTAGATTTCATTTTATTTTAATATGAAAGATTTAACTATTGATACTATAAATAGAATATGAGCAGTAGTAAACTTTGTTCAAGAAATATTAATATTTCACTTGTCCCGGAATTAAAACTGAAGACAGTAAATAATCATACGCAACACCCCTCTTCCACTCAGTGCTGCCCTTCTATGCATACGTGATAGTTTTTGGAAGTTCATTTTTAATTATGAAACGAAAATTTCAGTTACATGAGATTTTAGTATAGTATAGTATATATATATAGTAAGTGTAAAGTTATTTTTTTTCTTTCTATGTTAACCCAGTTATTATATTGTTTTATACACAACACTATTAACCCCTCTTCACTTACCGTCAGCGGAAGCCCGAGCCAATGTTATTCTATGGGGAAATTTTCTTATAAATAACTTATTAACTAAATTTTTTTTTTTTTTTTTTTTTTTTTTTTTTTTTTAATTCTGTTTTCACATTCAGAAAATTCCCAACTATTAAATTGACGGACCTTTTTTAAAAATGTATTTTTTTAATTTTTAATATTTTATTTTGAGATTCCAAAAGGAAAAAAAATCACATATTGAAAATTCGTATTTTGCAGGTTCAAAATAAAATTTAAAAAATTTAAAAAAAATTTTTTAAAAAAAGGTCCGTCAATTTAACAGCTGGGAATTTTCAGAATGTGAAAACAGAATTTAAATATATATATTAGTTATTAAGTAATTTGTAAACAAATATTTCACATAGAATAACATTAGCTTCAGCTTCCGGCGGCGGTGAATGAAGAGATCCCTTAAATTTAAAAAATCTTCAAAACATTTATTTATGCTAGAACATGCATGAATTTCCGTCCTCTTTTTTGTTTTGTCCCATGAAATTATACCGAACATCCAGATTATTAGAAGATACTTAGATACGTTAACTATTGGAAGATAAATAAAGATATTACATGACCTCCCCCCCCCCCCCACACACACACCTTATAAATTTTCTGTCTATGATACTGAATGGGTAAGTATAGTATAACCTGGATGTTTTTCCGAAGAAAATTTCATGTAATAACGGTGTCACAATCATTATTAAGGGGTTTACGGAGTTTTGTCCTCACAAAAAATTGACTTTTTGAAAAGAAAAAAAAAACTTGTTGCACGTTAAAATATAAACAATTCTGGACATTTTCTGTCTCCTTTACGATTTTAAGTACAAAAATTAGCTCAAAATTTTAGTTCAAAAATTATGGGCCAAATTGTAACTGATATGAAGACTAAATTAACTGTATTTCCAAAATTTAAAGTTTAATTTCATGATTTTTTTTTTTTTTTTTTTGTCACTATCTGCAACATTTTGAATAAAAACATCTTACCTATTACCTTAAAGCTTTGCATGTCCATTTATATAAATGATATCTACAAAATAAATTAATATTTAGTAAAACAAACTTTATTCAATTTGAAAAAATTATAAAAATATTATTTTATTTTATTTTTTTAATTTACCTAAAAACAAGCAAATTTTAGTAATATCTTAAAATTCTTAATTCTTTTTATAAAATAAGTTCATATAAACGCTTTAAGATCCATAAAATCCACAATAAGTTAACTCCACTGCAAAATATCTTGCGGATAGGGCAAAGAAGCACTTAAGCGAAAATAGACATGAAAGTTTGGAAATGCAATAAGTTTTGATATCAGGTACAATTTTGCTCATAACTTTTTAACCAAAGTACGTAGAATCAAATGTCAACTGACAGAATTCATCATACTTTAACATAAATTCTTGTCAAAAAGTCGATTTTTTTTTAAGTTAAAGCCCCCTACATCCCATAATTCATTTTTATTGCATTTTTATTATTTTTGCTTGTAATTACAAAAATACGGTTTTAATAAAAATTCATTTTTATTGCATTTTTATCATTTTTGCTTGTAATCTCAAAAATGCGGTTTTAGTCAATTAAGAAAATGCTTTTATTGGTAAAGAATGAGTCTCAGTTATATGGAAACCAATTTCTTACATTTCTTGTCGATTTCGCAAAATGATAATTTTTAATAGCTCTTCATCTACACTTCAACAACTAATTCTTCCCCTAAATAAATTATAATGCAAAGCATATTGTAATTTTTTAAAGTCAATCGAAATTTTACACTTTAAAAGTTTCATTGTAAGAAACCCCATCTAGAAGGTTTTAAAATGTATAGACTAATATATAGGATGTGGTTTTCGTGCGCGTGAATCATATACATCATTTTAGGAAAGAAAACAATGAAAAAAAGATGTTGCAATATGGCCGAGTTCGGAAGATCCGGGACTGAACCTTATTATTAACTTACTCGAAGAATGTCTATTAGTTAGATAATGATAGCAACCGGAATGATTCATTTCTGGAGTGAAATGGCTGCATAACCTAAAAATCCATAACATGTTTTTGCGGAAAAATACAGTAATAGATATAACTTAATTTCATTTGATTTGTTTGCTTGTTATTGTATTAAGAATATACTAGTATTATTTTTTTTATAAAAGTATTTGGTTAAATCTTTGCAGAATTTTTCGTTTAAGATGAATGAATTTAGGAAAATCAGAGAAATTTTTAAAAGATAGAATGTTTCCAAAGAACATAAAATATCTTATGAAAAGCTCAATAAGCTCATTTCAATTATTTGTCATGAAAATTATTGATTAATTTTTAGCATAATTATAATCATAAAAATATACAGTAATACAGCAATCATAACCTGAAATTAAAATATATTATAAATTATTTATTTATTTACTTATTTATTTATTTATTTATTGTTATACTTACAAGAAAAGTTTCCATACGCGCGTATCCAGAATTTTCTTTTTTTTTTCTTTTTCTTTTTTTATTACAGAAAACTCTTCTAATGAAATTACGTATGTTTATAAAAATAAATAAATAAATCGGCAGTATCTGAATATATCGTCTGTAAAATAATAATGACAAATATCTGTTTTTTGGCTATTTATTTCATTGGCCAAACAATAAAATTTAAAGCAAAACTTTTTTTTTCCACCAATAATCTTTAAGGAAAACTTTTTCCTTATACTCTTCACACTGAAGTAATTTAATTTCAAATTAACACTTTTATAACTAAAAGTTAGTCATAAATATTTTTAATTTTTCTTACCCGTATATATGGTAGAAAAATTATTGTTTTGGGTCAAATATTCGAAATTAAGTTTTTGTTACATTCACACGTTTCGAGGTCCCCTGAATCGAAAAATCATGTTTTTAGCGGCTGGTCTGTGTGTCAGTGTGTATGTGTGTGTTATCTACATGCCTCAAGAACAAATAATAACAAAAAGTTCAAACTTAGTATTCTAAATGTGTATCATATAGGGATGCTACACTAAACGTTTCGTTGAGATCAATGAAAATGGTTCGTGTACAGGGACACCTAAGAGAATTCAAATACATTACGTCTATGGGGGAAATTGAGTTAAGTAGAGTTTAATATTTATAGACTGCGCTAAACGAAATGAAAAGAATATATATTTTTATATGCGTAAAAACCTGTTTCATGTAGAATATGATATGGAAATTGATCACTGTTCGTTTACAGGGCTAAACAAAAGTACTAGATTATAGTGCGACAAGCTTGAAAGTTGATGAAGGTGCAATTCAGGTTGTGCCGTGTGTTATTAATATAGGATTATATTTATGTGAACCATGTGGTGTATACAGAACCTTCAGAAGATATACAGGGCTGCCAATATTTAAGCCATATCATTCTTTTTTATTGTTAGTGAAAGTGCTTTACTATAATATTTTACCATCTCCAGGTAAGCTGCTCAGGAATTGAAATTAATCCCAAATAACCACATGGTAAATAATGTATTTTTTTAGCTAAATATCCATCGCTTGGTTTTTTATACATTAATAATGGAAATATAAAATTTTCTTGTCACTATCATTTTATTACACTGGTTGGATACAATTTACCAAACTGCGATAAATTAGTTTAAGTAAATTTAACTAAAATAAATTGATTTTTTACAACTATAATTTTGTGAAATATGTATATATTATATACACTGTTGATATACTTCAATTTTAAAACAATTTTCAATGGAAAGTTGTGAGTAATAAATGTATTAAACGCACAATGATTTTAATTTAAAGTATGAGGGAGAGAATATCAAACACTCTTTGATTAAATAAAAGTCCAGGAAATCAATTTTATGTGCATTAGAATTAGAATAATGTTAAAATGTGTTTAATTTGAAGATTTGATCCTATTCCATATTCATTATATCAAAAGAAAGAAAAATGTTTTTTAAATGTTGATTTTTTATTTTTTTATTTATTTATTTTATTTTATTTTTTCAGGTGAAAGAGGGGGCTTTAAAACAAAAGAACAATTTTTCATGAAATATAAAAAAAAATATTCCTGCTGCTTCTGTAGTCGTCTTCTTTCATTAGAGTTATTTTTGTTTTTTTTTTTCTAATGAAAATATATTCATAATTTTAAGAAATATATTAACTTTATAGATGACGGGAATCAGTAAAAAATACTTGATACAATAGGTTGATTTACACGAAAACAAATAATTAAAGTTTTGTTTAAATAGTTACAACAGTCCACAATTTGAGTTCCAAATGCAAAATGGCGATTTCCGAATTATATCTTATAAATGAAAATGCATTTTTTTCCCCCTCCAGATTTTAAAATAAGATCTCAAAAGAGTTAACTAAAACTATAAATTAATAATTGCAAGTTGCAATACTCAAAAGATAAAAAAAAATAAATAAATAAATAAATAAAAAATAGTACTAAATATGCATATAACTTAAGCGTATGGGACTTAAACATGTCTTAATTTTATGATATAAATATTTTAAGACGTAAAATTAAATAAAATTATATATTTTCCCTTGTACTACTTGTAACTCTAACATAATTTTCATTTATTTGCCAAGATTTGTGAGTTCATAAGGGTTTTTTCACAAAAAAGCTCATTTGCAACGTGGGTGAAATAATTGGATTGCCAAATTATGTGCGTGCCATGTGAGAAACACCTTATGAAATTTTGATTGCAATATCGTACGTTTTAGAAACAATTATCATACATGCTCTTTTTTATAGAGGTTCATTCAGAGTATCTTTATCACTTATCAATTTGTAGTTTCTTCCCTAATAGCACTCGTGATTAAATCGATAAAGAAAAATATGAATTTGTAAATGCTCTTTGCATATCTAACGTTTAAGGTTATTTCGTTCAGTATATTTTTAGAAAAAAAAAAAAGATTAAAAAAAAAAAAAAAATTCTTATAATTTTAGCCAACTCTGTAAATGACACATTCAAATTATCTTTCCCCATTAATCATTTTTTTTCCTATATTTTATTCAAACCGAAAATAATATATTTTCTAATTGGTCCGTAAATGAGGCTCTAAATTTTAGAAAAATAAGCGAATTCTATTGCAATACAGAGGATATATAGAAATTTTTATTATAATGTCATATACTGTTTCCATAAAGTGTCTCGAATTACTGAAACATTTTCTAATTTTGATTGCAATATCGTACGTTTTAGAAACAATTATCCTACATGCTCTTTTTTTATAGAGGTTTATTCAAAGTATCTTTATCACTTATCAATTTGTAGTTTCTTCCCTAATAGCACTCGTGATTAAATCGATAAAGAAAAATATGAATTTGTAAATGCTCTTTGCATATCTAACGTTTAAGGTTATTTCGTTCAGTATATTTAAAAAAAAAAAAAAAAAAGATTAAAAAAAAAAAAATTCTTATAATTTAGCCAACTCTGTAAATGACACATTCAAATTATCTTTCCCCATTAATCATTTTTTTTTCCTATATTTTATTCAAACCGAAAATAATATATTTTCTAATTGGTCCGTAAATGAGGCTCTAAATTTTAGAAAAATAAGCGAATTCTATTGCAATACAGAGGATATATAAAAAATTTTATTATAATGTCATATACTGTTTCCATAAAGTATCTCGAATTACTGAAACATTTTCTAATTTTGATTGCAATATCGTACGTTTTAGAAACAATTATCATACATGCTCTTTTTTTATAGAGGTTTATTCAAAGTATCTTTATCACTTATCAATTTGTAGTTTCTTCCCTAATAGCACTCGTGATTAAATCGATAAAGAAAAATATGAATTTGTAAATACTCTTTGCATATCTAACGTTTAAGGTTATTTCGTTCAGTATATTTTTAGAAAAAAAAAAAGATTAAAAAAAAAAAATTCTTATAATTTAGCCAACTCTGTAAATGACACATTCAAATTATCTTTCCCCATTAATCATTTTTTTTTTCCTATATTTTATTCAAACCGAAAATAATATATTTTCTAATTGGTCCGTAAATGAGGCTCTAAATTTTAGAAAAATAAGCGAATTCTATTGCAATACAGAGGATATATAAAAATTTTTATTATAATGTCATATACTGTTTCCATAAAGTGTCTCGAATTACTGAAACATTTTCTAATTTTGATTGCAATATCGTACGTTTTAGAAACAATTATCATACATGCTCTTTTTTTATAGAGGTTTATTCAAAGTATCTTTATCACTTATCAATTTGTAGTTTCTTCCCTAAGAGCACTCGTGATTAAATCGATAAAGAAAAATATGAATTTGTAAATGCTCTTTGCATATCTAACGTTTAAGTTTATTTCGTTCAGTATATTTTTAGAAAAAAAAAGATTAAAAAAAAAAAATTCTTATAATTTAGCCAACTCTGTAAATGACACATTCAAATTATCTTTCCCCATTAATCATTTTTTTTTCCCTATATTTTATTCAAACCGAAAATAATATATTTTCTAATTGGTCCGTAAATGAGGCTCTAAATTTTAGAAAAATAAGCGAATTCTATTGCAATACAGAGGATATATAAAAATTTTTATTATAATGTCATATACTGTTTCCATAAAGTGTCTCGAATTACTGAAACATTTTCTAATTTTGATTGCAATATCGTACGTTTTAGAAACAATTATCATACATGCTCTTTTTTTATAGAGGTTTATTCAAAGTATCTTTATCACTTATCAATTTGTAGTTTCTTCCCTAAGAGCACTCGTGATTAAATCGATAAAGAAAAATATGAATTTGTAAATGCTCTTTGCATATCTAACGTTTAAGTTTATTTCGTTCAGTATATTTTTAGAAAAAAAAAGATTAAAAAAAAAAAATTCTTATAATTTAGCCAACTCTGTAAATGACACATTCAAATTATCTTTCCCCATTAATCATTTTTTTTTCCCTATATTTTATTCAAACCGAAAATAATATATTTTCTAATTGGTCCGTAAATGAGGCTCTAAATTTTAGAAAAATAAGCGAATTCTATTGCAATACAGAGGATATATAAAAAATTTTTATTATAATGTCATATACTGTTTCCATAAAGTATCTCGAATTACTGAAACATTTTCTAATTTTGATTGCAATATCGTACGTTTTAGAAACAATTATCATACATGCTCTTTTTTTATAGAGGTTTATTCAAAGTATCTTTATCACTTATCAATTTGTAGTTTCTTCCCTAATAGCACTCGTGATTAAATCGATAAAGAAAAATATGAATTTGTAAATGCTCTTTGCATATCTAACGTTTAAGGTTATTTCGTTCAGTATATTTTTAGAAAAAAAAAAGATTAAAAAAAAAAAATTCTTATAATTTAGCCAACTCTGTAAATGACACATTCAAATTATCTTTCCCATTAATAATTTTTTTTCCTATATTTTATTGAAACCGAAAATAATATATTTTCTACTTAGTCCGTAAATGAGGCTCTAAATTTTAGAAAAATAAGCGAATTCTATTGCAATACAGAGGATATATAAAAAAATTTATTATAATGTCATATTCTGTTTCCATAAAGTGTCTCGAATTACTGAAACATTTTCTAATTTTGATTGCAATATCGTACGTTTTATAAACAATTATCATACATGCTCTTTTCTTATATAGAGGTTTATTCAAAGTATCTTTGATCAAAAATTATACCTCTGGGGGTCACCGAAGCGGGAGAGCCATCTCTTCCGTGGAGGATCAAAATTGTAATGGCATGTCTCCGGACCACCTCTAGGGGTGTGTCCCAGACCGTCGCCAATTGCCCATCTGCGCAGCACTAGTGCGACGTAAAACCCAACCAATCATTCAAAGTATCGTTATCACTTATCAATTTGTAGTTTCTTCCCTAATAGCACTCGTGATTAAATCAATAGAGAAAAATATGAATTTGTAAATTCTCTTTGCATATCTAAAGTTTAAGTTTATTTCGTTCTGTATATTTTTAGAAAAAAAAAAAAGATTTAAAAAAAAAAAAATAAATCTTATAATTTAGCCAACTCTGTAAATTACACATTCAAATTATCTTTCCCCATTAATCATTTTTTTTTTTTTTTCCTATATTTTATTCAAACCGAAAATAATATATTTTCTAATTGGTCCGTAAATGAGGCTCTAAATTTTAGAAAAATAAGTGAATTCTATTGCAATACAGAGGATATATAAAAAATTTTATTATAATGTCATATACTGTTTCCATAAAGTGTCTCGAATTACTGAAACATTTTCTAATTTTGATTGCTATATCGTACGTTTTATAAACAATTATCATACATGCTCTTTTTTTTTTTTTTTTTTTTTTTTATAGAGGTTTATTCAAAGTATCTTTGATCAAAAATTATACCTCTGGGGGTCACCGAAGCGGGAGAGCCATCCCTTCCGTGGAGGATCAAAATTGTAATGGCATGTCTCCGGACCACCTCTAGGAGTGTGTCCCAGACCGTCGCCAATTGCCCATCTGCGCAGCACTAGTGCGACGTAAAACCCAACCATTCATTCAAAGTATCTTTATCACTTATCAATTTGTAGTTTCTTCCCTAATAGCACATCGTGATTAAATCAATAGAGAAAAATATGAATTTGTAAATTCTCTTTGCATATCTAACGTTTATGTTTATTTCGTTCAGTATATTTTTAGAAAAAAAAAAAGATTTAAAAAAAAAAAAATCTTATAATTTAGCCAACTCTGTAAATTACACATTCAAATTATCTTTCCCCATTAATCATTTTTTTTTTTTCCTATATTTTATTCAAACCGAAAATAATATATTTTCTAATTGGTCCGTAAATGAGGCTCTAAATTTTAGAAAAATAAGTGAATTCTATTGCAATACAGAGGATATATAAAAAATTTTATTATAATGTCATATACTGTTTCCATAAAGTGTCTCGAATTACTGAAACATTTTCTAATTTTGATTGCTATATCGTACGTTTTATAAACAATTATCATACATGCTCTTTTTTTTTTTTTTTTTTTATAGAGGTTTATTCAAAGTATCTTTGATCAAAAATTATACCTCTGGGGGTCACCGAAGCGGGAGAGCCATCCCTTCCGTGGAGGATCAAAATTGTAATGGCATGTCTCCGGACCACCTCTAGGAGTGTGTCCCAGACCGTCGCCAATTGCCCATCTGCGCAGCACTAGTGCGACGTAAAACCCAACCATTCATTCAAAGTATCTTTATCACTTATCAATTTGTAGTTTCTTCCCTAATAGCACATCGTGATTAAATCAATAGAGAAAAATATGAATTTGTAAATTCTCTTTGCATATCTAACGTTTATGTTTATTTCGTTCAGTATATTTTTAGAAAAAAAAAAAAAATCTTATAATTTAGCCAACTCTGTAAATGACACATTCAAATTATCGTTCCCATTAATCATTTTTATATTTTCCTATATTTTATTGGAACCAAAAATAATATATTTTCTTATTGGTCCGTAAATGGGGCTCTAAATTTTTGAAAAATAAGCGAATTCTATTGCAATACAGAGGACATATAAGTCTTTTTATTGTGATATCATCTATACTGTTTCCATAAAGTGTCTCGAATTGCTGAAAATTTTTCTAATTTTGATTGCAATATCGTACGTTTTAGAAACAATATCATATATGCTCTTTTTTATAGAGGTTCATTCAAAGTATCTTTAACATATATGATTTATGGCAATGACTGGAGAAAAATTTATTACCATATACAGTAGATACTGGGTAATGATACATCAGATTAATCGCTGTAATAAAACCTTATAAAATGGAAATCTACTGCATTCATTTTGTAACATGTGTATCGCAAACGGCACAATCTATGCCTCGTAATATATCTTCATAACTGGAATGTTTCCAACAGCGTATAATAAGAAATGAAAGAAAGAAATACAAAATTTATTATTTATTCTTATTCAATTGTAGCAAAATATGGCATACGATATTCAGTAAATTGAAATTTCAAATTCAAATAAGTACATATTTTTTCCTTTACCTCTATTAAAGAAAAATTAAAGTTTGTTGACCAAAAAAATTAAGAAATACTAATTACCTTTTAGAAACAATTATCATACATACTTTTTTCTATAAAGGCTCAATCAAAGTATCTTTATCACTTATCATTTATGGCAACAGCTGATGAAAAATTTATTACCGTACAGTAGGCTGATCATATGTCCTCGAATCTCGAGGACAAAACTAGCTTCGTCCCCAAAAAATTACAACACATTTGGGGACGCTGGGTATAAAGTTATTAATGTTTTATTATAATAATCTATTATATGTATAATAAATAACCTGAAATAAATTCTTTTAGGTTCTTTATACATAAAAATTACTAAAATTTTACAGTTTAATGTGATTTAATTAATTTTATTTTTTTGTTCTCGAAATTCGAGGACGCTGCCATCTTTGTCCCCAAATTCAATGAAAAAAATATGGTCACTCTACCGTACAGTAGAAGGCAATGATACACCTAAATTAATCATTGTAACAAAACCTTATATAATGGACATCTACTACAGTTGGCAGCAAAAGTATCCGAGCACTAGCAATAATCCCTGTCTAAAACAAGTATACTTAATACTGCTTTGTTAAATAACTCCTTGTCGAATCATGTGATGTCGATTATCACATATTCTAAAAAAATATATCTTCATTTATAAAACAATAATAATAATAATAAATTAAAATTAAATTAAAATAAAATAAAATATGTAACAGAACAAATCATGTTCTTAGTCAAAGACCACGATTCGACAAAGATTTATTTAACAAAACAGTTTTAAGTGTACATTTTTGATATAAGAATTATTGGCTAGTGTTTGGATAATTTCGCTGCCGACTGTACATTTATTTTGAAATACGTGTATCGCGTGAATCTATGCTTTGTAATACATCTTCACAATTGAAATGTTTCCAAGAACGTATAATAAAAAGGGAAAGAAAGAAATACGAAAAATATTATTTATTCTTGTTCAATTTTACCAAGAATCAGCGCAAGCAGAAATCGATTTAACGATATAGACACTGAATCGTTATTTCTCAATGAATCAACATATCGTCTAATCAGTAATTAGTTACAGAAAAACACTCATTTAAATTTAGTATCTAGTATTAAATAAACAATTGTACAATATGTAGATGTTGCATGCCCTTGACTAAGAACCGAAAAAGATCAATTGAATAAAATGAAATAAATTAACAATTTTATTATTTGTAGATAAGTGAAAAAATTAAATCAATGAAAAAAAAATGTCATTTCAACAGAATAAATAACAAGAACAATTTGATCAACTGCAGATTGCATAATAAGACAGTTGAGACTGAATTGAACTGAAAAGCGTGCTTCCGAGAAAAATTCGTTTTACATAAGTAATTTTAAATGTGTTTCATTCTACATAAAATAGATCATTGAAAGCATTCTAAGTGACCGAATTCTAACAATGTGACTTGAAATTACTTTTAAAAGTATAAACATAATTATGTATATGTGTACTATAAAACATGTATTTTAAAGGATTATTTTGAAAATAAATTCTTTATTGTAATCAACTGAAATTTAAATAAAATAATTAAGGAACTACTGAAACACAATTAGTAAATTCAGGGCCAGACTAACAAATATTTGTATTCAGGGAAGTGTTTTAAGCAAACTTAGAATAGCTGAATTTATACCAATTGCCAAAAAATAGCAAACAGGAGGTGAAAAGCAAAGGAACAGAGTGCTCATGATTCTGACTCTTAACTCGTTATGTTTGATTTTCTAAAATAAAAATATATCACAATTACAAATTGTGACAGCTTTCTATTCTTTCTTTCTTTCATTCATTTTTTTTTTTTTTTTTTTTTACTTTCTCTTATCCATAGGTTCGAGAAAGTATTGTTTTAGGGTCAAATTTTCGAACATAAGTTTTTGTTATATTTACATGTTCTGAAGTTCCCTGAATACGAAAATCATGTTTTTAGCGAATGGTCTGTGTGTTTGTCTGTGTGTCTGTTATCAGCATATCTCAAGAACAAATAGTAGCAGAAATTCCAAACTCGGTATTCTAAATGTGTATCATATTGGGATGCTACAGTAAGCTTTTCGTTGAGATAAAGCAAATGGTTCGTGTACAGGGAAACTCAAAAGTATTGAAATGCATTACATCTATGGGGGAAATTGCAGGTGAGTAGAGTTTAACATCTATAGACTCTACTGAACCAAATGAAACGAATATATATTTTTTGTAATATAGAGATAGTCAACTGGGAAAAATTTTTGTGTATGTAGGAGCCTCGCCTCCCCCCTTGGGGGGAAGTCCCTCCCCTCGAGGGGAGTAAATTTTCATGATGGGTATCTTTCAGAAGAGCTCGCCAATACCTTTAATTGAACCATTGATCTGCGATAATTTAAAATAAAATTATAGATTTTTTTCATTTTTATCCAAAAAAAAATTTTTTTTTAATGTAATATTGAGAATAAATTCAACTTTTTTTTATATGTATTTAGTGTTATAATACTTATCTAATATGGAAATCGTCTGCATTATCATAAAAGATAATTTTTTTAAATAATAATTTTAATAAATTATTTTTTAATAACCGAATTAAATTTTATATAAATGTAGGTGCATTAATGAAACGGGGGTTGAGGGGGGACGGTAGCCCCCCTCATACAGAACTAATTATCATATAAAACTCTTCCGAAGCCTAATTTGAATTGTTTAACTCAGATTTACATAACAGTACTCGTTATCTTACCTCTTAATCTGCAACCTGCATTTATAGTATTAAATTTCAGGGTAAGAAAAAGTCGTGTGAGTGACACACCAGATTATTTTTTTTAAGAATGTTTTTAAGAATGCTGTCTGTCATCGAGTCACTTTTCTGCTACATTTTGACCCAAAGGTTATCCCTTCCAATATGAGTAACCATCAGTGACCATGAGTGACCCGTGAGTGACCAGTGAGCTACTAGTGAGGGACCTGTGGGTAACCAGTGAGTGACCCCTGGGTTATAGGTGAATGACCCATAAGTGACTCAGAATATCAGAAAATTTTACAGTATTTGAATGATTTCAAAACAGCGTCCTGCTTTATTTCGGTTTTAAATTTTAATTTCGGTTTTTTACTTTTAATTTAAAAAATAACATAAAAAAAAGATTTTTTAAAAGATTGCTTTTTTATCAGCGTCCTTAAAAGTAGTAAATAAGGCACAATTTTCGGCCCTCAAACCAATTAAAAGGTCAAAAGCATTCATCGATGACTACGTCCTACTATATAATAACATACTTTGTCATTGATGAATGCTTTAGATCTTTTAATTAGTTTGAGTACAGGAAATTTTGCCTTATTTACTACTTTCCAGGAAGCCGATAAAAAACCATTCTTTTTAAAAATATATTATATATATATAAATATATATTAATGAAAATTGAAATAAAATTATGAAACATTTTGTCCCTTTAGAAATTTAATGTCCGGGAAATGTACCCCAGGTGTTGTACAACAATAAAACCCAGGCTAATATTATTCAAAACTTTAACATATATTCGATAAATGATAAAGATAAATGTCGTACAGTCTTTTTGGAGACGCTTTGTCATAGTTAAATCACAATGGAATACAAAGGTCAATTAGTAAATGATAATGTTACTTTCCCTATATCTAGAAAAACCTTATAAGTGAAATGTAAACAATAGTTTCTGTTGCTTGTCTGGCGTCTCGAATTACTCTCATATACTTTATCGGTCATTTCCTAATCTCAGAAAAATGTCGTTTACAGTACTCAAATATAGAATCAGTATTACGAAAACATTCTTTTTCTAAGTTGTCTTATCTAGCAGGGAATATTCCAGAGAATATTCGTGTATTTATCTATAAAATTATGTCATTATCTATAAAAGCTGAAAGTGTATAATATCGCTTGCGTATAGTAATATTCTTAGGAAGACGTTTGCAAGCAGAAAATATTTATATTTGTAATATGCCTCTAAAAGATAAGTTAGTTGAAATAGAATGTTTCATCTACACTTATATGTAAAATAGTTACGCTCATCACTGACTGACTGACTCTGTCGCGCTGTATATATATATATATATATATATATATATATAAAGACTAAGTGGTTTCTTTGGACTCTGTCTGTGTGTGAACGAAGGTTGCCACCTAATTTTCATACTTTAGTTAATTTAAAGAAATCTAACTGTCTGATCGATAAGGTGTTTAATCCGACGGATTCAGAAAAATCGCCCCTTTCATTTGGTACTTTATTTGTAACGAATTTCGGATTAGATTTTTTTAAATTATTTAAATATGAAATTAAATAAATAGCTTTAAAATAGGCATTTAAATTTTTAATTGTTACCTTTTTTTTTTTTTTTTTTTTTTTTTTTAGATAAAACGAAATATGTTTTCACGTGAAAAAAAAAAAAATATATATATATATATATATATAATATTAACTGACGTCTTTATGACTTTAAAAAAATAATATTAAAATAATATTAAAAGGAAATGAATTCTTAATAAATATATCGTGTACATTAAATTAAAGCGTTTGTTATATTGATCATTTTTCAACGGTCGCCTTAGTCGCCGAACAACTAACTAATGTAAAATAAAATATATAATATTAGTTTGAACAGTATGCAATTTAACAATTTTTAGTAGATTTTGACCAAACTTGTCATATACAAGGTGTTCCAAAAAGGTTGAAAGAAGCTTTATTTCTCTATCTGTTTCTTGTAAATGGCGTAAGTAAGTTTGAAAAATATTTAAAATGAGGTCTAAAAAAAAAAAAAAAAAAAAGACTGTGTTAAAAGTTTCTCCTGTTAATTTTCAAAAAGTTAAATGTTTTTAATTTTTATATTACCCTGGAAGACGAATTTCGTCAGTTAGACAGTTTGTATTTTCCATCCCACAAAACCATTAGAAAAAAAAAAAAAAAAAAAAAAAACACATACATGAAAGAAAGAAAATCATATGTGAGTTCATGTGATAAAGCTTCTTTCTCTCTTTCTTTTTCTTTTTTTAGGAAAAAATCGAAAGTAAGTTAATACTAGCACACATTTACTTTTTCTTTGAATTTTTTAAATGGAAATAGTCGGGTGGGATACACGACTTTCCCGTATCCTACATTTCAATAACATAAAGACAAACTGTAGATTAAACAACAGGATAACAAGTACTGCATATAAAACTGCAAACAACTTTAGAAACAGTTTTATTTGACATATAATTCTATGTGAGAGGACTACAGCCCCCTTCTCAACCCTTCAATTTTGTACTTATATTTATTTAGAATTCAAGACCGTTATTAAATTTAAAAGTTTATTTTCAGGCGACTTTCACCAGCGCAAGTCCTTAAAACTTATCAGTCATGATCAAACTTTTTAAATATCAATCTCATATGAACTTCAAGATTTAATATTTAAATTGCCTGCAATTACACTGCTCTGCATGAAAATTGGCCCTAACACCTTTTTTGCAAATTCTTATGTAAAAATGGCCGCCTGAATCCGAATATGACGCCCATTTTGCCCTATCACCTACCGTTTTATACGGACAGCCCCCTATTTTTATCACTTTTCGATAATTTTATGGCTATAAATTTGATTTTCGGGGGGGGGGTCTGTTAAATATCTTCTGAGGGGCTAGAGAAGTGAAATTCTAAAACATCAACATTTGCGGCGAGAGGAATATTTAGGGTAGTATTTGCCACTGAAATTATGCATTACATTTCTTATATTTTTTTAATCGATTATTAATGTTATTTATTAAACATTATATATTTTTTTTTTGATTTTATGTGTTAAATTAATTCTTTTTCATTCTCCAAATCAAATTCATGGCCATAAAATTACCGGTCAGTGATAAAAATTGGAGGGATAGGGTGGCGTCCCGAGAAAAAATGGTGGGTGACTGGGCAAAATGGGAGTCATATCTAGATTCAGGAGGTTATTTTACACAAGAATCAGCAAGAATGGTATCAGAGCTCGAAAAAAAAAAAAAAAAAAAAAAAAATTTTTTTTTTTTTGCAGCTCAGTGTTATTTGATTTTAAGTTATGCTGATAATAGACATACACAGAAATCAATCCAAGACTCTGACCAACAGTTAAAAACTTTACTTTAGTATTCAGGGAACCTCAAAATGCGTAACTGTACAAAAAAAAAAAAAAAAAAAAAAAGGAATAAAAGGTAATTTGTTTTAATATTGTATATATATTTAACTTGTGGAACATTCCTTTCTGTTTTGAATTATTTATTTATTTATTCTTGCATTTATAAATTTTTTTAAATAAAAATAAGACTAAAAAAGTGGAACATACATTAAAAAAAAAAAAAAAAAAAAAAATTAGAACAATCTCTTTACTTTATTTTATTTTCTATTTATGAGTAAACAATAATTTAAAATGGGTAAAAACTTTTTATACAATCACCAAAATAAATACAGCATAAATATTATCATATTTTAAATATTACATTTTATAACTCGACTTTAAACATAGATAATACTATAAATTATTCGCAAAATGAATACATTTGCGTGTTTTGTTCAAAACCAATTAGACGAAATTCACCAAACCGTGTAATTTACAGACTCTAAGCAATTGTTTGGCATGTAAATGCTGTAAATTCTGACATCTCGATGAATTTCTTTACATGCGTGTAAAAGAATTTCCAAGCGCGCGTACAGGTTACAGACAACACTTTCCTTATGACACTTCCTGATAAATTTCATTCACCAAGAAAAGGAAAACTAACGGACTTGCACTGCTTGCTGCTGTCTATGAATGAGAAAATATATCAACTTCTACTTCGACCATGAAATACTCTTGACACTTAACGGTTATGCGGAGATTGCATATACGCAAGAAGAGAAGTATTTCCCAAAACAACGGTTAATTACATTCGATAGAAAAATTATTCGAGCGCTATCAATAATTCCTATATAAAAAAAATCTGCAGTGACTCCACTCGACTTTCCGAACATTGAGTAATTAACAGTTTTGTAGATAAAGTAAAGAAAGAGGAGTTGTTGAACAAACAAAAGAGAGACAAACATAATAGAGTGTTTGAGTATTTTTCTCCATATATTACACGACGTTTCATTTAACGCTATTGAACTTTGAGCCCATAAGATCATAATGATAAAGAGTTTTTCGTTGTGTCCCTGTAAAAAACCTATAAATGCTAGATTCACGAAAATGCTTATAGTTAGTGCAACATTGATTTATAATATTGATATAAATTTTCAGCTCAACTGAATAAGGCGTTTAGATGCTAACACACTTTAAAAATTTGGTCCCATAGGCCATAATGATAAAGAATTTTTCTTTGTGTCCCTGTAAGAAAACCGTAAGTGCTAAATTCACCAAAATCTATACAGTTGGTGCAAATTTGACCTATAACATGTGTACAAATTTTTTGCTCAGATTAATAAGACGTTTAGACGCTATCACACTTTTAAAAATTTGGCCCTATAGGCCATAATGATAAAGAATTTTTTTGTGTGTGTCCCTGTAAAAAATCTATAAGTGCTAGATTCTCCAAAATCTATATAGATTGAGTATCTGTGACCTATAATAAGTGTATAAATTTTTTGCTCAATTGAAATAATACGTGTATAAATTTTTTGCTCAATTGAAATAATATGTGTATAAATTTTTTGCTCAATTGAAATAATATATGTATAAATTTTTTGCTCAATTGAATAAGGCGTTTAGATGCAATCTCACTTTTAAGGTTTTGGTCCCATAGGCCATAATGATAAAGACTTTTTCTTTGTGTCCCTGTAAAAAAACTATAATACTATTCATCAAAATCAATAGGGTTCGTGCTACGGTGACTTGCAACATGCGTACCAACTTACAGCTCATTCGAGCAAAGCGTTTAGACGCTAGCGTGTTTACTCACACACATACATACATCATCGTAAAAATAGTGAAAACGGACTAAGGGAACCTCGAAACGTACAGAAACATCGAAATCTCAAATTCGGATTTTTGACATGATTACAATACTTTCCTCACTATAGTATTCGGAAAGTAAAAAGTACACTTAATACTGTTTTGTTGGATAAATCCTTGTCGAATCATGTCCTTAGACTATAAAAAATCTATCTTAACTGAACCTCGTTTTCAGTATTATAAAAAAAATAATACATATATTTGCTTGGATGAGTTATTATTAGCTTAATATAAATTTAATTAATATGATAATATACGTATACATATCTGCCAACATTCTAATTAATATTTTATAACATTCTTAGTACCCACCTTTGTTTCACCAAGTTTTTTTTTCTTCTTCTTTGACAGTATTTTTCTTCTTATTTAATCGTAATTACATTTGGAGAAAATTACTCTACAAAAAAAGTGGTATGGGAAAAAGGGCGGGTACTAACAATGTTTCAGAATATAAACAGAAATGTTGCCAGGTATGCATACATAAACATATCTTTTTAAGATTAAAGTTAAAAAAAAAAAAAAACAAGAATGAAAAGTCATGAGATACGCATTGATTATTAACATTTTCAAACTGTACGTACTTGTTGTATAACTTTCAATGTTGTTTGCCTATGTTATCACACAACGGACAGACAGAAGTACTGAAAGGCATACAAATAGACTAATTGTATTTATAATCACTCTTAAGCATTGTTGGAAAGTGTTAAAATTGCTTAACGCAAAACAAAATGCAGCCCTGAAGTTCTAATTGCAGCCCTTAATGTATCTGAGTATTTTAAGGTAGTCCTATAAATTTGAAGGTTAATAAAATCATATTCTATACAAAACATTATTTTAGCATATTAACAATAAATGTCAATTTCTTATTTTTTTTACAGTAGAAAGTTACTTAAATGTGACTTATAAAAATGTCTGTTTAAAAAGCATTGCATTGGAATTTTTTGGGGTGTCCTTGTGTACAAACCAGTTGTACAATACCTATTAAAGCCATTTTAAGTAGTCTTAGTCAGTGTAAGAACATGATTCGATAAGGATTTATTTAACAAAATCGTATGAAGTGTACTTTTTTTACATAGGAATTTTTGCTAGTGTTCGGACACTTTTGTTACCGACTGTACCTCTCATAGAACGAATGCTTTGGAATACTTTCGGGTGTCCCTGTATACGAACCAGTGATGGTATTTACTCCATTTTCAGTAGGAAACATTCGATAATGAATTTGAATAAATATTTCAATTTCATTAAGATTTGTGTAAAGTAAAGGTATTAAAATACGGTTTATAGAAATACCTCATAGAACACAATGTTTTGGAATACTTTTAGGTATCCCTGTACGTAAACCAGTTGAGGTATTCACTCCATTTTCAATAGGGAACATCCGATTGCGAACTTGAATAACATATTTAAATTTCATTAAGATTTGTTCAAAGTAAAGGTATGAAAATATGGTTTATAGAAATACCTCTCATAGAACACAATTCTTTGGAATACTTTCAGGTGTTCTGTACACAAATCAGTAGAGGTATTCACTCCATTTTCAAAAAAGAACATCTGATTGTGAGCTTGCATAACATATACAGTCGAATCTCGTTAACGTGAACACTGTTAACATGATTACTTTTAACATAAACTGCTTCTACCATCCCCGTTAAAACGAAGATTAGTTTAGTTACATGGAGATTAGTTACTGATAGCATGAACTGCTGATAACATGAACAAAATTTTTATACCCCTTGAGATTCACGTTAAAGAGGTTCGACTGTATCAATTTCAAGAAATTCCATGAATATTTACGAGAGTTAGAGCGTGAACAGACGGACACACAGACAAACGGAAGTCATTAACACTTTTCAACCTTGTTGGAAAGTGTTAAAAATTGACTTCCAATCTTCAGACATATAATATACTCTGTTGACGTATAATATACTACATATAATATAGTCAATGATAAGCTGTTTTAACGTATTACTTATATTTATTTATTTATTTTGGCAATTCTTTGTTTGTACATAAATGTTCATTTGTCACAAAAATGGGACCTAAAAGTTAAAAACTGAATCTTTGTTTCCTTTAAATAGGAAACAAAGTGGCCATTAAAATTTATATATAATATATTTAAACAGTGTAATTATCTTCTTTTATTTTTCTTTCAGTAAACTGCACCTTAACTTAAATGAAATTTTTCTATTTTCTTTTAATTTAACATAAACTTAAAATTTTAATTAAAATTATTCTGTTACACTTTCTTACTTTTTTTAATCAAAATTCTTTCAAAAAAAAAAAACTCTATTAAGTGTTGAAATCGATGAAAGGATTTCTGAACGCATCCAGGCATTTTCATTGTTTAAAAAAGAATTATTGCCCCATTCTATTTAGCAGTGTTAAAGGAAAATCTAGTAATCGATTTTACTTAACGGGTGATTGTTATTACATATTAGCTGTTTTATGTATTTACTGACTTAAATATATATTTCAGGAGAAAAAAAATATTTTTACGACTCTGGTTATGATTCATTCATCATTTTTATGAGATGAAGCTATCTCTTCTAATTGCCCTTGGAGAATTATTTTTGGCAGTAAATAATATTTTGCTACTTTATGAAAACTGTGTCAACTTATTATATTTAAAAGTATTTTTTTTTCTTCTACATTTTATTATAACATCGTTTTTTTTTTTTTTTTTTTTTTTTTTGAGACATTTTTAAAAACATTCAGCTTTTTTACTTTATCACTATTATTATTATTATTATTACTTCTTTTTTTTTCCTTCAAGAGAAAAATTATTGCCTCATTTCATTTGGTAATTATTAAAGAAAAAACCAAAACCTAGTAATCTATCGTAAAATACATTAAATAATATATATAAAAAAAAAAAAAAAAAAAAAAACGCAAATAATAAAACAAAAATTATTAATCATTTCAGTTGATAGAGGATTGTTATTACACATTAACTGCTGAATGTAATTGAATGTAATTATTACCTTTAATATTTATTTGCGAAAAAAAAGCAAATGTTTCTACGACATTTGTTTCAATTCATTTATTATTTTTATAAGATGAAACTATTTCTTCTAGTTGCCTTTGGAGACATATTTTGGAAGAATAATAAAATTATCTGCTTTTTTATAAAAACTATGCTAAATAAACAAATTTAAATTTTCATTTATTTTTTAACATAAAATCCATTTTACAAATATTTTTAAAAACATCCAGCCTTTTTTTTTTTAAATGAAAAATTGTCGCTTTATTTTTTTCAGCAGTCATTAAAGAAAAGTCTGGTGGATCGTAAAATGTTTTAAATAATTTAAAGAAATTAATTGGAAATAGAAAAGCAAATATTATTAAACATTTTACTTAAAAAAGGGATTCCATTATACATTAACTGATTTAAATATTTACTGCATTCAGTATTGATTAAAAAAAGAAAAAGAAATGTTTTTAAGACCGTCAGTAATTCAGTGGCCATTTTCATGAGATAAAGCTGCTTCTGCTACTAATTAAATTATCCATAATTTAACCAAACATGATACTTAATTGGACCTTGACCTAACCTGGTGCTAATTACATTTCGAAATCAATCTCTCGATGGCACTGTCATCTCATTTCTTCATAACTTTTATTATGGCACTATAGGACAAAATTTCGTATAAATGTACATAATGAGAGTTATTTTTAACGAATGATTATAATATTAATATGGATTATTGATAACAGTAATAACAAACTAAGAAAAAATTGTGTGCATGTAGGAACATCATCCCCCCTCCCCTTGTGGGGGGATTTAAATTTTAAATCTGTGTACCTTTCAAACGAACTCGTCAATACCTTTAGAACAAGTGGTTGAACCATAGATCTGTGATAAATTAAATCAAATTTATAGATTTTTTTTTTTTTTTTTTTTTTTTTTTTTTTTTTTTTACAATAAATAAATAAAATAAAATAAAATAAAATGATTAACATTTTCTCTGATGTCAGCACAAAATCCACTTTCTTCGGCACTTAATGTTATACTTCCCTGAGATGAAACTGTATTCTTAATGAAAAATAATTTTAATAAATAATTTGTACTGCGTCAATTTGTACAACATAGAAAAAAATCTTGTAGTGGCCACAATATACTAAGGACAGGAACTTGTTACTTACTTCTATATTCAATAGAAGAAACTATGGATTCGCAAAAATTTTCAACTTCCAGTTTTCGAATAATTTACACGTTTTGAGAGATTCAGAACACGATCTGACCATTTTTAGAAATTGTCTGTCTGTCTGTGTGTGTGTGACAAAAATTTTGCGGTGACTGCATCTCAGGAACTACTGCACAGAATTTTATATAATTTTATATGAAGCTGCACCTTGACCTAAATTAGTGCCTATCAACATTTGGTGTTAATTGTTCAACAGGTGGCTAGACCGAGATTTCCATAGTTTTAGGGAAGGCTATATCTCAGAACATTTTGTACGAATTTGTATATAAATTTATATGCAGATGCACTTTGACGTAAGTTAATGCCTACCAACTTTTGGTGCCGATTACTCAACAGGTGCCGCTGCTATACCCGATTTCTGCAATTTCAGGGAAGGCTATATCTCAGGAACTACTGCATGAATTTGCATATAAATTTATGCACTTTGACATAAGTTAGCGTCTACCAACTTTTGGTGTTAATTGCTCAACAGGTGGCGCTGTTATACAGCGATTTCCACAGTTTAAGAGAAGGTTATGGCTAAGGAACTACTGCACAGAATTGCATGAAATTTATATGTAGATGCGCTTTGACATAAATTAGAGTCTAACAACTTTTGGTATCTCCGAACAGTTAGTGCTGCTATACGTCGATTTCAGCAATTTCAGGGAAGGTTATAATCTCATGTTTTATTGCGTATAATCAAACAAAACTTGATATGTAAGAAGACCCCTATATGGCATTATGCTTATTCATTTTGGATGCATATCAAACAATAACTGCTGCTGTTATACGGGAATTTTCCTCGAGATCGGGAAGGCTATATCTCAACTTTCTGTGACATATAGCTGTACGAAACTTGATATATGAGATAACCATTTCTAAACGCCTTTTTTAAGACTTTGTTAATAGAGAATAAAACTGTCTTTCCTTTCTTATATTTAGTGTAAGTTTTTTCTAAGATGAAAATCATCTGCATTCATTATGGTAGATAATTTTAATAAATAATAGCTTTAATAAAATATTTTTACTGAGGGAATTTCTATAGGAAAATATGGAAGAAAGTCTTGTGGTAGCCACAACATACTAGTTTTTTTTTTTTTCCCTTTTTCTTCTTCTTCTAGTTGGCTCTGGAGAGTTACTGTTTATTGCTTAAAAATATTTGCTATTTGGTGAAAATTTTCATTAATTCCTGTTTTTAAAGTGTTTTTTAGAGTAAAATCCCTTTGTAGAGGGTTTTCTTAAAGTATCTAGCTATTTTTATTATTTGAAAAAATGCTATTACCTAATTTCCCTCAAAAATGTTTAAGTAAAACTCTGATAAATGATCTTATAAAATTCCTTAAATTATTAACAGAAACTAACCGAAAATAATAAAGCAAAAATATGCTGACCATTTTATTTAATGGCATTTTGTTATCTCACATTGACTGTTTTCTATATTTCTACCTTCGTTATTTATTTTTGAAGGAAAGGTTAATTAATCTTTTTATAAATTTTGTTGTAATTAATTCTTAATTTTTATGAAATGAAATTCTGTAGCGTTTTGTTATTACACATTGACTGTTTTGTATATTACTGCCTTCGTTATTTATTTGTGAAGGAAAGGCTAATCTTTTTATGAATTTTGTTGTAATTAATTCTTAATTTTTATTAAACGAAATTCTGTAGCGTTTTGTTATCACACATTAACTGTTTTGTATATTACTGCCTTCGTTATTTATTTGTGAAGGAAAGGCTTGAATTTTGTTGTATTTAATTCTTAATTTTTATAAGATGAATTTCTGTAGCGTTTTGTTATTACACGTTGACTGTTTTGTATATTACTGCCTTCGTTATTTATTTGTGAAGGAAAGGCTAATCTTTTTATGAATTTTGTTGTATTTAATTCTTAATTTTTATAAGATGAAGTTCTGTAGCGTTTTGTTATTACACGTTGACTGTTTTGTATATTACTGCCTTTGTTACTTATTTGTGAAGGAAAGGCTAATCTTTTTATGAATTTTGTTGTAATTAATTCTTAATTTTTATGAAATGAAGTTCTGTAGCATTTTGTTATCACACATTGACTGTTTTGTATATTACTGCCTTCGTTATTTATTTGTGAAGGAAAGGCTAATCTTTTTATGAATTTTGTTGTAATTAATTCTTAATTTTTATGAAATGCAGTTCTGTAGCGTTTTGTTATTTCACATTGACTGTTTTGTATATTACTACCTTCGTTATTTATTTGTGGAGGAAAGGCTAATCTTTTTATGAATTTAGTTGTAATTAGTTTTTAATTTTTATGAAATGTGTGTTCTGCAGCGCGATCTAATATCAAGAATAGCCCCACATTTTGTAGGAAGAATAAACAAGACGGGAGACGAAGGATTTCGCAAAATAAATTAATAAATAAAATTCCAAAATTTACCGCTAGAAGAATATATGGCGCTGTTTTTGTAAGTAAGTTTTTTGTCGCGAACAAATTAGCACGGTGTCTCCAATTTCAAATAATAAAATAGAACAAAAGCAATGCTTAAAAAAGGGGCACAATCATCAGTTTTCAGTTATAAATTGTGACAAAAATCTTTACTTAGAAAAGCAGCGCTATATATTCCCCAAAGAGTAAATTTTGGAACTTTTTTTTTTTCCAGAATACTTCTTTTCCTGTCTTCGTACAAACTTTTGTGCAATTCTTCCAGTTAGATCACACTATAGAATGCTATAAGTACTGTCAGTTTAATTATTGCCACCCTGTATACAGTAGGAAGTAAATACTGCCTCATCTATAATATTAAAACACAAGGGTATTTCTTTAAGACCAAAATCGCCCGATCTGGGCATGCGCGAGAAAATTATTAACCAATTCGGAACGGGAATATTCCTTCCCCTTTGTGCAGTGCAATATGAACATCGATGATAGAACTCGAGCAGACGACATTGATATTTATCATGTCTACGGAAGACGCCTGATTAAAGCTCAATAATAAAAACAATTTACACGATTAATTCATTGATTGATATTTTCCAAGGAAGTATATTAGAAACAAAGCAATTCGGGAATACTTATTGGCTATCGCCGTTCATTTCACCGAAAATTTTCCTACACAGGAAAACATTTTAAGAGTTTTTGTAGCGCCATCTCTTACCATATGAACATACCGTACCATATTCCTAATATTATTTTTTCAGTTTCTTAAAAGAAAAAAAATAATAATAATTAATAAATTGTCAGTGTTTATTTTTCTTTAAAAGTTAACTTTTATCGCAGTGGATTTTAAACTGGTTAAGAGCACTGCGGATTATTAAAAATGGGATGTTTAAAACTTTATGTCGTGAAAAGATGTAAGATGCACATGATCCATCAAGTTTTGACGGGTATTAACTAGTTTGATTTAACTCGTATAGGAGAACGTTTGATAATCGATCGTAAAAGGTATTAAATATTTGAAAGAAATTTGCGGAAAATAATAAAGCAAGAAAATTGTTAATTTTACTACGGGGTTTTGTTATTACACATTATGTGACACTGCCTTTAATATTTATTACAGAGAAAGAAGCAAATGTTTTTACGACCATTGTTTGGAACCATGCGTCATTTTTATGAGATGAAGTTGTTTCTTCTAAATGCTTCTGGGGAGTTGTTTTTCGCAGAAACGTGTTATTTAATATTTTACGAAAACTGTACTGAATTAATATATATATATATATATATTTTCTTCTTCTTGAATTAATTATCTAATTTCCTTATTTATGCATTTATTTGGTATAGAAACCGTTTCTTATGAAGTTTTCTAAATTCATCCCATTTTTTTTTTTTTTTCTACATTTTAATTTTTTAAAGGGAGGGATAGTAATCGACAGTAAAAAGCGTTAAATATCTGAAAGAAACTAGCTAAACATATTGACCATTTTACTTAACTACACTGAGAAAAAATTATGTAACTGACATCTAAAATCTAAATTGTGTCTCTAGAAAAAATAGTTCCATGTCATCCTTATAAATTCTAGTCCCCTTTGAAAGCGAGTTCTAGGGACCCTTATTAGAATTCTAAAGCGTTTGCCTATATTATAGAGAGCAAAGTTATATAAAAATCTCTGCAAATAAATGCGAATACAAGAGAAGGGTTTCAGCAACTACAATCTTGGTTTATCAGAAAAGTTAGTTTCTAGAAAATCAAGAGAGAATTTTTCGCAGTACAAAAGATTCAGAATATTTAGAATATTGTTTCACCATCTAGAAATGTGTAGACTAGAAATTCTCGATCCTTTCATCAATTCAGTTTATTGGCGTGCCTTATGCGCATAGCTCGGAAACCTGTATTTCTAGTTTAGGGATTTAGAAAATGACCTTTTATTCATTTTAGATGGAGGCTGTTTATTTATTTTTATTTTTTTTTTTTTCTCAGTGTAGGTTTTGTTATTACACACGTTATGGGGTACTACCGTTATGGGAGAAGCAAATATTTTTACAACATTTGATGCAGTTGCTTTGAGGAGTTATTTTTGGCATAAAAGTATTTAAAACATTATAAAAACTGTGCTTAATTAATATGTGTAATGGAAAATTTTTTAAATAAGCTAATTATTTGTTTATTTATTTAATAAAAAAAACATTTTTAGAAGGTTTTCTAAAATCATCCATTTCTTTCTTTTTCTTTTCTTTTTTTTTTTTTAAAGGTAAAATATACAATTTTATTTTCAATTTTATTTTACACTTATTAAGAGTAAATCTGGTAATCGATTGTAAAGCTGTTAATTATTTGAAAGAAACTAGTAGACAATAATAAAGCAAAAATATTGATCACTTTACTTAACGGGTTTTCGTCATTACACGTTTATATTGCCTTCAATGTTTATTTGTAAGAAAGAAGCAAATATTTTCACGACCTTTGTTGCATTTTATTCATCAGTTTTTTTTTTTTTTTTTTTTTTTTTTTTTGGGGGGGGGGGGGGGGGATTCCTCTATTCGCTTCTGGGGAGTTAGTTTCCGCAGGAAAATATTATTATTTATTATTATTTAAACAGTTTTATTTAATACTTTATAAAAACTGTGCTGAATTAATATACCTAATAGATATTATTTATTGAACATACCTCTTTTTCATGTTATAAGTGAATGATATATCCTGTTATCAAGAAGCGAGAAAAATCCCGTAGGATTCTATGGTAAAGGTGAAAGACTGATTCTGACTATATGCAGTTTTAAGGGTCAAAATAAGATGAAACCAAAGTAAATTTTAAAGCTAGAATTAAAGATTAATACAATAAATAAATAAATAAATAAGACACATTTTTTAATAATAAGAAACTGGGGAAAATTTTAACTTTATTATATTTGAAATGACGCACCCATGTATGTAGATTTCTCCAATATACTTGAAAAATATTGCGATTACACAACAAACCCGATGGGATACACAATAACAGGGATGGAACACAGGCGCAAAACTCATACCGGTACTCGTTTAAGAAATTTCTGTACATATAATATCGTTGACTTAAGAAGTAGAAAATTTTGTTTCATTGATAGTGGCATGAGATCTGCGCACGTGTTCCATCCTGCAATAAGATAGAAGCTCCTTCATGCCTGCTTGATTACATTGCTAAGAAAGGCATTGAATAAAGACCAGATGAGATTGTGAGACATAGTAGTAATTCAAGGATTTATTTTAATACAATGTGAAATACGGAATTTCATAGAAGATTAATAGAGCACAGATCAATGCATATGAATGTAATCTCACAAACATATTGCATAGTGTCAGATTCTTTGTTAGCTTTAATTTTCCATTCAAGGGGACAAGGAACATTGAATTGAAATTATGTACGCTGCGCTGAAAAAAAAAATATATATATATATATATATATATATATATATATATATATATGTATATAATAAATAAATAATAATAAAATAATAATAAAAATAAATAAATAAACAAATAAAAATAAAAATAAAAATTCTACCCCTGGTACCATTTTTACTGATTCTTATGAAAAATGACCTCCTGAATACGAATATGACTACCATTTTGCCCAGTCACCCACCGTTTTCTCGGGACACCATCCCTTCCCCCCAATTTTTATCACTGTTCGGTATTATGGCCCTGAATTTGACTTGGAGAATGAAAATTAATTAATTTAACACTTAAAAACAAAAAAAATATGTAATGTTTAATAAATAACATTAATAATAGATTAAAAAAATATGAGAAATGTAATACATAATTTCAGTGGCAAATCCCCCCTTAAATTTTCCCCTTGCTGTAAATGTTGATGTTTTAGAATTTTCTAACTCTGTAGCCCCTCAGAAAATATTTAACATTTAAAATAATCCTTCTCCCTCCCCTAAAAATAAAATTTATAGCTATAAAATGACCAAAAAGTGATAAAAATATGGGCCGTTCTTAAAAAAGGTGGGTGATAGGGTAAAATGAACGTCATGTTTGGATTCAGGAGGTCATTTTACATAACAATTTACCAAAATGGTGTTGGGGCAATTTTCATGCCGAGCAGTGTTATTTTTGTTTTATATTCCGCTGCTTCTTAAATTATATACTGCCACGAAATATGTCATTTTTGTACATACAGCGTGTTTCAAATGATAAAAAATAATATTTGAGATAGAAAAGCTCCTTTTATGGGAAAAAATAATACAAAATAATGCCCAACTTCAAAATGTTCCATGATAATCCTAAATTGTTTTAAGGCTTCTTCTTCTTCTTTTTTTTTTTTTTTTTTTTTTTTTTTTTACTTTGTGTATGGGATTTAATTTTTAATGTCTCCCAAGGAAACATTCAAAATGTGTCGTCTTCCAAAAATATTGAAAAAAAATATATGTGATTCTACTCTTCTTAAAACACCAGAAAGTGAAAAAAATTATCGGCTGAAATGAATTACAGCGACCACAAAAAATTATCAAAATTAAGCATATTTGGCAATATCACACTGTTAGGCGATTAGTTTTGAGTATTTGGCGAAGAAGCAAATCACGGTTCTGTTCGTACACGGCAATCTCGGTGCTAGCAAACGTATCTCCTAACAGCGCTAAATCGCTAAAAATGCTTAATTTTGATAATTTTTTGTGGTCGCTGTAACTCATTTCAGCCGATTATTTTTTCACTTTCTGGTTTTTTATGAAGAGTAGAATCACACACACACACACACACATATATATATATATATATATTTCAATATTTTTTGAAGACGACACCTTTTGAATGTTTCCTTGTCAGTTAAGAATCAGTTACAAACAAAAAAGTGAAACATTTGAAATCTTCATGAATTTTTGTCATGCAGCTGAATTTGAAAGTTCGTAGTAAAGGTAATAATTTCTTGATTTTGAAATGAATGTCCAGATTTATGTTTGCTAATAAGTTTTATGAGACAGGTTATGAGACACTAATACTTTTTTGACATTAGTTTTTTTTTTTTTTTTTTTTTTTTTTTTTTTTTTACCACAAGTATGTCCCACTTGATGGCTAAGTTTCAAATGACCATATAAGAATTTTTAAATTAAAAGTATTACATCCCATTTGCTATTTTCAGCAGGTTTTTATAGGTAATAAATAATTGTAGCTTTAATATACATATATTACAGCAAAAGTTAATAAAATTGCTGAGAAATTTTTGTTTATCTAGATATTTTCATCCTTCTAGTTATTTTATGTACAAAATTCTTTTTCTGCATAAATAATATTTCTCCTTGACATTGCGACTGACATAAATTGGGCGATTTCGGTCGTAAAGTAATAGATTTTTGTTGTTGTTATTGTTCTCTATGGCAGTATCTGAAGAAATTTTACAAAACATAACTAAGGGAATCGAAAGACTTTTCGAAATATAAATTTCATTATTTTTTTAAATAAATGCATTCATTGAATTAAACTTTTTCTAGCATAAATATTCTAAAATTTAAAGTATTTTTTCAATTAAAAATATATCAATTGCAATAATATATATTGCAATTAAATGCCCCATCTCTTTTTTTACAATAATTCGATAAAACAGAAATACTTCAAAATGATGTAATATATCTATTATAAATTAAACATATTTTTGAATTCCAATAGAGTCTTTAATAGTTTCAATGACGATGCTTATAATAGTTAATTATGCTACTCATATTTCATGAAAACATTTATCTTTAAAAGGTAAAGAGTGTTTTATGTAACATAAAAGTAATAATTACAAGATAAAAAGGACTTTTTATGTACCATGTTTTCAAATTTTCTGTTTAATCATATAAATGAAGACAGCGGGAACCCGAAACAGTTGGCTAAAAGTATTTTAAAAAATGCATAGTCGCCGTGTTTTGAGCTATTCTGAAATTTTCAAATGTCTAGCTAGTCGGGAAGTTAATTAAATAATTTTTCTAATGAATCATATAATAAACGCTGTCGAAGGCAGTGGGGAAACGAAACAGATGGCTAAAAGCATTAAAAAATGCATTGTCATCCTGTTCGGAGCTATTCTGAAAATTTCAAATGTCTAGCTAGTCGGGAAGTTACATGATCTTGGAGCCATATGGTAAACGCTACCTAAGGCAGCGGGGACCCGAAACAGTTGGCTATAAGTATTTTAAAAATGCATTATCACCTTGTTCTCAGCTATTCTGAAAGTTTCAAATGTCTAGTTAGTCGGGAAGATACATGATTGTTGAACCACATAATAAACGCTACCGAAGGCAGCGGGGACCCGAAACAGTTGGCTAAAAGTATTAAAAAATGCATTGGTATCGTGTTCTGAGCTACTGTGAAAGTTTCAAATGTCTAGCTAGTCGGAAAGTTAGTTAAATAATTTCTCTTTCGAATCATATAAACGCTGCCGAGGGCAGCGGGGATCCAAACCAGTTGATTAAAAGTATTTAAAAAATGCATTGTCACCGTGTTCTGAGCTATTCTGAAAGTTTCAAATGTCTAGATAGTTGGGAAGCTAGTTAAAAATCGATTGCAAAATTTGTACTAGACAAACAAACAAACAAACAAGAATCGAAGTTAATAAAAACATGGTAATAAATTGATGTAATGACTTCATTAAATATATAATTAATGCTTAAAAATTATTGGATTCTGAAATTGCAATCCCCCCATTCCTCCCCCCCCCCCCCACGCACACCAATAATTTTTCAAAGAAACATTTTAAAAAATAAATGATAATAATTGACATTTATAATTGTCTTTTTCCAAATGATTCGATAAGAAAAAAAAAAAAACCCTCAAAATTAGATTTTAAAAAATATTTTTTTTTCTAATTATTTAATGTGCCTATTATGAATTGAATACATTTTGAGGAACAATAAAATCATTAACAGTTTCAATTTCAGTGCTTATGGCAATTAATTACATTATTCATATTTCCTGAAATCGTTTACCTTTAATTAAAAAAATCAAAATGATAAAATGGCACAGTTAATTCAAAAAATAAAATTAATACTTAAGCATTATTAGACACTGTTTTGAAATCCCCCCCACACACACACACACACAGTTTATAAATTAAACATTTTTGAAATTAAGTTGTAATTTCCGTTTGTCTTTTTGCATTCGATAAAACAGAAAACCTTTTCGTAAAGAAAAATAACAAAATAATTTGACGACTTTTTATAATTTAATGTATTTAAACAGACAACAAAATCGTTAAAATTTTAATGACAGTGTTTATGATAATTAATTATATTATTCCTACTTCAAGAAAATATTTAACCTGAAATGTATCTAAATGTAGCACTAAAGTGATAAATCGATGTAATTACTTCGTTAAAAAATATATAATTGATGCTTAAGCATTATTATATACTGCTTAGTAGACTCCTCGTTCCACCCCCCACCCCACCCAGAAAAAAAAAATAATAATAAACACATTTTGAAACATTAATTAACTGACGAATTCATTACAATTAAAAAACTAAAATTTTTATATTAATTGACAGCTCATTACTCATATTTTATGCCTTTTATCTATAGCAAATTTTCAGAGCAATTTTTACTAAGTTAAATGCTAATCGATTTACTCATTAAGGAAATTTTTTTAATCTCTATATGAACAGAAATTAGTTTGCTAAGATAATTATTTTTGAATTATCGCGTTACGTTTTTATTATAACCAAGTTTATTTTGCTGAATTTTCTCTACATTTGTTTGTTTTCTAAAAGAGAAAATGTATAAATTTTATAAAACAGTTTAATCAAGTTTGTAGCAAAAAGAGGGTGTTTTTTTTTTTTTTTTTTTTTTTTTTTTTTTTTTTTGTCTTTCTTTAGAAAAAAATGAGTTATTTTGATTTAATTAATTATAAAACTACTGTTGTTTAGCCTGAAGTATTTCACGTCCAAAAATTAAATATGCAATTAGAAAGAAAAAAAAAAAAAAAAAAAAATGAAAGAAAGAAAAGTTAATCTTGAGAAGTTTTATTTATTTATTAATAAATCCCCCCCCCCACACACACAAACACAATTTATATATATATATATATATGGGATGGCCTACTTGTGTGGGCTTTAAAACAGAAAACTAATAATTCACTTAATTATTAATCATTTAAAATTTAATAGAACATTAAAGTGCTTTATACAAATATTTACAAGATTATAGTTTAAATTAGTATTGAACGGCTACTTGGAACAGTCATATCTAAATAATTAAAGTTCTCAGTTTTTATCAAAAAAAAAAAAAAAGGATTACACAGTTCACTTCTGATTTCATTCAAAAATATACAGCCTAGTACAGATCCTCATTCCAGCGGACTTTCGTCGTCCATAGAAGAAAATCTATGCGTCTATTCGTCTTAAAAGTCAAACGTCTACTGTACTCTTTCCGGAAAAATCAAAAATCTCTCCACTCCCATCGATGGAAATGTGTGTTCCGGAAATGGCGTCTGTCTCACGTCACAGCTACGTTCTTTCTGTCAGATTCCGCGCTCTCCGTCAGCAGTAAAGGGAAACTCGGCAGTTTTGGAATCAGCGGTTGCAGGAAGCAAGGGCCGGATACTATATATATATGAATTTAAAAATATATATAAATAAATAAAATAAAGTAAAATAAAAGCTTTCAAAAATTTAATATTGAAATATCTTTAATTAGTTTGACAACTATCTATTAATTAATCTAATTATTTAGGTTATTATTGTATTTTGATTATTTGTATTTGTATTTAGTACTTACATACTTTTTAACTATGTTTCTCATTAAATCTTTTTAAACAACAAAAGAAATTAAATCAAAAAAATTAAAAGCTAAAATAAATTTTAAAAATTTAATTTAAAAATTAAAATTTATTTTAAAATCCATAGTACTTAAAAAGATAAAACTACTATTGAATTATTTAGAACAAACACTTTATAAATAAGCACGATAAACTGCAAAATTATGCATTAATTGTTTCGAATATAAATAATAAAATAAAACCCCGCCGTCAAGCTAAAAATATGACACGAGTACAATGTGGAAGTAACAACGAACAGGATTATTATTAAAGTTAAGAGTGTTCGCGCACAATTCGACGCATTACAAATGCGTACTTTGAGACCCTGCTATTTTTATCTATGGGTTTATGTGAAAGACAGGGTGTATGTGCTTCCCATGCCCAAAGCAATTGAAGAACTCAAAGTACGAATTTGTAATGTGCTTGCGTCGGTGACTGAACAAATGCTTCAGAATGTATGGCGTGAAATGGACTACCGCCTAGATGTTGTCTGTGTGACCAAGGGAAGTCACATAGAACACCTATGACGTATGTATACAAAATTTTGAAGTTCCGTCTACATTCTGTGTTAATCTTATCGATAAATTCTTTTCCATTAAATAGTTATAGCCGTTTGTAATCGCTATAATCATTTTGACTTACCCTGTATATATATATATATATATTGGACGTATGTATCTGAGCTCGAAAATTTTCACAATTACTTAAATTCCTCATACCTATAGTGTGATTAGGAACAAAAATATTAATAAAACGATGCAGCTATTAAAATATTTATATGTCACCAAAAACAATATTTATTATAAAAATAAATTACACTATCATATTTCCCTCGTAAAAACACTTTACTGTCAAAAACATATTTAATTGTAATAACAGCATGAAAAATTGATATAATTACTGGACTGAAAATTAATTCATCATTCACTTCAAAGCATTTAAGATTTCCTCCTTGTAATTTTATAAAAATATACACTTTTGTAAAAAAAAAAAAAAAAAAAAAAAAAAACTTTTCGGGTGATTTTATTTCTTTTTAAAAAAATCAAATTTCCTTAACAATTGACAGCTAATTACACAAATTTTCTTTCTTAATTAATTAATAATCTTGAGGACAGTTTTGCCCACTTAATTGTTAATGAATATCATCATTAAAGAGAAATATTTCTCTTTAATTAGGCAGTAATTAGTTTGTCGGAATTTATTCTTAAATTAGCCACTTTTTTTTTTTCATTATTTTCCTCGTAACTTTCCTTTCTTCCTCCCCCCCCTCACATAATGTTTTACTGGAATATATATATATATATATACGTTCATAAAATTATCACTTAAATCGTATTAATTTTTTTAAAAAAAGGTACTTTTTCTAATTACAAAAATACAAAGCCTATAAAAAAATATAATTAATTTGAAATTTCTTTAATGGGATGTTGGACTTTGAAAATCAGCCTCTGTCTTAGAGTTATAAAAGTTGCCTTAGAGTCTCTGTCTTAGAGTTATAAATGCACATGTATGTGCATTGAAATTTATCAATATTACATATATTAAATTTCTCGAAAACTATTAAAATAATAATAATTATTATAGTTTTTATTTCTTTGAAAATTTTTAAAATGCGCCATGCGATTGAATTTTTTAATTTCCCCCTCGATTTGACATTATTATAGTTTATCATTATACTCTAAAGTTGATTGTTTATTAATTGCCGATTGATTGATAAGTTAATTTTACTTTTAATATTTTTGTGTTTGACTGCTGAAATATCAGGCAAGTTTTTAACAATTATAACTAATATAAAAATATTTTGCTCCCCAACAATCATGGATTTTTTTTTTTTTTTTTCTGTCTGCGTCTGCGGATTAGATATAATTTTTATTAATATCAAAAGTATATATGACACATATAATTATGCATTGTTTTTAAAACACCAGTTCTTAAAAAGAAAAGAAAAAATGTAATATAAAAAGTATAACTTTAATTTGCGGTTTTATTCAATTCCTACTATTAGTTCACACTCTCCCTATATATATCTTGTACAAATCTTGCAATCGATTTTTAACTAACTTCCCGACTAGCTAGAAATTTGAAACTTACAGGATTGCTCAGAACACGGTGACAAAACAATACTTTGAAGTCCAATTTTCGAATTTTTTATTAGTTTTCTTATAATTAATTAAAATATTAAGATAATAACATTCTAATAGCGTTAAAATAGCCATTAAACTATTAACTATACTTTAATTGTTGCCAAAAAAATTTACGAGTTCATTTTCTTTCGACATAAAAATAAATACATATAATTAAACATGAACATTAAAAAATTATAAAAAGTTAAATTATGCATCTCGTAAAAATTGACGTCATTATCAATTTAAAAATTTTGTGCGCATTGATAAGAGCTCTATGATTCGTCAGAAAATTTAAAACATAGTATATAAAAAGTTTTTTTTTTTTTTTTTTTTTAAACTTATAATTATTTTTTATTTCATTTTGCACGCGCGTTTCTTATTTCCTAATTCAAAATTATTTAAAAAGAAAACTTCTTCGATAGTGTTTGTAAGTAGGAATTGACTTTAAAAAATTTTCTTTTATATTACATGTTTTTCTGTTTTTTCAGAATGGGAAAAAACCGACCAAATATGCATGAAGTTAAAATTGACGTCATATGACGTTAAAAGCAAGTTGTGTTTAGTTGAAACCTATGAATGGCTTGACGGACAATAATTTTTTTTAACGTTATATATATATATATATATATATATATATACACACACATTTTTTTTTTTTTTTTTTTGCTACAGACCTTATCAATTATATTCTGGTTATAGTTTCTTCTTTTAATTTTATTCTTTGGTAGTATGCTAGTTTCGACATGCTTCCAAATTCTGTAAGGCTTATTTTACTTTTTTTTTTTTTTTTTTTTTCAAAGATTTTTCCGCCCCTATTCACTGAAGAGGAAGCAGACATAGGTTTTCATAAGCGTTTTTAAAAATACTTTTGCTTTATTTATTTTGATCTTTAAAAATTTTGAATTAAATATTTAATAGTTTTCGTGTTTGTTTTTGTTTATCAAGCCCATTCATTTTAATTTATTAAATTAATATATACATACATATGTACATATATAGGGCTTCAGGAATTTGGAAAAAAGTGGTCACCATCAAAAATTTCTAGTACCAGTAAAAAATACCCCCCCCCCCGCCTTTTTTTTTTATTATTATTCACTTGAATATAGAAATTAAAATTATATTCATATTAATCAAATATTTACTAGTACAGAATGATATATCAGGAAACACCTGTTTAAGTTAACGTCATGCAACTGGTTTTATTATTTTCACTAAATCGATACACCAGCGGCAGTGATATATCATTACACCAGCGCAACGATTCAGCACATGTTCGCAAAACTCGCGCAAACAGGAACAGAGTTAACCAATTTCCTGAAACGGTGCACTGATTTAACACCGAGTTGCGAAACATGATCGAAGAAAAGTGGTGTAAATCCTCTATTGTGTATTCATTCAACATGGTGTGTCAAAACGTGGTGAGAGGAACGGTTGTCAAAATAGTGAGAGTTGGCTTACATCATGAATAGAATCGGAGCCTGATTCTCGGACCAATTTTTCACCAAAATATTAAGATTAAAATACAAGTTTTGAGTTTTAAGTGGAAAACATAATTGCCAGTTAAAATATATTAATCGCCAATGGCGACCATGCGACCGTATTTCATGAGCACTGTTTATACATGTATATATTATTAGCTCTGTAATGAGTAATGAAAATAGAGACATTGAGGCTCCCAATGTGTAGATCTATTATGAGAATTCATATGAAACGTCGTTTTTTCATAAATTCTGAGACTCTAAGATATAAAACATGCATATGTAATTATATATTTATAAACGTATGCCGTGTAACGAAAGTTTATCAAACACTTGAAAATTTAGACAAGAAAATAGACACCTTATGCAAGATATTCAGTCATACTGTAGTCATCATTACTTATAAAATCCATTTGGTGAATTAATGAAAAATCAAAGATATTTTAGTTCTGGATCAAGAGGAGAAGAGATGAGATCCCACATCTGATTTACTCATGAAACTTGGCTGAAATATTTGCAGCAAGTCAAAGGAAAAAATAAGTACTTCAGAACTGAAAATAGAGGTAAACTACCCCAACATATGTCCCAAAATTCTCTGCCAATATCATGGTTTCTGGCGGTATTTGTGCAAGAGGTGTAGCATTATTGCATATTGTTCCTCAGAGCAAATCGTTAATGTTTAGTATTATAGAAATGTAGTTTTACATGTTTATTTTACCTGTAGATGTTCTGCACTGTCAAAAAAAAAAGTCTTGTTTGCTGTACGTTCTATGAATGGAAAAATTACGTTGATAGAACGTATTTTTCTGAATTACAGAAAAATTCTGGCAGCAAACAGGACATTTTTTTTTTTTTTTTTTTTTTGACAGTGTGGGCAATAAAGTCCTGTTCCCAAGAATAAGCAAACAATTCTTCATGCGAAATGGCACTACCTTTCTATACTGCAAAGAGAACCATGGAATTAATTAATGCAAGTGGAATTGTCATTATATAAAGGTAAAATGACTGGGTAATTAGTCCTATTAGAAACAATTAAAAAACTGTTGGTCTATCTTCAAGAATTCTGTCAAGCAATTCCAAACAATTGGTGAATTAACGGGTGAATTTCAAAGTACTTGGAGTACTTATCATGTCACAAGTCTCAAAAAACTCGTTCAATATTTTTACTTTCCGAACACTATAGTGAGGAAAGTATTGTAATCATGTCAAAAATCCGAAATTGAGATTTTGATGTCTCTATACGTTTCGAAGTCCCCTAAGTCCGTTTTCACTATTTTTGCGATGATGTATGTATGTGTGTATGTGTGTGTGTATGTGTGCGAGTGAACACGCTAGCGTCTATACGCTTTGCTCGAATGAGCTGTACGTTGGTGCTCATGTTGCAAGTCACCGTATCCCGAACCCTATTGATTTTGATGAATCTAGCACTTATAGTTTTTTTACAGAGACACAAAGAAAAATTTCTTATCATTGTGGCCTATGAGCCCAAAATCTTAAAAGTGCGATAGCATCTAAACGCCTTATTCAACTGAGCTGAAAATTTATATGAATATTATAAATCACTGTTGAACTAACTATAAACATTTTGGTGACCCTATTATTTATAGGTTTTTACAGGGACACAACGAAAAATTCTTTATCATTATGATCTATGGGCTCAAAGTTCAGTAGCGTTAAATAAAACATCGTGTAATATATGGAGAAAAAATACTCAAACACTCTATTATGGTTTTCTCTTTTTAGTGTGTTTAAAAACTCCTCTTTCTTTACTTTATTTACAAAACTGTTAATTACTCAATGTTCGGAAAGTCGAGTGGAGTCACTCCAGATTTTTTTCCTAAATATCTCCTTTAAATGGGTAAAAGTTAAATACTAATTTATAACTTAACCTAGGATATTTCCTGAATTTCAGATAACATTTAGTAATTAGCACGTTTATGTCGCTTTTTAACCAAGTTAAAGTCGAATCAATAGACTCATAACATAGCTTCATCATATATCTAACTGGATTGTAATTAAGTTTCCATGATAATTGTTCTTGAATTATTAAGTATCATTTTTATTATTCTTTTGATTTGTAACTTATTTCTTCTCGTGTTTAATTATATTTATAAGGATTTATCTTTATAGGAAACTTAAAGCAAGAAAATTAACGAAATTCAATATCTCATAAAATCGCAAAACCGTAGAAGTTGGAAATTATATTACTCACCGATGTAGAATATTTTTAAATATATTTCATAGTAGCATTAATAGTTTACTAAATTATATTAACTCTCAATTACTTATTAAATAATTAATATTATTAAATATAGAATTATTGTTAAATTGTTAATATTAAGTAACTGTTAGTTGTAGGGCGACTAAGGCGCCCGTTGAAAAATGATCATTTTATTTTATTTATTTCTCACTTCAAATAATTCATTTGCTAGCAAGCCCGTGCGAAAATTTCGCACTTTATTTATCACTTCGTTAACTTTTAAATTTAAAATTATTATTCTATAAACGTCATTTTTTCATATGCATCAGCAAATTTATTTTATTTTACTTTTTCACGGGAAAGCATATTTCATTTTATGCTGAAAAAAAAAAAAAAAAAAAAAAAGGCAACAATTTAACATTTAAATGTGTATTTTAAAGCTGTTATTTTCATATTTTAATTAATTTTAAAAAGTCTAATCAAAAATTCGTTACAAATAAGGTACCAAATGAAAGGCGCGATTTTTCTGAATCCGTCGGATTAAACAGCTAATCGATCGGACAATTAGATTTTTTACTTCCTTATACAAAGTATAAGGAAGTATAGTAATCCCGATTTGCGAAATGGATTTTGTATTTCACATTGCTCGAAAACGAATGATCGCCGAATGTTGACAACTTATACGTGTGACTGTCATGATATCTAGTTGCACACCTGCAAGTCTCGTCTTAACACGAGCTCTCGTTATAGAGATATAAGGGATTTTACACGATTTTTCGTGACGTCTGTATGTGTGTGTGTGTGTCTGTGTGTGTGTGTGTGTGTGTATGTCGCATAACTCAAAAGCGGTTGGACGTAGAAAGTTGCGCATTGGTACATAGGTTTGTTATAACATCTAGTTGTGCACCTCCCTTTTTGGACTTTCTATGATTTTCCGTTATGGAGATATTTAGGAAAATTAGGTTCATAATGACAAAAATACATAGGTTTTGGCCATAATGTATCAAAAAACGGTAATAACTCAAAAACGGTTGAACGTAGAAAGTTGCGAATTGGTACATAGGTTTGTTATAACATATAGTTCTGCACCTTCCTTTTTGGACTTTGTATGATTTTCCATTTTGGAGATATTTTGGAAAATTAGGTTCATAATGGCCAAAAATACATTGGTTTTGGCCATAATGTATCAAAAAACGGTAATAACTCAAAAACGGTTTGGACAAATCTTGCAATTTAACTGACTTCCCGACTAGCTAGACATTTGAAACTTTCAGAAAAGCTCAGAACACGTTGACAATGCGTTTTTTTAATATTTTTGGCCAACTGTTTCCGATACCTGCTGCCTTCGGCAGCGTTACCAGTACAAATCTTGCAATCGATTTTTAACTAACTTCCCGACTAGCTAGACATTTAAAACTTCCAGAAAAGCTCAGAACACGGTGACAATGCATTTTTTAAATATTTTTAGCCAATTGCTTCGTGTCACTGCTGCCTTTAGCAGCGTTTATATGATTCAACAGAAAATCTATTTAACTAACTTCCCGACTAGTTAGAGATTTGAAACTTCCGGAATAGTTCAGAAACACGGTGAAAATGCATTTTTTAACACTTTTATCCAATTGTTTCGGATCCGAAGTCCCCCCCCAAGGCACAACTTTGACATGAGTCCCCCCCCAAGGCACATGAGTCCCCCCCCCAAGGTACAACTTTGACATGAGTCCCCCCCAAGGCATAACTTTGACATGAGTCCCCCCAAGGTGCAACTTTGAAATAAGGCCCCCCAAGGCCCAACTTTGACATGAGTCCCCCCAAGGCACAACTTTGACATGAGTCCCCCCCCCCCAAGGATTTTAAAATGAGTCCCTTCAAGGCACAATTTTATTTATTTATTTATTTTTTTTTTTTACGTATGCATGCATTTTTTTTTAAATATTTTTAGCCAACTGTTTCGGGTCCAGTGACAATATTTTTTAACATTATGTATATTTCTCAAAGTGTATAAGGAAGTCATGTGGTGCCCACATCAGATTTTTTTTATTAACTAAAGTATGAAAATTAGGTGGCAACTTGCGTTTACACACAGAGTCCAAGGAAATCTCTTAGCCTTTTTATGCGTGACAGAGTCAGTCAGTCAAGAATGATCATAACTATTTATATAGATTTACATTAACAATTAACTAATAATCCTATATTCAGCAGAAGAAAGTGTTGAATTCGTATATATTTTTTTTCCTTTCGTATTGATTGACGCATTTTGAGAGGTCCTGAAATCCGTATGATCATTTTTTTTTTCTTTCGTATTGATTGACGCATTTTGAGAGGTCCTGAAATCCGTATGATCATTTTTTCCCCTTTCGTATTGATTGACACATTTTGAGAGGTCCTGAAATCCGTATGATCATTTTTTTCCCCTTTCGTATTGATTGACGCATTTTGAGAGGTCCTGAAATCCGTATAATCATTTTTTTTCTTTCGTATTGATTGACGCATTTTGAGAGGTCCTGAAATTCGTATGATCATTTTTAGAAAATGTATGTCTGTGTGTGATGAAAGTATTCTACCATCTCTAGCTCTAGAAGTAATGCACAGGATTTCGTAAAAAGTTATATTTTGATGCACACTGAAAGAAAAAAAAAATAATAAAATAAAAAAAAATCTGTGACTGACAACTGTGACTCTCACTGAAAAAAATTTCTGTGAAAAAAAACTAAATTGTCTCTCCAGTGAAAATAGTTCCATATAATCCTTATAAAATCTACTTCCTTTTGCTGACGAGTTCCAAAAACTGCTATTAGAATTCTAGATCATTTTCCTACATTATCGTGGCCAACCTTATTTAATAATAATCTCTGCAATTAAATACGAACTCAAGAGGCGAGTTTTAGCAACATTAATCTTGGTTTATGACTCAATTCCAGTAAATTAAGCGAAAATTTCAGTCAATACAAAGAATTCATAATATTCATAATATTATTTCTTCATCTAGAAAAATTTAGACAAGAAATTCTCGACCATTTCCTCTATACAGGTTATTCGTTTTCCTTATACGAATAGCTCGTGAATCTATATTTCTAGTTTAAGGATTTTGAAAATGATGACGTATTCGTTCTTGACGAAAGTGGTGTGTTTTTTTTAAGTAGTGAATTCTTTGCATAAATTAGTACCTATCAAATTTTGGTGCATATCACTCAGCAAGTAACGTTGTCGTCCCTTTTCATCGTAATTTTTTAATATGGCCGTAGCAAACAAAATTTCGTACAAGTATATGCAATAATGGCTATTTTTAACTTGTGAAATCAAATATATATTTTTGTAATTATAAAAATACACTAGTTGGCATAGGTGGACTCTGCTCAGTTCCTTATAATATTTATGTTCTCATAAATTTCTAGTGCGAGACATATTATAATCATGTTAAAAGAAAGGAATTTGACCAAAGCTTGATACAATGACAGAATGAAATCCCCGCCTAATAGGCTATCCACCGTTCACTTCGATATATTTATCTTATTCTAATCTATTGATTTATTTTATCAGGGTCGATTCTGTTGTTTAGTTTTCATGCTACTATTTCCAATGCAATAAACCTCAAAATTCATATTTATATGAAAAATTTTCAATTTCGCTATGTTGATAAAATCGTAAATTACGAATAATTTACGAAATTTTCCTATTAGAATATTTGTATTCAATCATGTTCAAACATATATCATAAATGTAATTTTGAAGTTGTCTAATGTATTTATGATCCTCAAAATGAAAGTTTATGCTCAATTTTGCCTTATTCTGACATGTTAAGTAAATCGTAAATTCCAAATAACTTACGACTTTTTTAAATTGGAAAAAATCATAGTCTATGATATTCATGCCAGTATCCTAAATAATATTTCGAAAATAGTTTGACATCTTTACGATGAAAATATCCCTCAAGATTGACGTTTATGTGAAATTTTGCTCTATTCTGCCCTGTTAAGGAATTCGTAAATTTCCAATAACTTACGAAATTTTTTTATTGGAAAATTCATAGTCATTAATATTCATGCCAGTGTCCTAAATAATATTTTAAAAGTAGTCTAACATCTTTATGATGAAAATATCTCTCAAAATTGACGGTTATGCGAAATTTTGGCCAATACTGTCATGTTAAGAAATTCGTAAATTTCCAATAACTTGCGAAATTTTCAAAGTAGCATATTTATAGTTACTTATGTTCCTTCCGGCATCGAAACTGATATTTTAAATTTGGTCTGACATTTTTACAGTAAAAAGTTTCCATTTAATGCACGTTTAAGTGAAATTTTGTCCTATTCTCCCATGTTAAGAAAATCGTAAATTTCTAATAACTTACGAAGTTATTTAATTCGAATGTTGTAAATGAATAGGGTTCTTGCCAGTATCGAAAGTAATATTTAAAAACTGATCTGACTTCTCTGCGACAATTTGTTATTGAGATATCGTGTACACAGACTAACGGACTAACACACTAACGGACTAACACACTAACGGACTAACAAACTGACAGACACCCTACAGACGGACACCATACAAATTTTGTCATTTTCGCATTCCTCACACCTGAAAACGTGTAAAAAAGTAAAAAAACCGAGGTCGAAAATTTTCACGATTACCTAAGTTCCCCATACCTATAGTGTGATGGGGAACTAACAAAGAATCAAATGTATTATTATTATTATTATTATTATTATTAATTTTAAATATAAGTAAGAATATTCCGTGCCCAACCGTTGGAAATCCCTGTGACAATTTGAAACAGAGTTACCGAATTTTTTCTTTAAAAAAAATAAATCTGGATATTAATTTTTTATCATGTCGTCTATAGAGCACAAAATTGACCTTTCTTTCGATATTTAGGGTTATACTTTTCTGAGATGAAAATCGTCTTCACTCACTAAAGAAAATAATTTTGATAAATACTAATTTTAATTAATAATTTGTACTGCATGAATTTATATAGAAAAATGCAGAAGAAAGTTTTCTGGTCGTCCCAATATACAAGTTTATTCTGACAACTAATAAAAAAAATGTTTTTGTTTAAAGCAGACAAGAATTTTGTTAAAATATGATTAAGTATTTGAAAGTTTAACATAAAGGATAATTAATTATATGTTAGTAAAAACATTTCCTTTTCTTTCAAATAATACTTAATTAAAATATCAGTAAGATGAATGGGAATGATAATTGAGCTAAAAATAAAATTAATCTTTCACCATTAGTTTATTCCTTTTAAGTCATTCACTCACATTCATTTCTTTAATTTTTCAAAGGATTAATTTCAAAAAATATTTTTTCCTGAATATTTTCGATATAAGGGTAAAACTTTAGTATTTATTGATCGTTTACAAATGATTTTTTTATGAAATTCCATTAACAATTAGTATTTGGAGATTTATGACAATTTTTACCTATTTAATTACTGGCTAATACTACTCATTACAGAGTATTATTTCCTTAATTCAGTAATAATTGGCTTTCCAGGATAATTGCTCTTGAATTACTCAGTAGATTTTAGGTTGATTTCTTTAGAAATCGACCTATTGCAATCACTTCGTTTATCTATATATATATATATATCTATAATGAAAATTTTGTCATCACGATAACTCCCGAAATAATACTCGAAATCAAACCAAATTTGGACAGTGAACTGATCTTATAAATATCTTGGATGAGTTCGTTAACCAAGTTGCTCCGATTTTTTGTTTTCAAGTGGCAGCCACTTGAATATTTCTAACCCACATTGTAAAAAGTGTACTTAAAACAAGATTTGCTTGAATTTTTATGTAAATCTAGACTACATAAGGGTCTAAATGAACTTTATTAATGAAATTTATCTGTCATTTTTAATAAAGTGGAGGATATCTTAAGTTAAGTGGAGCCACTTGAAATCAGGCTACCACTTGAAAATTTAAAATCACGATAACTTCCGAAATAACACTCCAAATCGAACCAAATTTGGACAGCGTCTTAACTTGTGTTATGAATATCTTGGATGAGTTTCTCAATCAAGTTGCTCCACCATTTTGTTTTCAAGTGGAGACCACTTGAAATTTTCAAATTCAAATTGTAAAAAGCGTTTTCCGAATTTGTTTGAATTTGATGTTTTCATAGACTATATAAGTGTCTCAATGAAGTTTATTAATGAACGTATCCGCCATTTTTAATAAAGTGGCGGATACCTTAAGTTAAGCAGGGCCACTTGAAATCAGACTACCACTTGAAAATTTAAAATCCCAATATCTTCCGAAATAATACTCTAAATCGAACCAAAATTGGACAGTGTCTTAACTTGTGTTATGAATATTTTGGATGAGTTCGTTAACCAAGTTGCTCCAACTTTTTGTTTTCAAGTGGCAGCCACTTGAATATTTCTAACCCACATTGTAAAAAGCGTATTTAAAGCAAGATTTGCTAGAATTTTTATGTAAATCTATACTATATAAGGGTCTCAATGAACTTTATTTATGAAATTTATCTGCCATTTTCAATAAAGTGGCGGATATCGTAAGTGGGGCCACTTGAAATCAGGCTACCACTTGAAAATTTAAAATCACGATAACTTCCGAAATAATACACCAAATCGAACCAAATTTGAACAGCGTCTTAACTTGTGTTATGGATATCATGGATGAGTTTCTTGACCAAGTTGCTCCACTATTTTGTTTTCAAGTGGAGTTGATATTTTCAAATTCAAATTGTAAAAAGCGTAATCCGAATTCGTTTGAATTTTGATGTATACATAGACTACATAAGTGTCTCAATGAAGTTTATTAATGAACGTATCCACCATTTTTAATAAAACGGCGGGTATCTTAAGTTAAGCGGGGCCACTTGAAATCAGGCTACCACTTGAAAATTTAAAATCGCGATAACTTCCGAAATAATACTCCAAATCGAACCAAATTTGGACAGTGTCTTAACTTGTGTTATGAGTATCTTGGATGAGTTTCTTAACCAAGTTGCTCCACCATTTTGTTTTCAAGTGGAGACCACTTGAAAATTTCAAATTCAAATAAAAAAGCGTATTCCGAATTTGTTTAAATTTTGAGGTATACATAGACTATATAAGTGTCTCAATGAAGTTTATTAATGAACTATGGATTTTCTCGCCAAAAGTCGCCAAAAAAGTCGCCAAATTGAAAGTCGCCAAATTTGGCGCCAAATCCATTACCTGCCATTTTGGAGATTTTCAATGCGTTTGTAAGGGAAAATTAGTCTCTTTCAACGTTGAAACAAAATAGAAATGCAGAAAATTAACATTTAATCAACTTACTAAGCCTCTTTGAAAGAATTTCTACAAAATAAATAAATAAATAAATAAATAAAAATAAATAAATAATTTTTTTCCAATTTGCAACAATATCTTAGATTAATTAGTTCACTGAGCAACTTTCTCTGCCATTTTGATCCAAGTGGCAGCCACTTACATTTTCAACACGATGACTTTTGAGATTCTGAATTAATTGCAACTATATTTGTACAGTAGTCTTATCTCACAAATGCATATGATATATTTGTCAAATGCATATGAATATGCATTTGATGAATGCCCACCATCTTGTTTCCAAGCGCCGGCCACTTGAAAATTTTTAATTCACATAAAAAGGTATTTATGAACCGATTTGCTTAAAACTCCATATGTAGATAGCCTACATCAATATTTCTACTAATTCGTTAATAATTTGTAGCCTCCATTTTGAAACAAAATGACGGCTACTTGATAAGGAAAAAGAAATCAACCTACCCTTCCGAATAAGCCGGAAGGACTTGTTTTATTTTTCTTTAGTTTTTTGTTTCTATTGCTCTTTATATTTTATTCCTTTCACGAGTAAAAAGATTTATCTTAATAATAACTAAAATAATTTGATAAATAAGTCTTCTTAATGAAATAAAGCTTCTCCAAAAGCCGTTTTTTATTACTTCCTTATACAAAGTATAAGGAAGTATAGTAATCCCGATTTGCGAAATGGATTTTGTATTTCACATTGCTCGAAAACGAATGATCGCTGGATGTTGCCATTTTATACGTGTGACTGTCATGATGTCTAGTTGCACACCTGCAAGTGTCGTCTTAACACGAGCTCTCGTTTTAGAGATATAAGGGTTTTTACACGATTTTTCGTGACGTCTGTATGTGTGTGTGTGTGTCTGTGTGTGTGTGGGTATGTCGCATAACTCAAAAACGGTTGGACGTAGAAAGTTGCGAATTGGTACATAGGTTTGTTATAACATCTAGTTGTGCACCTCCCTTTTTGGACTTTCTATGATTTTCGGTTTTGGAGATATTTAGGAAAATTAGGTTCATAATGACAAAAATACATAGGTTTTGGCCATAATGTATCAAAAAACGGTAATAACTCAGAAACGGTTTAGACAAATCTTGCAATTTAACTGACTTCCCGACAAGCTAGACATTTGAAACTTTCAGAAAGGCTCAGAACACGTTGACAATGCATTTTTCAAATATTTTTAGCCAACTGTTTCCGATACCTGTTGCCTTCAGCAGCGTTTATGCGATTCAACAGAAAAATTATTTAACTAACTTCCCGACTAGCTAGACATTTGAAACTTTCAGACTAGATCAGAACACGGTGAAAATGCATTTTTTAATACTTTTAGCCAACTGTGTAGGGTTCCTGCTGCCTTCGGCAGCGTTACCAGTACAAATCTTGCAATCGATTTTTAACTAACTTCCCGACCAGCTAGACATTTAAAACTTCCCCAAGGTACAACTATGACATGAGTCCCCCCCCCCAAGGCACAACTTTGACATGAGTCCCCCCCAGGCATAACTTTGACATTAGTCCCCCAAGGCACAGCTTTGACACGAGTCCCCCCCCCAAGGTACAACTTTGACATGAGTCCCCAAAAGGCACAACTTTGACATGAGTCCCCCCCAAGGCACAACTTTGACATGAGTCCCCCCCAGGCACAACTTTGACATGAGTCCCCCCAAGGCACAACTTTGACATGAGTCCCTCCAAGGTACAACTTTGACATGAGTCCCCCAAGGCACAACTTTGACATGAGTCCCCCCAAGGTACAACTTTGGCATTAGTCCCCCCAAGGTACAACTTTGACATGAGTCCCCCCAAGGCACAACTTTGACATGAGTCCCCCCCCCCAAGGCACAACTTTGACATGAGTCCCCTCAAGGCACAATTTTATTTTATTTATTTATTTTTTTTTTTTTTTTTACGTATGCATGCATTTTTTAAAAATATTTTTAGCCAACTGTTTCGGGTCCAGTGACAATGTTTTTTAACATTATGTATATTTCTAAAAGTGTATAAGGAAGTCATGTGGTGCCCACATCAGATTTTTTTTCTATTTTCATAGAATTAAATGATAACAATAATAATAATAATCTGCAGTGATTCCACTCGACTTTCCGAACATTAAATAATGAACGTTTGTTTAAATAAAATAAAGTAAGAGAAGTCGTTAAATAAACAAAAGAAAAACTTCCTATAGGGTGTTTGAATATTTTTAAAAAATAGCATGTTGTTTAATTTAACGCTACTTCACTTTAAATAATTTGAGCCCATAGGTCACAAAGATAAAGAATAGTTTTTCACTGTGTCCCTGTAAAAATCTATATCCCTCAAAATCTATATAGTTCGTGCGACGATGACTTATAACATGTAATAGCTTTAAAGCCTAATAAAGTTAGGGATATACACGTTATGGAACATTAAACAATTTCTGGTCGCAGGCCCATAATAATAAAGAATTTTTTGTTGTGTCCTTGTAAAATATATATACACATATATATACAAGGTGATCAGTTTAAAAGAGTACCCGTGGGTTGTTCTTATAACCCTTAAATCTGATGGATGTGGCAACTATTCTAACATTGAAGTATGATTGTTTGAACCTAGTTTAAGTTTGTGAAACTTTCTCTAACACTGCTGGACTGTTAGAACTTTATTTGTGAGGTAAAACAGAAATGGAGACACACATTTTTTCTAATCCTGTAATAATTTTATTTTTTAAAAGCATAATTTAATTCAATTTTTTTACATTAAAGATCCGCACACAAAATGTTGAAAATGTTCGCCACCATTTTGAATGCAAACATGAACACGTCGAACCAGAGGTTTTTGACACACTTCGCAGCATTGTTGGTGTTATTAACGAGATTTCTTCAGTTATGATCTGTTTTAATTCATCGATGTTTGCAGGCCTTCTCTGAAAAAGCCTATAAAATGATAATGTAAAAATGATAATGATAATGTAAATGTAATGTAGGAATGATAATGTAAAAAGTTTTAATTAAATTATGTTTTTCAAAAGTAAAATTATTACAGGATTAAAAAAATTGTGCGTCTCCATTTCTGTTTTAGCTCACAAATAAAGTTGTAACAGTCCAACAGTGTTGAAAATTGTCTCTCACACTTAAACAAGGTTCAAACAATTATAGTTCAGTGTTAGAATAGTTGCCACATCAGTGATATTTAAGAGTAATAAGAAAAACCACCGGGTACTCTTTTAAATTAATCACCCTGTATATATATATATGTGTGTGTGTGTGCTAAATTCACCGAAATCTATACAGTTTGTGCTCCGCTGAATGCATACCGATTTTCAGCTCATTCGAAAAAAGCTTTTACACCCTACACTGAGAAAAAATCCTGTAACTGACATCTAGAATCTAAATTGTGGCTCTAGAAAAAATAGTTCCATGTTATCCTTATAAATTCTAGTCCCCTTGGAAAGCGAGTTCTAGAAGCCCCTATTAGAATTCTAGAGCATTTGCCTATATTCTCAGGGTAAAGTTATTTAAAAATCTCTGCAAATAAATGAGACTACAAGAGGCGGGTTTCTGCAACTATAATCTTGGTTTATTACCCAATTCTAGAAAATCAAGCGAGAATTTCCCGCAATATAAATGGTTTAGAATATTTAGACTATTCAGAATATTGTTTCAACATCTAGAAATGTGTACACTAGAAATTCTCGATAATTTCGTCTATTCAGTTTATTTGCGTGCCTTATGCGCGTAGTAGCTTGGAAATCTATATTTCTAGTTAAGGGATTTAGAAAATGGTCCCTTATTCATTCTAAAGAAAGGCGGTATATGTATTTTTTTTTTCACAGTGTATCGTATTTGCTCACACGTACGCTTACATACACGCCCGCGTACATAGATCATCGTAAAAATAGTAAAATGGCACTCAGGGAGCCACAAAACGTATAGACACAAGTTTTACAAACAAAATATAACACAAAAAATTTGAAAGTTGAATTTTTGTCATAATTACAATACAATACCTTCCTTACATATGTATGCTCGGAAAGTAAAAAAGCTTTTTTTATTTACTTTTTTTTAGCATTTCTTCATGGCATTTTCTTCATTATTCATAGTAATCTAATCATATACATAAAAATTTTCTTCTTACGTTTTTCGATTGATTTAAACATTCTGTCATTTCCTGAACATGATTTGACCATTATTTATATATATATATATATACTCCTTCTCATAATTATAAGGACACCAGTTTTTCTATATTAACAAAACACTGAACACATTTATTTAAACAAATATACTTTTTATTAATTTGAATTTCATTAATAGACGATATTTAAAAAGTTTTATCGTTTTTCTATCTTAAAAAACTTTAAATACTGTCAAAAAAAGGATTTTTCATGTGTTCACAATTATAAGGACAGCTCGAATCTTAGAATTTCTTTGTCAATTATTCTTTAAATTAATATTTTTTGGGGTCTATTTTTAGGGTGAAACAGTCAGACATTCTCTCTGGTATATACATATATATTTTCTTTAATATTCAGTTTCAATACCATTTTCATACAGCATAGATGATATTCTGAATTCATTTATACTTTTTAAAATTGCTTTCCACTTGCCTGCACTTTTCTAATATGATAAGTGAAGGTTTTTTCAACTTTTAGGTCACGAAAAAGGCAACAATAAAGAAGCTTCTTTCTTCAAACTATTTCCTATTGCTCTGGAAGTAGAGAAAAAATGTAAGTCTTGTTGAAAAAAATATTATTACCCCCCAAAATCTAACAAAAATCTGAGAATTCCAAGTTAAAAATTTGCGGATATTCTCTTGATGTTCATAATAATAGAAAACAATTACTAAATTCATTCTGCCTTCAGTAGAAACAGCTCCCCAGAGCACCATAGATCCACCTTTAAAATGCCCGATTCATATCTGCCTTTAAGAAATCTGCTCTGTCTTTCGCTATCTTCAGATCGTGCCAGTAACTGTTAAAACCATTTGATTAATCAAGAATAAAATATTTTTCATCAGAAAATGCAACATTTTACCATTTAATATTATCTTTATTCAACTTTAACAAAGACGTTATTTCCCCCATTAAATGCTTATTGATTATAACAGGATTTTTATTCATTTTAACATATTATTAATTATTTTAAACATGCATAAATGTGGACCCCCAACTTCGTTAAAAATTAGGAGCAAATTCAACAGCAGTCATTATGAGTAGAACAGTAAGAGAAATTATGAGTCTTCGATCTCTGTAAAACAACTCTGAATTTGCATCAGATCTCTCTCCTATCGAACCAGCAGTTGAACGTTTGACCACATTTCCTTCAGCAATTTTAGATCTTCGAATTTTATTAGAAATTCGGCGGATTGAAATTATCCTTCCACTTAAAAAACACATTTATCATACTTCACTACTTGAACGTTATTTTTTTCGAAGAATTATCAGTAATGTCCGTCCAAGAAAAATTGAAGGCTTATATATGAATTAATCTAGCCCAGTAGTTAACAAATTCGCATGTCAACTATAATTTATCCGCTTGTAAGTTAAATAAAACGAAAACATTTTGATTGTCCCTATAATTATGAACATCTAAAAACGTGGAGAAAAAATATTTTGCATCATTTTTTATTAATTTTGTTTCATATTAAAAAAATTATAGCAGTTTTGGTTTTTAGAATACTAGATATATTAAGTGCACTTAGTATAACCTTGTTCACAATTATTTTTACGTTAGTTATTTCAAAATATAAAGTGTCCTTATAAATATGAGAAGGAGTGTATACATAAATCCGTTTTACTATCTGCCTGTACGGGGAAAAATTTCGTGGCAGCTGAACTCAAGAAATAATATACAAAATTTCATTTAAATATACATACATATATATATATATACATATATATATTAGTTGCACTTTGATATGTATTACTGTTCACCAACTTTTGGTGCAAATTGTTCGATAGGTGGCGTTGCTGTGCTGCGATATTTTCCCTTTATGGGAAAGCTACATCTCAATTTCTAATGTGTATACTTTTATGAAACTCGATATATATAAAAGCTATTATGAGAAACCATGCTGATTGAATTTTCAATTTGCTCAAAAGTTAAGAATTTGCTCCTTATTTCAATATGGTGGCCACTTTGAAATTTATTATCATGATACCTTCTCAAATACTGAATGAATCAAAACCAGAGTTGGACAGTGGAACTATCTTTGAAATATCTTACATTCTTGAGAGATCTTGGAGAGTCTTTGAGATATCTTGTTCGTTGGCAACTTTGATCCGCTATCTCATTAGTGACCACTTGAAAAATTAAGTCTTTTTGAAATGCTGTAATTCTGAAACGATTTGCTCGGAACTACGCGTGTACATAGCTCATATCAAGCTCTCAACCAAGTTTATTATTCATCTGAATCCGATGTTTCTCTTTAAATTTTTGCCAATTTGAAATTTTAAACTCACATAAACAAGTAATATAAAAGAAATTTCTTACTTACAAATACTATTGAAAAAGTTTTTTTTGTTTATAATTTTGAATTAGGAAATAAAAAGCGCGCGTGCAAAATGAAAGAAAAATAATTTTAAGATTAAAAAATACGTGTGGCACTCGAGGACTGCCGCGGTAAAGCTATTGCATAGCATTTTTTATCAACTTATGAAATTATAATTATTTATTTATTTATTTTATTTATGCAGTATTTTTTTTTCTTTGATATTAATTCAAGTTACACTTTTTGAGAGTGGTGACCGATAAGAAAACAATTTTTTTTCTTTTATTGAATAAATGAGAATATATCCGCAATGAGAATATATCAAAAATATCCGCAATCGATTTGTAGGTATCGAAAACCTCGATGTACCAAATTTGAATGATCTAACTCTATTTTTTGAGAAAAGGTATTTTAATAGGTTTTTAAAGGCCTGCAAGTCGAATAGGGATATTCAAGTTTTTTCTTTGATATAATTTCAAGTTACACTTTTTGAGCGTGGTGACCGATAAGAAAACAAATTTTAATAGAGAAAAGATATTTAATAGGTTTTAAAGGCCTGCAAGTCGAATGGGAATATTCAAGTTTTTCCTTTGATATTAATGAATAAGATAACAATAATGATAAGAAAACAATAATGATAAGAAAACAAATTTTAATAGAGAAAAGGTATTTTAATAGGTTTTAAAGGCCTGCAAGTTGAATGGGGATATTCAATTTTTTTCTTTGATATTAATTCAAGTTACACTTTTTGAGCGTGGTGACCGATAAGAAAACAAATTTTAATAGAGAAAAGGTATTTAATAGGTTTTAAAGGCCTGCAAGTCGAATGGGGATATTGAAGTTTTTTCTTTGATATTAATTCAAGTTACACTTTTTGAGCTTGGTGACCGATAAGAAAACAAATTTTAATAGAGAAAACGTATTTAATAGGTTTTAAAAGCCTGCAAGTCGAATGGGGATATTCAAGTTTTTCTTTGATATTAATGAATAAGATAACAATAATGATAAGATAATGATAAGAAAACAAATTTTAATAGAGAAAAGGTATTTTAATAGGTTTTAAAGGCCTGCAAGTCGATTGGGGATATTCAAGTTTTTTCTTTGATATCAATTCAAGTTACACTTTTTGAGCGTGGTGACCGATAAGAAAACGAATTTTAATAGAGAAAAGGTATTTAATAGGTTTTAAAGGCCTGCAAGTCGAATGGGGATATTCAAGTTTTATCTTTGATATTAATTCAAGTTACACTTTTTGAGCGTGGTGACCGATAAGAAAACAAATTTTAATAGAGAAAAGGTATTTAATAGGTTTTAAAGGCCTGCAAGTCGAATGGGGATATTCAAGTTTTTTCTTTGATATTAATGAATAAGATAACAATAATGATAAGAAAAGAAATTTTAATAGAGAAAAGGTATCTTAATAGGTTTTAAAGGCCTGCAAGTCGAATGGGGATATTCAAGCTTTTTCTTTGATATTAATTCAAGTTACACTTTTTGAGCGTGGTGACCGATAAGAAAACAAATTTTAATAGAGAAAAGGTATTTAATAGGTTTTAAAGGCCTGCAAGTCGAATGGGGATATTCAAGGTTTTTCTTTGATATTAATGAATAAGATAACAATAATGATAAGATAACAATAATGATAAGAAAACAAATTTTAATAGAGAAAAGGTATTTTAATAGGTTTTAAAGGCCTGCAAGTCGAATGGGGATATTCAAGTTTTTCCTTTGATATTAATTCAAGTTACACTTTTTGAGCGTGGTGACCGATATAAAACAAATTTTAATAGAGAAAAGGTATTTAATAGGTTTTAAAGGCCTGCAAGTCGAATGGGGATATTCAAGGTTTTTCTTTGATATTAATGAATAAGATAACAATAATGATAAGATAACAATAATGATAAGAAAACAAATTTTAATAGAGAAAAGGTATTTAATAGGTTTTAAAGGCCTGCAAGTCGAATGGAGATATTCAAGTTTTATCTGATCTACTTTATACACAAATTTTACGCGTACAGCTATTCACTGTTGGACATAGATGATAGATACCTATACACCTATATACTTTCTTACAAACAGCTGCTTATGTATTCGTCCGATTTCGGAGCAGCTCGTCTCGATCTTTGCGAGCTTCGTACAGCCGAAGTTTACCGAACTGTGTTAGGTTTTTTTTTCGTTACGGAATTTTTCGATTCGGTCGCCGCGCTCAAAGCCCGCGATAAAAGCTATACAATAGCTTAAAAAAAACTTCTTATATACCATGTCTTAAACTTTCTGATGAATCGTAGAGTTCTTATCAATGCGCATAAAATTTTTAAAGTGACAATGATGTCAATTTTTGTGAAATGCATAATTTAACATTTATATTTTTTTAATATTCATGTTTAATTAAATGTATTTATTTTTATGTCGGAAGAAAATGAACTCGTAATTTTCTTTTTGGTAACAATTAAATTATAGCTAACATTTTAATGGCTATATTAACGCTATTAGGATGTTATTATTTTCATATTTTAATTAATTATAAGAAAACTAATCAAAAAATTCGAAAATCGGACTTTGAAGTATTGTGTTGTCACCGTGCTCTGTGCAATCCTGAAAGTTTCAAATTTCTAGCTAGTCGGAAAGTTAGTTAAAAATCGATTGCAAGATTTGTACAAGATATATATAGGGAGAGTGTGAACTAATAGTAGGAATTGAAAAATTACGTATTTATGAATCAATTTACTTGAAAGCCATTACGTACATAGTCCGTATCAAGTTCTCAAATACGTTTATTTTGTGAATTTATATTATTCTTCAGTTTTTGTATGTAATTTTCTTTTTGTTGACATTAAATGACATAATATATCAAGATTTAATTAAAATATTTTATCTACAACATACTTGTTAAAAAGTTATTAAGTATTTTAAATGGGAATAATAACAATAATTAATTACATTTTAGCGAAAATATTTCCTTTTACTTAAAATATTATTCAATTACAATATCAAGAAAACGAATGGCAGTAATTATTGAACTAAAACAAAACTAATCTTCCATCATTAATTTATGCTATTTAAGTCGTTTATTCCCATTCCTTTAGTTCTTTAAAAGAATCATTTCAAAAATTCCTCTCTGACAAAATATTTCCTTTAAGATGATAAAAGTTTAGTATTAATTAATAACTTTTCTATGATATTTCAAGAATTTTAATTAGCAAATTTTATGGCCATTTTTGCCTAGTTTAACGCTAATCGATAGACTCATTACAGAGTATCGTTTCCGTAATTAGACAATAATTAGCTTTCCAAAGTAATTGTTCTTGAATTATTTAGTATCTTTTTATTATTCTCCAGTTTTTTGTTATTTACTGCACTTAATGTTTTATTTTTGTTCCACCAAATAGATTTGTTTTCATAAATGTGAAAGTGTCTTTTTAACGATATAATTTATCCTAAAATCACAAAATATTTTTTCCCCTTTAAAAAATACTTAAATTGTTTAAATTATTTTTTATATATTTGATTGAATTTAAAAAGTATTTTTTTAGATATAGACGTTCTAGAATACTTTTTTTAAATATTTCATAATAGCATTAGTACGTTATTAACTTACGATGATCTCCATTAAATGATTATTTTTATTATATTTATTTTATATTAAGGTAGGTGCTCCAGGGATTAGCATGCTCCAGTAATTGACATGTATCCCGAAATAATTAATAAAAAAGAAAAATAATAAAATCAGATATTATACATATAAGAATTTTGACATTTTATGTTAAACACTGGAACATAGGGTGCTAATAACTGGTAAAATGAATATAACTAGCAGTGTCAAACACTGGAACATAGGGGCCAATTACTGATAAAATGAAAAACTGGCAGTGTCAATTACTGGAACATTGAGTGGGTGTCAAATAAAAATTCATAAAAAAAATATATTAATAATTGTTATCAAATGTATATATTTTAACATACATGTGGTTCTGAATGTCTTTCATACCATATGTACTAACTTAAGATTTCTGAAGATATTTTCTGATGACTAGAACATTTAAAACATTAGAGATTGCTCTAAAAGTGTCAATCACTGGGGCATTTACTCTATATACTGAATATGTATATATATACATACATATATATATATATATATATATATCGCCTTTACCTAGAACAAACGAGTAGTCATTTTTCTCATTCCCTAAACTGGAAATATAGATTTCCGAGCTATGCGTATAAGGTAGACAAATAACCTGGATAGATAGAATGATCGAGAATTTCTAGTCTACACTTTTCTAGATGAGGAAACAATACTACGAATATTACGAATCTTTGTATTGCAAGAAATTCTCACTTGATTTCCTAGAATTAGGTCATTGACCAAGATTATAGTTACTAAAACTCACCTTTTGTGTTCGCATTTATTTTCGAAGATTTTTAAATAAGATTTACTTCGGTAATGTAAGAACACTCAATAGAATTCTAATAGGTGTTTATGCAATTTGCTAACAAAGGAAATTAGAAATTATAAGGAGGACATGGAGCTATTTTTACTAGAGCTACAATTAAGCTTCCAGATGTCAGTCCTGGATTTTTTTTTTTTTTTTTTTTTTTTCTGTGTGCAATATTCTACGTAATATTTAATAACTTAAAAAACATGAATTCTCGAAAAATATTAACTATGATAAATTTATAGAATATGCATGAAATTTGATACATCTATAACTATTGAGATTCTGAAACATAATACACATAGTTACATTCCTATTTATAAGTATATAGAAAGTTTTGTAATAAGTTAGTTTCTATGACGTGAAGTAAAAAAGAAAATGCTATATTAAAGAAACATCTGAAGATCCTTAATTAATCTAATTACTGTGCTGCAAAATAAAAAAAACATAATAAAAAATTTCGACCCCTGATACCATTCTTGCTGATTCTTATTTAAAATGACCTCCTGGATTCGTATATGACGACCATTTTTCCCAGTCACCCACCGTTTTCTTGGGACATCACCCCCTCCCCCAATTTTTATCACTGTTCGGTAATTTTATGGCCATGAATTTGATTTGGAGAATGAGAAAGAAATAATTTAACACTTAAAAATAAAAATATATAATGTTTAATAAATAACATTACTAATAGATTAAAAAAATATAAGAAATGTAATACATAATTTCAGTGGTAAATCCCCCCCCCCCTAAATTTTCCCCTTGCGCAAATGTTGATGTTTTGGAATTTTTCAACTCTGTAGCCCCTCAGAAGATATTTAACAGTTAAAATAGTTCTCCCCTCCCCCCCCCCCTCCAAAAAAATAAATAAATAAATAAATAAAATAAAATAAATTTATAGCCATACAATTCTCGAAAAGTAATAAAAATAGGGGGCCGTTCCTAAAAAACGATGAGTGATAGGTCAAAATGGACGTCATATTCGAATTCAGGAGATCATTTTACATAAGACTTGCCAAAATGGTGTTGAGGCAATTTTCATGCCGAGCAGTGTAATTACTCATTAGATTTTATTTATTTATTTATTTATTTATTTTATTTATTTTTATTTATTTACTTATTTTTTTTTGTAAAACAAATTTATTTCATTGGTAGTGTTAAAGATGTAACGCATCTATTTTTAATGAAAATACTTTACCAGACAACATAGTTCTTAAAATATTATTATACATTTTATATGACAATATATATGATAATTACGGTTTAGTAATATATATATATGAATTTATAATATATGTTTTCAGTCATAATAGTTGTAAATAAGTAACAAAAATAACTAAAGAAAAACTTTCGAGAAAATTAATTAATGTGAAACAATTCATAAGTAAAACTTACTGCAAAAACATACAATAAATGATTTAAACTGTCAAAAATGCCCCATATGACTTGAGACATATGTGTGGAGTTAAAGCATGCTTTTAATTGATCAAACTCTCCCCCTAGGCAGACAGTTTAATAAAGAAGCACATATATGGCTAAATAAAAGATCTATAAAATAAAATGAATAAATAATATGGAAAAGACAAAAACTTATATGGATAAGGCAGAAAATTGATCAAACATTTACATAAACAGTAGCATGTATTTCATAAGAACTCCACCAAGACAGCTAACCAGAATACGAAACAATCGAAAAAATATTACAACGCCATCTATATTAAATTAAAGAAATTAAAACAATAAATAAATTTATTATAGCTAAATATAATCGAAAAATAAGGAATATAGAAAAAGGACAATTAAAAATCATTTATATTTCAAATGTTTTAAATATTTTTCTATAATATAACCATGTAAAAAATGTATAGGATAATCACTTTCAATAGCACTATTAAAGAAAACCTGAATATTTTTAATTTTGTCATGATAGTTAGAAATAAATCTTTTATTACGTTTAAGATAGTTTAAAATGATATTTCTGTAGATAAGTTTACTAATGTTAGAGCTCCAATGAATCAATTTAATCACATTAAAATTAAAATTATTTCTTTTATCAAAAATAGTTATAATCATTTCATTATCCACAATATCTATATCCAAGTCCAAGAAATTTACTTTTAAAGGATTAAAATTAGTACTAATGAGTTTTAAATAAGAAGGATAAAAATTTGTTTTTATTTTAGTGTCATAATTTGTACTAGTAAATGCGATCAGATCATCAATATATCTGTAAATTATAATACCCTCATTAGATTTAAAATTATTTTCATAAGTATAAAAAAATATATATATTATAATTAAGTAAAGTATATATTATATATAAGTAAGTAATATATATATATATATATATATATATATATATATATATACAGTGGAACCTGTCTAAAGTGACCACCCTAGGGACCGGCTAAAATGGTCACTATACACAGGTGGTCACTTTATAAAGGGTCTTTAAAATTGGAAAATGGTCGCTTTAGTCAAGAAAATGGTCACTTTAGTCAGGTGGTCACTTTACCAAGGTGGTCACTTTTACAGGTTCCACTGTATATATATATATATATATATATATATATTTTAACTTAAATACTACTTACTCGGAAATATCAGTAAAATAAATGGATGTAATTATCAAACTAAATATAAAATTAATCTTTCATTATTAGTGATTGGTTGGTTGTAGAGTTTCAGGTCAATTGACTATGCTAGAGTCCTAGGCCTGTAGGTTGAATGCTCTCCGTGGGCGGTCTTCAGAAGGGAACCTAGCTCGTATTTACGCGTATGCGTAAATAGAGGGCCGAAGCATGCTTCGGAGAAAACCACTTTTTATCATTAGTTTACATTATTTAAGAGGATGGTGGACGTTGGAAAATGAGTTATATATATGATATTGTATGAAAATCGAGTTATATGAAAACTTAGAGTTATGCAAGTTTGCATGCATATTCATTGAAAGGTATAAATATTAAGTATATTAAAATTTTTCGAAAACTATTGAAATTAAATAAATTAAAATTAAAAAATTTTCTTTTATTTATTTTTACTTTTACTTTTATTTATTTATTTTATTTTATTGTATTTTTTGAAAATTTTTAAAATGCTTCATGCGTCTGAGGTTTTAAATTTCCACCTCGATTTTACATTATTATAGTGTATCAATATATTCTAAACATATTTGCATTAATTTGCGGATGGATAGGTTAATTTTTACAAATATTTTTATGTTTGAATGTTAAAAATTTGCATGAATTTTCAGCATAAGTCTTACGCCTATGGAAATTTGTATACCTCTTGAGACGGTGACCAATAACATACCTTAACAAATAATAGCAGGAGACTTGGCTCAAAAATAATTTGCAGACCTAAATCCATTCATGAACTCGATTTCTTTGAAGCTTTTCATATTTATAAAAATTTTAAAAACCTTGTAAATTGTGATTTCGCTGTTCCCTATTTGTCTGATTGTTGGAAATTTTACATTCAGTCCACATTTCCTTAATTTTTCTACTGTTTACACAGCTACACATTCCTTAATTCCTATTGGCCACACTCCCCACCTCTTCCGTAATCCTATTGGTTGAACTAAATCCGGTCCCTCTCCTATATATATGAGCACTTCTCAAGATTCAGAATTCTTTTTGCACTGAAGAGGGTACGCTTTAGGCTACCGAAACAGCTGTATGCACCTCAATAATTTTTCTTTGGCGTTTTTGTCGTAGTAGTTTATTCCTGTTTCAATAACATACCTACCAATTTTCAGTTCACTCAAATAAAGCGTTTAGATTCTGCCGTGTTCACTTACACAGACGTACACCACTCACATATATAATTTAAAAAATAAAAACATGAATTCAGGATACTTCTAAACGTATAGATACAACAAAATATCCGAGTCAAATTGTTTTTCATGATTACAGTACTTTATTTAAATAGTATATTTTCGGAAAGTAATAAATACATAAGAAATTGTTCACTAATAACACATTTTTATCAGTATTTTATAAAACAACATGCACAAATTATTTCTGAATGATAAAATAATTTTTAAGTCTAATATTTTCGAATACGGTTATAAAAATACATTACTATGTTTAAAATAATAAATATGTAAATATGTCGCTTGAAATTGCATTTAAAAAATAATATTTGCAGATACTTGATATTTTCTAAGTATTTTTATTCTTTATTTTGTATTATTTCTGAATTTTTAAAAATGTCTTCAATGAAATTTAATTAAACAATACACACAATTTTTCTCCCTTAATACCTGCAACATTTTTAATTTTAAGATATTTTCAATATTCTTTTTTTTTTTTTTTTAACAAGAAGTTTAGAATTGCACTTTGCAAAATTCCATTTGCAGTTACTTAATATTTTCTAAGATAAAATATTTTTTTTTTTTTTATCTTGTATTATCTCGTACTTTTGTTTTCTAAAGCAAAAAATATTACTTGGTATTCTTTTTCCAAACATAAACAAAGTAATCTTACTTTATACTTTTTTTTTTTTTTTCTCGATACAGCATGTGTGGTAACGCAACTTTAGATAAGGTGAGAAAATATGTGAATAGAAAATCTGCAGTTATGATAAAACTTATCCTTATTTGTTGTAAATTTCACTTTAATACTAAAATCTAAATCTTGCTTAAAGGAATGTTTTGTTTGAACAAATAGATATGTATTTTCTTCCAGATAATTTAGTAACAATACTTAAAGCTGTGTTTTGTTTGAAGGAATAAATTTTATTTTTGATAAACATTTACATTACTTCGATATTTTAAGAAAGTGGGAGAAATTGAATGTAATATAAAATTTAAGAAGTTATTTTAATAAAGAATAAATTTAAACGATGTTTGCCACTACTTAAATAGTGTTAGTTTGCAGAGAATACTTGCATATTTTTGCAGTGGTTTTGGAAAAATAGATGTGTAAACATTGAAAAATTTTTAATCTCTTATACGTTTATTTATTTATTTATTATTCTAAAATGTTTTTTATGAAAAATTATGCATGTTCACTTTGGTTGTATATCGATGTTCTACAGCCCTTTTCATGTTTTACATTATTTTCCTGTCAATTAATATATTAGAATCATATAGAAAAAAGTTTTTATGATAGCCACAACATACTAATTTCCTTTGTTTTGCCAACATTTTATAGCAACTCTTGATCATGAACAAACGCACGAAGTTTCATAAAAATTTGTATTTAGTTACACCTTGACATAAATTGGTGAATGTCGCTTTTAATGCACATCTATCAACAGATAACGCTGCTGTCCATTCACGGGAAAACTATATCTCAGCTTTCCTAACATACAATAGCACTAACCTTGATATGTAAGAGGACCATTATAAAAAATTATGTTAGTCATTTTTTTTTTTCCATATCCGACGATATATGGGCAGGTGAAACTTTGCTTCTGTGTTTCCTGTGTATAGAAACATCATATTCCATCCTCTATACCTCAAAAAGACACCAAAATGACGTGTGAGATGGCCATTACGTAGAAGAATGTCATTTTTGTGTGTATATCGGCCGACAGGTGACGCTGCTCTTTAACTTCTGCTGTTTTCCATATGGCTATATCTCAGCATCTACATAAAATTGTACCAAACTACAGGTAAAACTTCCTCATGAGGAAAATATGTCGACAGTAAATGGTGCTTCTATATAAAATGATATAGAAGTAACTTTTGTGATGGCTACAATAGAGTATATTTCATAGAGAAAGTGAAAAAAGGCGTTACAAAAATTGTGGTCTTCGCTTATTTTCCTTTTTTTTTTTTTTTTTTTTTTTTTAACTGTGTTCAAACATCTAAAATTTATAATATATTTATCTAGACTGAAAAATTGGCACGTAGTTTTCCTTTTATACGTTATTTTTACATGGTACTAATGATTAATGCGAAATGTTACATCAGGTCTCTTGTTCTCAGAGACAAAAAAAGTTTTTCAAAGATTGTCTGGTGAAAACAAACATTGTTAATCTAGTTGCTCCCATCCTTCTAGCTCGTTAATCTTTTTACTAAACATCAAAGAAATGTTACCGAAGATTAAGTGTGAAAAGACGTGATAAAAATAAATTTCTAAAAGTGTATATTGCTTACTAATTAATCGAAAATTTTTATGAATAGTGATATGTTTAAGCTTTATTATTACTGTAATTTGAGATTTCGTAAATTACGCTGCTCAAAACTATTAAAGAATATTGTAAGAGTTAAATAAAATAATGGCATAAGCGATTTTTCATTTTATTTTACTTTTATTTATTTATTTATTTTGCAGAAAAAGGAAGAAAAGAGTCACAAACGCATTTTTTTTTTTTTTTTTTTCAAACTTCAGAGTATGCAAATTTTGAGTTTGACGCCAAAAACGACGCTTCAGCGACAACGAATGAAATATGGCTTTCAATTTATGAAAGCCAAATTGGAAAAGAATGATCGACATTCAGTAAGTGCATTGTTTCAATGAGTGCGATGTCTCAACAAAATCATTTAACCTATTCAGGAACTTGGAGAGTTGTTGGTCGGTTAGATGGGGAAGGGGGGGGGGAGGCAAACACAGGCCGAAGTAACAGAAACCACTTGATATTCACAAAATATGATTTTCAGGATTTTGAATCACTTTTAGGAGACTGGAAATGCAGGCCGAAGACCAGGGCAGGATCATAGACGTGCAACAATGCCCAATGAAAATCGATATTTAACGCTAACGGCTCGGAGACACCGAAATATGAATGCCATTCTTCTTCAAAAACACCTTCTCTCAGTAAACCGGCACCTCAGGTTCAACTCAAATTATTGGAAACCAGCTCCACGCTGTGGGTCTGTATGCTTGTCAACTAATGGTATGTGTTACGTTAAAAACAAGGCACCGTTGCGCGTTGTGCCCGCATGGAATGGCCAACCGAGCATGTGAACTGGAGAGAAGTGAATGGCGCAATATTTTTTTCTCTGATGAGTCCCGTTTTTCTGCTCATCATGATAATTGGCGAATTTTCCTCTGGAGGGAGCGTGGCACTAGAAATAATCCTGCGTTCGTGCACGGAAATGTCAGACTTGGCGGTGTGGGTGACTGATGATCTATGCTGACATCTTCATTGATGGGCGCACTGATCTCCACATCATTGAAAATGGAGCTTTGATAGGTCGCCGAAATAGGGAGGAGATCCTCAGATCTATTTCTACAGCGTGCAGCCGGTATCGGATAGTTTGAGTCAAAACTGTAGTACCAGTAGCCGAGTGAATTGTTGTTGAAGAAGAGCGGCATTCATGTTTCAGTGTCTCCGAGCCGTTAGTTTTAAATATCGATCTTCATTAAGCGTTGTTGCACATCTACCTTTCCCTGGTCTTCGGGCTGCATTTCCAGTCTCCAAAAGACGGCTCCAGATCCTGGCAATCACACTATCTGAAACTCCAGTGGATTTTGTTACTTCGGTTTGTGTTTGGCTCCCTTCTAACCGACCAACAACTCTCTAAGGTTTTGAATTAGTTAAGTGACTTTGTTAAGACATCGCGCTCACCGGAACTTATTGAAAGTCGATCACTCTTTCCGCATTGTCTTTCATTAAGATGAAAGCCTAATTTCATTCGCTTCCATTAAAAGCGACGTTTTCGACGTCAAACTCAAAATTTGTATCTTCCAAAGTTTCAAAATGAGAAAAATTTGCATTTATGACTCTCTTCTTCCATTTTCTGAAAAAAATTCGCTGATACCGTCATTGTATATAAAACTTACAATATCCTTTAATTGTTTTGAGTAGTGTTTATTTTATACATGGAAAAACTTCTAAAACTTCTACTGGATAAATATAGTTTGTGTTCGGTGTTCCTGTCAGTAGCATCCCATCTTCAAATTTGAAGCCTTGACCGTTATAATAATAACTCCTTTGTTTCCCAACATCAAACAGCTAACCTGGCTATGGACAGCAGACAAGGATTACATAATCCCGTTCTGTCCGTACCAGTGCAAGATTAGTCAATTTCAAAGCCGGTAGTCTCAGGTCCCGGCAATTTCCCGGTTTGGCAACTGGAAAGACAAAGCCTTTCGAAAACACTCGAGGTGTGCATTAAGATGCGCTCCCAATGGCTTTCATCACATTAGCCGTCTTGTGCTTACCGCACCATCTAATTGATCTGCACTCGCTTCACCTTTAGGTAAGTTAATGTTTGAGTGCCATTCTACAGACCTCACTCAGGACGCCTGGACCTGCCCCTGTTTCCCGGCTGTGTCCTCCGTATGGGCACCTCAATTCACCATTGAACAGGAAAGGAGCAAGTATCCAAGTCACGCATTAACAAGACGCTGCAAATTATCGTATAAGGTAGGCAAGGATCTTGAGTCAACCACTGAAGGATGAACCCTCGATAGAGCAGGTTAAAAACACATAATTATTTGAGAAACCGAACTATAAGCAGTCAGAACGGTAGCATTATCTCCCTATAGTCGTCACGACCCCCTAGACGGTCTAGATAGGGTAACACGTTCAGGCTTTTCAATCATTCTAAGTATACCACCAAGCGAGTTCAGAGCCCAGCAAAGAAGATCCGACCTATAAATCTCGAGCCTCTTCCTACAATTGCAGTCCAGACAAATCTCTCATCGTGTTCAACGAAGGACGTCTGACGGAAAGTATCTTTCTCTAATGGACCACTATCGGGCGCACTCAAACAACACGTGTCTTACCGAACTAATGCTGGTGCCCCATATACATGCTGATTTTTTTCTGAAGAAGCGGTGCTGGTGGGAACATGAGCTATGTCCGCTAAGGATCTGGTTCATGAAGAAGTCATCTTGAAATCTTCGTATACATGCTTGAGGGAAAGCCTCATGCGTGAATCTGCTTTTATTAGAGTATACCCAACTTTTTTTTTTTTCAAATTTCTAGAGTTTTTTCTTTAGGTATACGCTTTGCGTATACTCATATCTTGGGCTTAATTTCATAGTAAGATCAATTTTGTCTCTTACAATTGCTATTTTAGCAGTATTGTACATCATTTCATTGAATAGATGACTTATGTGCGATTTGATCCAATGCAGAGTTATCCTTATGCCATTATTTTTTACCAAGCTTTTAATTTCAGCAATTGTTCTGTAACTGGGAACTTGATCATAAAGCATTTGAAGAGCTGACTAAGTAAAAATCCATTTCACCGAATCCTACACTCACTGTGTCGGAAATCGCTTCCTTAATAGCACAGGCCTTCGCTGCGAAAACAGTGTCATGGTCAGTTATCCGGAGCTGACACTCTTCCACGATATCAACTATGGAGAAGAACGCACAGCCTACTCTGCCGTCTTGCATCATTGAGCTATCGATCTAGTAATAATTCGACGATTTCACTTTCGAATCTGTAAACCAAGGGAATATCTAAAAGTCCTTTTGCATGAACTTAAATTTCTAATTTTCTCCCGTTTCTAGACTGAGACTGGTGCCTGAAGTATTCTTTCCCCATCTTCTTATGCTCACGTACGTCTTCTCTGACTTCGTGCCTAGGAACAAGAGTAGAGCTTCAGCCAAAACGCTCAACACATCCGTTGAAACCATGCGATAATATTTGTTTACTTATAGCAGAAGACCCTGCTGTGTGTTTTGGAACCTATTCTGGAGTTTAACCTTGTTTCTGTACCCCACAGGTATCCCGTACAATACTATTTTCTCGTGTACAACCATGTAGACTGCCTTCCTGACTTTGGGCTTCACGACCCCAGCAGAGTAGCTTAGTTTGTACTGAATCTTACTCACCTTTTCCTGGACAAGATTTAGATGTGACATCCAAATTTGGTCCGCTTGATGATGCTTGCTAGTACTACCCGTGTGTTTTTCTAAGATTTCCTGGTGTTTGCTTCCTGTAGTTTTCCCGATTGCCTGTATATATTCATTACAGTTGTCATAACCAACGCCTGCTGGAATTCTTGTGTTGCCTCTACATTTAATCTGTAAAATCGCAGATTGATTATATTAAAAAAAAAACGAAATTTCATGTGTACTATCAGATATTTTTATAATCTCATTTATTCATTTTTAATATACTACGGCCAACCATTTTTTTTTTTTTTTGCTATAGGAAATACAAAATTTATTTCATATAGCTTTCATAGTACTTCTTTTTAATCCGTAAGAGAAAGTAAAAGTTTGCAAACATTTGTGTATAATGCAAATTGTGCTTTGGCTTACATTTAGGTCTACTTTAGCAACTTCTTGTCACCTAAACTCTGGACAAAGGTTTAGTAATAACATTAAGTGCTTTAAAGTGTTTCATAACTTATATATAGGATGCATATTTAAAATGTGATGATTATGATAATGATAATGAGGGGAGGATGATGAGGATAATAAAAAAAGTGCTTGAACCGGGTAATTGCATGTAAATTTTATTAGAATTCAAGATATTATTTTTATTTTATTTTATTATTTTTTTCCATTATTTATTTATTTTATTATTTATTTTATTATTATTATTATCATCATCATTATCATTATTATTATTTTGTCGGCATTCCAGGCTTAAATTTTGATTCATCTGTGAAAGAATTTCAGATATTTCATAAAAATATACAGTATTATTTTTCATATTAAAAATAATCATACAATAGTGCGTTTTTTTTTTTTTTTTTTTTATATATATAAAAAGTCAAATTTAAGTTACTTGATTATACATTTATACATTATTAAAAAAAGAAAAAAAATGGGAATCGAGAATATAAAAATTTTTAATTAAAGCCTTTTAACCATTATAGTTCATTCTATTGTAATGTGATGATACTGGGTTGCTCAATCCATGTTTTTCATTAACCCTCTATTTTTAAAAGTACAAACTATATTTCTTTTCAATACTTTTTGCCTTTTATAAGGCTTCACTTCTATATGTAATTTATTATTAATTTAACTCTTCCTTACTGATGTTTAATCATTGTAACGAAAAATTACACAGGCCTGCAAAATCGTACTTTGTGTGTGTGTGTGTGTGTGTCCACTGCGTTGGGTGTTTCTAATATGTGTTGATACGCTGAATTCTGAAATGATTGTCTTTTTTTTTTCCCTATCACGTAAGGAATTTTCACTAAATAAGGATTAAGTTCGGAAAAATTCATCTAGAGACTATAAGAAATTCGAACCAATTGATGCATAAAATACATTGAAATCGGCTGTTTCTTACACATAATCTTTTAACCCTTTCCTTCCCCGTGATTCCAATTGGAATCATAACATTTCAGATTTTGTTTCTTACCATCTAACACTCCCGCTGATTCAAAATGAACAATATCAAAATCTATATTCATTTTCAAACCGAAAAATACCTATTTTAGATGATTTCACTATACTTGTTGATAAATGAAAGCATATTTTACACTATTCTGATAATAATATCGGAATCAGTTTCCTGTTTTAGGCAATTTAAGTAAATTAACTGTTTGAAATATTTTTTATTTTATTCTTTAATGTTTATAATGCGTATTTTAATTAATTGCAATATGTATTTCTTCCAAAATTTTGGTATTTTTATTTATTGAAAAGTTATGATTTTTAATGGCATCAGTGGTTATATTAAACATAAATAAACATCTATCAGTTGCTTTGTTAGCTATATTAATTCGTACTCTGCTATTACTCCTATTAAAAAAAAATTATATATATTACCTTTGAAATAAATTTATGACTAAATATAAGATTTATTGTTTTATGGAGGAAAAAGTTGGGAATGATAGGGTTAAATGTGTTCTTTACATCGGAGCTCCTTTTAGAGCATTTCACCTTGTGCACAACTTGCAACGACCTTGTATAGAGGGGCAGGGGGAGAGAATTCTCTTTCCAGCAAACAACAATAATCTGATAACATGTTAACACCCCATCGTCCCTGATATCTTCTCCACGTTTCTTTAGTGTCTTGATCTTCATGAAATAGCTCTCCTTGTTCTTCACACACATCACTCAGATTTTCCGGGAAATAACTTAGATGGGAGTTGCAAAAATGAAACTTTAGACTTATACAGTCCCACTTTTTGTCAAAACTGATGGAAATTTTAAAATTTTGAATAGTTTTTCCTTAATCACCATACAAAAATACATCAGAAAACATATTACCTTGAAGAAAAAAATTTCCTTGTCGACCTGTGTTATTATTATATATACATCACTGTATTAAAGAGGGGTTTAAAACAAATAAATCGTATCTTTAAATATATATAATCCTTTTATAGTAAAAGAAAAGAATGAGAATAGTCCGTCAAATAATTCACCAAAGAAACATACACAAGCCAAACAAAGTAACTAGATATCTTAAATTGATTTAATTTTTAAGATTATTAATAGTACTTACTTTAATTTTTAAGACTACAATACCTGATGAAAATTCAATATTACCGTGTAATAATATTCTGAAGAAAAGAAAGTTGACACTAAGATATTATTTTAAGAGGAAAAAAGAGTTATGAAATGAACCTATTAGTTTTGAGATGACCAAAACAGAATAAAACTGATTTTGTGCTTAAAAGCTCATAATGCTATAAGCCGTTTTCAAGTGCTATCCTCATAGCATTGAGTGAAGAATTGTAGGTTTTCTGTAATTGATATGCATTTTAGCAAAATATCAATTGATAGCAGCACGAACCTACAAGAAAAATTAACCTGAAATGAATCAGATTAAATAAAGACAAAATATTTTTCAAAGAAATAAAAACAGAATACCTTCCAGAGAACTAAAAAACATCAATAACCATTAATTAATAATGAAATTAAAAACTGAACCTTCAAGAAAAAATTACCTTGAATTGAAAGAGATGTGATTTAGGCTTTATTTAGATTGATAGTGAAACTCAAACTATAAAAACTAAAATCAATACACGAGCCATAAATACTGAATTCATAACACGAGCAAACAACTTAATAGATGAAAGTGGCTTTTTACAAGAAGTTGAGTTGTATCTTTGCATGCTGACTTAATTAATAACCAATTTTCAACCAATTAAATTTTAATCTAACCTTAAGTTTTAATTTTAACCCTAAGTGTTAGTATTTTTTTATTATATAATATATTATTATTATTATTATTATTATTATTATTTTAATATAAAAACATACCTATGTTACATAATACCTAAGACAAAGATTTTTTTTAAATTGCTTTTCAATGTTAAATTAATTTTTCGGCAAATATTACACCATAAGCATTTTACAACTTTCTTTTTCCACATTTAATTAATTAAATAAATATAAAAATTTTAAGACTAACGAATGAAAATGTTATTTTTCTCTTTTACAATATCTGTTCTCCTATGCGTGGAGTATTATCCAAAATTATTTGTTTTCCCAGAAATAAGAAGAAAAATTTTCAGCCTTTAATTTGAATTAGCAAAACCATAGCACTCGTAAATTCATTTAACCATTATTTTAATTCATTATACTTTTTATTGAACATCTAATTAATTTTCTTGAGATTAAGTACAAAATATTTTTTTTACATAAAAATAAATTACTTTTTAACTTACAGAATTTTTTTAAAGATTAATGATATGTTTAAAAACTTTTAATATATTAATTTTTGAAGTCGAATATTTATTTTTATATGAAGGAAATTTGCAAATATTGTTTTTATTTAATTTATATTATGATTTGTTACGGTGTTTGTTTGTTTGTTTATTTATTTGTTTATTACATTCCTATATACTTGAATAACATGCAAAATCTAAAAGCAAAATTTTAAAATTAAAAGTGAGCTCATAATTATAAACAATAAACAAGACGTTTTATTTTTATTTATTTATATATTTTTATCGAAAACACGTATATGTGCATTTCTTTACGCCTGAAATAAATATTTAAAAATTAAAACTATTTTGAAAGTAAATAGATTTTTTCTAAAACCATGTAACACTATTATTTTCTATTCAAAATAAATAAGTAAATATAATATTTTAAGACTAACAAATGAAATTTATTTTTCCTCTTTTAAAATTAATCTTATTTTTAAATCGTACAAAAGATACATGAAAAGTATTATCAAAACCCCTTGTCTACCAAACCAAAAATTAAAAATTAAAAATTAAAAAATTAAAAAATTGTTTGAAACTTATATTTGGAAGAACAAACACTGTAAATTTATTTACATGTTTCGTTACTTCCATATACTTTTTATTGAGTACCCTTTTATTTATTTATTTTCAAAATTAAGTTATAAGAGACGTGACGTAACAAATATCTATTTACCAAGAATAAATTATTTCTTAATTGACAGAACATTTTAAAATTAATAATAAATTTAAAAACTTTTAATACATTAATCTCAAAAGTCGTATGTTTAATTTTATACGTGGAAAAATTCCAAATATCGATTTGAATTAATCTTCTTAATAAAATCTCAAGTTTCTCAAAACTAATCTCTTAAAATGAAAGAATGAAGATAACTCAACTTGAGTGAATTTTCACTCATTTGCCTAGAAGAAACGCGACTTATCACCTTGAGTTAAATTCATGAAATCGAATGAGTTAACATAATGCATTCAAACTTGAATTAGTTATTATTTTTGAGTAATTTATTTATTTCATTACTAATTTTAATACAAATGATTTTAATAAACCCGATCACTTTACAATGGCGTTGCCCGTTGCACTTGCGTGGTACTGAAAAAATGCTTTGCAGCGAGAGCAATGTTGCCACTTACAGGTAGTTGAAATTGTAAAGATAATTTAAGTATTGATAAATATCGATAAAAAGTATGGTACTTTTTTGTCATCGGAATCGGATTGGGGTAGAGTAAATACAGTAAAGAGTTTGTGCAATTTAGGTATCATCATTTCGGCACATAAACTAGCGATGACTTTCATGAATTTGAGCTGAAGTTATTTTTTATAGATAATTAAATTACATTTCAATACTCGAATTCTGTTATTTTGATAAAATACACAGTTAAATATTAAATAATCGTTTATTCGCATCCTTCGCTACTTATCCTGACGTGTAGCATTTGTTATTGATTTAGCGAATATGGCAAACTCAAAAATATCGACCGCAAGACGGTCAAAGACAGATTAGTTACTCTTATAGATTGTTACTATGATGTATTATTCTATGATATGATATTCTTAAACAACATGCAGAATCTAAAACCATAATTTAAAAATTGAAAGAGCTTTTACGGTTCAATATTATTTCGATAATCATAATCTAAAAACGGTTAATATATTTAATGTTAAACGGATATTTTGTCTTTAATTAATTGTTTAAGCCTAAAATACATAATTGCATACTGACACGCCTGGATTAAATGTAATTTTTTTAATCTTATTCATTTATTTATTTATATTTATTTTTTATTATTATTAATTATTTTTTCCCTTGAGCTAACAGACTCACATTAAAAATCAAACTCTTTTTAAATCTTGACTTTTATTTTCTGTTAAAAAATAATCTGGTGTGTCACTCACACGACTTTCTCTTTCCCTGAAATTTAATACTATAAATACAGATTGGAGATTAAGAGGTAAGAAAACAAGTACTGTTATATAAACCTATGTTAAAGCAATTCAAATTAGGCTTCGGAGCAGCTTTATTTAACAAATAATTTTATGTGAGGGAAGGTTAATACCCCCTCAAATCCCCGTTTCATTATTGTACCTACATTTATATAGAATTCAAACCTGTTATTAAATTCAAAACTTCATTTAAAATTATCAAGACAACTTTCACACGCAACATTTTTTGAAACTTACCAATCTTGATCAAATTTCCTAGTAACAAACGTATTAACTTCAAAATACAACATTTGGATCCCCTGAAATTATTTGTTTTTTCACACTTTACACTAAAAGACACAGACAAAGATCAAACGTTAAAAATTTGACTTCGGTATGCAGGAAGCCTCAAAACGTGTAAATATGCAAAAAACACAAAGCGATGAATATTTAGCTTAAAGAAAGGCATTATTTACCATACAGCTATTAGGAATTAATTTCAATTCCTGGGCAACTTTCCTGGACATGGTAAAATATTGTAGCAAAGTATTATCAATAGAAAAAGAATGTTATGGCTTAAATATTGGCATCCCTGTATATCTATGTAATGGAAGGTTATGTACACACCACATGGTGCACATAAATATAATCCTATATAAATAACATATGGCACAACCTAAAATACACTTTCATCAATTTCCAGGCATTGTCGCATTATAATCTAGTTCTTTTGTGTAGCCCTGTAAACGAACAGTGACAGATTTCCATACCATATTCTAGATGAAACATGTCTTTACGCATATAAAAAATATATATTCGTTTCATTTGGTTTAGTGCAGTCTATAAATGTTAATCTCTAATTGCCTGCAATTTCCCTCCTAGACGTAATGTATTTGAATTCTCTTGGGTGTCCCTGTACTCGAACCATTTGCTTCATCTCAACGAAGATTTAGTGTAGCATCCCTATATGATACACATTTAGAATACCAAGTTTTGACTTTCTATTATTTGTTCTTGAGATATGTTGATAACAGACAGACACACAAACGGACCAACAGCTAAAAATATGATTTTTTGCATTCAGGGGACCTCGAAACGTGTAAATATAACAAAGACTCAATTTCTAAAATTTGACCCAAAACCAATACTTCCTCTTACATATGTGTGGATAAAAGAAAGTAAGAAACATAAGTTAAATTTATTTTTTCTTTCTTACAATGAATTTTTTTTTTAAATCATATTTGCGATACACGTGAATTATTATCAAAATCCATTGTCTTTCAAAAAAAAAAAAAAAAAAAGTTAAACTTCGATTTGGAAGAGCAAACATTGTAAATTCATTTTCAACCTTTTTTTTTTATTCTTATTATTTTTGAGATTAAGTACTATGAGGAGAGGCAAAATAATTTTTTGCTACGCAAGAACAAATCACTATTCATTTTAAAGAAAAATTTCAAGGCAGGTGATGTGTTTTAGAAATTTGAATCCATTAATTTTGAAAGTCGTATGTTTCATTTTATCATTGGGATATTTCCGATCATAGTTTTTGTTTAATTACTTCTATAATTTGTTATATTTTGTTTGTTACGATGTAACATTCTATGATATGCTATTCTTCAATAACTTTTAGAAATCAAGAGACAATTTTAAAGTGGTGTTTCAGTTATTATAAATAAATATCATTGTAATAATCCTTTATTTATTTATTTATTTATTTATTTATTTTAATTATTTTTTTAAGCCGAAGGCAAACATATCCAGAGAACACAATGACATCCTAAAAAAATCTACAGGATGTCATTTTCAGGATAACCTGATATCCCCTGGACATCAACAATAGTCTTTTTTTATTTGGAGGATGTTTTCTGGATGTCAAAGTGTCACACCTGTAGCCATCCGGAGGATATAATTTTAAGATTCTTATCAGACAGCTATAGGAGGATTGTAGACAACTTATGGATATCTACTGACATCTTTAAACTTTCCAGAGTATAACATATTCAATTTACATGTTACATCGCTTAAAATTTACGAATAACACAGATTTTTTAATTCCAATATGGTGAATTTACGTTTATATGAGCCGTACGAAACAAAATAAAAATGAAAACCCTTCCTTTATCGATTTTCGAAAACAAAAGCTTGCAATAACCTTCTATCTTCCATCTTGAAATGTAAAGGTGGCGAAAAGTAGCACCTATCTCATTTTTCCGCACGTACGTCGATTACACATGCACGTCCTACTAAGAAAATCCACAGGACTTTAAGAGGATAATTTCATTGGATGTCCGATCAGGAAATCCTCCGGTTTTATGGTGGAGAAGAATGGCTGGATAATCCGTAAACTGCATCCTTCGCGAATTCAGTGGACACTCTCGTAGGATATGACAAGTACAGGATCTGTATGATAATTACAGGATGTCCACAGGACAACTTTGGTTATATGGGATCCTTTACGCCTGAATTAAATGTCTTGAAAAATAATATTTTAGAGTTTAATTTTTCTCAGAACTTTTAAAACTTTTACTTTCTACTCAAAAATAAATATGTAATTATAATAATTTAAAATTATTAAATGAAAATATTAAATTATTAAGTGTAAAATTAATAAATGAAATTTATTTTGCCTGTTTTACAATTAATTTTCTTTTTAAATCGCACTGGCGATACCTATCAAATGCTATTGAAATCTCTTATTTTACAAACGAAAAAAGTCGAGTTTCGTTTGAAAAAACAATCATTGTAAATTCGTTGTACCTTTTCTATTAATCAGACATGGAGAGAATATTCTCGAAATAAAGTACCAGCAACTGAGGTAAAATACCTTTGTTGCGCAAGAATAAATTAAAAAGGGATACATTTAGAATTTTTTTTTTTTTTTTTTTTTTTTAATTATACATCTTGTAAGTTGTATATTTTATTTCATGAGTGGGAAATTTACAAATATTGTTTTTATTTGGTTGTTCTTATGTTTTCTTACAATGTACAGTCGGTAACAAAAGTGTCCGAACACTAGCAAAAATTCCTATGTAAAAAAAATACACTTCATACAGTTTTGTTAAATAAATTCTTGTCGAATCCTGTTCTTAGTCAGTCTAAGAACATGATTCGATAAGGATTTACTTAACAAAACCGTATGAAGTGTACTTTTTTTACATAGGAATTTTTGCTAGTGTTCGGACACTTTTGTTACCGACTGTATAATTCTAATTCTTTTAAAAACTGAAAGATCCTAGTGCAGTCGGTAACAAAAGTATCCGAACACTAGAAAAACTCCTATATGAAAAAAGCACACTTAACACTGTTTTGTTAAATAAATCCTTGTCGAATCATGTTCTTAGACTGACTAAAAGGAAAACAGTATTAACTCAACTTTTTTTTATATAGAGATTTTTGCTTGTGTTCGGATACTTTTGTTACCGACTGTACTTGTAAATGAATATCGTTTCAATAATTATAAGAGAAAAAAAATTCTTTTAAGCGTAGGATTAAATCATTAAATCAAAAAGATTGTGTTTATATTGGAACAAAATCATTAAATCAAAATGATTTCCTTTATATTGTGGGGGGAAAGAAAAAAAAAAAACTAGGACTATTTTTGTTTCTAAACAATATACATAAAATTCTGCACAAAACAGTATTTACTTTAGCATGACTGGACTTATTTTAATCTATTCTTCCATATAAAGGCATGCAGTAACTGTGTTTCATTCCCTGGCTTTGGTTATTATATTCATTTCTTAAAATCTCTTGTACATAGTTTTAGCATCGGAACTTTCTTGGCGGCTTTTAAATTTTTGTTATCATTTTGGAGATGAATTAAAATGGCTATCGCAATTGCGAAAGTAAAAATCTTGGAAAGAAACGATTACTTCTGCGCTAAATTTTAAATTTTTCAAAGGAGCTCAATACTTAAGCTTTTCCATTTCTTTAACACTATTTTTCTCACTTTTATTTTTATTATTGTTTTTTAAAAAAAATTACTTATTCATTTATTTATTTATTTATTTTCGGCAACAATTTGTTTTTCTTTTTCTTTTTAATAATTTTAAAGTTAAAATGGGTTTTTATTTAATATCTTTTGAACCAATTATCCGATTGAATTAAAAAGCACGGCTTTAGCTAGATTTTTGTCCTGATTTATAAGAGTACCTCTTTTAGATAAAATGTAACAATCCGGACTAAAAATCGATAAAGATACAATAACAATTTTTCTACTTTATATGTTTGGATAAAAAGAAAAATATTTGCACGTTCACTCAAGGTTATAAATTGAAATTGGTAACGACGTCTTCTGAAAGAAATAATACGACCTGTCGTACTAGTAAGAGAATGAAATACATAAATCAGACATTTTATTTTTAATAATTATTTAAATGAAATCCCAATGTTAAATTAAATTTTCAGCAAACATCGCAGAACAAACATTTTAAATTTTTATTTTCCACTGAAAATTAAATAAATAAAGTAACATTTTAAGACTATTAAATGATTTTTTTTTCCCACTCTTTCAATTAATTTCCAGTTTAAATCGAAATACCGAGATAAAGTGAAACGTTGTTGCAATCCCTTGTTCGAAAAAAAAAAAAAAAAAAAAATCGAACATCGATTTTGGAGAACAAATATTGTTCATCTATTTACCCATTCTTTTGCTTCATTTACACTTCCTATTCATCAAGAGAATTTTCTAGAGATTATGTACTATAAGGTGAAACAAAGACTTTGACTACATAAGAATAAATTACTTTTTAATTTATAGGAAATTTTTAAGACAAATGTTGTGTTTAATAACTTTAATAATAAATTAATCATAAAAGTTATATATTTCATGTTATATTCGAAGATTTTCACAGATTGCTTTAATTAATTATTTTTATGCTTTGCTAGAATATTTGTTATGTCGTTATAATTCTAGGTTCTGATACTTTTGAAAAATATGTCTATACAAGAATAAATTACTTTTTAATTTATAGGAAATGTTTAAGATAAATGTTGTGTTTAATACATTTAATACATTAACATTAAAAGTTATATATTTCATATTATATTTGGGAATTTTCCAAAGGTTCCTTTTAATTAATTATTTTTATACTTAGTTACGGTGTTTGTTATACTGTATAATTCGGCATTCTGATACTCTTGAAAAATATGTCTATACAAGAATAAATTACTTTTTAATTTATAGGAAATGTTTAAGATAAATGTTGTGCTTAATACATTTAATACATTAACATTAAAAGTTACATATTTCATATTATATTTGGGAATTTTCCAAAGGTTCTTTTTAATTAATTATTTTTACACTTTGCTACGGTGTTTGTTATACTGTATAATTCGGCATTCTGATACTCTTGAAAACTATGTCTATACAAGAATAAATTACTTTTTAATTTATAGAAAATGTTTAAGATAAATATTGTGTTTAATGACTTTTAATTTAATACATTAACCTTAAAAGTTATATATTTCATATTATATTTGGGAATTTTCCAAAGATTCTTTTAATTAATTATTTTTTCGCTTTGCTACGATGTTTGTTATACTGTATAATTCTGTGTTCTGATACTCTTGAAAAATATGGCTATACAAGAATAAATTACTTTTTAATTTATAGGAAATGTTTAAGATAAATGTTTTGATTAATAACATCTAATACATTAACCTTAAAAGTTATATATCTCGTAATATGTTTGGGAAATTTCCAAGGATTCTTTTTATTTAATTATTTTTACGTTTGGCTACGAGATGTTTGTTATGTTGTATAATTCCATGTTCTGCTGCTCTTGAAAATTATTTGGAATACAAAAATGAAATTTTATAAGTGAAAGAGATCTTCTAATTATAATTAAATATCATTTCAAAGGCAATGGTAAAAAGGAGAAATTGATCTAAATATACATAAATCCTGATCTAAATATACATAAATGTGATTTATTTATTTATTGTAAAGAGAACATATCATATTTACAACTCAATACTCTTGAAATAAATCTTTTAAAAAATTAGTTTTTCTGATCTTGTTTCTTAAAATCTCATAAGATAAATATTTCGCGGTTTTTATTTTCTATTCAAAATTAGATAAATATGTCTATTTTTGTACATTATACCAATGAACTTATTAGCTTTGTATTCCCTAGTTTTCTTTAAAAAAAAAAACTTTGATTTGAAAAAATAAGCATTCTAAATTCATTTACTACCTGTTTATTTTAATGAAAAATCGACATAATTTTCACTAAATTAAGTATTAAGAAATGTGATAAAAGATTTATGCTAAATAATGAATTATTTTTTAATTTACAATTAATTATAAAAAGAAATAATATGGAAAAGAAATCATTGTATAAAAAGAAGTCATTGTATTTACATAACGAAAGATTTTTACAATGGGCCCGAAAGAACTCGATCATCCAGGTATTTAATTTATAATTGTAGGTATGCATTATAAAATTTATATTTTTAAATACAAAATATCGGATTACACGTTAGCATACATTGTTGAAACAGGCAACAGCATTTTGAATAAATAACACTGGTCTATAGTGGTTCGGTAACAACGGTCAAATTATTATTTTTATTATTAATTCCAATTTTTATTTAAATATCTGTAAGTAAAAAAGTCCCACCACGTCACATTTTTCTGTTAGAGTATCAGAAAATGGCAATTTTCACGATTTTTTATCATTTTCACAGTATCACAGGTGGTAAGCCTTCCTGCTGGAAACCCAGACTCCTGGCAACTCAGAGTCCCGGCAACCGTGTCTGTTCCATTTTTTTGTTAAAGTATCAGAAAAGGGCAAATTTCACTATTTTTTTATGATTTTTACAATAAAGTCGACAGCAAAAGTATCCGAGCACTAGCCAATATTCCCGATATCAAAAAAGTACATTTATTCCTATTTTGTTAAATAAATCCTTGTCGAATCGTGTTCTTAGACTGACTAAGAACATGACTCGACAAGGATTTATTTAACAAAGCAGTATTAAGTGTACATTTTTTAGACAGGGATTATTGCTAGTGCTCAGACACTTTTGCTGCCAACTGTATCACACATGGTAACCTTTCCTGCTATGAACCCTGCCTCCTGGCCATCCTCTCTGCTGGCAACCCCTGTTTGGCAACCCTGTATTCGTACCTTATCTGTTTTTTTTTTTTTCCTGGTATTCTAGTTAACATATATTCTTTGTTAAGTATGATTGTGCTGTTTTATAGTTAAAGTTTCATGTTCAAAATGGCAAGTTTTCAGCGTAGAACTTGTAAAACCGTGCCCGATAAGTTTTGCTGTATTTGTGAACTATTCATATTAAAACCACAAGGTAGACATTTAACACAAACGTAAAAAAGCCCTTTTTTTTTTTTTTTTTTTTTTTAATAACAAATAATAACAATTCAATAATTTTGTGTATTCTCTATGTTTTTATGTTCTACTTAGTTTAAAATATGTATATTATCTCCATGTTAACAGTACTCCATACTAAATTAATAATATTGATAGTCATAATGCATGTCTTCTAAAGACTTTTGTACATTGCTTCCAGTACAGATTAAATAATCATAACAAAAAAACTGTACGTGTTACAGATTTTTCACTATTATTTTTTAATTCTGCACTACAAAATTAGTTGAAATTAGTTAATTTCATTTCTGTTTCCCTCCCCAAAAAAAATTTTTAGTTGACTAGTGTAATCAATGCAGTTGAGATATTTTTTTGCAGATTTTTATAGAAAAATTCTCATTTAATGTTAGAATATAAAAGTAATCTATATAATATTTCTCTAACGTGATCCAGTTACGATTAAATTTTTTTTAGTAACGATACGATAATGACTTAATAAAATACGGGAGGATAAAAAATAATACATAAGTAATATTTAAGCACGCGGACTCAGTTCAGTGATCTAATAAAAAATGACGACATTTGTATGATGAGATCATTTTATAGAAAAAATTTATTTTTAATGGTTGCATCTTTACAACCTTTGCAAGCATCATTTTAACCCCTTAACGCGCGCTGTCCTCGCTGCGAGGACGCAAAATTTAAGATCCAACTGCAAAAACTCATCCCGGAAATATTTTAGCAAAAATTCACGTTTATAACTTATCAGAAAAGGCCGGTATTTTAAACCTCAAAATTTAAAATTTCTTTTAGTTTAATTTAGTTCATGAATTCCGGTGGTAGTATAATTTTAATGTTTGAAATGGTCTTGCGCCGCAAAGGGTTAAATCTAGCAATATTTTAATAATATAAGCCCCATATGAACTTTTGTCATAAATTGACTAAAAAACGCAATAATCAAAAGTATAATCAAAATAGGTACTAAGTTTTTTTAACACAAAATTATGCAAAAATTAATTAATTAATTAATAAAAATGTATCGCCAACATGGTGACAAAAATTTAAAAATCGCCATGAGGATCTTATACTAAATCTGTCCTGCTTCACGAAGCATGAAAATTAGGTCGTTAAACATGAGTTTTATTTTTAAGCCTTTCGTGTATGATATTAGTTTGATTATCATTAGCATTTCATCCCATAATATTAATTTGTCTCTAATAATAATTTGGCTTCTGAGTAATTAAAATTGGGTGGAAAATTTGGCTTAAGGTTTATGAATTTCAAATTTTAAAGGTAAATAAGAAAAGAAATAAAGTGCGAAATTTTCGCACAGGTTTGCTAGTATATAATAATTTTTAAAATCAACTCTAGCGTTTTATTAATGTTCAACAGCCCTCCAAGTAGAAGCACTCCAAACTCCAGAGCTTTTTCTCTGGTTAAATTACATCTCCTATACTATTTATTTATTTTTTAATAAATAACATTACTGAGATTAATAAATGATATTTTCTTTTTTGTTTGCATTCTTTCAGATTTTTCTTTAACATCCTATTAATATGTAGTACGTTATCCTAGATCCTTTGTTTTCAAAAACAAAAGTAATTTTTCAAAGTTTGTTTTCTAAAACAAATATTGTCAATTTATTTGCTATTTTCTCTATGCCTTGCTAGTCCTTCTATCGAAGATCAATGGAATTTTTCACAAAATTAAGAACAAAGAAACGTGATGAGAAATTCTTACTACAGAAAGATACATTGTTTACTCATTTATATGGAAAAAAATCTGGCATGTTGTGGCCTTCACAAAACTTCTTTCTATATTATTTTATATAGTATCCCCACAGTTGTGATGTAGAAATCACTTTTTTTTTTAATTTTCTATTTAGTTAAATTTAAATCTATTTTAACGTTTTATATAATAATTTACTCGTGTATTCAATAATAGTCTTTAATTAACCGCTGAATTCGTTCTCCATCAATAAAATAAAAAAATATAAGCGGAAAAGAAAATTTTGCTGTAAGCAAAATCCCATGATATCATTTCAGTTTCAAAAGAATACAACATAGACTATTTCATTTTCATATTCTGCGTGAATCAAAGTCTAATTGCTAACGTACTTTTAATCAGTTTCTCAAAATTATTCTTTAAAAAATTAATTCATATCTTTTTCTAAGCATCTGTTGTCTGTGTGGTTTATCATTTCTCATACTAATGTCTGGCGATATGCAAGGGTTAATATATATATGGCAAACCTGTTTTGTGTATTCCAAAATTATAAACTTGATTAATGAACAACATATATTAAAAATCCGCTTTTAATATGTTCTTTGCGGCGAAAAAAATTGTATGCCAAAATGAAATCGTAATTTTTGAATTTGTCTACAATTAGGCCATTCTCTTTTTGATCTCCACCATGTAAAAATCCTCTCTTAATACTAGAATAGAGTTTCGCAATTTTCGTCGCTCTCTTCCCCATTTTATTCGACAAATTCAACGTTTCTCCTTGGTTGTTGCTATATCATTAAATGTAAACAACACTGAGAAAAAATTCTGTAACTGACATCTAGAATCTAAATTGTGGCTCTAGAAAAAATAGTTCCACGTCATCCTTATAAATTCTAGTCCCCTTTGAAAGCGAGTTCTAAAAACTCCTGTTAGAATTCTAGAGCGTTTTCCTATATTCTCGAGGGCAAAGTTATTTAAAAATCTCTGCAAAAAATGCGAATACAAGAGGCGTGTTTCAGCAAACATAATCTTGGTTTATTACCCAATTCTAGAAAATCCAGCGATAATTTCTCGCGATACAAAAGATTCAAAATATTCAGAATATCGTTTCACCATCTAGAAATGTGTAGACTAGAAATTCTCGATCATTTCGTCTATTCAGTTTGTTGGTATGTCTTATGCGCATAGCTCGGAAATCTATATTTCTAGTTAAGGGATTTAGAAAATGACCACTTATTCATTTTAGATGAAGGCGGTATAATTTTTTCTCAGTGAACGCTTTGTAATCATTATTTTGAAATATTTTATGCTAGATAACGTTTTAAAAAAAGGGACTTCAGAAATATCCCGATGACTGCAAATGACTATTTTTTGAGATGCCTCTAGCTATCGATTCCTTTTCAAGCTTTCCAACAAACGACGATCACTGATACAAGAAATAATTACAACAACTGTAACCCTGCATCGGTTAAAAGGAACAAATATCCAATCCAAGCTTCTCAAAATAAAGATTTTACATCGACAGTTTTGTACAATTTTAACTAATAAATGCTAATATGTAGCCATATTAAAAATAGGAGAAAGTGAGTGTCAGCAACACCACCTATCGGCCGATATACACTCAAATTTAGTAAACATTCGTTTTTCATAATGGCTATCTCACATATCCCGTTTGATGCATTTATATAGTATAACAGCCGAAATATAGTCTTTCCGTACACGGAGAAAATTACAGAAGGAGAGTAATAGCGAAAGTAATTGTGGGGATTCTATGTGGGCTATCATATATTGTTCAAATATACATCTAAAACTATGGTTTATGTTCAGAAACAAGAAAAAAAAAATACGCCATTATTAATCATTTTTCAAAGAGTAAGCATATCTGTATGTGTTACCAAAACTTTTTGGACGCTTCATTACTCTAAAACAATGGACTCTGCAAAGCTTTATATGCATTTAATCGTATCTTGACATAAATTAATACTGATTATATATATATATATTCATGTATATATTTCGCCTAACAGGTGGTGCGGATATGCTGCAATTTCCCTCATTCAGAAGAATGCTGTATCAGCTTCTATTACATGTAAGAATGCTGACCAGATGTCTTCTTTTTTAGAGGACAGTCCGTTTTTGTAAGCCCTTTTTCAAAGTTTTAAAAACTTTTACAGGAAAATTATTCATCATAATTATTAGCAATTTGGTCCCCATTTACAAAAAAATATGAAATTATATTCCTTAATTACGGAATTGTAATAAATATTAACGCTTTTAATTTATAAAGGCACTCTAATCTGGTCACCATTATATAAGTGCATGAAACTCGATATGTGAGAGAGTTATTATAATAAACTATGTTCAATTAATTCGGTGTATATCGGCCGTCAGGTGATGATGCTATGCTGCAAATTTTCCACCATTTACCAGCATACTGTAGCTTTTATGATATATAAATTCCCCAATCATATATGAGAGGCATATTATGATTCACTTTGTGTGTATATCGACGAACAGGTGGCGCTTCTCTTACACCTTTTTTGTGATTTCCGAGATGGTAATATTTCAGCATCTATTGTTAAATTACCTCAAACTTCATACATAAAATCTTTATTATAAGCTTCGTTGGTTATTATACATGTTAACCGATATGTTGTGCTGTTATATAGAATGATATAAAACGAAGTTTTGTAGTAATCACAAAGTACTAGTTTCTCATAATGACATAAGCCCACTTTTTACCAGTTTTGTTTACATTTTAAACTATTAGCTTAACGATATATGTTAAATACAACAGAAATAGTTATTTCGTACACCTTTTAACAGCAAAATTTAATATTCAGTGAATATTTGAGGGAAAACAATTTCACAGATCTTCATTTTTATTACTAATAGGAATAAAATAATCTGGTGTGTCACTCACACTACTTTCTCTTACCTTGAAATTTAATACTATAAATACAGATTGGAGATTAAGGGGTAAGATAACGAATACTGTTATGTAAACTTGTGTTAAAACAATCCAAATTAGGCTTTGAAAGAGCTTTATTTGACAAATAATTCTATGTGAGGGGTGAGGGGGGGGGGGGGGCTACCGACCCCTCAATCCTCCGTTTCGTTATTCCACTTATATTTATATAAAATTCAAATCTGCTATTAAATTCAAAAGTTTATTTAAAACTATTTAGACAACTTCCCCACTCAACATTCCTTGAAACTTATCAATCTTGATCAAACTTTCCTAGCAACAAGCGTATTAGTTTCAAAATAAAACATTTGGATCGCCTGAAATAATTTGTTTTTAATTTACTTTGAGAAACATAGACAGAGATCAAACGTTAAAAAACTTGACTTCGGTATTCAGGAAACCTCAAAGCGTGTAAGTATTCAAAAACCAAGCGATGAACATTTAGCTTAATAAAGTACATTGTTTGCCATATGGCTATGAAGAATTAATTTCAATTTCTAGACAACTTTCCCGGACATGGTAAAATAATGTAGTAAAACACTTCCACTAACAATAAAAAAAGAATGTTATGGCTTAAATATTGGCAGGCCTGAACACCTTTTGAAGGTTATGTGCACATCACATGATGCAAATAAATACAATCCTATATTAATAGCATACAGTAAAACTTGAAACACACTTCCATCAATTTTCAAGTATCGTCGCACTATGAACTAGTTCTTTTGAGTAGCTCTGTAAACGAACAATGAATGATTTCCACACCATATTCTACATGAATCATACTTTTACGCATACAAAAAATATGTATTCGTTTCATTTTGTTTAATGCAGTCTATAGATGTTTAAAGTATATTTACCTGCAATTTCCCCCATAAACGTAATGTATTTGAATTCTCTTGAGTGTCCTTGTTCACGAACCATTCTCTTGATCTCAACGAAAAATTTAGTGTAGCATTCCTATATGACACACATTTAGAATACCAAGTTTGGACTTCCTGCTATTATTTGTTCTTGAGATATGCTGGTAACAGACAGACACACAGACAAACCGCTAAAAACATGATTTTAGGATTCAGACGACCTCAAAACGTTTAAATATAACAAAAACTCAATTTCGAAAATTTGACCCAAAATCAATACTTTCTCTACCATATATATATATGGGTAAGAGAGAGTAAAAAAATTGAAACTATAATAAATAAGATGAATTCTGCCCTCGTAAACATGTTTTCCTTAAGCTTCACTTTAATGATACGTGTGAAATATTACCCCTGTTTCCTTATCCCCCAGAATAAAAGTAAATTTTTAAAGTTTGTTTTCGAAAAACAAACATTGTTAATTTATTTGATCTTTTCACTATCCTTAATTATGTTTTCTATCGAAGATCAGAGAGGATATTTTTTCTTTTCAAGACTAAGTATTAAGTAACGCGTTGAGAATATTTTAATATCCGATAATAAATTACTGTACAATTTATAGTAGATTTTCTGAATAATTTTATCTTTAACTTTATTGTAATAGGATGGATCGCGCGGTAGGAGAGACTGTGCACATAGGTGATCGGCCGGAAAGAGTTGAGTGGGCGAGTTGTGACTTAAAGTTGTTGCACAACGTCAACATTTAAGTGACAACTTGAATGTGCATGTTGACTGCTTCAAGAGACTAAGAAAAAACGTGGTTATTTTGTCTCATTTTCAAAAATAAACGCTCGAATTTTCATAATCCTGCCTAGGAATTTCAATACAATGGTAGTAGTACAAAATATTTTTAATTAAAACAATTTCTCATAAGCTACTAACCTAGACTAACGGTACGAGCACCAAGATTTTCTCTAAAAGCGAATAATTATTTAATAAAAGATTACGCAATCTCTCCTACCAAAACGGGAGAGTTTGTGCTTTTGCTATTTAGGAGAGATTGCGCACTGATTTTTATAAAATTTTATAATGATACAGATTTTGCAGCTTATTGGTAATGACAAGACAATGAGGATGAGATTGATGAATGCCTGGAACTGTGTCCGAAAATAACTTCGACAAGTGACTGAACTTGTTCAACCCATTCGAGACGGCGATTCTTTTTGGAGACTGTCCCCAGTATTGTTGCCCGAACTGGCGGATTTTTTATTCACTAATCACCAATTATTTTAAAAAGTTATATTTGATATACATAATAGGCGATTAATCTTCGATGAGATTAGGCAAACGTTACAATTAAAAATTATTCGTGATTATTGAATAAAATTTCCGCCAGATCTGGCAACACTGGTCCCCAGAACTTGAAACTGAACATTATTCTAGAGTAGCAATATCGACAAAAGCCATACCTCTGGTGGGATTTACCTGTCGAATGCTAATGTTAGCCTATGAAAAATTTATCGCAAAGTATTTAAATGTTGTTGTATATCTGTTTTGTTTTGCAATATTTTCTGATGCTCAAGTTTTGTGCAGCTGTCGGCTTCTTAAATAGAAGCGATAAAACTAAATGCAAGCAAAAAATATTGGCCTACTCAAACTTCTTTTTAAAGACTGTATAATCATCTAAATTTCAATAAAACAAAATAAAATAAATAAATATAAAGGATTTTAAAGTTGAAATGAGAGATATCAAACCAAGTGATATTTAAGTTTTCTGTTTTGAACATTTTTTTGCGGAAAATTAAAAAAAAAAAAAAAAATAAGAAATAGTAAACAGTGGGCAGGTTCTGGGCTTAAAAGTGGCCGGGACTTTCCATATATCACTGCCCATTAATGCTACCCGTTATTATTTATTTATTTATTTATTTTAGAGGGAGGGCAGAAATGCATTGCACACACGGTGCGCAATCCATCTCGAACTTGCACGATAATTTAACCATGTACAACAATAAGTGGAACGATTGTGGATAACGAGAGATAAGGTCGGCAAACAAGAAACCATTTAAGTTGGAAAGAAAATGTGCTAATTTTAAATTACCTAGTAACGTAATGCTATTTTACAATCTTTATCTGATCTTGCTATTTTTTCTGTTTCTTTAGTATTTTTTCTTTAAAATAATTTTTGTAATTATTTTTAATTTTTTTAATTTTTCTGATTTTTTAATTATTAAATTGAAGTACCCACTCACAGTACAAAAATATTTGTTTACAAATACCTTACAACAATGTCATTTAGGTGCAATTATTATTATTAACAATGTAATTTTAGTTATAATTAAATGCAATCTCGCTTACCCATGTGCACAATCACTCATACCCTATAACAAGAAATTATGCAAAACAGATTTCTTGGTTTTATTACAGCTGTTGTTTTAAATTACAGGATAACAACAAAATAGTTATGGAAATGCATAGAAGAAGGATCAATTCAAAATTATACGCCAATAGTTTAGCAAAAAATTAATGTTTGGATTTTTTATAGCGTTCTGTTGAATTGTGAGCAAACTCTCCTAGCTTTACCTTATACAGGTTTTTAAAATTCAAACAACAACCATTTCATATATATATATATATATATATATATGTATATATATATATATATATATATATATGTATATATATATATATATATAATATCCTTATTTTGCACATAATTGTTAAAAAAATGAACATATGAACAAGAAATTTGTAAGATATATTTGGAATCAGACCTTTTATCTAATTTTATAAATCAATGATTTCGAGAATAGTCTTTAAACTGATTTTTACTGATTTTTACTTTCTCTTACCCATATATATTGAAGAAAGTATTGTTTCTGAGTAAAATTTTAAAAATTTATTTTTATTTTATTTTTATTTATTTATTTATTTCTGCAGTTAGGCGATTTGAAGTCGCCTGAATTAGAAAAATACATTTTTAGCAGTTGGTCGGTATGTTTTCCGTATGTGTGTAAATCTGTTATCAGCATAACACAAAAAATAAATTTGTAAAAAGTCCAAACTCAATATTCTAAATATTTATTTTGTTACTCTAAAAAATACTGAAATCAGGTAAATTGTTCATGTACAGGGATATACAAATGATACAGTTTATCATCTTTACACAGCTGTAAACAAAATGAAATCTGCATATATATCTATTTATTTATATTTATATATATATTATATATAATAAAGCTAAGATTTTTAAATTGCATTTTCTCAGTTTGCAATTTTTCATGAATTCCTGATTTTCAAAATGATACTAAAACTGCCGCAGATATTTAAAAAAAAAAAAAAAAAAAGACTTATTTTATTTTATTTTATTTTATTTTATTTATTTATTTATTTATTTTTTTTTTTTTTGGGGGGGGGGATGTTTAATCCATCCCTAACACTTTTAGGTAGGTTCTAACCTACTTAAAAGTGTTAGGGATGGATTTTGAAATTCATTAATTATTTTTTGAGAAAAATTTTAAAAAGTAAATGCCTATATGAAAATTTGAAAAAAAAAAAAAAATATATATATATATATATATATATATATATATTTTTAACATTTTTTCTTTTAAAGATATTGCAAAATCCATTTATTAATTCTTTTAACTGTTAACTGGGTATGACAAAGTATTTCGCCATATATGGACTGCTACTGCAATGGGCATGACGACATTTTTCGTCATAGAAATTTGCCGTAATATTTTGAACGCATTAAGTTTTATGTGGTTCTTATCCTAGCGTGGTTATATGCGAGCATATAAGGAAAGGGCCTGTGTCAATCAATCTTTGCCACTCACGTGTGGCAAAAGTTTAATCCCCGGTTAACAGGTTAAATAGGTTCTATGAAACATCCAAAAACCATACTAATTACCATACTAATAACCATATAGGGGAGACCCGTGTACCTTGGGCCGCTTTTTTTCGATGCCCAAAAACAGAGCCCTTGACCTGTTTAAAATTATCAAACTGATATGTACATATCTTTAGGACTAATTACTTCCAATTGGGATTGATATAAATACCTAAAATAATAAATTCCGACAAATAGAAGGTTTTAAAAAAAAAACTTCACTCGTGGCCCTAGGTACAACACCCTCATTGTACCTAGGGCCAGACCTAATTGAACCTAGGGCCATACCCTCAAATTTAGATTTCGCTTTGTAATGAATAGAAAATAAGCATATAAACATGTATTTTATACAAGAAACAATATCAAGTAATATATTTATTTATCATATAATAATTATCATGTTGTTGCCTTAATTTAAAACACGAATTTTTTCACTTTTTTTTTTTTTTTTTTTTTTTTTTTTTTTTACTTAGGGATATTCCAACAGAATGTTTTTTTTCTTTTTTCTTCAGTTTCTTTCTTTTTTTTCTGGAGTGTCTCTTTGATTTCTAGATGTCTCTGGTTTTCGGTCACATCTTTTCTTTGATGTGGGTGGTTTTGCTTTAGGCAAAGGTTTTGCTTAGGTTCGTACCTGTTAAAGCATAACACATGGAAAGATGTTAGATGTTGAAGGTTTCAAAATTTCAACAGGACACGAAACAGAGACGTCCAATTCTATCATTGTTGGTTCACTTTCTCCCTGGATTTTTTTTTTTTTTTTAATGGAGGGGTCTTGTCTTTCAGTCACATTTCAACTTAAATATTCATCCTCAGTGAATGTGTTTTGATTTATTTGCTATATGCCGGATACACGAAAGCCTGATAAAGGCCGACGGATAGGACTTGCCAACACTTTCAGCAACGTCATATATAGTGATTGGTTTACCAGGGTTTGCCAGCATCCAATTACTATCATCTGCACTGTGTTTCTTAACTTTTTCTCGACCGCTGACGTAGAATCACGTCATTTGAAAATATGAAATTCCACCCGTGGGCGTTTCTTTTGCAATTTGTATGTTATCTGTTTCTAAAAAATATACACAATATTCATATTTATACAATCAGTATACTATGTAAGCAAATACTTTGATTAGAGAGAGAGTATAATTATAATGCATATCCATTTGTAATATAAATGTGAATATGGAAAAACTTGTTTTGAAAAACTGTAACTTATGAGAAAAACGCCCACAGGCGGACTTTACTGTCAAAAAGACAAAAACATGCGGTCGCGAAAGTGTTAAAAGGTCCAAACACACTGGCCCTAGGTACAAGGCAGCGATGTGGCCCTAGGTACAAGTTTTGGTAACTTCATTCAAAATGCCTTCCACTAAAAAATCCACAAGCAGAGAGGACTAAGTAAATATCTCATTTATTACTCAATATAACAAGCAAAATTATACACTAGAAATGAAAGAAAACTATTTCACTTGCCTTTGTAAAATAACAAAAGAGATGAGCTGCAAAATTTTACTTCAAACCATGTAAATTCGTTTTCTACATATAGCTTGTCAAAACTCTTTCCTCAAAAGTTCCAAAGTAATTGCAAAATTAGCAATTGGTCTTGTTACTCGCCCAACTGAGTATTAAAACTTAAAATTAAATATTATTCAAATAAAGTGGGGTGGCCCTAGGTACATGATGGCCCTAGGTACACGGGTCTCCCCTATATATATTTTTAATTATCTAGAAAAGTTTTAACATTTTGAAAACCAACCATGGATTCATGAAAAAAAAAAAAAAAAAAGATTATTATTTTTTTTTTTTTATATATATATTTTTTCTTTTAAAGATTTTGCAAAATCCATTTATTATTTCTTTTAACCTGTTAACTGGGTATGACGAAATATTTCGCCATATATGGACTACTACTGCAATGGGTATGACGACATTTTTCGTCATGGAAATTTGCCGTAATATTTTGAACGCATTAAGTTTTATGTGGTTCTTATCCTAGCGTGGTTATATGCGAGCATATAAGGAAAGGGCCTGTTTACAAACAAATGCTCCGTCAATCATTCTTTGCCACTCACGAGTGGCAAAAGTTTAATCCCCGATTAACAGGTTAAATAGGTTCTATGAAACATCCAAAAACTATACTAAATCTTTTTACTTTCCGAACACTATAGTGAGGAAAGTATTGTAATCATGTCAAAAATCCGAATTCAAGATTTTGATGTTTCTATACGTTTTGAGGTCCCCTGAGTCCGTTTTCACTATTTTTACGATGATGTATGTATGTGTGTGTGTATGTGTGTATGTGTGTATGTGTGTATGTGTGTATGTCTGTGGGTGAACACGCTAGCGTCTAAACGCTTCGTTCGATTAACCTGAAAGTTGGTACGCATATTGTAAGTCACCATAGTACGAACCCTATAGATTTTGGTGAATCTAGCACTTATAGTTTTTTTACAGGGACACAAAGAAAAATTCTTTATCATTATGGCCTATGGGAGCAAAATCTTAAAAGTGCGATAGCATCTAAACGCTTTGTTCAATTGAGCAAAATTTTTATACACATATTATAGATCACAAATACTCAATCTGTATAGATTTTGGAGAATCTAGCACTTATAGTTTTTTTACAGGGACACAAAGAAAAATTCTTTATCATTATGCCTATGGGGCCAAATTTTTAAAAATGTGATAGTGTCTAAACGCCTTATTAATCCGTGCAAAAAAATTGTACACATGTTATAGATCACAGTTGAACTAACTGTATAGATTTTGGTGAATCTAGCACTTACAGTTTTTTTACAGGGACACAAAGAAAAATTCTTTATCATTATGGCCTATGGGACTAAATTTTTAAAAGTACGATAGCATCTAAACGCCTTATTGAATTCAGCTGAAAATTTATATGAGTATTATAAATCACTGTTGCACTAACTATATCCATTTTGGTGAATCTAACATTTATAGGTTTTTACAGGGACACAACGAAAATTTCTTTGTCATTATGATCTATGGGCTCAAAGTTCAGTAGCGTTAAATAAAACAACGTGTAATAGATGGAGAAAAATACTCAAACACTCTATTATGGTTTTCTCTCTTTTGTTTGTTTAACAACTACTCTTTCTTTACTTTATCTACAAAACTGTTAATTACTCAATGTTCGGAAAGTCGAGTGGAGTCACTCCAGATTTTTTTAATTATCTGGAAAAGTTTTAACATTTTAAAAACCATGGATTCATGAAAAAAAAAAAAAAAAAAAAAAAAAAAAAAAAAAATGCAAACTAATAAAACGCAATTTAAAGATTTCAAATATGTAAAAAATATATCAGAAACCATAAGAATAGTTGCCTGAATATATATTTTATTAAATAAACCTAATATAGTTCAATTTATGAATAGTAAACAGAAATATAAGCTTTATATAAAAACTTCAACTGTGCCAAGTCAAACAGCAAAGTTTAATATTCAGTAAATATTTGAGGAAAAACAATTTCACAGCTTTCCATTTTTATTACTAATATAAAGAAATGAAAAAGAATTTTTCGAAACTATAATAAATAAGATAAATTTTGTACTCTATTATATTTTTCTTGAGCGTCACTTTAATGATATGTGTGAAGTACCCCTGTTTTCTTATCTTCCAGAACAAAAGTAATTTTTCAAAGTTTGTTTTCGGAAAACAAACATTGTTAATTTATTTGATCTTTTCTTGATCCTTGATTATATTTTTCGTCGAAGATCAGTGAGAATTTTTCCTCTCAAGATTAAGTGTAAAGAAAGGCGTTGAGAATTTTTTAATATACGATAATAAATTGCTTTACAATTTATAGCAGATTTTATAAATAATTTTCATTTTCTCTTTCCCATAAAAGGTAGAAAGTGTTGTTTTAGGGTAAGATTCCCGAACGTTAGTTATATTTACACGTTTTGAGGTCCCGTGAATCCGAAAACAATGTTTTTAGCGAATGGTCTATGTGTTTGTGTGTCTGTCTGTCTGTTATCAGCATACCTCAAGAACAAATAGTAGCAGAAATTCCAAACTCGGTATTCTAAATGGGCATGATATAGGGATGCTACACTAAGCTTTTCGTTGAAATGAAGCAAATGGTTCGTGTACAGGGACGCCCAAGAGAATTCAAATACATTACATCAATGGGGGAACGTGCTGGTAAGTAGAGTTTAATATCTATAGACTGCACTAAACCAAATGAAACGAATATATATTTTTTTACATGCGTAAAAACATGCCTCGTGTAGAATATGGTATAGGGAAATCATTCACTGTTCGTTTACAGGGCTACACAAAAGAACTAGGTAAATGTGCGAAAATAGTTGCAAATTGATGGAAGTGTATTTCAGGTTGGGCCATGTATTATTACTATAGGATTTTATTTAAGTGCACCTTGTGGTCTGTATACAATCTTCGAAAGATATACAGGGCTTGGCTGCAAATACTTAAGCGATAACATTCTTTTTTATTTTTATTGTTAGTGGATGCTCATTACTAATATTATTTTACCATTTCCACGAAAGCTGATCGGGAATTGAAATGAATTCCTCATAGAGATATGGTAAATAATGTATGTTTTTAAGCAAAATATTCATCGCTTGATTTTTGTATATTTACACATTTGAGGCTTCCTGATTACCGTAGTCAAGTTTTTTAATGTTTGATCTTTGTCTGTGTCTCTTAGAGTGACTTAAAAACGAATAATTTTAGGAGATTCAAATGTTGTATTTTGAGGTTAATATAAGTTTGTTGCTGGAAAAGTTTGATCAAGATTGATAAGTTTCAAGGAATGTTGCGTGTGAAAATTGTCTCAATAATATTAAGTGAACTTTTAATTTTAATAACAGATTTAAATTCTATATAAATGTAGGTGCATTAATGAAACGGGGGGTTGAGGGGGCGGTAGCCCCCCCTCACACAGTACTAATTATCATATAAATCTCTTCCGAAGCCTAATTTGAATTGTTTAACTCAGGTTTACGTAACAGTACTCGTTATCTTACCTCTTAATCTTCAACCTGTATTTATAATATTAAATTTCAGGGTAAGAGTAAACAAGTAATCATGTGAGTGACACACCAGATTGTTTGTTTAATGTTAGTTTCTGTAATAGTTTAGAAAACCATACATACTGGTTTCTAAAAATTAAACAGCAGAAACTTTTCCTTTATTTACTTATTTACTTATGTTTATTTACTTTCTCTTACTGATATGTATGGTAGAAAAAGTATCGTCATGTGTGTGTGTGTGTCGGTCTGTCAGTTATCAGCATACCTCAAAAACAAATTACAGCAGAAAGTCCAAACTTAGTATTCTAAATGTGTATCATATAGGGATGCTGCACGTAACGTTTCGTTGAGATCAAGCAAATGGTTCGTGTACAGGGGCATCCAAGAGAATTCAACTACATTATGTCTATGGGGAAATTTATGGTAAGTACAGTGTAATATTTATAGGCTGACTTAAACGAAATAGAATGAACAAAATTTATTGTATGCATAAAAGCATGTTTTGTGTAGATTGTGGTATGGGAATCATTCATCATTCGTTTACAGGGCTACTCAAAGTATTTGGATGCATTAAGGGCTATATTGGAAATTGCTAGAATTGTAATTACTTTTGTGTTATAGAAATATATATATATATATTTTTTTTTTTTTTTTTTCAAGTAAGACTAAATTTAAATACAAAATATTGTTTATAGTACATACTGATTATAGACAATATACAGGGCTATCCAAAATTAAGATAAACGTTCTTTTCTGTTGAATGTAATTGATGGAAGTGCTTTGCTACATTTTACTATGTCGACGAACACTGCTCAGGAAGCAAAATTAATTTTTCATGCGCAAACTGTAAACAAAGTATTTTTTGAAGTTTTTTTTTCTACTCTGGTTTTTTTTATAATATCATGTTTTGAGGATCCCTGATTACAAAAGTCTCATTTTTAGCGGTTGATGGGTATGTACTATATCTGTTATCAGCGTAACTTTAAATTAAATAACTGCTGGAAATTCAAATTTGATATTTTGAAATGCGTGTTAGGTTGCCGCTTAAAAATTTAATCAAGATTGGGAAGTTTGAAAGCAAAATAATAACAGCCTCTTAAAAAAAAAAAAAAAAATATATATATATATATATATATATATATATATATATATATATATATATATATATATATATATTTGCATTATAATTGAAAGGACTGTTGAGGGGGCGGAAGCCCCCCTCACACAGAATTACATGCTAATAAAACTGTTTCTAAATCTATTTTGGATTATTTTAAAAGTACATTGAACTTTATTATCGTACGCTATTTATTTCAAGGCTTAACGTGCAATCTGTCTTTATAGTATTAAAACGTAGGTAAGAGAAAGTCGCGTGAGTGGCACACCAGATTATTTTTCTTATTCTTATTTTGTGCATAACTCTTAAACAAATGAGCATATGAACACAAAATTCAGATGATATATTTGGAATCAAACCATTTATAGAATTTATAATTCTTCCATTTCGGCAATAATCTGTAAACGGATAGTTGCTCATTTTTACTTTTCCTTAGGGGTACATACAAATGAAACACTTCCGGTTGCAAAGCCGTTTGCAAGCGTTCCAAATGTATGACTATAGTCGGCAGCAAACGTATCCGAGCACTAGCAAAAATTCCTATGTAAAAAAAAAACACTGTTTTGTTAAATATATCCTTGTCGAATCTTGTTCTTAGACTGACAAAGAACAGGTTTTGATAAGGATTTATTTAACAAAACTGTATTAAGTGTACTTTTTTTATGGAGGAATTTTTGCTAGTTCTTGGATAATTTTGCTGCCGACTGTATTTGCAAAAAACATGCAAAATTTACGTCATCGAAGCTGCAAGTGTTCCGTTTGTATGTAACCCTTAATCTCCCTAGGAAAAATATAGTTTAGAAATTCTTAAGGAAAGTATTGTTTCGTGGTCAAATTTTGGAAATTGGTTGTTTGTTATAATTACACGTTTTGAGGTCCCTTGGATCAGAAAAAGAAAATAAATAAATAAATAAATATTTTTAACTGTTTGCTTGTGCGTCTATATGTCTCTCTATGTATATGTATGTATGTCTGCATGGCTGTGAGTAAGGCAAATATAAGCAGGAAGTCCAAACCCAATATCCTAAATTTTATTCTTCTATTTTAAAGAAACAACACAGACCGACAAAAATGAAGTTGACAAAAATGAAGTTGACAAAATTTGATTTGATGATTTCAGCTGATCTTTATGTTTTTGGATATGCTGAAACGGAAAATGCAGCCCATTTTTCTCTATCACGTATAGATTTTTGTCAATACAAGGTGTTTACCGACACGATTTCTTACATATACCATCATAACAATCGGTTGATTGGTTGGTTGGTTGGTTGATATGATTTTAAGTCGCACTAGTGCTTCACAATTACAACAATAGGCATCTATGATTAATTAATCATGGAAACATACTATAAAACTTTCTATATAATTATATTGGTGGAAGAGTAATGGAACAAATTGTATACACAGGCAGCCTGTATTGACAAAAATCTATACGTGATAGAGAAAAAACTGGCTTCATTTTCGGTTTCAGCGCACCAAAAATGATAAAGATCAGCCGAAATTATAAAATCAAAATTTTACATGTCGACCTGTGCAATCAGCGAACACTGATTGAGTATTTATCGAATCAAAATAAAAATGTGAGTAAAATGTAGTTTACGAAAAAAGAGTGGAGGTCTAGAGGTTATATCCAATGGGTAGTGTGCGAAGGAAGTGATAATTTGATTGCCTCTGCTTCTCTGGCCTATTCTATAGCCTCAAGATTTTAAGTATGCGACATATGTACGCCGAGCATTAACAAAATCTCTCTGTTTTTATTATGGACCACTGGTCCAGAGCAACGTAAACAGAGCAACGTGGTTTCCAATCAAAAAACGCTATGCAAATTGATGCCCATGAAACGCATGTCTAAATTGTTCATAAAATAAGTACATTTGCTACTATTAACACGAAAATTATATTACAATTACCTAACAGTAGAAAGTAATACTTTCATTTTAACATACTTCTTACATCAGTGATCATATAAACCGAAAACTCAATTTCATAATAGTCCAAATACAGGTATGCACGTACAAGTCACTCCATAGTTTGTGTAACAATAATATTCACTAAAGGCAATGAGATGATTTCACCATCTAGTGTTAGTAGTAAGCCCAGCGCTTTGGGTGACGGAAGTGACGTCATAGGAGGGGGGGGGGGGAGGGGGAGGAAACCGGAAGTGACGTAACGGTTGGTTGGTTCCTTGATCGTGAAAGATGACGGGGGTAGAGTTTCTTTTTTTCCGTTGGCAACCTGGACTTCTTGTCAGAACATGTGAGGGAGGGGAGAGTTTTCTTAAAGGGACAACACAGAAACCTGTCAGAACATGAAAGAGAATGACGTCATCAACCGAAAAGAGGACAATGTAGTATATTTTTTAATTAATTTTTAATGAGTAGTTCATTAATCAATTTTAATAAGTAAATTTTATTATGGTATTGATTATTAATTAATTATTTAACTGACTATTTTAATTCGCTAGATTTTTTTTACAAAACGATATTGCCCTGTAGGAGGTTCGAACCCACCATCTATGGCATGCGAGACCAACGCGCTACCGATTAAGCTACGATGACGTTCCCTCGAACTGCCTTTTTTTTATGTTTTCCCCTCTTAGGAGACAGGGGGTGGGAAGACGTTTCCCCCACCTGCGCCCAAGTGGACTCGTCCAAGGGGATCCAGCCAATAAGAAGGTAGATAACTGATGTCACTATCCTTACGTCGGATATTTAAGGACCCTCCTGAGCTATCGCGTTCACTTTCTTGTTTGACGTTTGACCTAGTCCAAGAAAATTCTTTGCTTGCTCTTTTACTTCTCTTCCTAGGATTACCTTCTTTCTTCAGAAAAAATGAAACGCTCATTCAATACTGTTGGTTCAAGCGAAAATCAGGTAAGTATTTTTTTTTTTTTCTAATTTTTTACTATCATTGATGCATTTTTCTTTTCAGATTTTTAAACAATACTAAAATTTCATTTTCTTTTTGCAAATTTTATTTATTTTTACTTTTTATTTATTTATTTTTTTAAGTATTTTGAAAAAAATCTAATTAAAAAATATTTCAAGTTTTATTTTCAGTTTTTAATCTGTTTTTAAGATTTTGTTTCTTTTTTAAATTAACACTAATGTTTTCTGAAAGTTTTTTTTTTAATCATGAATAATTTTTTTTGTTTCTTTCCTTAATATTTTGAACTCGTATATGCGATTTTCTTTTCTGAATTTTGATTCATTTAATTTTGTTCTATAAAATGTTCTTTTTTTCATTTTAGGTTCTTTTTGAAGATTCTGAAATACCCTTCAATGATTCCGATGATGAAGTAAGTTCCTTTATTTAACTCGTATTTTTTGTATAATATTGTACTATTTGTAATATTGATATATTTAACGATGTATTTATTTTTCAGTTGATGGATGAAGCGTCGCAAATTTTCATCGAAAATCCTATGGATTTCGATGAAGTTTCTCAAATATTTGTGGAGAATCCCATGCCTTTGCCGCTATATTACCGAGTAGGAACAGGATTTGAAGTAAGTTTGTTTTTGTGTTCTTGAGTGTAATCTCTTTTTTTTTTTTTTATAAGTGTCTAATTTTCTGTATTATTATTCTAGACTTCTGCTCGACCTGTTGGAGCCGGACCTACGTATACGACTGGTGGAGAGACTTCCCGCGTAAGTACTTACTTTTATGCATAGATTTTTTTTTTTTTTTTTACGATCGAGCTTATTGTATATATTTTCTTTGTTTTTACAGATGGAGGACGCTATTATTATCACCGAACGTCTACGTCGGAGAAACAACAAATATCAAGCAGAAGAAATCCGTTATGAGGCCCGTGTCGACCCAGACAAGCTTCCCTCTCACGTGCGAGGTGTACCCATGGTTGCAGTGATTGACTCTGTGAATCAATTATTTACAAGTTTGATTCGCCGTTCCACGGAGAATTTGGAATCCACAGACCTGATACGACTTTGTATTTGGGCGGAGGGATTGGATAAGCCAATATCCACGAAACTCATTTCCGTCTCTGAGCTCACCGTTGAGAAAGTGATGTCTGCCGTCATGAAGGTCCTCCAGTCGAAAAATAAAATCCAGCTGGATGAGGGTTTTTCGGTGGATGTCATGACAGTTCACAGACCCATCGGTGCTGGAAGACGAAGAATTTCAAATATTGCCGTCGATCGCCTGCAAAAGAAATCTGTTCTGAGTATTCCCGAGGATGAAGAAGGACTCTGCTGTGCGAAGGCCATCCTGTTTGCTAAAGCCCATTTAGAGAATGACCGCAAGGCAATTACAGCCATGAAACGACGTGACCGTCCCGCTCTGATAAACCGTGCCCGAGCTCTACATGCTGCAGCCCAAGTTCCCCTAGGTCCTTGCACGTTTCGGGAAATCGCTCAGTTTGAAGAGCATCTCAACATTCAGATCGCTGTATTGTCGTCCGATAATCGCAATCGAGTAAGTTTTACTAAATGTGCATATTAAAATTATTTTTTCTTTATTGACATTTGCTGATTTTATTTTTATTTTTTTATTTTGTAGGTTTCATACAAAGGTGTGGATAGACCCCAGAGAATCAATTTGTGGCTTCACGATGGACATTACGACGTCGTGAAGTCATTGAAAGCCTTCTTCGGTAGTAATTTTTATTGTGAACGGTGCGATGTGCCTTATGAGAAACAATATGAACACCGATGTGCCGAAGCATGTTACGTGTGCATGAGAACAGACTGTCGACCGGGCGAACCTCAACGATGCCTGGACTGTGATCGTCTCTGCCAATCGAGTGATTGCTTTGCAGCCCATAAAGCCCTAACAGAGAATCAGGAATTCTCCGTCTGTGATCAGGTAAATGAATAGTCTTAGTTTAAAAAATATATATAAATAATGTATGTGTAAATGTATGTATTCATGTTTTTTTTTTTTTTCTTTCACAGATTTATCAATGTCGAACGTGTTGCAAAGTAATTCGTAGAAGAGATTGTCCCAAAGACATGCACCGCTGTGGAACAGCCAAATGCCCTTCTTGTGATAGCTTTGTTGTATTGGCGGAGCACCAGTGTTACTTGCGGCAAGTGGACCCGAAGAATCCCAGTGCAAATTTGATCTTTTTTGATTTTGAAACGGACCAATCTTCGGGAACACACGAAGTTAATTTTGCTGTGGCGCAGTATACTGATGGCCGGGAGGAGGTATTCAAAGGATATACAGCCTGTGCAGATTTCTGTACATGGCTGTTTACTCCTCGACACAAGGGCTATACAGCAATCGCCCATAATATGAAGGGGTAAGTAAATTTTCTCTCTCTGTTTATTTCTGATTTGTTCTTATCTTTATCCATTAAACGTATTTTGTTCTTTTTTCAGATTCGACGGACAGTTCATCATGGAATGGTTAATAAAACAAGGTACAACACCAGAAGTGATTCCGTGCGGGAGCAAATTGATGTCTATTCATCTGAAATCTGTCGACGTTCGAATCATCGATTCGTTAAATTTTCTCCCAATGGCCCTGTCAAAACTGCCCAGTTGTTTTGGTTTCTCCGAATTACGGAAGGGATATTTCCCTCATCTCTTCAACACCCGGGAGAATCAAAACTATGTTGGACCCCTTCCCGATACCCAGTACTATAGTCCTGACACGATGTCAACTGCAGCTCGCAGTGCATTCCTGTCCTGGCATGCAGAAGAAAAACAAAAGGGGGAAATGTTTGATTTTCAAAAGGAAATGTATTCTTATTGCAGGTAGGTGCTTAAGAATTCTCTATTTTTAAAAATAAATAAATAAATAAAACAAAAAAATATTTTTTAATTAATATGTTTTTTCTTTTTTTCAATTTTTCAGTTCGGACGTGGATATTCTTCGGCGTTGTTGTCTCGAGTTTCGAACACAGTTTATGGAAATCGCCAACGTGGATCCGTTTCGGTAAAGTATTTTTTTTTTTTTTTTTGTATTCTTTTAAAATATTTCAATGAAAAGATTTAATTTATAAATATTTAACTTTTTTTTTATGTTTTAGGTATGTGACGATTGCATCTGTTTGCATGGCAACATACCGAAGCAACCACATACAGCCCGATACGATTGCTATGGTTCCCGTGCATGGATATGTGAACAGAACCAACTTCAGTCCAGATTCCATACGATGGTTGGATTTTGTAGCTTCAACCCAGGGACTACGTATCCAGCACGCTCTCAATGGAACAGGAGAGCGAAAAATCAGAGGAATATCGGTAGATGGATTCTGTGAAGAAACCAAGACCGTCTACCAATATCAGGTAAAAATTATTCTGTGATTAATGAATCATTTTATTTATATATATATATATTTTAAATACTATTTTAATAAATGAAAATATTTATTTTTAGGGTTGTTTCTTTCACGGCTGTTGCACGTGTTACAATTCAGACGTGACCCATCCTTTAAAAAACGTGACCATGGCAGCATTAAGACAACAGACGGAGGAGAATGTCCAGAAATTACGCGACCAGGGATATCAGGTAGTCGAGATGTGGGAGCATACTTTTAGAGAAATGAAGAAGGAGTCCCCGGAACTAAAATCTTTCTTGAAAACACACGACTTGAAGGACCGTTTAAATCCAAGGGATGCATTTTTTGGGGGACGAACCAACGCAGTAAAATTGTTTCACGAAGGCGACGTGAAATATGTTGATTTTACGTCGTTATACCCATGGGTAAGTCTGTTGTTTGTTTTGTTTTTAATTTTTTAAATTATTTTCTCACCTTAAAAATGTTCTCTGCATTGTGATATGTATTTTTTTTTAACACTTTTATTTCATTGTTAGGTAAACAAATATTGCCTTTACCCCGTTGGTCATCCCACCATTATAACAGAAGGTTTCGGTGATATCGACCAATATTTCGGATTGGTCCACTGCAAAGTACTCCCACCACGAGGGCTCTATTTACCCGTGCTGCCATACCGATGCCAAAAGAAGCTGATGTTTCCCCTATGCCGGACCTGCGCTGAAACCTTGCAGCAAAGTCCTTGCTCCCATACCGATGATGAACGTGCTATTGTCGGAACATGGGTAAGCGAGGAGCTGAAGCTGGCGAAGAAGAAAGGATATCGAGTCACACAAGTAAGTACTAAACATAATCTCGTTGTTTTGTAAATGTATGATTTTATTTGAATGCTCATCTAATAGTTTTTTATAATTTTTATTTCAGATCTACGAGGTCTACCATTTCGAGCAAACATCAGACTCTCTGTTTAAATCATTCATCGATTGTTTTTTGAAGATCAAGCAGGAGAGCAGTGGTTGGCCTTCAGACTGCGTGACTGAGGAACAGAAAGCCCACTACATTCGCCAGTACGAGGAACGCGAAGGTGTTAAATTAGACCCGGCATGCATCAGTAAAAACCCTGGGCGCAGACAAGTAGCCAAATTAGCGCTGAATAGTTTTTGGGGACGGTAAGTATAATTTAAAATTTTTCGTTTTATTTATAGTTATATTTTTTATACATTTTTATAACTTTATTTCTTTTTCATTACAGATGGGGGATGAACATTAATAAGGATCGTCTGACGTTTGTCAACACAGTCCCGAATTTCAACAAAATGATGGCTGATCCTACTAAAAACGTAAGTACCTTTTTTTTTATTTTATACATCGATAATTATTTATTTTATTCCATTTCAATTTTAATTTTAATTTCCTCTTTTTCAGATCAAAGATGTTTTTCTCCCTACACCAGAGGTGGCAGCCATCCAATGGAAAGCTGACGAGGAATTTATCGGGCAGGACACCGCTACAAACATATTTTTAGCGGCTTTCACTACAGCTTGGGCTCGTCTCAAGTTGTACAGTGAAATGGACAAACTTGGTCGCAGTGTTCTGTATCACGATACAGATTCGATCGTTTATGCCAGTGATGGTATAAACGATCCGCCCCTCGGCAACTTTCTCGGGGAATTCACCGATGAACTGGATGGTGATGTGATATCCGTGTTTGTATCTGGTAAGTGTTTTAAATTTCTCTCTTTATTTATTTATGTTTCTGATCTCATTTGAAACCTATTTTTTACTTTATTAAATTCATTTCTTTTCTTTTTTTACAGGTGGCCCTAAAAACTATGGTTTTGAAACAAAAAGTGGTAAAACTTGTTGCAAGGTAAGGGGGTTCACCTTGAACTTTAAGAATTCCCAGTCTTTAAATTTTGAATCTATTCGGAAGTTAATTACGGAAATGAGTGAAACTCAAACGATCCCAATTACAGACCCAGCAAAAATCACCCGGGATCCAAAACGCAGAAAGGTCATTAACAGAGAACAAAGGAAACTTTACAGGGTGGTCTACGACAAACGTGTCATTCAGCACGATTTGACCACCCTACCTTACGGGTATTAAAGGAACATGAAGAAAGAAAAAAAAATGTAAAATAAAACAACAAAAAAATGTAAAATAAAACAATAAAAAAATGTAACGAGAAAATTTGTAAATTTATTCTTAACAATAAATCATATTTATTTTTTGTAATTGAGTTTGTCTTTTTTCTTTTGGAAAATTAAAAATGTTAAATGAAAAGAAATAAAACAACAACTGAAAAAATTCAAGCAAGAAATTTATTAAAAAATCATTTTTTACAAGTTTAGCCATTTTGACGAAGTCAATTTTTTTCTTCCAGGTTTTGCATACATAGTTTTCACATACGGTGAACGTTTTCTCTTCGGAGAGGATTTCATAACAGTTAAATATTTATTTTTGATAAACTCTCGTGGAAAATCACAAATCTTCAATTTTTCATTAAATTCTTCAAAGGCATCTGGTTTTTTTATTCTGTTTCTTAATAGGAAATTGATTAGTTGAACAATATCAGAATCAGGGATAACATTATTGTCCACTTTAACTTCTTTATTTTCATTCCAAAATATTTCATGCTGTCTTAAAAATTCTATAATTTTCGAAGCAGTTTTTTTATGTTTGACAGGAACGGTGTTCAAAATTTCACTTTCTGTAACAAGATTGTTTTCAGGAGGATTTTCCGTGACTGGAACTTCGGAACGTTTCACAGTATTCACATCTGGGAATGACACAAACTTCTGCAAAATCTGTATGTATAGCTTTGCTTTTTCATCTTCTTCTAATTTTCTTTTCAAAATATTTTGAATCTGTATGTCTAAATCACTCAAATGTTCTTCGGCAAATTCTTGATCTCTATCCATTGGAATTAGTCTGAATTTACGAGCGAATTCCATTTATCAATGTACTCAGTACAGACACGGCAGCGGGAATGAGAATAGAAAGAAAACCTTCTCCTTTTTGAACAAGGAGTCGCCTTTTCTTAAATAATGGGACTTTTCTATCTCCTAGACAACGCAAAGTTTTTTTATAATGGATTAATTTGTTTTTCTGACGTTTGGTGACAGGTACGTTACCCTTTAATAGGTTTAAGGCGCATTCACACACACCTTTTATGATACTGTTAGGACACTTTCTAAGAAAGGCTGCTTTCTGTTTCGTCTTGCTTAACAATCTGAGATGTTCCAGCGTCGACATCCTGAATACAAATGATTTGTGGGAAGCTTATATTCTCCTTTATAAATACGCCGAAAGCAAATGCTTTCGCCAGTGCGCAGTGTTTAAAAAACGATTTATGACTGGGGCATTTCACATCTGCTTCCTCTAGTGAGACTATTTTGGGACAATCAAAATCATTGAGATTAAAAATTTTTCGTTTAGACATTTTCTCTAAAAATTTTGTTTTTTCTAATCCTTTGGTAAAAATCTTTTTATGGGAAATAAACAAAGATGAAAGTATAACTTCTAAAGCTGAATAAGGTAATTCTCCACTCTCCCAGCGTAAACCATGACAATAACGAGTTAGCCATGCAAAAGATTTTCTTTTTTTGAGGGTTAATTGTTCCCATGGATAAGGAGGGAGAAAGCTCTAGCGGGCATGATAATTAAAGTCCACGGCATAAAAGGCCAATTCTTTGACAACAAAATCTTGCGAATTTATCTGAAAGCCCTCAAATTCTACTACAGCTGAAGACATGTTCACTGAAGGATGCACTGAATAGAAATGATTTATCGAGGTTCATACACGTAATGTTTATCACCCGAAAATATTCCTGTGCGCAGGCGCAAACGATCATCTGCCCTTGGGCGCAAATCAATAAGCAAATAACCAAATTCAGGTGATGTAGCATCGTAAAAAATTTCTTGGAAAGCTCGAACTTTACCTGGATACATTTGGCGAGCTAAGATATTAATTTGAGTTTTATCCCTAGGATTTCTAAATAAGAAAATTTATTGAGAATTTAGATTAACATTTCGCATTTCTTTACCCTGAACAAAAATATTTTGAGTTAAAAATATAACAGATAAATTTTGGTGATGACTGCCTTTCGTAAAAAGATTACTTAAGCGAAAATCATTCGCTAATTCTGACATTAAATCGTCTATGACAATTAAAGCATTTCGAAGTGAGTTAAGATTAGACGGTAGTCCTTCTTCAAAATTCACATCTTTCATTGAATTAAAAAGAGGTTGGTATTTACCGTAACAATAAATAATATTCGTTGGCATGGGATTAAACATCTTACAATCAATCAACTTTTTAACTAGAAATGTTTTTCCAGATTGCGTGGGGCCAGAAATAAGGCAAGTAGATGGGTGTTCTAACTTGAGAAGTTCCATTTTTTAAATGATAAATTTTTCAAAATGATCCTGCTTTTATACTCTTTCCGTCAAAATAAAATATGCATTTTTTTTTAAGTAGGAAAATATTAATAAAACACATTAAAGAAAATACAAACACATTTATTAAAAAAAATAATTTTTATTTTTTGAAAATCATATTTACACCATATCTTTTTTTGACAAACTGAAACATTCGAAAATCATTCTTCTTTCTAGACAGTACATTTACAATAGATTTCATACAGAGTCCTTGACATCGTTTTATTATAAAAAAAATACAATATTGTCCACAGACATTGGACGTTAAACTTTGTAACGTTGTCTTGTTCCATTGAATTTGAGAATACTTCTTTACAAATCTTGTGATGTCTTCTCCATAGGTTTCGGGAGGTAATCCGTAAGAGTCGAAAAAATCAATAGTCTTTTGGTCTTGAATGTAAACAGCCAGCCAATGGGATCCCTTTTCATCATGTTTATCAGTATTGAGTACAAATGCACAAGGGAATTTTCGAATGACAGGTATTTTGTCAGAAGAAAAAACACCTACAAAATACCTAGCAGAAACAGGATCGCGAGATAAAACTGTATGAATTTGAGACGAATTCATCAGTTCCCAAAATCATACAAAATATTTCGAGCTTTGTTGATTTCAATTAAATTTTCAAATTCAGCATACACGATCAGAGAGATTGTTTGTATTAGAGGAGTACTAAATTTAAGTTCCAATCTTAGATTGCTATGACGAATAAGGTTAAGATGAGAACCATCACATAAGTCAGGCGTCAAATCAAAACGAAATAAAGAATATCCTTTTGAAAATTCTGACCTAGATAAATACAGTCCTTTATTGTCGGCATTCACAAATAAATTTTGATAAGCACGGATAAATAAACCATTTTCAAAATTAGGCTGAATGGGATTATGAGGAACAGGTTGACCATCTACATAGACGCCTATAAAGTTCATATTGTAATGCTGAAATTCAAAGGGGGACTTTTTATAGTTACCGTTAAATGCATCATTGTCTACACAGGCAATCACAATACGATTCGGCATTTGACCAATAAAAATGTTATCCTGAATAAAACTCATATTTCCGGCAGGAATGGAATAAGTTTTGCAAAGAACTCTATCAATAGGATACTTGGCTGTCGTTTTTTCTAGGCTTTTGGCATGTCCCAAAACAACACCTGGGCTAACCCTTATTTTTCGAACAAATAAAGAGGCATGATCAAGGAATACTTTGAATTCCCCTTCACCCCCTAACAAGCAAAATTCTGGTTTACTACGAATAAGTTTTATTTTCACGTCGACCATGTTAAGTAGTAGTCTCTCTTGGTGAAACATATCCAAGTGCAAACGACCCATCATATCAACTGAAGCACTTAGTTTAAACAGTTCAGCACGTTTATTAAAACCTTCATTAGGGTTAGGATCTGCCGTGTCAAAAACATTCATTCGACCAGCGGTGTCTTTGTAAAATAATTCCGAGGAAAGTTGAGAGGTTTTCACATCATATCCATGATTCAGTAATGTTTCTATCATAGCTCTATATGGATACGTATTATTACTGGATGAAACAAGTCTTTCATTTAGGCTGATGTCTACTTGGGAAAACATAGAATGTAAGAAAAGGTTCACAGGGCCGACTTTACACTTATCCGTTATAGGCTTGCCATCATTTTTTAAAATTTTTACTTTGATATACAGTTGAGTTTGCGACAAATCAAGATACTCTTCACCGCTTCCAGACACATTAAATTCCACAGGACCGCCATCAGATGCATTGGCAAGAGGATGAAACTCAACCCATTGGCCTCTTTCAATAACTGTTTGAGTGGGTGGTAAAGAAAATAGTTCTAGTTCTGATTTAGCGCATTCTGGAGAATCTTTTAAAAGAAAAGCCATTTTATAGAGTATGTCTAATCAAAAATATCACGTCCTTGCACTTTCCGTGCTTTCGATGAAATGAAACGTTTGGAAGGTTTGCGTTTCCTTTTAAGCTTTCCGTGACCGATCATCTCATCCGCTTTTTGAACAGCCTTTCTGGCTAGTTTTTTTCCGGTTTCTTTCGTTCGCGTTTTGAGAGAAGATTTCAAACTTTCGCCTGACAATACATCGTTTGCTACCATAGTGCCAGTTCGTAAAGCTTCTTTTCCGACTGTTTTGGCACCGCTTATTAAAAAGGGTATTGCACTTCGGAATAGTTTAGCAAAAAATCCACCTATTCCATGTCCTCTCTGCAAAACGGTTCCCTGATAATAAGGCAAACCTTGTCCTGTTTGCCCGGCATAATAATCTTCAAATTTTTTCGTACAACACGTATAAGGCACCAACATTTTTATTGATCCTTCTTTCACGTCAACAAAATTGAAAATGAGAGTTATTTGAAAAGAAAGGTCCTTTTTATATAATTTGCCGTAAACGAAAATGTAAAGTGACAAACACTTTGCCTCTTTCAAAAGGTACTAAAGCCCCAGAATGAAGTCTTATATCAATATGTATTGTTTGGAAATGCTGCCGAATAACAGGCAAGTAAAAAGGTCTTGGATAATGAGCATTTACAATTTCGCCGTCGTTTCCATCTACCGTGACGATTTTTAGCAAAGGAGCTTGTACATCACCTACGATTTGGGGTTCTGTTAGATCACAGTATACATATATCACTGGAAAAGAGCACTTTGGATCGGCAACAAACGGACTTTGTTGAAATCCTGAATATTTTCCTGGTTCGAATCCCAATAGTTCCGCTATACCTTCGTGGAGGATTACTTTTGATTTTCCATCCGTCTTAATAGTTACTCGTTTCGTTACTGGGTGATACTGAAACTCAATCTTATTTTTATGGGATTCTATTGTCATACTTCCAATAAGATCTGGTATCGTTTCATAACAACCTGGGGGGACTCTTCTACCTTCTAGTATTCCATCACCCAAATCAAAACCAAATAAATTATTATCATTTCGAACGTTATACCAAGTATGGGGATAAATGAAATCGACTAAAGCCATTTCCCATTCGCCATTTAAATTGATTGGACTAGGCAGCTGCGTCGTAAATTGCGATATTTTATTATGCGGGAAAAAGCTCAAAGAGCTGTCACTGATCAGTGTGACGTAGAAAGACATCGTTTTTAAAATGAAAGGTAAGTTACACAAATGCTCTATTTATATCATTTTGACATCGCTGACCCATGTATTGAATTTTTGAGGATAACCCTGAAACTTTACGAAGTATTCAACTTTTCCATGACGTTTTCTTTTTTTCAAAACTTTTTCCACTGGATAAAATCCAGAATCCGAAATTTTTTGTAACTCTTGCTTGTAAAAACTGCCTTTTATAATTTCTCCTGCTAAATCTTTCAGTTTATAGACAACAGGTACACGAGGTAAAATTTTATAAATTGTAAATATTTCCCTTGTCCAGTTTTGTTCATATCCTTTTTCAAACAACATTTTTTCTCGACTGATGCGAACAGTATCTCCAACTTTTAAATCTGTACGATTAGGTTTTGGAACCAATGTTTGCTGATCATATAGCGTATGCCAAATTTTCTGTTGGTTTTCTAACGTCACCGATGCAGGCTCTGTTTGTATACTACGATGCCAAGTATGATTATAACTGTGTACTAATTTATTGATGACATCGATGTATCTTCTTGTGTTCATTTCAGTAAAATATTTCCACATCTTAGTTTTCAAAGTGCGATTAAAACGTTCAACCACCGACGCCTTGGTTGCATTATGTGTAGTGAAAAAATGAATTTTCTTCTTTTTAAAGTAATCTTGTACAAGATTGTTCGTAAATTCTTTACCCGAGTCTGTTTGAAGTCGTTCGGGTAACCTTTCCGCAAATATTTTTTCAAAAGCTTGTTTAATAGTCATAGACCTTTTATTTTTCAAAGGTATCGCCCAAGCGTACTTTGACAAAATATCAATACAAGTAAGTAAATATTTGTAACCATCGTTATAATTAGCTAAGGATTGCATATCCACTAAATCAGACTGAAACTGCTCGTCGATGCCTCCTACAATCACACGATTTGTTTGGAATCTGTGTCTCAAAGGCTTGTGCAAAGTATACGAATCTTTCGTTTGAAGCCATTTCTTGATGTCTTTGGTTTTTACGCGACCTTTTAAAGCACGCTGTAAAGCACTGACACCACCGAAACTGGCCGGATGCTCTGGATCCCGATACGTCTGATTCAATACTGCTTCCATTACAGCAGTAGTTGTGATCTAGCCGAACACTTATATTCATAATGATTCAAACAAAACGTATAACCCAGTATTTATATATTCACAAAAATCTTAAATATTTTCTATGTGGTAAACATAAAAAAGTCACACACACACACAAGAAGTTCTATAATAATCAATATTTATTTACATTAAAAATTTACATAATAAAGAATCAATTACAAGAAAACAATAATTTGTTAAAAATAAGTTCTTCTTCATTTTCTTCACCAACATACATTTTTTCAACAGCTTCAAATGTTTTTTCTACATCTAAAGAAGGGAAAAATTCTTCTACTCCTAATACTGCTTGGAAATCAATATTTAAATTTTTATGAACTATATCTCTGGCTACATCATCCCAATTTATCGAGAACAATGCTTGGTGAAAATATTCTGACCATTTTTCAGATCGACTTTTCGTTAAACAGTCATGCATAAAACTGGCTTCATACGAATCTCGACAGCCACAACAATTTATAAGTTCTGTAATTTTTATTGTAATAGCTGCAGCAAGACAGTTTTGAAGTGAAACAAGAAGTTCTAAAAATGCATCAGGGTTCTCCACGGGTTTCAACTGTAAATTTGGATTATCGAGTTCTTTTCCAATGCAATAGGATAAAGTGTAAGTGATCAGCGCATGTTTCATGCGATCTGTTATTAAACACTTGTTTTCACAAAGCTTTCCTAACTCAGCACCGCTAAGCACAACATATTCAGATAAAAATTGCATGCTCAAATTTTTTCTTTGAAATAATCTTTGGAAAACAAATATTTCTTGATTATTCTTCATTTGTTTCAAAATGCATAAATCTTTGTCTATAATAAACACCTTATCCGAAGATTTATGATTTAAAATAGCATTTACTTTCCTACACAAAGAATACCATACTTTGGGTGATAAGGATACTCCGTCTTTCGTCGCATGTAACACGCCATTTTCACCTTTAACATATCTCCTGATGTGCACTCGAGTTTTTCCGATATAATGATTGACAGTAAGGAAATTTTCTCCACCTAGGTATTTCATATCCAAAGAATCAGTCCATTCTTCTTCCACATTTTCTGTAAACATCTCTTCCTGAAAAAGGTAATAAAAAGAAATCATTAATAAATAATCAAGATTTTTTGTATTAAAAGAAAGTGTATACTACTTTATTCAAAGGGAAAATGTTTTTTAAAAGAGAGAAAACTTACTTTAGTTCGGTCTTCTTTTATTTTCTTGCATCTTTCTTCTGTTTGAACACGTTTCCGCTTGTTATGTCCAGGTGTTTTCATCATACGGAAAGTTAGATTAACACGCACACCAGTGTGTTTCTTCTCTTTTGGAATTCCATGGCTCCAGAATTTATTTGTTGGGGGATTCATAACCAAAAGCGAGTTTGACTTTAATTCCACTTTTTTATCTTGGTAATTGGGTCTTTTAAAAATCATAGTACGTGTTTCTCCAAAGCTTAGGGAACAGATAGGGTGGTTTTCCTCTAAGTCGGCTTCATCATCTTTATGTTGACCAATACAGGCATTTCCATCCTCGTACCGATTTATCAACACGAAATTAAAATTGACACCCATCATAGTTTCAATAAGACTTTTTATTTCAAGAAGCAAAGGAGGCCAAGGCTGGCTGATTAGTGTCAGTCCTGAAAAAGTATAAGATAAATCAGGGTCTCCAAAAGCAGCAATCTTCCGCGAAATAGGATAAGATTTATTTCGAATACGTATATGGCATTGCTCCTCGGGTAAATAAACAATTTCTTTTTCTAGTCTTTCAAAAATTTCTTCTGAAGAAGCAAATACATTTTCGTGGATCAAAAGATTAAGTCCGTCTTCCATGATTACGTAGCGAAGAGAGAGCGAATTGAACAGCAGGAATGAAGCGAGACTAAAATGTGAAGATATTTCGTGATGTCTAGGATTTTATACCCAGATTTACTGTCTTATCTTCTCAGCAAACGCATCAGGATTGGATAAAAACACGAATGATGTCACAGTGCTCTCTTGTAATTGGCTGGATCCCCTTGGACGAGTCCACTTGGGCGCAGGTGGGGGAAACGTCTTCCCACCCCCTGTCTCCTAAGAGGGGAAAACATAAAAAAAGGCAGTTCGAGGGAACGTCATCGTAGCTTAATCGGTAGCGCGTTGGTCTCGCATGCCATAGATGGTGGGTTCGAACCTCCTACAGGGCAATATCGTTTTGTAAAAAAAATCTAGCGAATTAAAATAGTCAGTTAAATAATTAATTAATAATCAATACCATAATAAAATTTACTTATTAAAATTGATTAATGAACTACTCATTAAAAATTAATTAAAAAATATACTACATTGTCCTCTTTTCGGTTGATGACGTCATTCTCTTTCATGTTCTGACAGGTTTCTGTGTTGTCCCTTTAAGAAAACTCTCCCCTCCCTCACATGTTCTGACAAGAAGTCCAGGTTGCCAACGGAAAAAAAGAAACTCTACCCCCGTCATCTTTCACGATCAAGGAACCAACCAACCGTTACGTCACTTCCGGTTTCCTCCCCCTCCTCCCCCCCCCTCCTATGACGTCACTTCCGTCACCCAAAGCGCTGGGCTTACTACTAGTGTTGAACATACAAATTTCCTCATGGTCCGTATTACACGATGGTCCATAATACACGGTTCTCCCCTATGTATGTCTGCATGGCTGTGAGTAAGACAAATATAAGCAAGAAGTCCAAATTCAATATCCTAAATTTTATTCTTCTATTTTAAAGAAACAATCAGCGAACACTGATTGAGTATTGATTGAATCAAAATAAAAATGTGAGTAAAATATAGTTTAGCTTTTAATTTGAAAGGAACTGCAATTCTCATCATTCTATCTCTCATAACTCTGTAAATTTGCACGATATTTGTTTGGGGTTTTCATATAAGTAGCTCAGTACTTTTGGCTATTAAATTATGCAAATTATTTCAAAGCTAGCCCATACGTAGTTAAAATTATTAAGTAAAAGTGCTCTAATTTGTAAGGTATTTAATGTTTTTGCATTCTGACTATTCGCATTCTGAGCATGCTGTGTCTAATGTAGTACGCCAAGTTTTATAAAAATGGCTTTGCACTGTGTCTAATACCTTACGTGTTACAATTAAATAATCTGGTGTGTCACTCACACGACTTTCTCTTACCCTGAAATTTAATACTATAAATACAGGTTGCAAATTAAGGAAGAGTTTTATATGATAATTAGTTCTGTGTGAGGGGGCTACCGCCCCCCTCAACCCCCCGTTTCATTACTGCACCTACATTTATATACAATTTAATTCGACTATTAAAAATTAATTCTGTTTTAAAAAATAATATATTAAAATTATTATTTTAAAAATTATCTTTTATGATAATGCAGACGATTTCCATATTAGAAAGTAGTATAACACTAAATATCCAAAAAAAAGTCCATTTTATTCTCAATTAACAAAAAAAAAAAAAAAAAAACGATTTTTTTTCTTTCTTTTAAATTATCTGAGATCGATGGTTCAACCATTCGTTTTAAAGGTATTGGCGAGCTCTTTTGAAAGATACCCATCATGAAAATTTACTCCCCTCGAGGGGGACTTCCCCCCCAGGAAGGGGGGGGGGAGGCGAGGCTCCTACATACACAAAAAATTTTTTCCCAGTTGACTATCTCTATTACAAAAAATATATATTCGCTTCATTTGATTTAGTGCAGTCTATAGAGGTTAAACTTTACTTACCTGCAATTTCCCCCCATAGACGCAATGTACTAGAATTCTCTTGATTGTCCCTGTACACGAACTATTTGCTTGATCTTAACGAAACGCCTACTGTAGCATCCCTATATGATACACATTTAGAATACCAAGTTTGAACTTTCTGCCATAATTTGTTTTTGAGATATGCTGATAACAGAGAGACACACACACAGGCACACAGACATACACACAGACCATTTGCTAAAAACATGATTTTCGTATTCAGGGGACCTCAGAACATGTAAATATAACAAAAACTCGCGTTCAAAAATTTGACCCAAAAACAATACTTTCTCTACCTTATGGGTAAGAGAAAGTAAAAAGTGGCAATTTTTTTTGCAATTTTTTAGAGAAGTCGCTATATTTCCATGAATATACGGGGTAGCCTCATAAAAATGTATATAGATAATATGAAAAATTCTCATAACCACATACTACAGCAAAAACGCATTACAAGCATTATATTTACAAGGTGACCCAAAACATTTTGACTTTTTACTTTCTCTTAGCCATAGGGTCGAGAAATTATTGTTTAAGGGTCAAATTTTCGAACGTGAGTTTTTGTTATATTTACATGTTCTGAGGTCCCCTGAATACGAAAATCAAGTTTTTGGCGAATGGTCTGTGTCTCTGTCTGTCTGTCTGTTATCAGCATATATCAAGAACAAATAGTAGCAGAAATTCCAAACTCAATATTCTAAATGTGTATAATATAGGGATGCTACAGTAAGCTGTTCGTTGAGATGAAGCAAATGGTTCGTGTACAGGGACACTCAAAATTATTCAAATGCATCACGTCTATGGGGGAAATTTCAGGTAAGTAGAGTTTAGCACCTATAGACTGCACTAAACCAGATGAAACGAATATATATTTTTTGTAACAGAGATAGTCAACTGGGAAAAAAAAATTGTGTATGTAGGAGCCTCGCCTTCACCCCTGGGGGGGAAGTCCCCCCTCGAGGGGAGTAAATTTTCGTGATAAGTATCTTTCAAAAGAGCTCACCAATACCTTTAAAACGAATGGTTGAACCATCGATCTGCGATAATATAAAATAAAGATATCGATTTTTTTCATTTTTAGCAATTTTTTTTTTTTTTTTTTTTTTTTTTTAATGTAGTAGTGAGAATAAATTCAACTTTTTTTTTAACTAATTTGTCTAAATAATTTTTATAAATAATTTTTTAAAAACAGAATTATTCTTTAATAACCGAATTAAATTATATATAAATGTGAGTGCATTAATGAAACGGGGTTTGAGGGGGGATACCGCCCCCCTCACACAGAACTATTTATCATATAAAACTTTTCTGAAGCCTAATTTGATTTGTTTAACATAGATTTACATAACAGTACTCGTTATCTTACCTCTTAATCTACAACATGTATTTATAGTTTAAATTTCAGGGTAAGAGAAAGTCGTGTGAGTGACACACCAGATTATTTAAGTTTTTTAGCGGTCCTCATTTCCTTTACAGGAGAAAATTTTTGCTGAAATATATGAGGAATAACATTTTCTTTATACTCCCGAAATGTCACGGTAATTCCTAAAGAATTTTTCTAGATATTTGACAAAACGTCTAAATTTGAAATTGTTCAAATACTTATCGGTAGATAGTGTATATAATATTATAAATGACATTGTTCATAAAGAGATACCTTTGAAGCAAGCAAAGAGAAGTCTTTATTCTCAAAATTTTACAGAAAATATTACACCCTATAAACGCGTTGAGCGTCATGTCAGCCATTCTAGATTCTAGACACTTTGTCATATCTCTAAAAGTACTGAAGGAATCATCTTGAAACTTTAGGAGTGCGCAGAACATGTTATACTTCAAACATTTCAGTCAAAGTTTCACACCGAAAGTAAAAGCAGTACTAATAAAAAATTAACACGTTGAATGCCATGTCAGCCATTCTAGATTCTAGACATTTTGTCATATCTCTAAAAGTACTGAAGGAATCATCTTGAAACTTTAGGAGTGTGCAGAACATGTTATACTTCAAACATTTCAATGAAAGTTTCACATCGAAAGTAAAAGCAGTACTAATAAAAAATTAACACGTTGAGTGCCATGTCAGCCATTCTAGATTCTAGACACTTTGTCATATCTCTAAAAGTACTGAAGGAATCATCTTGAAACTTTAGGAGTATGCAGAACATGTTATACTTCAAACATTTCAGTGAAAGTTTTACCCCGACAGTAAAAGCAGTACTAATAAAAAATTAACACGTTGAGCGCCATGTCAGCCATTCTAGATTCTAGACATTTTGTCATATCTCTAAAAGTATTGAGGGAATCATCTTGAAACTTTAGGAGCTTGCAAAACATGTTATACTTCAAGCATTTCAGTGAAAGTTTTACTCCGAAAGTAAAAGCAGTACTAATAAAAACTTAACACGTTGAGCGCCATGTCAGCCATCAGTAGCTGACAGTGTCAAATATGATATAAAGCCGCATCAACCATCGGTGGTTGACAGTGTAAAATAGGATATAAAACTAAAAATATTACATTGTTTTAAGTAATTATTGAAAAATTATTTAAAATTTGCTTAATTTTTATTTATTACAGAAGGAATCATTATGGAATTTTAATGGAATTTAAGAATTCGCATGGCGCTCAACGTGTTAATATAGGAACTTTTTCTTATAAAAGCAACATTTTCAGTTTCAGGCTTTGTTAAAATTTTCGAAAGAGAGTTTGAAAAAAATAAAAGAGGTTTTTACTCATTCTTTTTTCTTTTTTCCCTAAAAAAAATCTTTTAGACTTATACATCTTAATCATATTTTTTTATTTTTTTATTTTTTTTTATTTTTTATTTTTTATTTTTTATTTATTTTTTTTTTTCTACAATTACATTAAAGTACATTTCTTCTATAATATATTTCTCTGAAATCTTGGAGTTGAAGTTATTTTTCAAAACTTATTTTAGAAAACATACTCTCCTACTTTTTCTTCTGTCTATAGTTGTTTTTTCAGCAGAGCATCTGTGGCAATCTTTTACAGAAATAATGAGCAAAAATAAAAATAAAAAAATAAATGCCGGAAATGTTTGTTACGAAAGATTAAATTGCCTTTCAGAAATGCGTTCATAAAACTACCGTATACACTGTTGCCAAAATGCTTTACAAAATATTTTGTGTTCCATTATTTATATCTAGTGTCTCACGTCTAAATATTTATTATATATAATGTTTCAGACTGTTGTATTATATATATATATAATGTATGTTTTCTCATCATAATTTTTTTTATTTTCTCTTACCCATAAGGTAGAGAAAGTATTGTTTTTGGGTCAAATTCTCAAAATTAAGTTTTTGTTATATTTACACGTTTTGAGGTCCCCTGAATTCGAAAATCATGTTTTTAGCAGTTGGTCTGTGTGTGTGTCTGCTATCAGCATATCTCAAAAACATATTATAGCAGAATGTTCAAACTTGGTATTCTAAATGTGTATCACACAGGGATGCTACACTAAACTTTTCGTTGAGATCAAGCAAAGGGTCCGTGTACAGGGACACTCAAGAGAATTCAAATGCATTACGTCTATGAGAGAAATTGCAGGTAAGTAGAGTTTAATATCTATAGACTGCACTGCACTAGACCAAACCAAATGAATACATATATTTTTATATGCAAACTTGTTTCATGTAGAATATGGTATAGAAATCATTCACTGTTCTTTTACAGAGTTACACAAAAGAAGTAGATTATAATGTGACAATACTTGAAAATTGATGGAAGTGTACTTTAGGTTGTGCCGTGTATTATTAATATAGGATCATATTTATGTGCACTATATGATGTGTACATAACTTTCAGAAGATATACAGGGCTAACAACATTTAAGCATAAAATTCTTTTTTATTTGCAAGTGGAAGGGCTTTATTAATAATATTTTACCACGTCCAGGAAAAGCTGCTCAGGAATTTTAATTAACTCCTCATAGCCATATGGTGAATAATTGTTTTTTTTTTTTTTTAACTAAATAGTCTTTTTTTTTTTTTTTTTTTTTTGCACGTTTTGAGGCTTCCCGAATACCGAAATCAAGTTTTATAATTTGATCTTTGTCTGTGTCTGTTAGAGTAAATTAAAAACAAATAATTTCAGGCGATCCAAATGATGTATTTTGAAGTTAATACGTTTGTTACTAGAAAAGTTTGTTTAAGATTGGTAAGTTTCAAGGAATGATGCGTGTGAAAGTTGTCTGAATAATTTTAAATGAACTTTTGAGCTTGATAACAATTTTAATTCCATATAAGTGTAGATACATTAATAAAACGGGGGTTATCCCCCTCACATAGAATTATTTGTCAAATAAAGCTGTTCCGAAGCCTAATTTGAATGGTTTTAACATAACTTTACATAAGAGTATTCTTAACCTTTAATCTCTAATCTGTACTTATAGTATTAAATTTTCGGGTAAGAAAAAGTCGTGTGAGTGACACATCAGATTATTAAATATGATTCGACATAAGATATCCACCTATCATTTAAAATGTCCGAATATGTAATTAGGGCTTATTACAATAAATAATTTACATATGCAGTTCGAAGCAATCCTAATCACTCAGATGCTGACATGTAAAACTATTAAAAACGAATAATAATAGCGACACTTTTCGGTCAAAATACACTTAATACCTACAACTAGTCGGTCAGCATAATTTTTCATAATGGCCATCTCAAATATAAAATCTGGTGCCTTTATACATAATTCCCTATAGAAGCTGAAGTATAACCTCCAAGTACCTGGGTAAATTTTCAACACTGTAACGCCACCTGCCAGCTGATATGCATTGAAATTCAATCACCATTATTATCAAATATTTTCTTCTGTGAAAATAGAAAAAAAAACAGTTTGTACAAAATATTTAATACATTATAGTAATTTTATAAACGACTTTACTTATAATAAGTTTCATATTAAAAATAATTTGTTTTTATGAGTAAAAAAGACAAAATTTTTCTTAAAATACGCCAATCTTCATGAAATGTGTTGATAAATACCATGACATACTAACTTTTACGATTTGAACATTGTAAAGAAAGTATTGTAATCGTGAAAAAAAATTATCGACTATAAAATTTTGTTGTTTTTATGCATGTGGAGGTCTCCTGAATTCATTTAACTATTTTTACAGTGATGTGTATATGTGTGTGAGTGAACATAATTGCCTTTTAATGCTTTACCACCCTACTGAGGTAAAAGTTAGTTGGTATGTTAAAGATCAACGTCGCATAAACTGTATAGCTTATGATGATGTCTTTGCATTTAAATATAACAAGCAGCTAAAAACTAACTTCGCGAATTTTAGAATTTCGGCTCCGAAGGAGAAGAGGAGGGGGGGGGGGAACAGAATGTAATTTCACAAAAATCTTTTTTTAAAAAAAATAGATTTTTCCGTTTAAATATAACAAACAGCTAAGAAATAATTTCTGAAATTTTGGAATTTCGGCCACCAAAGAGGAAAAGGGAAGGGGCAGAGTGTGAATCCACAAAAACTTTCAAATCTCAAATAAAAATAAAAATAAAAATAAATACATAAGATTTTTCAGATGAATTTTTATAATGACTTATAGTTCTTTTACAAGGATACAAAGAATTATCATCATGGACTATTGAATTAAATTATTTAAAGTGCGCTAATGTCTAAAAGTTTTATTCAATTGAGCTAAATTTTTGTAGGTATGTTATAGGTCACCGTCGCAGGATTTGTATTAATTTTGATGAATGTAGAACTTGTAGTTCTTTACAGGAACAAATATACATATGTATATATATATATCGTTATAGGCAATAGGTTTAAAGGTTAATAGGTTAAATTTGAAATACGATAGTGTCTAAACATCATATTTGAAAAAGCTAAAAATTCGTCGGTAATGTTATAGGTAACCGTCATATGACCTGTACAAATTTTTATGAGTATAGGACATGTAATTTCTTTACAGGGACACAAAAAAAACTCTGTATGATTACTTCCAAGCCCTGAGAAAAAATCTGTAACTGACATCGAGAATCTAAATAGTGGCTCTAGAAAAAATAGTTACATGTCATCTCTAGTCCCCGTTAAAAGAGAGTTCTAGAAATCCATATTAGAATTCTAGAGCGTTTACCTATATTCTCGAGGGCAAAATTATTTAAAAATCTCTGCAAATAAATGCGAATACAAGAGGCGGGTTTCAGCAACTATAATCTTGGTTTATTACCCAATTCTAGAAAATCAAGCGAGAATTTCTCGCAATACAAAAGATTCAGAATATTCAGAATATTGTTTCACCATCTAGAAATTTGTATACTAGAAATTGTCGACCATTTCGTTTATTCAGTTTATTGGCGTGCCTTATCCGCATAGCTTGGAAATCAATATTTCTAGTTAAGGGATTTAGAAACTAGCCACTTACTCATTCTAGATGAAGGCGGTATGTATATATATATATTTCTCAGTTACTTAAAGTGTGCTAGCATATAATTTCTATACATTCTGTTAACATAAAATTAGATAAACGTGCTATAGGTCGCAAAAACTAAAATATTTATAAATGTAGGTATTACAGATTTTTACTTTCTTCTATCTTCAATAGAAGAAAGTATTGGATTCGTAAAAATTTTCGATTTCGGGTTTTTGATGGATTTACACGTTTTGAGAGCTGTAGAACACGATTTTACCATTTTTAGAAAATGTCTGTCTGTCTGTCTGTCTGTCTGTCTGTCTGTGTGTGTGTGACAAAATTTTGTGGCAACTGTATCTCTGGAACTACTGCACAGAATTTCATACAAATTGGTATGTAGTTGCACCTTGACATAAATTAGTGCCTATCAACTTTTGGTAAAAATCGTCTTACAGGTTGCGTTGCCATCCCGCTTTTTCTAAATTTTTAACAGGGTGATATAGGGCAAAAATTTTCAAGATGGGTATCTTTCGAAAGGTCTCGTCAGTACCTTTAAAACTAATGGTTGAACTATAAATCTGTGATAATTTAAAACAAAGTTATCGATTTTTTTTACTTTTTACAAAAAAAAAACTTAGAAAAAAATCTTTTTTTTTTTTTTTTTTTTCTCTCTCCCCTTAATTTTATCAAACTCCCACGGTTTCCGTGTTCTGACAAACTTAAACTAATTTTTGCTTTTTTCCCCTAATTTTGTCAAAGTCCTACGGTTTCCGTGTCTTGACAAACTTTAACATATTTTCGCATTTTCCCCTAATTTTGTCAAAGTCCCACGGTTTCCGTGTTTTGACAAACTTTAACAAATTATCGCATTTTACCCAAAATTTTGTCAAAGTCCCACTTTTTTTTTTTTTTTTTCTCTCCCCTTAATTCTATCAAACTCCCACGGTTTCCGTGTTCTGACAAACTTAAACAAATGTTTGCATTTTTCCCCCAATTTTGTCAAAGTCCCACGGTTTCCGTGTTTTGACAAACTTAGAATAATTTTCACATTTTACCCAAAATTTTGTCAAAGTCCCACTTTTTTTTTCTTTTTTTTTTTTTTTTTTTTTTTTTTATTATTGTTACTGAGTGAATTTGTATAGGAAAAGATAGAAGAAAGTATCGTGGTGGCCACAACATACTAGTTTTTTTTTTTTTTTTACATGGATGGGGGAAAAAAAAGAAAGAAAGAAAAAATTACATTGAGATCTATGGACTCAAATTAATTAAATTGATTGAATTTTCTTTTAATAACGTTAATTGTTAAAAAAAAATAATAATAATAAAGTAACTGATATATGCTACATTGCTTTATTAATGTGTGATAATCCTATTAAAGTTACTTACATGAAGTTCATTTAAATATTTAAAAGAGTTAAGACTGATATTTTTACTACAGAACGGGCATTAGATTAGTTTCATTGCTTAACACAGTTAGAGGCGCACACTAACCTCCATTTGGAAAACGCGCAGTGGCTGAGGTGACCCGGTCACCCTGCGCGTGTACTACTGGGTTAAAATTTATACTTTTTTACAGGAACACACAAAAGAATTCGGATACATTGACATCTATTGTACAAATAATCGAATTTGACAATAAATATTTAAATAGCCTTTGTGAGTTTTCCCTTTTTATTATTTACCGAATTCTTCGACGATCCAAATGTTTTTAAATATTCAGAAAGTTTAGTGGAGCAACTCCAGTTTTTTAACTTAAAAATAACCATTGAAGTTCTCATTGGTTTCTTCCAAGAAATGAAAAATTTTAATCATTTATAATCTTTCTTTATCATTTATAATCTTTCCATAAAATAATAGAAATTGCAACACCATTAAGATTTTCAAAGTTTATCTCACGCACTATTTGTCTACAAAAAGTTAGAACTATCAATAAAATGATTTAAAAAAACACATTTAAATGCTTTATCTCAGTAGCTGAGGAATTCTACTCTCAAAGCTGGTAGACCGGAGTTGACGGGTTCGCATCCAAGTTGTGCATGCCGGCCTGACCGTTTGGATTTTTCGAGATTTTATTCGAAAACTCGCGTAAATACAGTCTAAAACTTCTTAGAAAGTCCCCACCGCACCTACAAAGGGCATTCCACTCAGGATTAGATCCTCGTGAAGACAATCTATAAAAGGAAAAGGACAGAAAGTCATGTTTCATGCATACAATATGTAATATTTTCCAACATTATCGATATAGTTATAGTAAAAATAAGAATACATCAGTTAATATTTGAGTTTGTGTGTGTGTGTATGTGTGTTTTAATTAAAAGTTAAAAATTAATGGTAATAATAATAATAGTAATAAGTTATGATGCCGCAATGTACAGACGTGTGAAAATTACTATAAGTAAGAAATTTTTATTATTATTATATTATTATTATTTATGTTCGCCTTTTTGTATTTTAACAGTATTTTTATTTGTTTATTTATTTATTTTCGTTATTTATTTATTTATTTATTTATTTATGAATGCAATAGTTCTAAAAGAAAATTCCATTTGTTGATTTAATTTATCCTATAAATCCTTTAAAAGACATTTTTTTCATTTCTCTAAAAAGTATAACAGTGTTTATGACTATAATCCTTCAGCCTTCTAATCTGCTTTTTTTATTTCTATAATTATTTTTAGGACTCTGTGAAACACTTTTTAACTGTATTTATACATCTTATAATAGTAATAAGTCGTAAACACTTTTCAAGATCACTGGAAAGTGTAGAAAACGCATAATAAAACTGAAAATATATGCACCTCCTGTAATTTCACGGATAAATTTGATTACTTTTACTTGGCCCTGTAAAAGAAGCATTAATTTTAATGGCATAATTTTCTATAGCAGCATCCTTTATTGCATCTGAAAAATGTATGTTCATATCGTACGTTTAGCTCAGTATAAAAGTAGTGTAGTGTAATGGGCTTCTAAGAAATACATCTCGTAGACCTTAGTGTGTCCGAATTATTTTACTAGTCCTTATACACAAACTAGTTTTGTTATATATAAGATTTTTTATAGGAAGCATTATAGAATAAATAAGAGAAGTCTTAATACCTATCAATTTTGTGATTTTTTAAAAATCTTTATTGAACTGAAAAAGCAGGCAGACAAACCGACGAACTGAAGTTATTAATACAGTTAAATTTTGATAGTAAAAGTTAAATTAATAAATAAATAAATAAAATCATTCAAATTATTTTTTAAGAATGAAACACACATTAAACCAACAAGTGAAATTAAACATGAAATTATCCCATGCATTACAAAATTAATGAAACCAAAATTTTGAAAATTCGCAAATGTTCTAACAATTTTCACATGTCCGTAATTGCCATTTTCGTCGGAACTAAAATAGGCTACAAATGCCAATTGCTCTAAACTTTTATTTTATTTTAATTTATTTCTACTCGATTATTCATTCACACAAAATAAAATTATACTCGGAGTTTCGCTCACATTCTAAATTTCATTTTCATTGTTTGCCTGCTCGATTATTATTTCAATATTGCCAGCTGTTTCGCAGTTTGTATAAAATTATTATCCAATAACAAAACTCTACCATTAAGAATAGACATTCTGGAATGGCAACACTATCTAAGGAATAGAGAAAATCTAATTCAATACAAGAAATCCTTATTCAAGGACATATGGAGTATTATTTATGGATTTAATGCAACAAGTTCGTTCAAACCGGTACCTTATTCTCCATCAGGGAAAGGAGTGAAAGCAGTATCGCGTTTTTGTGTTATAGGGGAATGGAAAAACAAAAAAACAATAATCCGAAAAGTGAAGTAACTTAGTGAGATAATTGTTGTATGCTTCTATTTTAATGAAGGTCAGATCCACAGAGATGATGAATCATTATTGTTATATGGAGGTCAACATAATATAATTCACAGTTAAATATACAGTGGTTGTTTCACGACACTTAAAGTAATTTTCAAGAAAGTGTTTCGAATACGTAACATAGAAATTCAGTGTGGGTGTTGGTGTTAGGGATTAAGGCCGATTGACAACACTGGGGTCCTAGGCCTGAGGGGGAGTGCCTTCCGTGGAGGTCTTTTCTAAGGGGTCCTAGCCCGTATTTACGCAAGTTTCGGAGGAAACCACGGAAAACTCCGAACGGCTAGGCCGACGAGCGCGACCGGGGATCGAACCCGGCACCTCACGTCTACCAGCTTTGAGCGCAGAACCGCTCAGCCGCTAATTCAGTGTGGGAAAAATGTACTTAAGTTTACATGTTTACAATGAATTCACAATAGAAAAAAAGAAATATGAATCACCTGTGTCATTAAAAGTGGCTCGGTCTAGTTTTATTTTTAATCTCTTCCACTTTTCTTTCCCTTTTTACATAAGCATGATTTACTTATTTACTTACATTTTATTTTAGGAACAACTTCAGTATATCCCCACAACGATATTTGGCGATTATTTTGTTGGCGATTATGGCTAAATCATAAATCTAAAAATCATAAATTATAAAATCATAATCTAAATCATAAATCATAAAACATAAAATCATAAATCCAAAATAAACAACATATAGGCTGCCATATTATATCGCAAACAGTCCATAACGACATCGTTATCATTCAAAACGGCGCCAAAGAAAAATCGCCAAATTCAGCTGTAGGGATATACTGAAGGGGATATACTGATATACCTTATTTTATTTTATTTTTTTACTAAATCAAGTTAAATACATATATTAAAAATACAAAGATTAAACCAGATCTTTACCAGTTCATTATTAGTCAAATATCATAAAGATTTGTTCCTCCATTTTGAGTATAATATTGCTACGAATTCGTAAATAAGAGCAGTTATTTCTATGAAATTTCATTCAAAGAGAGTCAGGTTATGAAATGTTAATTTCCTGCATTTCTAGCTTGTTTTCGTGTAAAAATAGCTCATTTTCCTTTGAAAAAAAAATTGTTAAAAAGCTTCACCAAGGCAGGTAATGGCCTTGACGCCAAATTTGGCGAGTTTTTCGCTCATTGGTTACTTTTTTGCGACTTTGACGAGAAAATCCTTATTATCGAGATCTGTTATATTTAAGCTCTAACTCCATTATTTGGAAAGTTACCAAACAATTCTTGGCTTATAAGGGGCTATAAAAGGAATCCCGATCCGGCCATTGCCGTCAGTTTTCTCGCCAACCGACTTACTGTTAAGAACTCCTGATTGGGTCTGTTATTACTGTTTCATTACAGCCTACTGCTGTATGTTAATGCTATGATACAGTTTATACTGTGAATTTAATGCTGTCAGCTGTTATTTAAACTGTATTTTCTGGTGAAACTGAAGTTGATATTTGGTTTACAGACCTGTAATCTTATGGAAAATTCTGTAAATAAACTTTGAAGCCTCTGCAAGCTTGACCTTTCATTCACAGACAATTCACGAACCCCGAATACGTAACGATATGCTGCGCCGCCCAGACGATTTAGTGACTCCTACACGGTTGGGCCTGGGTTCGAATCCCGGGCAATGCATGAATGTGTTGTCCCTGTTAAAGATAGCGATGACCGTCATTCGAGACCTATTCACAAGTGGTCATTAATTCAGCCCCCCCCCCCCTTCCCCGGCCAATGCTTAGTTGCAAGTGCTGCGCCATTAAAAAAAAAAAAAAAAAAAAAAAAAAAAGAGAGAGAGAGAGAGAGTATCATATGCTGTGTCATCAAACCCTTAAATTTTAGCCTTGCCCAGGTAAGTAGGATCCAGGTTTTTTTTTTTTTTTTTTTAAATAAATGTAGATACTATGTTCAAACGGGGAGTTTATAGGGCCTCTATCACACAAAAGCGTCAAATATTGGACTGTTCGGAAAATAATTTCGTTTTTTCCTTCGAAAATGAAAGACGATTTTCTTATATTGTATAAATATTTTAATGAATTATATATTCTCCACTTTGATCGGTTTCTTAGCGATCTCACGAGTTGTTATTTGGCAGTTTTTCATAAATCAATACTTTATTTTGTCTTCATTAGCACAAACTGGTTTTCTAGAACGTTATGCATCTTCAACTCAAAATTGCCAGAACAAAATTTGGTAAACCAGTTTTGACAATAGCGTTCTTTAAACAAATTTTCTGTGCACACATCGCATACTTTTTTTCCTTGTTTGAAAAGTATTTTCGCATTTTTGATAGCAAAAACAAAATATGCCGAAAATGTCGCTTCTGATTTTCTTTATTTGATAGGGCACGAATCAAAAACTATTGAGCAGAATAAAACGACCTTTTTCACAAGCAGGCCTTGCTATATCAGCTGTCACAATATGTAATGGCAATGCAACTTAAATGTGAAGAAGGTGTGAAAAAAATACAATTAAGTCCTCTGCTGAGAAAAACGAAATGACTTTCCGAACAACCCAATAAAACTGTTTCTAAAACTATTTTCCGTTCTATAAAGTACGTTCATACAGTACTTGATATAGTACATCTAATTCTGTAATTCGTCTTTTTAGTATTAAATTGAAGGATAAGAAAAAGTCGTGTGAATACCATACCCCAATATTTTTTTTAAATATGACCCGTTTTTATGTTTGAAATCGGAGTTCTTAAAGTGGATAGATGAAAATTGTATGTTTTTGACACAGAAAACATCCCAATTATTAAATAATTACAAGATAAAAAGATCTTTTTATATACCATGTTTTAAAATTTTCTGTTCAATCATATAAACGCTACCGAAGGCAGCGGGAACACGGAGCAATTGGATAAATTTTTAAAAAAATTCATTGCTCTCGTGTTTTGAGCTATTATAAAAGTTTCAAATGTCTAGCTAGTTGGGAAGTTAGTGAAAAATCGATTGCAAGCTTTGTACTGGTAACGCTGCCGAAGGCAGCAGGAACCCGAAACATTTGGTTACAAATATTTAAAAAATGTATTTTCACCGTATTCTGAACTATTCTGAAAGTTTCAAATGTCTAGCTAGTCAGGATGTTAGTTAAATAAATTTTCTGTTGAATCATATAAACTCTGCTGAAGGCAGTAGGGACCTGAAACAGTTGACTAAAACTATAAAAAAAAATGTATTGTCACTGTATTCTGAGCTATCCTGATAGTTTCAAATGTCTAGCTAGTCGAGAAGTTAGGGAAAAATCGATTGCAATCGTTGTACTGATAACGCTGCCGAAGGCAGCAGGAACCCGAAACATTTGGCTAAAGGTATTAAAAAAATGCATTTTAACCGTATTCTGAACTATTCTCAAAGTTTCAAATGTCTAGCTAGTCGGGAAGTTTGTTAAATAAATTTTCGTTCGAATCATATAAAAGCTGCCGAAGGCAGTAGGGACCTGAATCAGTTGACTAAAAGTATAAAAAAAATGTATTGTCACTGTATTCTGAGCTATCCTGAAGTTTTCAAATGTCTAGCTAGTCGAGAAGTTAATGAAAAATCGATTACAAGCTTTGTACTGGTAACGCTGCCGAAGGCAGCAGGAACCCGTAGTAGTTGGTTAAAAATATTTAAAAAATGCATTTTCACCGTGTTCTGAACTATTCTGAAAGTTTCCAATGTCTAGCTAGTCGAGAAGTTAGTTAAATAAATTTCCTGTTGAATCATATAAACGCTGCCGAAGGCAGTGGGGACCTGAAACAGTTGACTAAAAGTATTAAAAAAATGTATTGTCACCGTGTTTTGAGCTATCCTGAAAGTTTCCAATGTCTAGCTAGTCGGAAAGTTAGGAAAAAATCGATTGCAACCTTTGTACTGATAACGCTGCCGAAGGCAGCGGGAACCCGAAACAGTTGGCAAAAGGTATTAAAAATATGCATTTTAACCTTATTCTGAACTATTCTGAAAGTTTCAAATGTCTAGCTAGTCGGGAAGTTAGTTAAATAAATTTTCTGCCGAATCATATAAACGCTGCCGAAGGCAGCGGAACTTGAAGCAGTTGACTAAAATTATTAGAAAAATGTATTGTCACCGTGTTGTGAGCTGTCCTGAAAATTTCAAATATCTAGCTAGTCGGGAAGTTAGTTAAAAATCGATTGCAAGATTTGTCCCTGACAAACACACAAACACACAAGAATCGAAGTTAATAAAAACATGGTAAAATAAAGTCAACTATAATAAATTATATAAATACGCAAAAATTGTTTCTAGTCAAAATAATTAAGCACGACTCTTTATCGGGGGGAAACGATTGCGCTCAAATGCAGCGTCAAAACAAAGGCGGATTGGCTGTTGCTATTATCACACTATAACCATGGCTACTGTTTTTTCGTCTAATGAAGAATTTACGTCTATTATTTCGACTTCAAATAAGTTTTTTTCAGTTTTTTAATTTATATTTTTTTCTCTTATGATGTTTGTTTACAAAGTATTATTCCTAATGCCTTATAGTTATTTGTAAAACACAATCAAAATCCGTGTATGTAGGGTAATACAGAAAATTTTCATACTTAAATAACAGATTTCAATTTTGAGGAAAACTCCGAACGTGATTCTTTATATAACTGTCAAAAACTCAAGTTTACCTCACATATTACATACAATGTCTATTTGTATTTAAGATAAGATATAGATGTATATTAGTTCCCCATCATACTATAGGAATGGGGAACTTAGGTAATCGTTAAAAATTTCGACCTCGGTTTTTTGACGTTTTTACACGTTTTCAGGTGTGAGGAATCCGAAAATGACAAAATTTGTATGGTGTCTGTCTGTAGGGTGTCTGTTAGTCTGTTAGTCCGTTAGTTTGTTAGTCTGCGTACACGATATCTCAAGAACAAATTGTCGCAGAGAGGTCAGATCAGTTTTAAAATATTACTTTCGACACTGGCAAGAACCCTATTCATTTGCAACATTCGAATTTAAAAACTTCGTAAGTTATTAGAAATTTACGATTTTCTTCACATAGGAGAATAGGATAAAAATTCACTTAAACGTGCATTAAATGGAAACTTTTTACTGTAAAAACGTCAGACCGGTTTTAAAATATCCGTTTTGATGCCGGAATGAACATCAGTAACTATACATATGCTACTTTGAAAATTTCGCAAGTTATTGGAAATTTACGTATTTCTTAACATGGCAGTATAGGGCAAAATTTCACATAAACGGCAATTTTGAGAGATATTTTCATCGTAAAGATGTCAGACTACTTTTGAAATATTATTTAGGACACTGGCATGAATATTAATGACTATGAATTTTCCAATATAAAAATTTCGTAAGTTATTGGAAATTTACGAATTTCTTAACATGGCAGAATAGAGCAAAATTTCACATAAACGTCAATCTTGAGGGATATTTTAGTCATAAAGATGTAAAACTACTTTCGAAATATTATTTAGGATACTGGCATGAATATCATAGACTATGATTTTTCCAATTTAAAAAATTCGTAAGTTATTTGGAATTTACGATTTACTTAACATGTCAGAATAAGGCAAAATTGAGCATAAACTTTCATTTTGAGGATCATAAATACATTAGACAACTTCAAAATTACATTTATGATATTGGTTTGAACATGATTGAATACAAATATTCTAATAGGAAAATTTCGTAAATTATTCGTAATTTACGTTTTTACCAACATAGCGAAATTCTAAATTTTTCATATAAATATGAATTTTGAGGATTATTGCATTGGAAATAGTAGCATGAAATTTAAACAATGGAATTGACCCTGATAAAATAAATTAATAGATTATAATAAGTAAAATGTATCGAAATGAATGGCGGATAGCCTATTAGACGGGGATTTCATTCTGTCACTGTATCAAGCTTTGGTCAAATTCATTTCTTTTAACATGATTATAGTATATCTCGCACTAGAAATTTATGAGAACATAAATATGATGGGGAACTGAGCAGAGTCCACCTATGCCAACTAGTTTTTCTTATGTTGTGTTTAAAATTAAGCAATTATTTCTGGAACTAATTCTGGCTATCTCAAATTCAAAATAACACTGTTCTGAAAAAAAAAAAAAATAAATAAATAAAATAAAACCGAGATTTGATATTATTCTTGCTGATTCTTATGTAAAATGACTTCCTGAATCCGAATATGACTTCTATTCTGCCCAGTCACCCACCGTTTACTAGACAAACCACCCCCCTCCCTCAATTTCTTTCCCTGTTCGATAATTTTATGACCACGAATTTGATTTAAAGAATGAAAATTTAACACCTAAAAACAAAATGATATAAAGTTTAAAAAATAACATAAAAAAAAAAATAAAATAAGATATGTAATGCATAATTTCAGTAGAAAATCCCCCCCCCCCTCCAAAAAAAAAAAAAAAAAAAAAAAATCCCTTGTCGCAAATGTCTATGTTTTAGAATTTTCCAACTCTGTAGCCCCTCAGAAGATATTTAACGGTTAAAACAATCCTTCCCCCCCCCCTCCTAAAAATCAAATTTATAGCCATAAAATCACCGAAAAATGATAAAAATAGGTTGCCATTTCTAAAAAACTGCGGGTGGTAGGGCAAAATGGGTGCCCTCTTCGGATTCAGGAGGTCATTTTACATAAGAATATGCTGAAATGGTGTGTCAGAGGAAATTTTCATGCCGAGCGGTGTAATTTTTCTTTTTAGCCCAGTTGTACTAATCAACGACACCCAAGTATGAAACAGTGTAAAAACACATGTTTCTTTATTTTTTCTTAGGCATGTGTAGAATATTTGTTATACAACTGAAACAACGAAAACCAGACTTAACGACCCTCTTCACTTACCGTTGCCGGAAGCCCAAGCCAATATTATTCTATGGGGAAATTTTCTTTACAAATAACTTATTAACTAATACATATTTTTAAATTCTGTTGTCACATTCAAAAAATCCACAACTGTTAAATTGACGGACCTTTTTTAAAAATGTATTTTTTTAATTTTTAATATTTTATTTTGAAATTGCAAAATGAAAAAATTTCACATATTAAAAATTCGTATTTTGCAGCTTCAAAATAAAATATAAAAAAATATTTTTTTTAAAAGGTCCAGAATTTTCAGAATGTGAAAACAGAATTTAAAAATGTGTATTAGTTAATAAGTTATTTGTAAAGAAAAATTTCCCATAGAATTGCATTAGCTTCGGCTTCCGGCGGCGGTGAGTGAAGCGGGACCTTACACGTGTATTGCATTCTATGAAGAAATAACATAGTATTGTAATCCTTTGACCTGAAACAATACCTTTTAACCCTGCGCAAGTAATTTTTATTAAAAATATTCCATTAAAAACTAGCAACGTTACTCTTGCGTGCTTCATAAAACATGCATATTTTAGAATGGATACATATGGATTTATTACATTTCTTAAAGACGTTAACGTTATAAATCTGCGATTAATGCATTATGTATTCGCGTTCATAGGATTTTGCAGTTGGATGTTTAATCAGATTACTTAAATGGGAATTGAGATTTTGTAATCTATATGTATGCACGCGAAATACCATGATTCATTGAATCATATATGAACTCCGAGTCTAAATCGCCTCATGATATATGAACAAAAGATTTCTTACATGACGTAGGCATAGGGGTTCACTAGGAACATATTTAAGGAATTTAACCCTTAAAGGCTTGAAAGGGTGTGGCGAAGTTTTTGAACTTTTTTAGACATAACTCTGCAATGGTCTTCAATTTTATTTTTGTTTAGTACGAAAGGACTATTGTTTTCTGTCAAAAATTTTCGCGCCGTCATCATTTCCCGTTCAATCGATTGCCACGAAAATTGATACATTTTTTAATCAGGAGAAAACCTAGCTGTTGCCTATTTTTTAGTTCAATCGGATAATTGGTTCAAAATATATTAAATAAAAAATCTATTATAGCTTTAAAATTTAAAAAAAAAAAAAAAAAAAAAAAAAAGTTGATGGGGAAAAAATTAGGCGATTACTTTTTTAAACATAAAAAAAATAATAAATCATTTACACGTGAATATAAATATATATTTGTTTCATGCATAAAAAATGAACGTCGAAGTACGACAGAACTATTGCTTTCATTTTGCTTGGTCACCATTTGCTGTGTTTCACATCGTATGCACCAGGATTTTTTTTTTTTTTTTTTTAACTTTGGCAGCAAGAGAAAAAAAATAATAATAACAAAATTTAAATAAAACCTAAAAAAATTAAGAAAGGAATATAATAACCGTTGTTAAAGAACGCAACTTCATATTTTAAAGTTAAAAAAAAAAAAAAAAAAAAAAAAAAAAAAATAGAACAGTTGTTTATTTTATTTATTTACTAGCAGGCTACGCCCGCTTCGCTGGTCACTATATTTAAATGAATTTTCAAAAGAATTGGATCAGTATTTATTTTTTACATCACATTACAAATAAAAACTTAAAAAAAAAAAAAAAACTGAAATCGCTTTAGATCTTGCTTCTTCGGGTACACGTTGCCTAAGGCAGCTCTTTTTTCTACCCGTACTGAATCGGGTCCAGTTTCCCACTGTCTACAGAAAGGCCTTTCCCGGGCACTTCGATCTGGGTATTTATCGACGACTTGTGGATTTTCTGTTATTTAAGAACTACGATTTTAAAGATGACTGTATCTCAGCATCTATTATATATTTTAATTTTTGAACCATGTGTTTTACAGCCCCCGTTATTTACACTATATTACGATTTGATTCCGACCAGTGCAATAAAATAAAATAAAAAAGTAGATTTTTCTTTTAAAAGGAATTAAATACATGAAAACGAATTTTAATCAGTTTATCCTTTCTACTATAAACTATCATTTTTTTCACCCAATAAATATTATAAATAAAAACAATTAAAAAAAAAAAAAAGCTTTTTCTTTTAAATGAATTAATTAAAAAAAATGAAAAATGAAAAGTTGCTATAGTATAAAATTTATACATAAACGTAACAATTTATTTCTATTGCATTACGGTTTGATTTTCAATAAATATAATAATAATAAAAAAAGAAAAAGAAAAAAAGAAAATCGTCTTCAAATGAATGTATTAAATAAAAAATGAATTGCATAATAGCCGTTGCTAAGATACGCAGACGATTACAATCGATGAATAAATTCATGAAAAATGAAACAATAAAGCCAATATTTAAAATCGGAAAAACATTAATTTAAAAAATTCAAATTCGAAATTCGAAAAAATCTCGATGAGGTGCACACCTGCAGGGTCCCAGGTACCTATATGCCAAATTTGGAAGCTCTGCGATCAATAGTGTGAGCACCAGAGCGCAGACAGACACACACACACACACACACACACACACAGATACACACACAGACACTTCTCTTTATTTATATAGATTACGCTTTTTGAAAATTTACGCAAATTAAAAATGGTTTCCCTCTTTTTTTTTTTTTTTTTTTTTTTTTTTTTTAAGTCTCACGTGCAGTTAAAAAAATATTTAAAATCAAATTGACAAATATTGTGTTTAAAAAATGGAACACTTTTAACACAAAATCCCACTGGCAAAATTTGAAATTTGGTACTGTACCGGAGCATCTGAGACGTTTCTCAACAAGGTTTTCAATTACACAATTGCGATAGCCATTTTAATTCATTTCCAAAATGGCAACAAAAATTGAAAAGTCGCCAAGGGGTACTATACTAAAGCTGTTCCAAAGAAATTTTAAGAAATGAATATAGTAATCGTTGCTAAGGAACGCAAGAAGAAATTCAAGAACAACGAGAAACGAGACACCTTGCTGATTCTCAGGAAACAAGAATGCGAGAAAAAAAGTTAAGAACAAGCAATGTGCAAGGAACATGGTGAAAGTTAAGGTGATAGAAAAAAAAAGACAAATTTAATGCAGATGCTCTACACACAACGTCTTGAATATAAGATGAATCTGAATAGGTTTCAGCTACGCGTCTGCTTTTGTTTACGTATTTTAAAGTATTGTCAGCATATCAAAAATGTGTAGAAATGCCTTAAATTTATGTATAACACAATGTTACGAATTTGTAAATAATAGTTGTTATTTCTATGTAAAATCTTTCAAAGAGGCTTAGTCAGGTTATAAAATGTCAATTCTCAGCATTTCTAGATTGTTTTCGCTTTAAAATAGCTTATTTTCTCTTAAAAATCCGTTAAAAATACTCATTAAGGCATGTAATGGCGCCAAAATTGGCGTATTTTTCGCTCCTTGGCGACTTTTTTGGCGATCTTCGTGAGATAATCCTTCTTATCGATATATTAAATATGGAAGCTCTAACTTGATTGGCTGGGAAGTTTCTGGAATTTTCTCCATTTTCTACGCGGGTATTTAAGGAATTGCTTCACGCCAAAATCAGTTTTAGTTTCGCCAAGGCACTGATTGCTGCGTAAAAACGTACTGAGCCTCTTTGACTACAGCCTTTGCTGTGTGTTAATACTATGCTACAGTTTATGCTGTGAATTTGATGTTGTCAGCTGTTGTTTAAACTGCGTTTGCTGGTGCAACTGAAGTTGATACTTGGTTTATAGACCAGTAGTCTCCCCGAATTTTATTTAAATAAATTTATGAGCTTCTGCAAGTTTTGCCTTTCATTCAGAGGCAATTAAGTATAGTCGAAAGTTGTATGATAACCCTAGCTTACGACCTTTATTTTCACTTTGGTCATTTTCTCCTGCACTATATATTATCCAAAATAAAACAAATAATAATTATGATGCAAATGTATTACAGCTTTCAAATATTGAAAAAAGAAAAAAAAAATCCCTTTTCGGCAAGCTCAAAGGCAAAGGTAGATTCCTTTACGTTAATGTTACAAAAGTAAAGAAATATTAAATATGCATTAATTTAGTCAATGACTTTGTTCTCACACATTACATTGTTTACATCGCTGTTCTGTTTTCGAGAAATTTAATTTTCAACTACAAAAGGGTTTTATTCATTTTACTTAAAATTTTAGGCTAGATTTATTAGTCAGTAAATGATTAAATTTTTTTAAATCCAACTTCATAATCATTCAACAAATAGAAGCCATAAAGATATACAATTTGGTGACAAAACTTGCGACTTAGCAATAAAATGTGTAATTTGGAAGCAAAATTTGATAGTTGACGACGAAATTTTTGACTTAGCGACGAAATTCGTTATTTGATGACAAAATTTAGCGAGCTTGGCGATGAAAAATGGCAGCTTTGGCGTCATTATATTTTGTTCCCACGCAAAAACCTCATATCTCTTTACAGTCCAATATTTTGTTTCCACAAGATAAAAAGTCAAAGGAAGCTGTAACGTATGGAGTTCTAACAACCACGTGACTTTCTTCTTAGAAACCCATAGAATAATAATAAAGGAAGAAGGAGCATGCCAATACTCTAATGCTTACAAACCCCTTCTAGTGAAATGCCAGCGAAAGCTACTTTTGCTCCTCTCAACCTTGAAATAGGGCACCCATCCTCAGCGCATTTATCGCTGTTTGTTGTGGGTGCTGCCTCGCAGATTGATTGAGAGAGAGACGAGACGGTTCAAAAATCTCGCCAACAAGTCGCCAACCAATCAGATGGAAGCACTGTTACAACCCTATACCCGGCATTCCTGGATTTTACAAACCGAAACCAAAACATATGTATGCTCCTTCTTCCTTTATTATTATTCTATGTAGAAACCGTACTTTGCTGAAGGACAACACTAACTTTTCCATGCCTTTGGAAGCGTAGTAGTCGAATTTTTTTATGCTTTTACAAAAACATTTGCAACACTGTGTTACAATAAATTTGTAACACTATTCCGCAATGATAAAATGGGTCAGTGGGGTCAACTGTCCCTCAGCAAACATGCTCGTGACGTCATCTGTTAGAACTCTATTACTCTCAATTTCAATCGTAATTTTTAAATTCTTGCGTAAACCGGCATTCTAAACTATTCACCACAAACGATATTTTTACCAAGACAAACGTATTATTTTAATTTTATATTTTTAAATGATTAATTAAAGCTATTACCATGATTTTTATATTTTCAACGATCTTTTTCATTATCGTTTGCACGTGACGTAAGCATCAGATTATAAATTTAACCAATTAAAGTTATAGGGAAAGTAGGCTTCATCACAATTGACGAAAAATCACTTTTTAACTTGTAACTTTTAAGCAATTGAAGTTATCGAAAAAGTTTAAATGCAAAAATTGTTCTTTAGGGTAAGGCGGCAATTCGCCTGATTTGAAGTATTTTCCTATTTTCAATATTAAAGAAATTATGGGCAAATGAAAATTTCCACACCCCACTATTTCCACCCCCTTTGAGCTGCACACCCCATCTACGAACTTGACCGAGATTTTTACTGTCCTGACAACATATCCTGAGCTGGTTAAATTTAAATAAAAATTACTGCAGTTATCGTGTTCACAACTTAACATGGGAAAAAGCGTTATACATATACAGGGTGATTCAAAAAACGTGGACAAAATGATATAGCATATCAGTCATACAACAAGGATCAAAAATCGCATAGAAACAGAGGGTCGCAAATGCCTGTAGAGGGCGTTAAAGCCACCAGAAGGCGTTGCCATACAAACACGAGCTGAGCAAACGATTCGAGACGTGGATGCGTTGCTAGTTACACGCACCGTGAAATGTCTGACATGCATTTAATTTACGGCATGGCCAACTGCAATGGACGAGAAGCCTTGCGAATGTATCGTGAGAAATATCCTGGTAGAAAGGTGCCTAGCCGCTCATTCTTTGACACACTGCATCGACGACTGTGTGAAACCGGCTCGTTCGACGTGCACAAGCTGGATGCTGGTCGCCAACGAATAACTCGGACAGTTGATGCTGAAGAAAGAGTTGTCCAAGAACTCCAGCGTAATCCTTCAACGAGTACACCAGTTGTATCCCGAAAGATCCATATCCCCCAAGCTACCGTCTGGCGCATTGCACACGACGAAGGACTACATCCTTATCATTTACAATGCGTCCAGGCACTGGAACCGGGAGACTACAACAATCGTATGGATTTTGCGCAATGGTTTTTACAAGAAAGTGCTGCAGACCGAAACTTCGCAGCAAGTGTTCTCTTCACGGATGAGGCTGCGTTCTCATTAGAGGGTGTGATGAACTTTCACAACCTGCATACGTGGGCGGATGAAAACTCGCATGCTACACGTCCGCACGGCGCACAATGAAAATTTTCCGTTAACGTGTGGGCTGGCATTGTAGGAGACTGTTTTACTTGCTTCGTACATTCTCCCAGAAACACTTAACGGTCCCATTTCTAACATTCTTGCAAGAGGTTCTGCTAGAAACACTGAATGATGTTCCGATGCCTATTCGTCAGCGCTTTCGATTTCAATACGACGGAGCTCCTGCACATTTCAGCACTTGCAACGCCGGAAGACTTGGTAGGAAGAATCGTTGTGGCAGCAGGATGTGTTCGAGATACACCTGGTATCTTTGAGAAGATGCGGCGTTCCATGCAACGTAGATGCCAGTCGTGTCTCGATGCATCTGGCAAAAACTTTGAGCATCTCCTGTAGGCTCAACATTTGGCTTGCATTAGCCGCATGTGAGTGAGTAATTATCAATAAAATGATCTGCAATGGTTTTGTTTCTTCTCCTTGTGTTATGTATTATTTTAGACACCCTGTAGCGGCTCCGGATTACATTTGCGACCCTCTGTTCCTATGCGATTTTTGATCCTTGTTGTATGACTGATCTACCATGTCATTTTGTCTACGTTTTTTTGAATCACCCTGTATATATATATATATATATATATATATATATATATACTTTTGAACGGAGGGTGGTTTTGGGTTCTAGGGGTCATGATCGGTGAAGGTATGAAGAAATTTTCCAGAAGTCGTATCATGAGAACCATTGCAATAGGTAGATCTCCTATAAGGAATCTACCTAAAAGAAAAAAAAAATATTATTTAATGTAGAATTTTCAGAAGTTTTTGAAACAGTTTAATTTATTTAAAGCTTAGAGTACATTAAAGGACAAATGACAGAAAATAGTTTTACTACGCCTTCAGTAAAGTATTATTATCTGACACTTCTCTCTTACTTTTATAAATAGCTGTAAACTGTAAGTGTTATTTAATTACCTAAAAAAATGTCAAATATCATGATTTCCTTCGAGAAATTTTAATAAATTCAGTTACTACTCTTTTCTCTCGTTTCCACCAAATTTGTTAAATAATAATAATAAAGACATAAAGTGCGCCAGAATATATATCTAGAAAGAAAAATGCATGTCATTAATTCCCTTAACAATTTCCGTTAACAAAATCTGTACTTTTAAAAACAAAACTATCTAAATGCCATATATTATTTATTCTTTTTTCCGCCAAATTCCATTTCTATGCAAATTCTTTGTGACTGTCGCTGGCGCTGTTGACAATCAACGAATAAAAATAAAAGTACATTAAATCGGAATTTTCACACCAGAAATGTTATTTTTTTCTTTTTCTGACTTATATGGGTGTTGGAGCTAATTTTTCAGTTCTAAATTACATGTAATTTGTTTGCTATTTTATTTTCGAAGACAGTTTTCTACTTAGTTAGGGAAAAAACATCTGGATGAGTTTAATCTTTTATAATTAAACTTCCATTTTCCAAATGTGATATCATAAAATACAGTTTTTGTTTCTTTGGAAGATGAAATTAGGAGTTTTAAATCCTATTTAATTAAAATTAATTTTCCGCCATATGATTCCCTAATCTTTTTAAATATAAGTTTGAAAAGTTTCTTTTTTTTTCCGTAAATACACTGCTTAAAAATTTTAAAGAATATTAAGGTTTTTGACCCATGGTGAGTGATACATTATCTACAGATATAATGTGATATCGCTATACGCAAGCGAAGTGTGACGTCACTGACCGTCCGTGGATGCAAGAAAATCATTTCCTATGTTAATCGCCCATTGGATTTTTGTAAAAAATTATCAAAAATCGAAGAAAATTATTTCCCGATTTTAATCCCCATATTTGGGTATATATTATATATGTATTAGTTATCATGTGCATGTCTTAGATTGAGTCATTTTGCTGTCAAATTGACAAAAATTTAATTTTAAATTTGAAAACTCTGTTGTTCTTGGCGTTTTTGTATTTGGCGATCAAAAGCGTAATACGAAAATATACATGCCAGATGTATATTTTCGTAATATGTATTATACGAAATATTGTTTCATATTATTCATTATACTCTCTTAATATAAGTTGTTAAAATAACCATGATTTTTGAAAGAAATTATGTTCGCCAGATAATTTGGCAATATTTTTTTTTATTCTGCCAAGGATGACAGATATCAAATCTATTCCGCTGCAACATATTAGTATCTTATATCGGATACTTTATTTAGACATTTGAAAACAAATTTGACTTAAAATTAAGGTAGAATATTTATCATTTTCCTTTTAATTAGTATATTAGTTGGATATTTATTGTGTAAATATCATCTTTTGAAATGAAATGTTTATGTTTTCAATCGAATATGGAAGTTTGCCAATTTTTTTTCTAAGAGTTTTGAAATTTAAAATTCAAATTTTATCAATTTTACAGCAAAAACAACTTAATCTAACGCATGCACATGATAAGTAATACATATCTATAACCAAATATGGGGATTAAAATCGGGAAATAATTTTCCTCGATTTTTAATAATTTTTTACAAAAAATTCAATGAGCGTTTAACATACGAAATCTTTTTCTTGCATCCACGAACGGCCAGTGACATCATCACTTCGCTTGGAGCAACTACCAACTGCACTCGCTTATCTTTCCCCCACTTTAAAAAACTACCAACTGCACTCGGACATGCAAACGCCTCCTGCTACCTGAAACCCTCGTTATGAATTTAGATCCTTCCACTGAAAGTAATGAAATAGAAAACGAAAGATGCAATGGGAAAACAAAAAAAAAAAATAATAATAATAATAATAATAATAATAATAATAATAAAATCACTGGACATCCCTACCTCGCTGTGCATGATTCTGAAAACGCACGTAACTCGGTTCAGCGGCATTCGCTATCACGCACGTTAAATCCAAAAAAACATCACTGGACACCCCTACCACGTTGTGCATGAATCTGAAAACGCACGTAACTTGGTTCCGCAGCAATCATTACCACGCGCGTAAAAACCAAAAAAAAGAAAAAAGAAAAAAATCACAGGACACTCCTAGCTCGCTGTGCTTGAATCTGAGAGCGCGCGCAACTCGGTTCCGCAGTAATCACTATCAGACACATAAAAAACAAAAAAACTTCACTGGACTGACTCCCTTACCACTCTGTGCATGAATCTGAAAACGCAGGTGACTCGGTTAAATTACAAATAAAATTATAAACTTCCAGCTAGGGCAGTTAGTATAATTCCACCAACAAACTTTTGGTTTCATCCTATGCAATTCGAAGGGGTAGTAAGATAGAAACTTGCAAGAGAGTAGTGAAAGGGGGGGGGGGGGGGGGTTAAGAGTAGCCAGTGCAGTTGGATAACATCCTTCGCGGGCGCATAGGAAATGAAGTCACTCATAAGTGGAAGAAAAAAATGCATTTTATTGAGTTTTTTTTTTTTTTTCACAGAATTAAAAAAATGCACAATTTGTGTATCTGAGAAAAATAACAACTGTTTAATTTAGAAAATCCATTTTAATAGGGAATATAGTTTTCCCTTACGAACAGAAAATTTGAACAGTTAGACATAGAGTTTATTAGGCTACCAATAAGAGATTGAAATATTCCATCCCTCTCCTCCAGAAGAACTCTTTCTAGCTGTGGATCCGTTTGTGTGAGAGATAAGGTACAACAACTTATCTGCCTTGTTTATAGCATATCCCAAACGTATTCAATCGGATTCATGCCGGAAGCACATGTTGGAAAAATCATTCGCACATTTCTTCTATCTATCTTCTATCTATATATATAATAAAATAAGATGTTTGTGTGTGTATGTGTCAGTGTGTATGTATGTCTGGAGCTTTTTAGGAAAAACGGCTGATCACAGAGCTACACAAATTTGCAAGGAGGTTCGTAATGACCTATCCTGATGTACCTCGAAGCCCTATTTTCGAATTTTTGATTAGTTTTCTTTTAATTAGAAGTTTTTGTTTTATTGAAATTGGATTTTGCCATAGTGTTTCCGTGTCACACTAAAAAACAATGCGTTTCCATTTTGAAGTAAATGTGAAGATTCCGTTATGTCGGTCAATGACTTAGTCGGCTAAAACATCAAGTTGTTAATGCGGATGGTCGTGGGTTCGATACTCGGTGGCAGTTGTGTTGCTTCTATTGCAGATAATTAATAGATAAGATGTCAATTGTAAAAGAAAACATTTCGTTGTCTAAACAGTATCCTAAAATATTCTGATTAGTTTTTTTTTTTTTTTTTTAAGTTTTCTTTTAGTTACTAAAACGCACAAAATGAAAATTTAAGTGAAAGAAAAAAAAAAAAAAAAACACTGGAGCCCTAAAAATCATAAAATAAATATTTATTCTTGAAGAGACATGGTTATAAAAATACAAACGTTTAATAAATAAGTAAATTTTAAAGAAAAATATAGATGTTTCACTTTTGTAAGAGATGAAATATTTTAAGTAATCAAAATATTTTAAAAAGCGTTCGAGAACAACATTCGAGATTATTTTTATATTTGTTAGATTTTTTTTAATTAATTAAAATATGAAAATAATTTCTTTATAATAGCTTTAAAATTGGCCATTTAAATATGAATTTTAAATTTAATTGTTGCCAGAAATTTTTCCAGTTCACTTTTTTTTTTTTTTTTTTTTTTACAAAAAAAATAAAAAAATAAATATATTTTCACGCGAATAATGAAAAATTTGCTACTGAATAATGAAACTTAAATATTTAATAGAGGCTGAGATACAGTCATCTTTTAAATCGTAGTTCCTAAATAATATCAAATCTACCTGTCATCGATAAATACCCAAATTGAAAAGACCTTTCTGCAGGCAGTGGTAACCTGGACCCGATGCAGTGGGGCGAAAAAAGACCTGCCGTAGGCTGCAGGCACCCGAAGCAAGGTTTAGGGCGAATCCAACGTAGTTTTTTTTTTTTTTTTTTAATGCGATATAAAATAATCTGGTGTGTCACTCACACGACTTTCTCTTACCCCGAAATTTAATACTATAAATACAGGTTGGAGATTAAGAGGTAAGATAACGAGTACTGTCATGTAAACCTATGTTAAACAATTCAAATTAGGCTTCGGAAGTGTTTTATATAATAATTAGTTCTGTGTGAGGGGGACTACCGCCCCCCTCAGCGCACAATTGCCTGCGCTGCCGAAGGCAGTGGGGACCCGGTGCGACATTTTTCCCGATCAGAATTTTTTTTTTTTCTCTTTTTTTTTTTTTTTTTTTTTTTTTCACATGATAAAAATTAATGCAATTTTGAGGATTCATTAATTATAGTGATTCATTTATAAATAGTGATCAGCGAAGCGGGCGTAGCCTGCTAGTATATTATAAAATAATTTACGGTACCTACAACTTAAGATTTACGATACATATACTAGGCACACTGCTGTCAGTACATATACTGTAATTTGGGACTTTATTTTTTAGAGAGCGCTCAAATTAAAATATCCAAAGAAAATAAAAAAGAATCTCAATTACAAAGACTGGGACAACTCATCTCCTCTTCTTTTACATTTTCTTTTCAAGTCATTGCCACTTTTTTCATCCGGTTGAAGTTTACTTAACACAATACTAGCATGACTTTTTTAGCATTTGAAATCACAGCTTTCCCTTTCACTTCCATTGTTTTCTTTTGGATCGAACCATTGCATGTTAGCATCCATTTCCATTTACACAGGCTGCAACGGGTTAAATTTAAGCTTACGTGGCCAGGCCGGATGTTTCCTTTGTTTTAAAAATGACTTTCGATTGATTCCAATACCTTGAGATGCAATGTATATAATTTAAATAATAGGTATATCATCTTTACACATTTATATTCATGATATTCAGTAATCATCATTATAACCTCCGAAATCATTAATTTTGTTCCAAACAAATAATAGATAAAAACTAGTTCACCTTGAATTATTTTCAAACATTTGATTTGACTAATATTTGATTATCGTATTTTAGTGAAGGTAAGCCGTGGGATATCTTAAAAAAAAAAAAAAAACATTGATTTTGGGGGGACTGCGTCTTATCTACCAGTGCGGGCTATCTAATCGTAATGAAAAATTTCGTCGTCCATACTTCTTGGAACAGTCGATATCCCCCAGAAAACGGAAGATTAGTATTCCAGTTTCCGAGCACTGATTCACACTTATAATCTCTTACTTTCACGCTTATAATCTCTTATTTATTAACTAATAATCTCTTATTTTGATTAATTTGCATAGAACAGGATTCGACAAGGATTTATTTAACAAAACAGTATTAAGGGTACTTTTTTTAAATAGGAATTTTTGCTAGTGTTCGGACACTTTTGTTACCGACTGTACGTCTGGAGTTCGCCATCTTGTTCCCTTGTTTTTGATTTTTTGCGTCGTATTTGTATACTGGCTTTGTTTTAATTTTTTCTTTATACAGTGTCTTTTAAAATAATTTATTACTTTTACTTATAATCAATTATTTTTATGACTTTGTATATATGCCCGGGTTCCCCCGTCTTGTTCCTTGTTTCTCATATTTGTTGCATTACATCTGCACACTGGTATAGTTAGATTTTATTTTCTTTATACCGAATTATTTTTTAAAAATTTTATTATTTTCATTTTCAATTAATAATTTATTATTAACTTGCGTAGATGTCATAAGACTGATATCTTTTTTCCTTATTTATCTGCAACATAATCGTAACAATGCTTGCATAAGCCGCGGCTTACCTTCCGGTGCGGTTTATCTAAGAGTATTGTTTTTGTTGTTGTTGTTTTCGCTACATTTTAGCGTTTATCTACCAGTGTGGCTTATATACACTAAAATACTTGGAATAATGTAAAGAAAAAAAAGTGCAATAAAGAAACGAAAATAAAATAAAGAGAAAAAAAATAAAACTATAATATTTAATAATTTTTTACAAATTTAACAGAGTTAAATTTTATAAGTTTTACAAGAAAAAGTGTACGACTTCTGACAAAATAATTCAAGACATAAGATACAATGCTATAAAAATACGTATCAACATTATAAACTATAAATAAAATTCATATTAAAGCCATTAAATTAGATTTAAAAATATATGTAGGTAAATAGACTAAAAAACTACTCAAACTACAAAGCCTAAACTCACTGAACTTTATAAAAGATTGAAATTGATACAGGAGAATTAATGAGTCGAAGTTGAGGTATAAAATAGAAAGTACAAAGGAATGAAATATTGATGTGTTTTGCTTCAGGACCCGACTAGGATGCTTTTGTGCCCCCCCCCCCCCTTTGAGGGAAATTTATAATGAGGAGCAAATAGAATAATTATAGTCATATAAAAATCATAACATTGGATTAGAACATAAATTTTAAATATGAATTCATAAAATTAATAATTATTTAAAAATTAATATTTTCTCATTCAAAGTTTGTCACAATTATATATACAAAAACATAAAAGCCTTTTTGAATAATAGTTGTATTCGAGAACTTTTGAATTAATATAAAAAATGGAGAATAGATAAAAATCTATTATTACTTTCCGAACACTATAATGAGGAAAGTATTGTAATCATGTGAAAAATCTAAGTTTGAGATTTTGGTGTTGCTACACTTTTTGAAATCGCCTTCATTCATATTTACTATATTTACGATTATGTATGTTTGCATGTATGTGTGCATGTATGTGTGTATGCATGTACGTGAGTGAACAGGAGAGCGTCTAAACGCTTTGTTCGAATGAGCTGAAAGTTGGTATGTATTTTATAGGTCACCAAAGCACAAACCCTATTGGTTTTGGTGAATTTAGCACTTATACTTCTTTTTACAGGGACACAAAGAAAAATTCTTTATCATTGTGGTGTATGGGTCCAAATTTTTTAAAGTACGATAGTGTCTAAATGCCTCATTTGGCTGAACTCACATGTTATGAGTCACCGTCAGACGAACTGCATAAATTTTGGTAAATCTAGCGTTTATAGTTTTTTTTTTAATAGGGGTACAAAGAAAAATTCTTTATCATTATGGTCTATATGGGCCGAAATTCTTTAAACTACGATAGCGTTTAAACGCATTATTCAATTAAGCTGAAAATTTAGACACATGCTATAGCTCACCTATGCATGAAGTGCATAAATTTCGATAAATCTAGCGTGGAATTTTTTTTTTTTTTTTTTTTTTTTTTACAGAGACACAAAAAAAAATTCTTTATCATTATGCCCTACGGGCTGAAATTATTCGAAGTGCGATAACGTCTAAATGCCTTATGACATTGTGCTGAAATTTTATATACGTATTAAAGGTCACCGTTGCTCGAACTGTATAGCTCTTGATGAATCTAGTACATATAGTATTTTTACAGGGACACAACAAAAAAATCTTTAGCATTATGACCTATGGGCTGAAATCATTAGCGTCTAAATGTCTTATCCGACTGAGCTGAAAATCTATATACGTACTGCAGGTCACCGTCACATGAACCATAAAGATTCTGGTGAATCTAGCACTTATAGGTATTTTACAGGGACACAAAGAAAAATTATTTATCATTGTGCCTTATGGGCTCAATTCATTTGAAGTGCGATTGCGTCTAAACTCCTTATCTGAATGAACTGAAAATTCATACACATGTTACAAGTCATAGTCGCGGACACCATATAGATTTTGGTGAATCTAATTCTTATAGTTTTTTTTTTTTTTTTTTAGAAGGACACAAAGAAAAATACTTTATCATTGTGGCTTATGGGCGCAAATTATTTAATATGCAATAGCGTCTAAAGGCCTCATCCGATTGATCAGAAAATTTATATGCATGTTATAGGTGGTAACTATCGCACGAACTTTATAGATTTTGATAAATCCAACACTTACAAATTTTTACAGAGACACAACGAATATTTATCAATATGATCTACAGGCTCCAATTATTTGAAGGGCAATAGCATTAAATTAAACAACATACTATATGAAGAAAAGTACTCATATACTATAATTTTCTCTTTTGTTTATTTAAAGATTTCTCTTATTTTAATTTATTTATACACCCGTTAAATACTTAATGTTCGGAAAGTCGAATGGAGTCACTCCAGATTTTTCCTTTTTTATTATCAAGTATATAAACGTTTATTGGTTTAAATAAAATCACTTTATTTATTCTTAAGTTACTTTCATAAACTATTTATATTTGAAACTGCCATTGCTCTGGAACACGAATATTATTAGCTTCTCAAGAAAATGAAGAAGCTTACTGTACGCATTTTATATCAGTAAAATAGAATACTGTTTATTAATTTTTTACATATTAATTAAAAACACATTGTGTAAAATTTTGTGCCCTGAAAATTTTCGTGCCCAGAACTTGTGCCCTGAGTGCTCGTGTGATAATCAGACCCTGATTAACATTCACAATAAACTATTGACTGGAACAAATGTCTTGTCATTAAATATAGGTACAATCGTAGAACAGTTACAGGCCAATGTTCCATTCATTGACTTACAAAATATTTTAATGTTTTCGGAAAATCATTCATTCCCAAATTCTTATGTACTTACTGTCATTCACTACGGTATGTTTGTGAATCTCAAGCTAATAAAAAATGCGCCTCCATTTTAAGGTAAATATAAGCTTTTGCATTTGTCTCTCCGTGGCTCAGGTGGTTAAAGCGTCATGTTAGTAACGCGGTGGTCGAGCGTTCGATACTCTGAAGGTCCGGAGTGTTAATTTTTGCAGATAATTAGTAGAAAAGATGTCGATAAAAGAAAATTTTTCGTTGACTACACAGCATCCTAAGAATTTTGAAGAGTTTTTTTTAAGAAGCCTTTCTTTTATGTCCGAATGCTGAAATTTAAGACAAAAATTTAGTATTCAAAAATAAAAATGTTTTATAAAAATTAACTCATCGATAAATTCACAAAGTAGAACACAAACATATTTAAAATATTTTTTAAAACTCAAAATTAGAAAATTGTTTGCAGGGAGCAACATTGTATGCATATTTTTATAATTCTAAAACAATTATGCAGTTATTTACAAAAAAAAAAGTTTTTATGCATATTTACGTTTGTAATCACCGATAGAGACACAAACAGAGCAATAGCTAATGGCCAATCATAGCAATGCATCGGTCAAAGGATCAAATGCCGAAGTCACGTTTCGTGCGTTTATAAAAGAGTACAAATTCTTTTCCGCTACCTCAATACAAAAAAATTTGCAAAATCATAACTTCGAAAAGATTTATGTGATATGATGCATTAAGAATTTGGGTTTTAAAAGTTTTTTTAAATGGATTATTTTTCTTCTTTTTTCAGTCGCTGTTAGCTCCTACGACTCTTAAACTAATAACATTAACTTATCATCTCTGTTTTGAAATAAAATATCATTTCACTGAGAGATGTTAAATGAAACAACAATCATATAGCACTTACAGTTCAATGTTTCCCTCAGTGAAATATAAAAATTTTACAACTTTCAAAAGTGATCAAATTTTCTTCTTTTTAACACTTTCCAACAAGGTTGAAAAGTGTTAATGACTTCGGTTTGTCTGTCTGTCTGACCGCGCTCTAACTCCCGTAAATATTCATGGAATTTCTTGAAATTGATATACGTTATTTAAGTTCACTATCAGATGTTCCCTATGGAAATCGAGGGAATTCCTTTACTGGTTTGTGTACAGGGACACCCCGAAAGTATTCCAAATCATTGTGTTCTATGAGAGGTATTTCTATAAACCATATTTTAATGCCGATACTTTATACAAATCTTAATGAAATTGAATTATGTTATTCAAGTCCCCTATCGGATGTTCCCCATTGACAATGGAGTAAATACAATCACTGGTTTTTATACAGGGACACCCGAAAGTATTCCAAAGCATTGCGTTCTGTGAGAGGTATTTCTATAAACTAAATTTTAAGAACTTTACTTTTCACAAATCTCAATAAAATTAAAATATATTATTCATATACACAAAAGAATGCTTTCCATAGATTACAGTATAATTAGCATTCGATTTGCAGGGTCACACAAAAATATTCAGTTATATTAAAAAGTATTATTGGAAATATGCTGTAATAGCATTTTCGATTATATTAATCGTTTTTATCACATTCCAATAAGGTCTAAAAGTGTTAATGACTTCGATTTGTCTGTCTGTCTGTCTATCCGCGCTCTAACTACCGTAAATATTCTTGGAATTTCTTGAAACTGATATACGCTATTAAAGTTCACTATCAAATGTTTTGTATCGAAAATGGAGTGAATACCTCTACTTGCTTGTGTACAAAAACGCCCAAAAGTATTCCAAAGCATTGTGTTCTATGAGAGGTATTTTTATGGACTGTATTTCAATTCCTTTATTTTACACAAATTTCAATGAAATTTAAATATATTATTCAAGTTCACTATCGGATGTTTGCTAGAGAAAATAGGATAAATACCACCACTGGTTTGTGTACAGGGACACCCGAAAGTATTCCAAAGCATTCGTTCTATGAGAGGTATTTCTATAAACCAAATTTTAATAACGTTACTTTGAACAAATTTTAAAATTGAAATATGTTATTCGTATGCACAAAAGAATGCTTTCTACAGAATGTAGTAAGATAAGCATTAGATTTACAGGGTCACACAAAAATATTCAATTGCATTGAGGGCTTTTATTGGAAATTAGCTGGAATTGCATTTTCGTTTACATTGAGCAATTTAACACTTTTTAACATTTTTTAAGTGTGGCTATAATTTCAATTTGTGTACCTATCTGTCCAGCTGTTCATCTGTCCATCTTCCCGCCCCAGCGTCCGTAAATATTTTCCGAATTTTTAAAAAAATTATATATGTTATTCAAATTTACTATGAAATGTTCGCTATTTTAAATACTATTAATTGGTCCTGTGCAACTGGTTTGTCCACAGAGACCCTCTAAAGAATGCCAATGCATTGCATTTTAGGACAGACCATTTTTATAAATTATATTTCTATTGTAAAAATCATAAAGAAATTGACATTTATTGTTAATATGCTAAAATAATATTTTGTGTAGAATATTATTTTGTTAACCTTCAGATTTACAGGGCTACACTAAAATATTCAGATACATTAAGGGCAGCAATTAGAACATAAGGGCTACGTTTTCCTTTGTGTTAAGCATTTTTAACACTTTCTACAATGTTTAAAAATGATTAGGAATTCAATTAGTCAATCTGTATAACTTTCAGAACTACTGTTGACCGTTGTGTGATTATGTAGGCAAAGAGCACTGAAAGTTATACAATACAATAATTATGTGCATTTGGAAAGTGTTAATAATGTTAAAGTGTTAATTTTTTTTTTTTTTTTTTTTTTTAGAAGGACACAAAGAAAAATACTTTATCATTGTGGCTTATGGGCGCAAATTATTTAATATGCAATAGCGTCTAAAGGCCTCATCCGATTGATCAGAAAATTTATATGCATGTTATAGGTGGTAACTATCGCACGAACTTTATAGATTTTGATAAATCCAACACTTACAAATTTTTACAGAGACACAACGAATATTTATCAATATGATCTACAGGCTCCAATTATTTGAAGGGCAATAGCATTAAATTAAACAACATACTATATGAAGAAAAGTACTCATATACTATAATATAATTTTCTCTTTTGCTTATTTAAAGATTTCTCTTATTTTAATTTATTTATACACCCGTTAAATACTTAATGTTCGGAAAGTCGAATGGAGTCACTCCAGATTTTTCCTTTTTTATTATCAAGTATATAAACGTTTATTGGTTTAAATAAAATCACTTTATTTATTCTTAAGTTACTTTCATAAACTATTTATATTTGAAACTGCCATTGCTCTGGAACACGAATATTATTAGCTTCTCAAGAAAATGAAGAAGCTTACTGTACGCATTTTATATCAGTAAAATAGAATACTGTTTATTAATTTTTTACATATTAATTAAAAACACATTGTGTAAAATTTTGTGCCCTGAAAATTTTCGTGCCCAGAACTTGTGCCCTGAGTGCTCGTGTGATAATCAGACCCTGATTAACATTCACAATAAACTATTGACTGGAACAAATGTCTTGTCATTAAATATAGGTACAATCGTAGAACAGTTACAGGCCAATGTTCCATTCATTGACTTACAAAAAATTTTAATGTTTTCGGAAAATCATTCATTCCCAAATTCTTATGTACTTACTGTCATTCACTACGGTATGTTTGTGAATCTCAAGCTAATAAAAAATGCGCCTCCATTTTAAGGTAAATATAAGCTTTTGCATTTGTCTCTCCGTGGCTCAGGTGGTTAAAGCGTCATGTTAGTAACGCGGTGGTCGAGCGTTCGATACTCTGAAGGTCCGGAGTGTTAATTTTTGCAGATAATTAGTAGAAAAGATGTCGATAAAAGAAAATTTTTCGTTGACTACACAGCATCCTAAGAATTTTGAAGAGTTTTTTTTAAGAAGCCTTTCTTTTATGTCCGAATGCTGAAATTTAAGACAAAAATTTAGTATTCAAAAATAAAAATGTTTTATAAAAATTAACTCATCGATAAATTCACAAAGTAGAACACAAACATATTTAAAATATTTTTTAAAACTCAAAATTAGAAAATTGTTTGCAGGGAGCAACATTGTATGCATATTTTTATAATTCTAAAACAATTATGCAGTTATTTACAAAAAAAAAAAGTTTTTATGCATATTTACGTTTGTAATCACCGATAGAGACACAAACAGAGCAATAGCTAATGGCCAATCATAGCAATGCATCGGTCAAAGGATCAAATGCCGAAGTCACGTTTCGTGCGTTTATAAAAGAGTACAAATTCTTTTCCGCTACCTCAATACAAAAAAATTTGCAAAATCATAACTTCGAAAAGATTTATGTGATATGATGCATTAAGAATTTGGGTTTTAAAAGTTTTTTTAAATGGATTATTTTTCTTCTTTTTTCAGTCGCTGTTAGCTCCTACGACTCTTAAACTAATAACATTAACTTATCATCTCTGTTTTGAAATAAAATATCATTTCACTGAGAGATGTTAAATGAAACAACAATCATATAGCACTTACAGTTCAATGTTTCCCTCAGTGAAATATAAAAATTTTACAACTTTCAAAAGTGATCAAATTTTCTTCTTTTTAACACTTTCCAACAAGGTTGAAAAGTGTTAATGACTTCGGTTTGTCTGTCTGTCTGACCGCGCTCTAACTCCCGTAAATATTCATGGAATTTCTTGAAATTGATATACGTTATTTAAGTTCACTATCAGATGTTCCCTATGGAAATCGAGGGAATTCCTTTACTGGTTTGTGTACAGGGACACCCGAAAGTATTCCAAATCATTGTGTTCTATGAGAGGTATTTCTATAAACCATATTTTAATGCCGATACTTTATACAAATCTTAATGAAATTGAATTATGTTATTCAAGTCCCCTATCGGATGTTCCCCATTGACAATGGAGTAAATACAATCACTGGTTTTTATACAGGGACACCCGAAAGTATTCCAAAGCATTGCGTTCTGTGAGAGGTATTTCTATAAACTAAATTTTAAGAACTTTACTTTTCACAAATCTCAATAAAATTAAAATATATTATTCATATACACAAAAGAATGCTTTCCATAGATTACAGTATAATTAGCATTCGATTTGCAGGGTCACACAAAAATATTCAGTTATATTAAAAAGTATTATTGGAAATATGCTGTAATAGCATTTTCGATTATATTAATCGTTTTTATCACATTCCAATAAGGTCTAAAAGTGTTAATGACTTCGATTTGTCTGTCTGTCTGTCTATCCGCGCTCTAACTACCGTAAATATTCTTGGAATTTCTTGAAACTGATATACGCTATTAAAGTTCACTATCAAATGTTTTGTATCGAAAATGGAGTGAATACCTCTACTTGCTTGTGTACAAAAACGCCCAAAAGTATTCCAAAGCATTGTGTTCTATGAGAGGTATTTTTATGGACTGTATTTCAATTCCTTTATTTTACACAAATTTCAATGAAATTTAAATATATTATTCAAGTTCACTATCGGATGTTTGCTAGAGAAAATAGGATAAATACCACCACTGGTTTGTGTACAGGGACACCCGAAAGTATTCCAAAGCATTCGTTCTATGAGAGGTATTTCTATAAACCAAATTTTAATAACGTTACTTTGAACAAATTTTAAAATTGAAATATGTTATTCGTATGCACAAAAGAATGCTTTCTACAGAATGTAGTAAGATAAGCATTAGATTTACAGGGTCACACAAAAATATTCAATTGCATTGAGGGCTTTTATTGGAAATTAGCTGGAATTGCATTTTCGTTTACATTGAGCAATTTAACACTTTTTAACATTTTTTAAGTGTGGCTATAATTTCAATTTGTGTACCTATCTGTCCAGCTGTTCATCTGTCCATCTTCCCGCCCCAGCGTCCGTAAATATTTTCCGAATTTTTAAAAAAATTATATATGTTATTCAAATTTACTATGAAATGTTCGCTATTTTAAATACTATTAATTGGTCCTGTGCAACTGGTTTGTCCACAGAGACCCTCTAAAGAATGCCAATGCATTGCATTTTAGGACAGACCATTTTTATAAATTATATTTCTATTGTAAAAATCATAAAGAAATTGACATTTATTGTTAATATGCTAAAATAATATTTTGTGTAGAATATTATTTTGTTAACCTTCAGATTTACAGGGCTACACTAAAATATTCAGATACATTAAGGGCAGCAATTAGAACATAAGGGCTACGTTTTCCTTTGTGTTAAGCATTTTTAACACTTTCTACAATGTTTAAAAATGATTAGGAATTCAATTAGTCAATCTGTATAACTTTCAGAACTACTGTTGACCGTTGTGTGATTATGTAGGCAAAGAGCACTGAAAGTTATACAATACAATAATTATGTGCATTTGGAAAGTGTTAATAATCAATGCATACCGCATGATTTTTCTTTCTTCTTTTCATCGCCGTTGGAACTATTATATCTCAAGAACTAGTAACATCCACATTAAATAATAGTTGAAACAAAATAGTCTGACGTAGTGCAGTTACAAGTAACTTTTCTACTCACTGTAAAGCAAAATTTTTTACACACTTAGGAAAATCGTCCAATTTTATACCTATCTCCAGTTGTCACTGGAATTACTGTTTCACGAACTAGTAACAGCCACATTTAATTACTAAGTGAAACAAAACATTTATCACTACAAAAAATTAAATGTAAGAACTATCATAGTGCACTTACAAGTTAGTGTTCCAACCACTAAAACACTAAATTGTTACACCTTTCGAAAAGTCAATACAATTTTCCTCCTATCTTCAGTTGTCATGGAATTATTGCCTCATGAACTAGTAACAACAACACTTAATTCCTAAATGAAGCAATACATTTTATTACTAAAAGGTATGAAATATAAGAACTCTCATAGCACAGTTACAGGTCACTGTTCCTTCCCAGAAACACTAAAATTTTTACACCTTTCAAAAAGTCAATCCAATTTTTCTACTATCTTTAGTTAGCACTGGAATTATTTTCTCATAAACTAGTAACAACTACATTTAACTACTAAGCGAATCAAGATACTTTATTACTAGAAGATATGAAATATAAGAACTATTATAACGCAGTTACAGGCTATTGTTCCATTCACTAAAACACTAAAATACATTACAAAAAATCGATCCAATTTTCCTTCTATCTTCAACTGCCACTGGATTTATTGTCCCATGAACAACCACATTCAATTATTAAGTGAAGCAAGATATTTTATCACTAGATATGAAATATAAGAGCTATCACAGCGCAGTTACAGGTCAATGTTCTATTCACTGAAACACTAAAATTGCTATACACCTTCCGAGAAGTCAATTCATTTTTTCTCCTATTTTCAATTGCCACTGAAGTTATTGTCTCATGAACTAATAACAACTACACTTAATTTATAAGTAAATCAAGACATTTTATCACTAGAAGATATGAAACATAAGAATTATCATAGTGCAATTACTGGCAGGGCCCGATTAAGCTTTGAAGCTAGGGGAAGCTCAGTATCATTTCGGGGCCCTCTTTCATTTCAGAAAATCTCGTATTCCTGTTACATATTGTAATATAAAAATGCTATAGACCAAAAATTAGTGTGTGTTTATAGTTATTTTTTTTTCATTCATATATCTGGGTGGTTTCTACACACAACATTAAAATCGTATAACTTATTAATTAAGAACATTCAGATTTTTGAGGTTAAATAATAGATTTTTCCCGAAATAGTGAGTATTTTATCTTGCTTTAGGCAAATTGTCTCATAAAAATTCCATCTCAGTATTAAAATATAAAACAGAAAAGTTAAGACCCTGTTTTTACTCATTTTGGGGGCCCCTCTTAAATTTTAGAGGGGAAGCTTGTGCTTCCCGAGCCTTTTGGGTAATCAGGCCCTGATTACAGGTCATATTCTTTCATTGAAACACAAAATTTTTTTACATCTTTCGAAAAACATTGTTACATCTTTCGAAAAGTCAATCCAACTTTTCCCCCTATCTTCACTTGCCACTGAAATTATTGTTTTCTGAATTATTAACAACTACATTTAATTATTAAGTGAATCAAGACATTTTATCACTAGATATGAAATATATGAACTATCATAGCGTAGTTACAGATCAGTGTTCTATTCACTGAAACACTAATATTGCTACACCTTTCGAGAAGTCAATTCAGTTTTTCTCTTATCTTCAGTTGCCACTGGAATTATTGTTTCATGAACTAATAACAACCCCATTTACCACATAAGTGAAGTAAGATGTTTTTATCACTAGAAGATGTGAAATATCAAAACTATCATAGTGCAATTATTTTCCATTCACTAAAACACTAAAATTGCTACACCTTTCGAAAAGACAATCCAGTTTTCCTCCTATCTTCAGTTCCTACTGGAATTATTATCTTATGAATTAGTAACAACCACATTTAATTACTAAACGAAGCAAGACATTTTATCACTGGATATGAAATACAAGAGCTATCGTAGCGCAATTACAGGTCAATGTTCTATTCACTGGAACACTAAAATCGTTACAACTTTCGAAAAGTCAATTCAGTTTTTCTCCAACCTTCAGTTGCCACTGGAATTATTGTCTCATGAATTAGTAATAACCACATTTAATTACTAAGTGAAAGAAAACGTTTTATTATTAGAAAGTATTAAATATGAGAACTATCATTGCACAGTTATAGGTCAATGTTCCATTAACTAAAACACTATAATTTTTACACCTTTCGAGAATTCAATCCAATTTTCCTCCTATCTTCAGTTGCAATTGGAATTATTTATTTTCTCATGAACTAATAAACAACCACATTTAATTATTAAGTGAAACAAATCATATTATCAGGGAAGGCATGAAATATAAAAATTATCTTAGCGTAGTTATAGGTCAATGTTCCATTTACTGAAACACTAACATTTTTAACCTTTCGTAAAAGTAAATTCAATTTTCCTCTTATCTTCAGTTGCCACTAGAATTATTGTCTCATGAGCTAATAGCAACTGCATTTAATTACTAAGAGAAAGTAATCGTTTTATTATTAGAAGGTATTAAATATGAGAACTATCACTGCGCAGTTACAGGTCAATGTTCCCTTCACTGAAACACTAAAAGTCATCCGTTTTCTTCCTCTAGTTAACTTTTGGAAACTTAACCTTTCTGAACCATTTTACTTTACAGAACAATTTTCAAAAGAATAATGTTAAACGGTTTTTGGGTCCTCTTTGAAACCCTATTTAAAGATATACTTTCGATTACCGACACAAAATGACTCAAATGTATAATCGCGTAAAACCCATTTTTAAGCCACTAAATTATGTGGAAAGATTACGGAGTTTGTTTTTTATGCCAGATTAAGCTCAATGCAAAAGCATTTTCTTAAGTATCTGAAAAAATTCTTAGTGGAGCGAAGACGAAAGAAGATTCTGTTTTAGAACTATTAATAAATAAATAAATAAATAAATGTATTTACCAAAAAAGTATTTTTCAAAAAAAGAGGAAAGTAAAACATGGTTCTAAAGTTCCCTATCACATATCTACAACGACAGCAAACAATATGATGTAAGGTATCCCATATTTTAAAAATTGGTTTGCTCATTAGAAGTTAGATAAATATTCCAAACAAATAAATTTATAAATAAATTTTGTACAGTCTTAAAAGACATTTTTAGTATGACGACATGACTAATTTGAGTTGTGAATATTAGCTTAAATTCATGCATTTTCCCTATTTTTTATAAATTTGTTTGACAGCAAAATGCTATCTTTTCCAAATGCAAAATATTCGAAAATTTTGATCTGTTCTAATACTTTCATTAACGAAATATATACTCTATAACAAAAAAAAAAGTGACGCACCAAGAAGAAGTAATGCAAACTGGACACAAATTGACATACGTACAGGTGTTGATGGAATCAAGCACCAATTCATCATTATCGTCAATCCTACGTGCAACTGGTACTTTAGTGACTTCAAATACCCTTAATAGGTGGCTCAGAGGGGTTGAGCTCAATCCCCGGATCTCTCTTCCGCTGAGGACGTTTGGAACATCATAAAAAGGGTCCACAACCAGCTCGGGATTTTACCAATCTAACGCAACAATTGGACAGAATTTGGCACGATACTTCACAGGAGCACATCTACCAACTCTATCAATTAATATCAAGCCGAATAATTGCGTACATAAGGGCCAGAAGTGCACCAACGTGTTATTGACTTGTTTACTTTGTGAGGCCCTTTCTCTTGATTAAATCATTCAAATTTTCTGAAACTGTAATCAATTGTTTTTCTCCACATGTACATCACATCTACCAATTTTTGTCCCATTCGGACCACCCATACTGTTAAAAATTTAAACAGAAAACGCTGGAGTAATGTATTATCTTAAGTCTTACGTAAAATTACAGAGAAAAATAAACGGAGATGTTAAAAAACGTATTTTATACATTCACTTGAATAACTAATATTAATTTAATTAATTATTGGTGGGAATATATTTCGGACTTGGAATGTTTTTTCTAAAGTAGAAACAGTCATTTTTAATTTTAATTAAATATAAAATTAGGTAAAAATGACAGAAAATTACAAACTCGAAAAGACTCCTTTATTCCAAAATGTGTTCTGTAAAAAACGAACATTATAATAAGAACAAAAGTGTATCTGTTTTCACCCTCCCAACTTTTCATCCCCTCCGTGGTTTGAAGGGGTGAAGATCTTTTTTTTAGAACTGTACCACGTGACTCCACACCTGTATGTTTTTCATCGGAATAGACTCTGATACTTTTAGTTAGTGTTTATGCTTTGTAATGTAGAGTGAGATTAATTCTCGCTCCTCTCCTTTTTTTATTTTACTTTTACTTTTCCTTTTCATTAAATACACAAGTTAATTTCCAAAGATGGTCTCAACGTGCTTTCTTCAAACAATTAATAATATTATTACTTTACAGAGAAGAAAAACAAATAATAATAATGAATAAAACATTGAGCTACAGGTTCATGGGGCAGCCGACTCCTCAGAACAGAAAAAGGTAAGCTCATAATTTTCATTACTTCTGTTTTTGAACAAATGAATAATTACTTTCATTTTATTTGATTAGCGCAGAAAGCGCAACCGAGTGCATAAAATTAAATATTAATATTAGATTATGCGCCTGATAGAATATTAAATAGATGAAAAATGTATCATTGTTCTTAAATGAACATATTAAAGCTTACCTTTAAAATATAAGTATTTTATAAATTGTCTGGCTGTCCCAAAGATAAAGGGAAAAGTGTATAAAAGTAAATTAATATGAAAATAAAACATGAATATTAAATAATATTATTATTTAACAAAACAAAAGTATTTTTGTTTAAAGTAAAACAAAAGTATATTCAGTGTTTGAAATCATATTAAGAATATGAAATAAATGCATTCGTACATTTTTTTTTGAATTAAGAAAATTAAGAAACCCTGTTTTCTGAAAAATTGAAGAATTAATAATATCATAAAAACAAAACAAAATAAATCCTTCTCAAAGATATAGTATTTACTATAAATAAAAAGAAATCAGAAAATGGCATCCTTTAAGGAAAGTCCAACAATTGAGAAACTAAATTCTGAAAATTATTCAGTTTGGAAGTTTAAAATGCAAATGTATCTTATGAAGGATGAATTATATGAGGTTATTACAGATGACCCGCCAAATCCTATAACAGATGTATGGCGAAAAAAAGACAATAAAGCGCGAGCAATCATAAATTTGTTCATTGATGACGCTCAAATCATCCACATCAAACAATGCCAAACAGCTCTAGAAACATGGAATAAATTGCGTGATATCCACGAAAGAACGAACTTAAGTAGTAAATTATACTTATTGAGAAAATTATATAGCACGAAGCTAGAAGAAGGTGGCGATATGCAAATCCACATAAATAAAATGTTGGAAATCATAGATAAATTGAAATCAATTGGGGAAGAAATAAAATTCGCGCACATTTCTGCACTGTTACTATGCTCCGTACCCAAAAGTTATGAAACCTTGATTATAGCCCTTGAAGCTCGCCCTGAAAATGAACTCACACCTAACTATGTTAGCAGCAAATTGCTAGATGAATTCAATCGTCGAAAAGAAGCCTCCGAAAACAATTCAAATTCTTCTAAAGCTTTTCATATAAATAAAAAACAACAGTATAATAGTAATTTCAAAAAGGAAAATAAATACTGCACGTACTGCAGGAAAACAAACCACAATAAATCGGAGTGCTGGCATCTGAAAAACAGAAATGCTGATAACACTAAAAACAAACAATTTAGAAATAAATTCAGAACAACCAATTCCTCACAGTTAGTGACACACAATGATGAGTTGCCACACACACATACACAACAACAAAGCCATTCAAAACAAATGAAGCAAATAACATCACAAACAAAACAAATGGCTTTCACGACTCAAAACACAATGACGAACAACTTTATAATTGACAGTGGTTCCTCATCGCACATAAGCAACAATATAGACCTTTTCGTTAATTTAGATGAGTCACAAAAATCGCAAGTATGTGTAGCAAACGGTAACACCCTCACTTCACTTGGTTCAGGAGAAATAAAAATTGAATACCTAGATCCAAATAAACAAAAAAGGGAACTAACACTAAAGGATGTTTTATATGTTCCAGAATTAAAGGCAAACTTAATATCTGTACACAAAGCCACCCAAAATGGCTGTAAAGTCACATTCACTAAACAAAAGTGTTACATATCTATGAAAAATGAAACCATTTTAGAGGGTACAAAAAATAACAACTTATATGAGTTAAATTTGCCCATGCCAATAAATAAATATAACACATACCTGACTGAAGAATGCCAAAATCCTAACTGTATTACTCTATGGCATAAACGCATGGGACATAAAAATTTCAACTCTATTAAAGAACTAAACAAAAATCAATTAGTTCTGGGAATAAAAATCAATAACTGCAAACACGAGATAACATGCGAAACTTGCATCAAAACAAAACTGACTGACACCCCGTATCCAAAAACTGCATAAAATAGGGGAAAACAAATACTAGAATTAGTACATAGCGATGTTTGCGGACCTATTCAGGTACCAACAATAGGTGGTAAATCATATTTCTTAACTTTTGTTGACGATTATTCTAGATATACAATGATTTATTTTCTAAGTAAAAAGAGCGAAGTAATCGAGAAATTAAAAGAATATGTCAATTTTACCACAAACAAATTTGGAAAGAAACCAGACACAATAAGGTCAGATAATGGTGGTGAGTACATGAGCAAAAATGTAGAAGAGTTTCTTAAAGAAAATGGTATTCACCATCAGCTCACCGTACCGCATTGCCCAGCCCAAAATGGGGTTGCGGAAAGAAAGAATCTAATCGAAATGACACGTACACTTTTATCAGAAGCTAACTTAGACAAAAAATTGTGGGGAGAAGCTTTAAACACCGCCAATTACCTCCAAAACAGACTACCTACAAAAGCCACTACAAAAACTCCTTACGAATTATGGCATGGTAGCAAACCAAATTTAAATCACTTAAAAACTTTCGGCTGTAAAGCCTATGCTTACATTCATAAAAGTAAACGGGGTAAATTAGATGACAAAGCCCAAGAAGGCATTTTTGTCGGCTATGATAACAGCGCTAAAGCGTATAGAATCTACTTGAAAAATGACCACGTAATACTTGCAAGAACAGTTAAATTCATTGAAAATACTACAAACAATTCAGGAGAAAACAATGAAATAAAATTACTCTCAGAAAATAATACAAATGAACACTCCGACACAGAATCGCACATAGGGCGCGAAATTGTCAAAATTGACATAAGTTCACCAGATCAAAATATCACTAGTGAACACAACACAAATGACACCTTGAGAAGGTCAATTAGACACAATAAAGGTGTACCTCCCGAAAGGCTAATTTACTTAGCAGAAAACTTTGAGGCTAATGAACCTAAAGATTATAATGATTTTCTCAACATAACAAACCCACAAGAAAAACAGAACTGGTTAAACGCAATGCAGGAAGAAATGAATTCCTTAATCCAAAAGAAAACATTCACATTGGTAGAACCTCCACCAGGAAGAAAAGTAATTGGGCCCAAATGGACTTATAAGGTCAAATATGACTCCTCAGGCAAAATAGCCAAATAGCAAAATAGCCAGGCAAAATAGCTAGATTGGTAGCGAAGGGCTTCAGCCAAAAATATGGCGAAGACTTTCACGAAACTTTTGCCCCGGTGGTATCCCATAGCACAATTAGAGCTTTTTTAGCCAGTGCTGCTCACAGAAACAGACAGGTTCACCATATTGATATTAAAACTGCCTTCCTGCATGGAGACTTAGATGAAACAGTATACATGGAACAGCCTAAAGGCTATATTTCACCAGGAAACGAAAACAAAGTTTGGAAACTTGAAAAGGCCCTTTATGGTCTTAAGCAAGCCGCCAGATCATGGCATTTGAAAATCGGTGAAACTCTAAAAGAATTGGGTTTTGCACAAAGCACAGCAGATGCCTGCCTGTTTAGGAAAGATGAAACAGATCCCATACATATAATTATTTACGTGGACGACCTTTTAATATCAGGGTCGGACCAACAAATAGAAGAAACTATTGAGAAACTTAGTACAAAATACGAGCTCAAAAATTTAGGGGAAATAAGTTACTACCTCGGCATTAACATACAAAAATCTAAACAAGGAGAATACTTTATAAACCAAAGATCTAAAATTAAAGAACTCTTAGAAAAATTCAATCTTCAAAATGCTAAGCCCACAAATATACCTATGAATCCTGGCTATCTGGATAATACCTCAGATGATAATCTACTAAACAACAATACAAAATACAGACAAGCCATCGGATCCCTATTATATATAGCTACTATCTCTAGACCTGACATTGCAGCAGCTGTCAATATTCTGAGTAGACGCAACGAGAAGCCCAGGCAGCAAGACTGGGATGCTGCGAAGAAGATCATATGTTATTTAAAAACGACCGAAGAATTAAATTTGGTTATAAGTGGAAAGGAAAAACCTATCCTGACCTGCTACGCCGATGCCGATTGGGCCGGTGATAAATCTGATCGCAAATCGATGACAGGAAATCTATTCTTAGTAGGAAAAACACCAATTCAGTGGATATCGAAAAAGCAAACGTGTGTAGCTCTGTCTTCTGCAGAAGCAGAGTTCGTATCAGCCGCAAATGCTGGACAAGAGATATTATGGCTCACCAGGGTACTAGAGGACCTTGATTTACCACAGGAACTGCCCATAAAATTATTCGAAGACAATCAGTCAACCATCAAAATGATTGAATCGCCCAAACACACAGCACGCTCCAAGCACATCGATATTCGTTTTCACTGCGTGAAAAACCTGTGTGAAAATGGAACAATTTCTCTACAATATCTGCAGAGTAAATTCATGACTGCAGATGTGTTGACCAAACCTACCCCTAAGCCGATTTTTCTGAAACACCGAGACAATTTGGAACTAAGACAGTATTCCTCGTTTGAGGAGGGGTGACAGAAAATTACAAACTCGAAAAGACTCCTTTATTCCAAAATGTGTTCTGTAAAAAACGAACATTATAATAAGAACAAAAGTGTATCTGTTTTCACCCTCCCAACTTTTCATCCCCTCCGTAGTTTGAAGGGGTGAAGATCTTTTTTTTAGAACTGTGCCACGTGACTCCACACCTGTATGTTTTTCATCGGAATAGACTCTGATACTTTTAGTTAGTGTTTATGCTTTGTAATGTAGAGTGAGATTAATTCTCGCTCCTTTCCTTTTTTTATTTTACTTTTACTTTTCCTTTTCATTAAATACACAAGTTAATTTCCAAAGATGGTCTCAACGTGCTTTCTTCAAACAATTAATAATATTATTACTTTACAGAGAAGAAAAACAAATAATAATAATGAATAAAACATTGAGCTACAGGTTCATGGGACAGCCGACTCCTCAGAACAGAAAAAGGTAAGCTCATAATTTTCATTACTTCTGTTTTTGAACAAATGAATAATTACTTTCATTTTATTTGATTAGCGCAGAAAGCGCAACCGAGTGCATAAAATTAAATATTAATATTAAAAAATACAGAATAAAGATCGAGAATCTCGATTATTCATTTTTAACTAAGAATTACTGTCAATTTACAGAGACTCTGGATAAATATTTACTTTAAATTCACAGAAATTTTTAACAGTGCATTCCCCCCCCCCCCATCTACCAATTTTTCTCCCCACTTCTTCTTGGTGCGTCTTTTTTTTTTTTTTTTTTTTTTGTTATAGAGTGTAAATTCCAATTACTTGTAAAAAAATAAAATAATATATAAAGACGTTTTAGTTTCTTTTATTTTTGAAAATACAGATGGACATAAGTTGACTTTCTTTTAATAAGTATAAAACATTGAATAAACACCATAAAATGCACCGCTTTGTTTACATTTCAACACTCGTCCCTACTTTATTCGCCTGACGAAGGGTAGTGTTTTCTTTCCACCCGAAACAATTGTTGCGATTTCTTGCATTTTATGGTGTTTATTCAATATTTTGTACTTATTACTTCTTAACGCCAGCTCTGTGGTACTTTCTTAAAAATTTTTATAGGCTTTCTTTTAGCTTGAATATAAATGTAACTTTGCTTTTATTTCGGCATCGACATGATGATAATTTTGTCTTAAAGAGATATACAATAATTCGCTTCATTTGCTTATTCACACATTCGCAGATGGCGAAATTGTGTCATTAATTAGTAACTGTTTGAATTGAATGTTTTTTAAAGTCGATTCAAAAACTGTATGTGTATCACCATTGGACTTCACTTCATGATGAACATATAAAGAAACAGGTACTATTATCCTGACACCCACTCAACTCTACGCATATCTTATTCATTTTTTAATATTAATAATTATTATATAGTCACCTAAATTGAATCTCGTATATCTTTAACACTTTCGCTACCAGTTTTTTCCTTTTAAAAATAAGGTAAATTAGGACTTTAGTACGTCAAATAAATAGAAATATTCTGCCAAAATAAATAACAAAAATTAACAGTAGGGGCAATTGTGGAAGGGGACATCTTTCTAGATGGCACACACTTGTCCGAGTGGACTTAAGGGGGTGATATAAAATACAGTGAAAAGTTCAGTTCCCTAGTTCTAAATTAATTTTACAATACTTTTGAAAACATATACACTAAGCGACAAAAAAAAGCCGCACTGCAGAAAAATTGACTTATGCCTTTTTTATTTGTAATAACTTCAAAACTAATGATTGAAAGAAAAAAAAATGTCATGTTTGCATAATATCAAAGAGATGAAATGTACCTATGTACATTTTTGATTTAATAAAACACTTTATTACACTCTATGAAGTAATTATTAAAAATCCATATAAAACATTCTTTTTAAACGTAATATAATAAACATGTACTTTGTACTGTATTATGATTTATTATATGATATAAACAAGTTATATTTTAATACATGAAATAAAACTACTTATTTGTTAGATCTAAGCAATTTTTATTAAAAATATGTATTCTGCATTGAGTTATTCAACCTTTTCATGGAATTACTGCTTTAATGCGCAATGGCATAGTATTATGCAGTGTTTTAATATAAATATCAGAAATTTCTCTGAGCTAAATATCATAAATAATTTTTTCTAGTCCTTGCAGAGTTGTAGGCTGCAATTTTTTAATCCTCGCCCCTTTTCCGCGCTTTTTTATAGACTAAACATTTTCGGGCGGATTGAGATTAGGGCTATTTCCAAGTCTGATTAAAAAGAAATTCTACGATATTTTTTGTGGGATTTAACTTAAAGTTAAAAAAGATATGATTGCTTACAGAATTATAGGTGCTCATGAGATAGGATAGGTAGTTTTAACAATTTGAATCGAATAAACGCACCACAGATGCCCTTTAGTATGGTGCAATATCATCTTGAAATTCTATTTGCAGGAAAGTCTGAGATACCTTTAAAATAGTCGGTCAGGCGCCGTTTTTATAATGGCCGCATTTTATTTCGAGTTAATTGATCCCTTGAGCATAAAAATTTGCCCGACTCATTGAAAATTTATGCACCTCCGTACCATAATGTACGGAGAATATGTCCCTGTTTTATGAATGCAATTTTCAATAACTCGGTCACATTTTTATCATCTTACTAGTTTTTTTTTTTTTTTTTTTTTTTTTTTTTTTTTACCAGCCCAAAATAAAATGAACTTGACTCATCAGAGAAAACCAGTTCGTCCTAATAATTAACTGATATATTTTTTTAATTTTTGGTCAACTGAAGTCTTGTTTTTTTTTTTTTTTTATTCTTTTTCTTAGTAATGGCTTTTTTTTTTTCGCAGATCTTCTGGTTTTTAGCATACTTTGTTTAATTATTCCCGCACTGTTTTAAAAAAAAATTATTTTGCTATGCACATTTTTCTAATCTTTTCTAAGTTATGAGCATGAACAAATCGATTTTTTAAACTTTTGTTTCTTAACTTGCCATCATCTCGCTTGGATTGGTAACATAGCCGCCTAAAGACACATTTTCCGTTTAAACAGCCAAAAAATTTTATACATTCCTAAAAATCATTTCAGAAATATTTCGTTAACATTTACTTAATTTGCCATCTCACGTATTAAAATATTTTTTTATTTTCATTCTAAAATTAATACTTTTTGTGGCGTCGTTAAATGCCTTATATTTGCCATTTTTGAAATACTTTCTAAAATTATAATTTTCTTGACAGTTGCATTTTATTTTTAACACTGGGATCAATCCTAAAGTGTACGTGGAGGGCGACGTAATAAAATCTGTTAAAAAATTTGCTTTTAAATGATAAAATTGGCGGTTGCAAAAAGGGGGGGGGGGAATATCCAATTGCGGGTTTTTTTTTTTTTTTTTTTGGGTCGCTTAGTGTACATGAAAGTACATACAATTACAGTAACATATTGAATGTAATCACAGAAAACCAGTGGGACATGCACTCCAATAAATTTCGCGCTTATTTATGCCATTGGATGAATTAAAAATATCTGCGGGACATATATGTCCCTGTGAGGTTAAAAGGGATAAAATATTTAACAAATTAAATTGTTTTTTCATTTAAATACACTGTTTTTTTTTTTTTTTTTTTTTTTTTTTCAGTGTATCTGAACATGGTGACATTTTATTTATAACTTCACTATACGCAAACTTCATAAGAAATACTATGAGGAAACTCGCCACATGAGCCATTTCCTGGATAATTTTATTCAGTATATTTATTATTTAATTTTACAGCTTCCATAATTTTAAGACACTACTTGTGGGTCTCGTAAAATTGCGTTTTTCATAATAATAATAATAATAATAATAATAATTATTATTATCAAGCCTTTTTGGCTCAGTCATAATAGTAGGTTGGTTTCTTTTTCTCAACAAGTGGCTACCATTTTGAAATGAGATGGCGGATAAAATTTATTAATAAATTTGGAAACATTTAGGTTGGTTATGTGCAGTCAGCAAAAAATAATAATAATAATAATAATAATAATAATAATAATAATAAAATGAAATAAAGTAGCATCGCTTGTGCTCGCATAACAATTCCCTATAGTTTTAGCATAAGAAATTATTCCTACGGTAGATATTACTGCTATAAAATTCAAAAATTCAAACTATATAACAAAATGCAACCAACATAAACAATTCTTGTAGATGCCACATAAACTTTAAATTTTACATCTACTTTTTAAGATAGCACACGATCATGTTTTACATAAAAATTAATTCATTAAATTCATTTTTTTTTTTTTTTTTTTTTTTTTTTTACTTTATTTTATTTTATTTTGCACGCGCACTTTTTTTTTTTTCCTAATTTAAAATTATTTTTAAAAAAACCATTTCGATAGTGTTTATTTCGATGCTTATTATTATTAATTTTCTTTTCTTTTCTTTTTCTTTAAAGAAAAAAAAGGGGGGGGGGGGGGATTTTGATGAAATTCTGGCAAAAGCAGAATTTAGTTTAAGACAGAGGACTATTAGTTTTTTTTTTTTTTTTTTTTTTTTTTTTTTTTATAACACCGCTTTCAAATTATTCAATTATAGTTTCGATAAATTTTAGATTTCGATAAATGTCCAACTGCCGAAAAATAACACCGCAAAAATCCCAGATTGAGACTAATAGTTCTCAGTCCTAATGATAATAATAATAAGAGAGAGATATGCCTTTAGGCGTTTATCTATAGCAATACTACTTTACTTTAAATTTCTCTTTTTCTTTGTGTATTCGCAATTAACATTTTATGTGTCACCTGCGTATATATACGTCAGAGGCATTTAAAATATCGATTACAGCGCATAAAATTTAAATGTTTTAATCAGGAATCTCTAAAGTTATTTTATTAAATAATGTAACGTTTTATAAGTAACGCCAAAAGCTAGTACTTATTTTTCAAAAATAGGAAAATAATTCGACGATAATGTGTTAAAAAATTCTTTCCTAAACAAAATTTAATTTAGCACCAAATCCTACTTTTAACTCTTCTTTATTTCTAAACTCTGTTTTTTTAATACGCAAAATTTAAAGTAGTCTGTTAAATAATTATAAGATTAAAAAAAAAAAAAAAAAACTTTTTATATGCCATGTTTTTAAATTTTCTATTGAATCATTAATAAAATATGCGAGGATAAAAAAATATTTAAGAAATATTTAAGCACACGGATTCAGTTCAATGAAATAACAATAATAGTGAAAAGAAAAAAGTTGGTTTTAAAAATAAAATATTACTCCTTTTAAAACAACGTATATTAGCATCGTGAACTACATTAGAACTTATCAATGTGTATAAAATCTTTAAAGTGATAATGACGTCAATTTTCGTGAGATGCATAATTTAACTTTTTATAATTTTTTAACGCTCACGTTTAATTAAATGTATTTATTTTTATGTCGAAAGAAAATTAACTCGTAATTTTTATTTATTTATTTTTTATTTATTTATTTATTTTTTTTTTATTTTTTTTATTTTTTTGCAACAATTAAATTATAGCTAATATTTTAATGGCTATTTTATTGCTATTAGGAGCTTATTATTTTTATATTTTAATTAATTAAAAGAAAACTATTCGTAAGTTCGAAAACCGGACTTCGAAGTATTGTGTTGTCACCGGGTTCTGAGCTACTGTGAAAGTTTCAAATGTCTAGCTAGTAGGGAAGTTGGTTAAAAATAGATTGCAAGATTTGTACCGGACAAACAAACAAACAAGAATAGAAGTTAATAAAAACATGGTAAAATAGTGGCGACGCTTTTGTCTTGTCTAAAAGAAATAAGACTCCGGTCCTAAAATTCAATTTTTGGAAAACAAGGACTAATTTTAACGGTTATGAATTTTAGGAATGTGAAAACGGAGTTTAAAACTAGTATATCGAGACCATCACAAAACCTTCTTCGATATTTTCTCAAACAAATTCACTCAGTACATATTATTTATTAAAATCATTGTGCATTAAAATTATTTTTCATGATGAATGCAATTAATTTTCAATCTCAGAGAAGTATAACACTAAATATACACAGAATTTCTGGTCTTTAAACGATATCTTAAGAAATGCATTTTATTTATTTATTTACTTGTTAAAAATGAAAAAAAGAAGAAGAAGATAACTTCATTTAAATTTTAAAAACTTCTTCGCGCACCATAAAATTCATGAAAGCACTACTGGTTTCGTAAGGACATGGTCTTTCTTCTTCAGGTGCAAAACCTTGTAGGTAAAAGCAGCACAGTCTTGTTTTTGTCTCCAATGTAATAGCTGGGCCACGGTAGCCCATTGGGTAGAGCGCCGGTCTCGTAATTGGAAGATTGCGGGTTCGGTACTCGAGCCGGCCAAAGACCGTCGTGTACACTAATGGCGGCTGGTGTACGTAAAATCTGTCGTGGCAGCAATGTCCTCCATGTTCCCATCAAAAATTATACCTCTGGGGGTCACCGAAGCGGGAGAGCCATCCCTTCCGTGGAGGATCAAAATTGTGATGGCATGTCTCCGGACCACCTCTAGGGGTGTGTCCCAGACCGTCGTCAATTGCCCATCTGCGCAGCACTGGTGCGACGTAAAACCAACCAACCAATGTAATAGCTCATGTTTTGCATCTGAAGAACAAAGAACATATCCTTTCGAAACTGGTAGTATTTTCATTAATTTAATATGTGTGAAGAAGATTTTTAAGTTTAAATATTGATTGTACACTATTTCGTTAATTTAGTATTGTATCGATAACTTTGTTTTAAATTACCACAGAACTATGGTACAAGCATTCGTTTTAAAAGTTTTAAGAGGGGACTGGAATAATACATAATCTCGCGGACAGTCGTTTTCAGTGTTATTTTATGGAAAAATTTGTTCTCACAATTACTCATTACCTATTTTTTTTTTTTTTTTTTTTTTAATTCCGTTCGAAAAATTGATTTTTTTTTTTTTTTTTTTTACATTTTAATTTTGAGTTCAAAAATGCGATTTTTCACAAGGTTCATTTTTTTTCATGCAAAATGAAATACTAACAAATAATATTTAAAAAAAAAAAAAAAAAAGTCAATTCCTACTTACAAACACTATCGAAAAAAATTTTTTTTTTAATAATTTTGAATTAGGAAAATGAAATAAAAAGAATTATAAAATTAAAAAAAAAAAAAAAAAAAAAAAAAACTTTTTATATATCGTGTTTTAAATTTTCTGATGAATCATAGAGCTCTTATCAATGTGCATAAAATTTTCAAACTGATAATGACGTCAATTTTTGTGAGATGCCTAATTTAACTTTTTATATTTTTTTAATGTTTACGTTTAATTAAATGTATTTATTTTTATGTCGAAAGAAAATGAACTTGTAATTTTTTTTTTTTTGGCAACAATTAAATTATAGCTAATATTTCAATGGCTATAATAACGCTATTAGGGTGTTATTATTTTCATATTTTAATTAATTATAAGAAAATTAATCAAAAATTCGAAAATTGGACTTAGAAGTATTGTGTTGTCACCGTGTTCTGAGCATTCCTGAAAGTTTCAAATTTCTAGCAAGCCGGGAAGTTAGTTAAAAATCGATTGAAAGATTTGTACAAGATATAGGGAGAGTGTGAATTAACAGTAGGAATTAAAAAATTTAAAAATCAATTTTTGGAAAATAAGTACTAATTTAACGCTTATAAATTTTCTGAATGTGAAAACAGAATTGAAAAATATTCATTACGTAATGAGAAAATATGGAAACAAATTTTCCCATACAGCTGTAAGATACCCAAATTGGGAATTATTCAGCAATGCTCCTACATATTAAAAAAAAAAAAAAAAAAAAAAAATCCCTGCTCCTCAATCGGCGATCTGTCTTTATATTATTTAATAGCAGGATAAAAGAAAGTCGTGTCAGTGCCATACCAAAATATTTCTTATATATATAGAAGGAAACAATAAAATTACGAATTAACGCAATTGTTAATATCACAAACATAATACATTTCAATTTAGAAATGAAAATTAAACATACTGACTACTACATTCATTTGTAATTTCAACCGCAAAAAAACTATAGTTTTACAAGTTCTTGCACAGAGGCTTTTATTCCTTCTTTTTTTAAAAAAAAAAAAAAAAGTGGGCGGTTAATGGCTGGGGACAGACGAGATGCGTCATAAAAGGTTAGTTCTTTTCTTTTATGCGGTAAAAGTTACTATTTCAAGGAATAAATTTACCGCAAACATACTAAGAAAATTATAAATGTAGTTCTTTAAGTAACTCAATGAAGTTAGATACTTATATAGATGTATAGAAGAAAAATGCCGTGTTCAGGCACAGCAATAGCAATAACCTCACGATTTTTTTTTTTTTTTTTTTTTTTTTCCCAGGACTTTTCCCGCCCTTTTCTATTTACAGTCTTTCGAAACTTCAGGTTCTGTCAAGAAATTTCTTCGAGCGTGTTTTATTAGAAAGGAAATGCCTTTAATTCTGGTCCGACATTCTTTTCTTTTCTTTTCCCCTTAATTTCCTTTCTTTTCTTTTTTTTTTTTTTTTTTCTCTCTATATATATCTAACCTACCTAAGAATTAAGCGAGTTTTTCTCCAATATATTCTTTTTTTTCTAACTCATTACACAAATAAAAATAGAAGAAAGAGAAAGTTCAGTTTTTGTACTTTGTTCAACCCTTTGTAAAGAAATTTTTCTCATTTAAAATCAACAGCTATCGGAATTCACAAATAATGTTAGACGAGGAGGAATAAATTAAGATTTTGCTCAAAGTTGTGAAAGGAAAGTTTTATTAAAAAAAAAAAAAAAAAATCTGGGGCGAGTTTTTGCAGTTCGGAATTAAAATTGCGTCCTTGAAAGGGTTAAACTGGTTTATCATCAGTAAATGGAACTAGTATGTTGTTGTTGGCATTAAAAAACTTTCTTTTATATATCATTCAAAGTAACACTGCCACCCATTGATTAACATGCTAAAAAATTTAATCATAGCTTCTCACAATAAAGTTTTATACATCAGATTGATCAAATTTTAACAAATAGATACTGAGATGTAACCATGTGAAAAATCAAAGAAAATGAGCAACAGCATCTCCACCTGTCGGCCGATATACGCATAAATTAAATCACTATTCATTCTCATAAATGGTCAACTGATTCATTTAGTGCAAATTTACATGCCTCAGACCCAGAAGCTGAGACATAGCACGGGGAAATTGTAGCATAGCAGCGCTACTTGTTAGTCAATATTCAACAAACTAAATCAGCATAATGTTTCATAATGCCATCGTCACGTACCAAGTTTTGTGCATTTATACACAATAGAGACTGAGATATAGCCTTGTCATACACGAGGCAAATTGCAACATAATAGCATCACCTGTCGGCCGATATGTATCCAAATTAAATTAGCGTAGTTTTTCACAATGGGACAATTTTAAATTTTGAGTAATTATATACAAGAAAAACTGAAGTACGACCTTACTGTACATGGTAGATATCGCAGCATAGCAGCACCACCTATAGGGATATTTGCACTAAAATGTTAATAGGCACAAATTTATGTCAATGTGCGACTAAAATTTTACTTTACAAACGCTTATGACAACTAGTAACTAGTTCTTGAATACTGTGAATAGTTCTTGAGTTAGAGTTGCCACAAACTTTTGTCATACACAAACAGGCGTTTTTTTTTTTTTTTTTTTTTAAATGGTCAATTCTTGCTCAGAACATATTAGCAAAAAGCCATCGAAAACCAGATATTGAATTTTTTTACAAATGCAATGCTTTCTTCTTTTGAATATAGAGGTTATAAATAAAAAGCTCTGTACGCAAGCACCATAAATTGTAAAAAATTAGCTGCTTACTTACAGATTTTTGCAAAGTGTACTACATTAAAACAGCAATTTCTGGGTGCATTTCTCCGCTGGGCTAAACCAAGAGGTTATCAATGTTAGTTCAAAGTGTCTGTGGTGTTGGTGTGTAGGTGTTACACAAGAAGACTGGTGTGCATGAGGGTCCTAAGCACCTAGCAATAAATGAGATGCTCTCCTTGGGGGGTCTTTCTAAGCGCTCCTAAACCAAATTTACGCTAGTTTCAGAGAAAATCATGTAAAATTACGAACGTCTAAGTTGACGAGCGCGACTGTGCCCTCGGTACTCGGCATCTCTCGTTTACCAGCTTCGAGAACAAAACCTCTCGGCCTCTATGGTGTTTGTTCTTGTTTGTGGAGCAAAATGTCCATGGAAATTTTATTCCTAGATTGTTTAATATATAGCTAATACAAAATTCTGTTTGCACTGATATTTATTATGCGCTCTTCTTTTAAATTTTTCAGACTAGAAATCTCTATGAATTTTCAAATGGATTGAGATTAGGTTTATTAAATAAATTTGCTAAAGTAACTTCAAACCAAAGTTTTGTAAGCTTACAAACGCGGATAGAAAAAATATTCTATTAAAAAAATAACTCTTTTGAAGTATTTAGAAAAATGAGGCTTCGAGTAAAATATTTTTGCCTAATACGTAAATGCATTTGTTAGAGTTCATTTTGTGACAAAAATTATCGCTATTCCGCTTTGCAGCAAAAGATCGCCAAATTATCTTGATCACGGAGTCTTGATTTATTATAGATCCTCAAACTCAAATAGTATTACTGTAGTCCCATCGTACTGAAGATTGCATAAAGTTGTTAGTTTTAGTCAGGTTATAGCGGAAACCGTTTGGTCAGGGCCTAATTTCCCAAAAGGTTCAAAAAGTAAGAGCCTTGCTCTTTGAAATTTAAGAGTTGCCCCAAAATGACTAAAAAGTAATGCCTCAAATTTTTTGTAACAGTTTTTCAAGTTGTCACTTAAGAAAAAATATGTCATAGGAAAATTTGCCTAAAGCAAGAAAAATACACACTATTTTGAGAAAGTTCCCTCTATAGTTAAGGGGACTCTCTATTTATCGTAAACGAAAGCCGAAGTCACTGTTATTCAATGGGGAATTTCGCCCTGTTACACATAACTAATACATATCATAATCATTAACTAATACATATTTTTAAATTCCGTTTTCTTATTCAGAAAATTCACAAATATTAAACAACTTATCGCTTTCTGAAAAGTGATTTTTTTTTTTTTTTTTTTTTTTTTTTTTTTTTTTAAGATTTCAATTTTAAGCTCAAAAACGCAAAATTTCACATTGTAAAAGTTCACATTTTCCAACTTCAAAATAAAATATTAAAATTAAAAAAAATCAATTTTTAGAAAACGATAGATTGTTTAATAGTTGTGAATTTTCTGAATAAGAAAACGGAATTTAAAAATATGTATTAGTTAAATAGTTATAATACAGCAAAATTCTCCATAGAATAACATTGACTTTGGCTTCCGGGGACGATAAGTAGAGAGTCCTCTTAAAAATTGGGAATTTCGATGCCAGTAAATATGTGCAATAAAAAATATTAGACACTGAATATGGTGATAAATACAAATAGCAAAGGAATTTCGAATTTAATACCATGAAAAGCACTAAATCTCAGCAATGGTTTCGGCTTGAAGTCATTTAACTCAACCCTGAATCTGGTTAAAAAAAAAAAAAAAAAAAGATAAGCGTGACTGCAATGTGAGAACAGAAAATAATGCCGCACTGATGCTTACCCTTCTTTTACTCGTATGCGGTGAAAACTTTTGCCAAATAATACCAATCCGAAACGACTGCTGCCGAATAATTTGTGTTTTTCACCGTTTTAATTTGCAGGTAAATATAGCCGGCAATATTTTTATGTAATAATATATAGGAGGAAAAGGAACTTTTGCGACAATCTATCCGTGGCGCCCAGGGCAGGATAGACCCCCTTAACCCCCCCCCTCCCCCAACATCATTACGCCACTGGTCGGGCCCTGTATTTGGCAGTACAATATCGGAATTTTATTCGCTAGAAATATTACACCATTCATTCCAATATAGGCTAAAAAAAGGTGTTTTTCTTTTTGAAAGTTTGTTTGTTTGTTTTTCACTAGTTTGAGATTTTTGCTTGACTTTTTTTTATTCATTTATTTATTTTTAAATGCTATTTTTATATGTCGATTTGTAAGAGACGGAATTTTTAAATAGTTTTCTTTTCAAATAAGAAAAAAATATATATATTTATTATTTAATGAATACGGAATTTTTATAAGAAATTATTGCGTAGCAGTTAGCCAAAGTAGAAAATATCTCTGAAATGGAAATTCTTACTGCTTACAGCATCGGTATAGTAACATACACACAACACACACGCACTATATAGTTGCCTCACCAGTAGTCGAGCTGTTCTGCGTTCAGACCTGGTAAACGGGAAGAGCCGGGTAAAATCCCACCCGTTCGCAGTTTTCATGGTTTTCTCTGAAAGTCGCGTAAATACGGAGTAAGATCCCTTAGAAAGGAACTCACGAAGGACGTTCCATCTTTCGGCCTAGGATCCCAGTGCTGTTAATCAGCCGTAATAAACACAACCCCATAACCACTATACAGCTGGTACGGTAGATGATAAGTGCTGGGTCTGATCCCAGGTCGCACTCATCGACTTAGACGTTCGGGGTTTTCCATAGTTTCCTCTAAAGCTCGAGTAAATATGGGCTAGGATCCCTTGGAAAGACCCCCGTGGAGGAAACAGACATTAAATAGCTTACAGCATACAACCATATAGAAAAGGCCAATTGGCCAACCCTGGTCTTTGAAATGTTCAGCAAAAATTGTTTGGTGCTGCCATCTCTTGACTTATTTTTAATATAAGACTAACTTGATTTGAATTTATTATTTATTTATATATAAAATTATTAAAAAAAAAAAAAAAAAAAAAAAAAAAATAGACGAAAGAGTAATGTATGTATCTAAAAAAAAAAATTAATAACAATAATAATTTATGCTTTAATTTTCTCTTTCTTTTTAAAGAGAGGGGCCAGGTAAAATATTATCCCTTCACTACACAACGTTTTCCTTTTTCAACTAAATATTTTAATAACTTTAAATAGTGATAAATAGAGAGGGGGGGACTAGTATTCTGTGTTTACCACATGACTTTCTTATATATTTTCCTATACAATTCCACTCAGAAAAAATAATTTATTAAAATTAATTTCATAATGAATGCAGATTATTTTCATTCTAATGAAGTAGTATAACGTTAAATACATTTTATTCTCTATGTAACATTTAATTAATTAATTAATTTATTTATTTTATTATTTTATTTTATTATTATTTATTTATTTATTTTATTTTATTTTATTTTTATTTTTATTTATTTTTTTTTTTTTTTTGTTTGTTTGTTTTTTTGTTGTTGTTGTTGTTAAAAATGAATATAATTGATAACTTTATTTTAAATTATCGCAGAACAATGGCTCAACCATTCGTTTTAAAGGTATCCACGAGCTCTTTTGAGAGATATCCATAATGAAATATTTCCCAACCAGAGGGAGATGATGAAGAAAGTGAAATTTTGTGCATATCACATGCTAAAAAAAAAAAAAAAAAGCAGTTTATTGTATGTTATGGCTTATTGTATAAATACGAAATAAGATGAGGTTTGGTTTGGTTATAACGATTTCTCACTAACAATTTTTTGTTCTAAGTGATCCTTAAGCAAATGTTTTTATTTTACTTTCCTCGCTAACAGGTTTTGAAATATCTATATGTCTGTAGAATTTAGTTAGTGTTTCTTGATATGAAATAGCACGAGGAAGCTGATTTAACGTTGCATTAACAGGTACATACTGGGCAATTGGCGATGATTTGGGATTTACGTTCCTGTGGGAGTCTGAAGACAAGCCATCACAATTATTATCTTCTACGGAAGGGATGGCTCCGCCGGTTCGGTACCCCCCAGAGGTATTATTTGTACGGAGCATGGAGGACATTGCAGCCACGACAGATTTTACGTGCACCAGAAACTGATGTACATGAAACATGATGGTCTTCGGCTAGCTCGAGTGTCGAATCCGCAATCTTTCTATTGCGAGATCTACGTTCTACCAACCAGGCTACAATAACAGTCTATATAATATTTCTCTAACGTGGACCAGTTTCAATTATTTTTTGTCGAAACGATACGATACGCGAGGATAAAAAAAAATAATAATATTTATACATGGACAATATTTAAGCACGCGGACTTGCAATATTTAAGCTCAATGGACTAATAAGAAAAAATGACGACATTTGTCTGATGAGATTATTTTACGAAAAAATATATTTTTAACAGTTGTTTCTTCAGAATCTTTGCAAGCGTCATTTTAAACCTAGCAATATTTTAAAGATATTACAGAATATGAACTTTTGTATCATAAATTGACTAAAAAACACAATCATAAAAAATATAATCAAAATAGGAATAAGTTTATTTTATTTATTTATTTATTTAATATATATATATATATATATATATATATACCAAAATTAATAAAAAGTCATCAACATGACGACAAAAATTTAAAAGGTGCCATGGGAGTCCTATATTAAAACTGTACTGCCTGTGGAAGTATGAAAATTGGGTCGTGAACCATGAACTTTATTTGGAAACCTTTCTTTGAACGCTTTTGGTTTCAGTATTGTGCAATATTAATTTGGTTTTAATAATAATTTGGCTTCTGGTAAATTAGAATTTTAATTAGGGGGTAAAATTGGTATAACATTTATGAGTTTCAAATTTTATATGGTAAATAAGAAAAGAAATAAAGTGTGAATATTTCGCACGGGTTTGCTAGTATGAAATAGTTCATATAGTGAGTAGTTGAAAAGAGGAATGGACTCTCAGGGAGGGACATGGGAAATAATTGTTTATTTTAGAATGGAAGAAAATTTGCGGAAGATGATTTGATGGACGAAAATTTGTCATTGAGCCTGTAGCTAAAAATTATCGATTAGAAATATTCGGCTTATGAAAGGTGTTTTTTCAAAAAGGTTGCACTGTAATCACTAAATTGGATTAAATTTGACATGAGTTATTAGAAAACTAAACTTATTAGTAGCAGACGAATGGATGTCGTAATAAGTATGTTCTAGTAACATTAAGTAAACATTTAAATAATAAATGTAGAAATTCAAAATTTCCGTGTGAAAAACTTTCTTAGTGATTGCTACTATATCCTTAAAAAAAAAAAAAAAAATCGCTATCAGCAATTTTATTTACATGACGAAGCAAATCTCTAGGAACTTCCCTATATCTTATTTGCCTCTCAATCTAACCAATCAAAATTCTTCTGCACATTTTGATAGTGAAGAATACTGTGTATATCGAAACAATATGTCAGCAGATGAAAAAAATAAAATTACACTCACTTCTCTTGCTAGAAAAATAAAAAAGAATAGGGAAAAATAAATCTAGAAAATAAGCTAAATCACCAGTCATTGAATTGCATTTAAAAATTTGCATATGCAGATAACTTTCTTCAGTAGTGATTTTAAATGCAAAAGAATGTGTGTAAAAAATGAAAAAGTGTATTAAAAAAAAAAAAGAAAGAAAGAAAGAAACCTAAGCCTATTTTTTGTTTCTAAGTAGGATATAGATTTCTGTACAAAAAAGGTTTAACTTAGGACAACGGTACTTTTTTTTTTTTACTTTGTTCTTCCACATAAAGGCCTGTGGTAATTCTGTCGCATTTCTTAGCAATAGCTCAGAAGTACTGTATCTACAGTAAGCACTCTATTACATTTATTTCTTAAAATAATTTTCACACAATTTGTTTAAATTGAATTGAATTTTTTTTTTTTTTTTAACTTGATGCGAGTTTGGAAAAAAGAAAAACTTTTTTAATTGGTTTAAATATACGAAAAAGAATAAATAAATAAATAACTGATTTTTTTCTTTTAAGAATGAACAATAATTAATTTCACCGACAGATGTGGCCCATGCTATTCTATAGCAAAAATTTTTTTTATAGTTATTTAGAACCAAACGGGTTTTTTTTTTTTTTTTTTAATTCCGTTTTCACATTCGTAAAAATTCACAATCATAAAATTAGTACTCATTTTCCAAAAATTGATCCGTTTTTAGTATTTCATTTTGTGGCAAAAAAAGAAAGAAAGAGAAAAATGCACTTATTGAAATTCGGATTTTTGAACTTAGAATTACATTTAAAAAAATAAAAAAGTCAGTTTTTAGAAAAAAAAGTTTAACGATTGTAAATTTTCTGAATGTGAAAACAAAATTTAAAAAATACATTAGTTTAATGAGTAATCATGAAATCAAATTTTCCCATAAAATGACATAGGCTACGACAGTCGTACTGTCCCCTCTAAAAATATGAAGTTACTTCCCTTAGCAACAGTTACTACTTTAATTTCTTAAAATTTATTTTGAAAGTTTTATGTTTTACCTCAATTATAATGTAATATCTTTTAAACTTGTTGCAAAGGAAAAAAAAAATTTCAATTGTTCTGCTTTGTCTCAAACCAATACTCTTGGCATACGAGAATATATATATGTATATATGTCTGCAAAGTACATTGACTATATCTTTCGAACGATACTATTTGTAAGTCCTTCCTTTTATCGAAAACAGGCTAAAAACGTACGGGAAATTTCAAGTCTGCGTATTAATATATAGATTCTCTGAAAAAAATTAGAATGCTCCAAAGGCGTAAAAAAAAAAAAAAAAAAAAAAAAAATGCTGTTAAATGGGGGACAAAAAATTTTTTTAATCTTTTTTTTTTCCTTCCGACAGATTTTAGGAATATGCTCCGAACGGGGCAGAGGGGGAGGGGGGGCACGTATTAATCGATGAGAGGGCCTGTGCCTTCAGTCCCCCAGATGGCAACACCCCTGAAAGTATGCAGGTGGCATTTTTAGATGAGAAATACGAAAGTGCGTTCAACAGTCGGGTCTCCCCCCTCAATCAAATTTGCACACTATGCCCCTGGTAACATCCTTTTTAACACTTTCCAACAAGGTTGAAAAGTGTTTATGACTTCGGTTTGTCTGTCTGTCTGTTCGTCTGTCCGCGCTCTAACTCCCATAAATATTTATGGAATTTCTTGAAACTGATATATGTTATTCAAAGTCACTATCGGATGTTCCCTATTGAAAATGGAGTTTATACTTCTACTGGTTTGTGTACAGGGACGCCCGAAAATATTTCAAAGCATTGTGTTCTATGAGAAGCATTTCTATAAACCATATTTTCATACCCTTACTGTACAAAAATCTTAATAAAATTGACATATGTTATACAAGTTCACTATCGGATGTACCCTGTTGAAAATGGAGTTTATACCTCTACAGGTTTGTGTACAGGGACTCCCGAAAATATTTCAAAGCATTGTGTTCGATGAGAGGCATTTTTATAAACCATATTTTCATACCCTTACTCTACACAAATCTTAATGAAATTGAAATTTGTTATACAAGTTCACTATCGGATGTTTCCTGTATAAGATGGAGAAAAACCCACCACTGATTTGGGTACAGGGACACACAAAAGTATTTCAAAGCATTATGTTCTATGAAAGGCATTTCTATAAACATATTTTCATACCCTTACTGTACAAAATCTTAATGAAATTGAAATATGTTATACAAGTTCACTATAGGATGTTCCCTGTTGAACATGGAGTGTATATCTCTACTGGTTTGTGTACAGAGACCCCCGAAAATATTTCAAAGCATTTTGTTCTATGAGAGGCATTTCTATAAACCATATTTTCATACCCTTACTGTACACAAATTTTAATGAAATTGAAATATGTTATTCAAGCTCACTATTGGATGTTTCCTGTATAAAATGGAGTAAATACCACCACTGATTTCTGTACAGGGACACACAAAAGTATTTCAAAGCATGGTGTTCTATGAGAGGCATTTCTATAAACCATATTTTAATACCCTTACTGTACAAATATCTTAATGAAATTGAAATATGTTATACAAGTTCACTACTGGATGTTCCCTGCTGAAAATAGAGTTTATACCTCTACTGGTTTGTGTACAGAGACCCCCGAAAATATTTCAAAGCATTGTGTTCTATGAGAGGCATTTCTATAAACCATATTTTCATACCTTTACAGTACACAAATCTTAATGAAATTGAAATATGTTATTCAAGTTCACTATCGGATGTTTCCAATATAAAATGGAGTAAATACCACCGCTGATTTGTGTACAGGAACACACAAAAGTATTCCAAAGCATTGCGTTTTATGAGAGATATTTCTATAAACCAAATTTTAATAACTTTAATTTGCACGAAGATTTATGAAATTGAAATATGTTATTTATAAGCACAAAAGAAAATGCTTTGCATAGAATATAGCATGATTAGCATTAGATTTACAAGGTGACACAAAAATATTCAGTTATATAAAGAGCTAATAATAAATATTTGCTAAAATTGTACTTTCGTTTACATTAAGCGTTTTTAACACTTTCTAACATTTTTTACACTTCCCAACAAGGTTGAAAAGTGTTAATGTCTTTGGTTTGTCTGTCGGTCTGTTCGTCTGTCTGTCTGTCCGCACTCATAACTCCCATAAATATTTGTGGAATTTCTTGAAATTGATATATGTTATTCAAATTCACTATCGGATGTTCTCTATTGAAAATGGAGTTTATACCTTTACTGATTTGTATACAGGGACACCAGAAAGTATTTCAAAGGATTGTGTTCTATGAGAGGTATTTCTATATATCATATTTTCATACCTTTACTGTACACATATCTTAATGAAATTGAAATATGTTATTCAAGTTCACTAGTGGATGTTTCCTGTATAAAATGGATTAAATACCATTGCTGTTTCATATACAAGAACACTCAAAAGTTTTCTAAAGCACTGCATTCTACGTGAGATATTTTTATAAATCAAATTTTAATTACTTTACTTTCCACGAAGTTTTAGGAAATTGAAATATGTTATTTATATGCACGAAAGAATGCTTTGCATAGAATATAGCATGATTAGCATTAGATTTACAGGGTGACACAACAATATTCTGTTATATTAAGATCTATTGATAAAAATTTGCTAGAATTCTACTTTCATTTACATTAAGCGTTTTTAACACTTTCTAACATTTTTCTAAGTGTGAATATGATATCAATTTGTGTATCTGTCCGTCTGTCCCGTGCTCTAACTCCCGTGAATATTTATGGAATGTTTTTAAACTGATATATGTTATTCAAATTCACTATCGGATGTTCCCTATTGAAAATGGAGTTTATACCTCTACTGGTTTGTGTACAGGGACACCCGAAAGTATTTCAAAGAATTGTGTTCTATGAGAGCTATTTCTATAAACCATATTTCCATACCTTTACTGTACAATATCTTCATGAAATTGAAATATGTTATTCAAGTTCACTATTGGATGGTTCCTATATAAAATAGATTACATACATCACTAGTTTATGTACAGGGACATTCAAAATACTCCATAGCATTGCGTTCTTTGTGAGATATTTCTATAAATCAAATTTTAAAAACATTACTTTCCACGAAGTTTTAGGAAATTGAATTATGTTATTTATATGCACAAAAGAATGTTTTGCATAGAATATAGCATGGTTATCATTAGATTTACAGGGTGACACAAAAATATTCAGTTATATTAAGAGCTATTAATAAAAAATTGCTTGAATGGTACTTTTGTTTACATTAAGCATTTTTGACACTTTCTATCATTTTTTTAGTGTGAGTATAATTTCAATTTGTGTATCTGTCTGACTGTTCTTCTGTCCATCTGTCTGTCTCTCTGTCTGTTTTCTGTGCTCCAATTCCCGTAAATATTTATGGAATTTCTTTAAACCGATATATTTTATTCAAGTTCACTATCGGATGTTCCCTATTGAAAATGGAGTGAATACCTCTTCTGGTTTTTGTACAGGGACACCCAAAAGTATTCGAAAGCATTGTGTTCTATGAGAGGAGTTTCTATAAACCCTATATTTATACCTTTAATGTAAAGAAACTTTAATGAAATTTTAATATGTTATTCAATTCCCTATCGGATGTTTCCTATATAAAATAGAGTACATTTCTATCTGGTTTGTGTACAGGGGCATTTGAAAGTATTCCAAAGCATTGTGTTGTATGAGAGTTATTTTTGTAAACCAAATTTTAATAATTTTATTTTCCACAAAGTTTAATGCAATTGAAATATATTATTCATATGCACAAAATATTGCCTTCTATGTAATATAGTATAATTAGCATTAGATTTACAGGGCCACACAAAAATAATCAGTTACATTAAGAGCTATTAATAAAAATTTGCTGGAATTGCACTTTTATTTACATGAGCACATTAACACTTTCTTATAATTTTAGTGGGACTATGATTTCAATTTGTGCATCTGTCTGTCCGATTGTCTACCTTTCTATCTGTTTGTCTCCGCCTCCTATCATCCAAGAATATTTTGAGAATTTTAAAAAAATGATACACTCAAGTTTCCTATGGAATGTTCCCAATTTAAAATGTCATTAATAGGTCCTGTACAACTAGTTTGTTTACAGGAACAACAACAAGAAAAAAAAGCCAATGTATTACGTTTTAGGACAGAATTTTGAAAAGTTATATTTAAAAACTTTCTACTATAAAAATCATAAAAACATTGACATGTATTATTAATATTCTAAAATATTGTTTTGTATAGATTATGATTTCTTAACATGGCAGAATAGAGCAAAGCTTCACATAAACATCAATCTTGAGGGATATTTTCATCGTAAAGATATCAAACAATATTATGTAGGATACTGGCATGAATATTATTGATGATTAATTTTCCAAAATAAAAATTTTATAAGTTATTGGAAATTTATGAATTTCTTAACATGGCAGAGTAGGGCAAAATTTCACATAAACATCAATCTTGAGGGATATTTCCATCGTAAAGATGCCAAATCACTTTTGAAATATTATTTAGGATACTGGCATGAATATCATAGACTATGATTTTTCTAATTTAAAAAATTTGTAAGTTATTTGGAATTTATGATTTACTTAATATGGCAGAATAGGGCGAAATTGAGCATAAATGTCCATTTTAACTGTTTGACTGCTAAGCAGCGTGATAGCGCTGCAATGTTCAGTCTCGAAAACTGCGAAGCAGCGCTATCGCGCTGCGAGAGGTACAATTCAGATGTCACCGGAATTTTAATTTAATTTTTTTACGTAAATAGAATCAACCATTCAGAACCGAAACACAGTTAGTAAACATTATCTTTTCATTATTCTCTTTTACAAGAAGTAAATATATATATATATATATATATACCGAGCTGCTACCCTAATTTAGCAAATTGTTAGTACCGCCCATTTTTCTACACCACTTAAATAGAGTAATTTTCTTCAACTATATTTACGATGATTAAGAAAACAAATACTCTAAAAATTAAGTGGTGTAGAAAAATGGGCGGTACTAACAATTAACCGGATTAGGTTGGCAGCTCTGTGTATATATATATATATACATATATATATATATATATATATATATATATATGTATGTATTTCTTTATTTATTTTATAAAGTTCTTTTCTTTCATTATTTATTTGTAAAACATAAAAAGAATTAATAAATTAGCTGACAATTGTATGAGTGATTATGTTTTATTTATTTTTTATTTTCTTTACTGCTCAAAAAATATTACCAGAAAACAACGTCAGTACTCTAATCACTGAAATCAATTAAATGTAGGTATTTCTTTCGAAAGAGAACTATCTAACATGGTTTTTGAAGCATACAATATTACGACGCTCGTTTCATCATTTTTAAAATATATATAATTATATTTGTGAAATAAGTTGAAAAAAAAATAATAATGGTTGGAGTCTCGATAAAATTTTATCAAAATACGCCCTTCACTACGCTGAACTGCATATTTGGAAAACAAAATTGGATTTTTTCGCTGATCCTAAATTTTCGTAAAACATTGTGTGTGAACAATTATTAATGGTAAAACACGTTTTTGTTTTTATTCATCCTTTAATGATAACAGTAAGGCGTGGTTTTCATTAATTAGGTGTGTTTTTATAGATCATTAGAAAATTTCATATTTTATTTCTGTAGAAAGAGCTATCGAGGGTAAATAATTTAGGCATAAAAATACACATTTATACATTTCCTTTCGCTTTCTGCTTACTTGGATTTGTTTAAATTTTTACTGCAGGGCGTGGTTTTCCCATTTGGCATGATCGGGTTTCGAATTATTTACAAAACTAAAATTAAATATTCACACCGGAAAAACTTTTACTGAGGCCTAAAATAGCAATAGCATTTTAAGGAAGTATTTCCGAAAATGCTTCAGCATTCAAACAGTTAAGAATCATAAATATATCAGACAACTTCAAAATAACATTTATGATACTTGTTTCAACATGATTGACTACAAATATTTTAACAGGAAATTTTAAGTTATTCGTAATTTAAGATTTTATCAACATAGCGAAATTGAAAATTTTTCATATAAAGAGAAATTTTGAGGATTATTAAATTGGAAATAATAGCATGAAAACTAAACAACGGAAATAACCCTGATAAAATAAATTAATAGAATAGTATAACATAAATACATCAAAGTGAACGGTGGATAGCCTATTAAGCAGAGATTTCATTGTCACTATGTCAAGCTTTGGTAAAATTCATTTTTCTTAACATGATTATAATATGTCTCAAACTAGAAATTTATGAGAACATAAATATGATAGGGAACTGAGCAGAGTCCACCTATGCCAACTAGTTTTTAAATAGAAATTGAATAATTATTTTATGGAGCACAAATATTCATGGTTAAAACATATTGGAAGAGATTAACATGAATAAAATATGACCTTTAGTTATAATAACAAATATATGATGGGAAATTGAGCAGTCCGCCTATGCTAGCCATTTTTTTATTTTTTTTATTTCCCATCATACTATAGCTTTGGAGAATTTAGGGACTCATGAAATTTTCAACCTCAGTTTTTTGTCATTTTAACACTTTTTTAGACGTAAGGAATCTGAAATTTACAAAACTGATGTGGTACGCACTTTTAGGGTGTCAGTCTATATATATGATATCTAAAGAACAAATGATCAGTAAGAAGTTGTACCAGTTTTAAAATATTACTCATAACACTATTAAAAATTCTATTCGGTTTCAGCATTCTAACTTAAAAGCTTCATAAGTTATTCGAAATTTACGATTTTCTTAAGATGGAAGAATAGGGCAAAATTCCACAAAAACATGTATTATGAGGATTATTTTCATTGTAAAAATATTGGACCAATCAGCATATATAGCTACGCTCATCAGTGCCCGACTCTGTCATGCTTTAGGCTTAAGAGATTTCCTTTTACTCTGCCAGTGTGCGAATGCAAGTTGCGAACTTTCATACTTTAGTTAATTTTTTAAAATCTAATTGTCAGATCGATAAGCTGTTTAATCTAACTGATTCACTGTATGACGTTTGCTTTCAATAACTTCCACGTTAAATATTTTGGGCAATAAAACATGAACAGTAAAATCTCCTGCTTTGACACGTGTTAAAGGTCATTGCTCTTATCATTGTAGTCGTCAGTCGTTATCTACCTACCATTTTGCAATAAGAGAGTGAACTTTACGGTGCTCTCGACAGTGGTGATCTTTAACACGTGTCAAAGGAGGATATTTTACTGTTCATGTTTTACTGACCAAAACATTTAACGTGGGAGTTGTTGAAAGCAAATGTTGTACAGTGAATCAATCATACTTTCTTGCAAGGGCTTTGAGACTTTACTCCACTCACCAACATTTTGAAAAAAATTTCACTGTATAATTTTTATTATTTGAGGTGTTTTGGTAAGAAAATGGCAAACTGGAAGCTGGAATATGTGAAAAATAAGAGAAATATTGCAGGAAAAAAAGAAATAGAAACTGATTGTTTTTATTGATTTTCTTTTCTTTTTTTGGGCACAAATCCCATCAAATTTCCTTCTTACTACAAATGTTCGCGTTTTAGAACTTTCTACCTCTGTAGCTCCTCAGGTCAGAAGACATTTAACGGTTAAAATAATCATCGTTCCACTCCAAATCAAACTGATGGGTATAAAATTACCAAACAATGATAAAAATGAGGGAGGGGGTGTATCTAGTAAACGGTGGGTGATTGGGCAAAATTGTGGTCATATTTGGATTCAGGAGGTTATTTTAACATAAAATCTGCAAGAATGGTATCAAATCTTGAAAAAAAAACTTTTTTTGCATTAGGTACTCTTATTTAAACTTATTTTTTAAAAAAGATTATTTTACTATAACATACTTTAAATACCTTATAAAATCCTTTTTGCAAATCTTAGCATATTAATTTCAGACATCAACGTGTCCATCTTTAGTGCCAAGCACTAAAGCTTGGCACTAAAGATGGACACGTTGATGTCCGAAATTAATATGCTAAGATTTGCAAAAAGGATTTTATAAGGTATTTAAAGTATGTTGTAGGTACTCTTATTTAGATATGATGATACGAATCAAAGTAGCATTTACTTTTTCCGTATGAAAGAAAAGCCTGTCTAAGTCAATGCTTTAAACGGATTTTCTAGATACAATAGTCGAGAAAAGGGGTCTTTATGTAATTTATATTTACTCTTATTTATCTTTTAACTTTAATTTATATGTTTTGCATATTTTAAATACATGCTTAAGACTTTCTGAATTTGAACTATTTTCTGACTTATTTCAAACATAATTCATTTCAAATGTTAATTACAAATGCTTCATTAATTCATTTATGAAGCTATTTTTACACAAACGTATAAAACTTGCAGGTATTTTTATTTAGATACTAATAAATTGAATAGTGTTTTCTATATTCTCATTTTTAGTTCTGTTATTTAGTTAACTATGTATAAATTTGATTGATATAAGGAGTTGGAATTTGAAATTGGATGAGTTTAAAAATAAAGCCATCATTCGAAACTGTGTCAAAGGCTATAGTAATACCAAGAAAAAAAGCTCCGACTTTTTCACATTTAATAAAACTATCATGAATGAATTCTGCTACTCTAAAGATCTGTTATGGTGGAATGCTTAGGTCTAAAACCAAATTGTTCGAGTTGCAATTGCAAATAACTTCTTACCCCACGCCCTCCCTCTTCTTCTTTTTCATATAATTTAAAAACGATCAAGTCTTCATTCATTATCACTGTACAGTTCAAAGCATATATTTATTAAAAGTCAATACTTTAATACCTTAAGGTGTTTTTACACAAAGTTAAAATCTTTAATCATTATTATTCTTAATTTACATCTTAATACTCACATATACCTTAAAAGAGAGCAAATCAGAAATTGGTTTATGATTTTCACCTTTTCTTTCTTCTTTTTTTTTTTTTTTTTTTTTTTCTCCCCAAGCTTTTGTGCAGTGTTCTAATTATTTTTGGGGTCCCTGCTTTTCTAGCGGCCGCCTAGGTTCGCCTAATGGTAAAACGGGCCCTGAGCTTTATTTATAATTATTTAAACAGTATTTCATATTGTTTGCATAAAAGGTAGGTGTATATTTATAAAATTCCACAAAAATAAATCTGAAAATAATGCCTTGCTGCATGGCGACTAAAAAAATGTGCCGATTTCAAAATATTTAACAACTGTCCACTTTTTTCTCTTATGAATTCACTATTCAACCCCAGAAAAAATGTGTAAAAGCAAATTAAGTCAAACAATGTCAAAAAGAAATTGCATTTATAAAATTAGCAGCAAAAAATAAACCTAATTAAATAAAAATTATATATATAAATTGCTTATTTAAAAATTACTATTTGTTTAGCTTCTGGATTTGTTGGTTTAACTGTATAAAGTCTAATGATGTAAAATTATTTAATACTTTTTTTTTTTTTTTTAAACTTAAGGTACCTTTTGTGCAAGTAATATGAAATGCAATTTAAATAAAAAAAAAATAATCAATAAAAAACAGAGTGAGTAAATATATATATGTGTGTGTGTGTGTGTGTGTGAAACTTGTTTAACCCCACAGGCAAGTCACAAGTCTTGCCGCCTGCCTCCTTCTTTCCTATCTTAAGTTTCTTAAATTATTTTTACTTAAATTTTGATAAAGTTTATGGATTTCAGTTAAAATTTGTTGTGTTACTTTATTGATTTGTTAGTTTTGCAGGCTGTTAATTAATAAATCTGGTTTCTTTAAATTTGTGTATTTCAACCCCTGATATATATATATTTTTTTTCATTTTTCTGAACTTCTCAAAGAATTTTTAATCTTAATGGTCATTGGTGTTTCAGTGATCTTGTATCTGTTGCTTGTCTTCTACTATGCTTAATAGATCATCATTATTATATATATATACATATATATATATATATCTTATATATATATAAATGTGAATGTCCGTGAATTTATTTGACTGAGTTTCACGCCAAAACTGCTCGACGGATTTCGATGAAATTTGTAATGGAGATAGCTTATACCCTAACTTAAAAAGTTGGCTACCTTTTATTCCAAAAAAAAATTTATTTTTGCGATTTTTATGCATAAAATAGCAATTTTGTAAGCTAATAATAGCAAAAAATTAGCCATTTAAATTTATCCATAATTTAATTGTTGCCAAAAAAAAAAAAAAAAAAAAAAAAACGATTTATTTATTTTTTTCAACAGGAAAATAAATACATTTATCTAAAAGTGAACGATAAAAAATTATAAAAAAAAATTATGCATCTCACAAAAATTGACGTCATTTTTAATTAAAAATTTCTTTTACACATTGATAAAGTGCTAATACGCAAGCGAAGTGATGACGTCACTGGCCGTTTGTGGATTCAAGAAAAATATGTCCTATGTTAAACGCCCATTGGATTTTTTGTAAAAATTTATTAAAAATCGAGGAAAATTACTTCCCGATTTTAATCCCCATATTTAGGTATAGATATGTATTAGTTATCATGTCCATGCGTTAGATTAAGTTATTTTTGTTGTAAAATTGACAAAATTTGAATTTTTAATATCAAAACTCTAGGGAAAAAAATGGCAAACTTCTATATTCGATTGAAAACACAAACATTTCATTTCAAAGGATGATATTTACACAATAAATATCCAACTAATACACTAATTAAAAGGAAAATGATAAATATTCTATCATAATTTGAAGTCAAATTTCTTTTCAAATGTCTAAATAAAGTATCTGATATAAGATACGATATTGCAGCGGAATAGATTTGATATCGGTCATCCTTAGCAGAAAAAAAAAAAAAAAAATTATCGACAAATTATTTGGCGAACATAATTTAATTCCTTTCAAAAATCATGGTTATTTTAACAACTTATATTAAGAGAGTAATGAATAATATGAAACAATATTTCGTACAATGCATATTACGAAAATATACATCTGGCATACATATTTTCGTATTACGTTTTTGATCACCAAATACAATAAGCGCCAAGAACGACAGAGTTTTGAAATTTAAAATTAAAATTTTGTCAATTTGATAGCAAAATAACTCAATCTAACACATGCAGATGATAACTATAATCTATACTAATATTATAAATGCGAAAGTTTGGATGGATGTTTGTTACTCAATCACACCACAACGGCTAAACGGATCTGGATGAAATTTTGTATAGAGATAAGTAATAGTCTGGAATAAGACATAGGCTACTATTTATACGGGAAAAAATGTAAATTTTTAATTAATCTTCTGTATAATATAAATATTTCTTCTATAATAAAACTTTAAAATAATTTATTTTAATTTTTAATTGTTGCCAAAGAATATTTCACGCGAATAATAATAAAAAAAATAATACATATTAAATTTGCTTAGGCACATGACAACATAAAGTCATTATCAAAATTAAATAATAAGAAAATGAAAGCTAATTCAGATCTGTATTAAAGAGCTTTATTAGTTGATAATCCTGGGTATATTTTTAATTTTAATACTGAAGTAGATAGGACATTTTTCGCCAAGGACTCTATTTTTGTGACAACAACCTTAAGCCAAGTAGTCCATAAAACATATAAACAAATCTGTACATATAAAAGAGTAAACTCAATGATTCACTGACTCATCACTGCCATGACGATTCTGTGGGAAAGAAGGTCACAAATTTTAGTGACCAGGTTGGATTTCGGAGCCTGACCCCCAACTAAGACGGAATTTTGCAAAATACCCCCTCCCCCCCGTCTCCTTGGGGGGCAGAAGGCTTAACTCGGCTCCAAATTACTTAACGGTGAAGAAATTGCAGATGGAAAGACCAGACTTCAGTACAAAAAAATTATTTTCTGCGATTTTGGATTTTTGGATTTTTAAGGGGGGAGGGAAGGGAAAAGATTTTGGAAGAAGGGTACTCAACACACGAGGAAATCGAACTGAACACACACTACAAAGGGATTTTATGAAATTCCACCCTACCGCCCTTTGGAGAATGGGGGGCAAAAACATGTATTCATGCGTAACGCTGCACTAAATTATCTAAGGTTGGACATTTTTTATGTAAGGGAAGATTATATGTATCTAACTCATAGTATGAAGAGATTTTGCGAAATTCACTCCTCCTTCCCTCCTTTAAGAACGGGAGGAGAGATTAAAAAAAAAAAAATTAAAGCATAGCTCAGCTTTAAATAATTTCATGATCTCAATTTTTTGATGTGTCGGTCAGGTATGTGTATGCAACATGAAATATAAAGTAATTTTGGAAATTTACCCCCCCCCCTCTTTCCTCTTGGGGCGGGCGGGGCAAAAACCACATTTTGAAGCTTAAATCCGTCCAAATTACCTAAGAATGGCGAATTTTGGTGTGTGGATGTTAATTAAGTGTGCGAAATATGCACTTTGATGAGATTTTGTAAAACTTTCAACTGTAACCGCGAGGGAGGGGGAGTAAAAAGCAGGTAAGGGACTGCCAAAGGCATTGGGCAACTTAAAATTAGATTTTGACGGATTTCAATCATTTTTTTTTTCTTTTAAGATATTTTATTATTATCAATGATATGCTGTTTTGGGGATTCATTTCAATATAATGACCAGCGAAGCAGGCAAAGCCTGCTAGTATATATATATATATATATATGTGTGTGTGTGTGTGTGTGTGTATTTCATCCCCTGATGAATTTTTTTCACCTTTCTGAGCTTCTCCTACATAATTTTTTTTTTCATTCTTATTATATTGGTTTTTGTGGTTTCAGTGATCTTGCATCTGTTGCTTGGCTTTTACTATGCTTAATAAATCATTATTTTATATATATATATATAACTGACGTCACAATTGCCAATTAAATGGCGGAATTTTCAAACTCTGATATCCTTGATAGTAATAATTGCTCATATAAATTTATATGAGTGTATATCATGATATAATTTAACTACTTGTAAATTTTAATTAAGATCAGTGTGTTACAGTTTATGAGGGTTCCTTGTTAGATATTTTCACACGTATTCAGGTATTTATTCATTCAACATTTATGACTTTGTTTTTTAAATGTTTGAGAATTTATCTATCAAACATTGAAGAATTTATTTATTTAGGATATTACTTTCATAAATAATTAAGTATTTCTGACTCAATATTTTTTGTATATTTTTAAATTTTAAATGCATGCTAATTAATGTTAATTGAAGGTAGGGTATATTATTTAAGAATACTATTTTTATATGAATTATTTAATAAAGAGTTACAACTTTTTGTTTTAACAAAATGTTAATTATCTTAGTCAAATATGATTCACCTGATGCTGAATATTTCTCAAATTGAAAAGAATATCAAAAATATTTTATAATTAAAATTTTGACAGACTCAAGATGTTGATATTGGCATGTGATTTAAGACCAATTATCAACCTGAGTTACCTAGGCTCGGTGTGGAATGCCCTCCACTAGAATCTTTCTAATGAGTTCAAGCCCTTATTCAACTGAGTTTCTTCAAGGTGTTCTAGTGTTTGGTGTTTTGGATTAAGGACGATTTACTACACTAAGGTCCTAGGCCTGTGGTGGTCTTTCTAAGGGATCCTAACCTGTATCTACGTGAGTTTCAGAGAAAACCACTAATGGCTAAGTTGAAGAGCACAAACTGGGATCGAAACCAGCACATATAGACTACCAGCTTTGAATGCAGAACTGCTCTGCCACTGGTGGGGGCCTCAGAGTCTTAGGATTAGATACTGCTTATGTGTTAAATAAAACTAATAACTTGTAAATAAAAAAATTCAATACAATGATAAAACATAATATATTTTTTAATAGTATAAGTATATATATATGATACAATATTTTTAAAAATATATCCTACACAACGTTTGAAAAGTATATCATCGAACTGTTTGCCCATTGCATTCATACACCATACCTCTGTCAGCTAAATCTTTCAAAACTTTAGCAATATTTTTGCAATCATCTAGATTCAGAAAAGAAAAATAATCAATATATAGCAATAAAATATATTTAAATAAAAAGGTTTAAAGTTACAAAAAAAAATATATATATATAACAACGAAAGAAAACTATTAAAGGAACTAGTTTATTAATCATATAATAACCAGTTCTGAATATTTCTTAAAACAATTTCAATTATGCAACAAAAACCGAAAATTTCTTAAGAAACATTTATGATGCGTGCTTACATATTTAAAAAAAAAAAAAAAAAAAAAAAAAAAAACTTTCTTAAGGCCTCATCCTAAGTCACTTTCCCTGAGGGCCCCCCACATTATCAAAGGGGACATTCTTTGGTAGCGTTCCAAGTGAGCTACTGCTGTTGTTTGCTCTTGCTCACTGATCCTCCATACATTAGGTGGCACTAGCAAGATATCAATATCCAATTTAGTAAAACAACAAAACTCGCTGATTACAAAAACACAACTTATGCCTTTTATTTTAAGTAACTTTGAATGTTGCAATAGCAACGAGCCCCGGGCTGATATAGACTGAATCTGGCACCACCTAATAGAGGATCAGCCAGCAAGAGCAAACAACAGCACTAACTCATTTGGAACGCTACCACCGAAGGCTGCTTTTGATAATGGTGGGATCCACAGTGAAAGTGACTTAGGATAAGGCCTTAAGTAATTTTTTTTTTTTTCAAAAACAGAAAATTTCTTTTTAAATACTTTTTCCATTGCTAACATTTTAATCTGAGATTATTTATTGGTCAAGTTCACACTAATAGAACTTTGGCAGAATGAGGTAAGAGAAGATGTCATGTCTGGAAAAATATGAAGCCATAATCCTAACTAAAGAACCCATTAAGTAACACAGTTATATAAAGAATTCTTCATTATTATTGTGAAATTACGCAATATGGATTATTCGAGACGAAAGTCATTGTAACTATAGGCCTCAAAGCTATTAAATAAATAAAATAATACAATGTTTCGGTAGATTCAATATGGCTCTTGCGGCGGCCATCTTAAGTAGACAACTCCTATTATATCATTCCTCCAAGGATAGAACTGACAGAGTAAAAAGTTAAAACATACGTAAGTTGTAATAAAGTAAATTTAAAAAGTAACAAAAAATGAATCTAAACTATTTGTTATAAATATAAATATTTTGAGGGATTTTTCAAATTTTAATAAAATTTATCACAGTTTATTTTTGTTGTTAAAATTTTCTCAATATGGATGGAAAATCCTTTTAGTTGTCTATTTAATTTTTTATCTGTTTTTTATTGGTGAATGTGGATATTTCTGCTTCATTATAGTATTGGTTGAGTATGAGATCCAACTCAAATGAATTGCAGACAACAGTATACCAGAAACTGTATACAGACAACAGTATACCAGAAATTATAAATTTCAGATGTAAACCCCCCTAAAAATAAAAATTAATTCTATCCAATCATACATTAACTGTGCAAAAATTGTCTGCTCCAGTCAAATCTTTTTAAATGAAAAAATGAGCATAATTTCTGAAATTACAGCTAACGATACAAGAAAGGTTTAGTCCATCAATTATTTTATAAGAAAATAAAGAAATTGAAACATATCAAATTCAGACAAAAAACTAAACCTAAATTTACTACCGCGATACTGTTTAACAAAGGAGCCTCAAATAAATTTTAAAATGAAGCATCTAAACATAATGTCAATATCCCCATAAAATAAAAAAATAAAAAATTTTTAGCATATACGAAACTATAAAGATGGAATACACCCAATGAAAAATGTTGGAATTTATGAAATTGAATACTCTAACAAAAAGAAAAGTTAATAAATTGCCTCAAAAAGCTCAAATACAATATTAACTCCTTAAAAAACTCAATCAAGAAAAAGTAATTAAAATAGTTTTTTTTTTTTTTTTAAAGAAATATATATAGTTAATTGCAACAATCACTTATGCACAATCAACCGTGAAACCATTGAAAGTTTAGCAAATTCCCGCAGCTCCAATAAAAATGAGCCAATATGAAAGATTGAACAGAGGTGGTGCCATATCCTAATGCTTACAGCGGAGAAGAGAGAATGGAAAACAACAGTTTCATATTGACATTATGTTTAGATGCTTCATTTTAAAATTTATTTGAGGCTCCTTTGTTAAACAGTATCGCGGTAGTAAATTTAGGTTTAGTTTTTTGTCTGAATTTGATATGTTTCAATTTCTTTATTTTCTTATAAAATAATTGATGGACTAAACCTTTCTTGTATCGTTAGCTGTAATTTCAGAAATTATGCTCATTTTTTCATTTAAAAAGATTTGACTGGAGCAGACAATTATTGCACAGTTCATGTATGATTGGATAGAATTAATTTTTATTTTTAGGGGGGTTTTACATCTGAAATTTATAATTTCTGGGATACTGTTGTCTGTATACAGTTTCTGGTATACTGTTGTCTGCAATTCATTTGAGTTGGATCTCATACAGTAATCAAATCATAGAAGAGCTACAGATGAAGACTGGGCTTAGGTTGAAAGGAATCTAGCTAATATAAAACTTCTATAAGTAAGTTTTTTATTTTTCAAGATAAAAATTATTGCAAAAATAGAAAATAGGCAAAAATTTGGGTCATTTAGAGGATTTTTCATAAAACTTTACTTTCTAATGAAGGCTTTTTTACAAAATTCCTTTTTAAACCAAAAAAATAATAATAATAATAATCATACAGTCACAAAATTTTGCTTTATAAAAAATTACCTATTTATAAAATTTCTCAAAGCCCAATATATATATATATATATTATTTCAAATTATTGTCTGTTTTATTTATTAAAACAGAACATTTTTAAGAACAAAATTAGAGCATTTGAGCATGAGCAAAAATCTTTGAACTGAAACTACCATATTCATAACTCTTTCCGACCTGGAATATTTTTACCTTAAAACATTACATTCTTCTATTTTTGCAAACTGAAAGAAAAATACGGACTATAACTGGCATTTGTTGATTGAAAATTGTACTTTACACTTTCTGCTAATTAGCTCAATCATTCATTTCCTGTTTTTATTACATACGACTGTTCCAGATACAAAAATGTAAGTGGATGTCATGGATGTCTAACCTACACGATCGTACATTCTGGGTCGGAATGGGCTATTATTAAGGAAATGAGAAAAAGAAGAGTTGGGTTGGGTTGATTAACATTGCATTAGATCTGCCTTGAGGCTGCTCATTCCCTCTTGTGATTTGCCCATCTCTAGTCACCAAATCCCACGTAAGGATTTGTTTGTAGAATTTGTTTATTTCTACAAAATTTGTTTATAGAATTACTCCTTACCTAATTGGTATTTTTAAATTCCGTTTCTACATTCAGAAAATTTACAACCATTAAATTATTACCAGTTTTCGAAATATTGAATTTTTAAAATTTTAATACTCCATTTTATATCTAAAAAATGAGAAAATCATACAGTGAAAATTTGCATTTTTAAGCTTAAAATTCAAATTAAAAATCTTTTAAATAAATTTTTAGAAAATAAGTTCTAATTAAATGGTTGTGTATTTTCAGAATGTGGAAACAGAATTTAAAAATAACACTTAGGTAATGAGTAATTCTATAAACAATTTTATCCATAGAATAACATTGGCTTTGGCTGACCTTCACGATCTATGATGTACCCCCCTAATGGGCTGTTGGAGACTAAGAAAGACACAATTTTATTTTATTTTATTTTGTGTTTTATAAACTGCCACATCTAAGATTTTAACGTTAAATACTTTGAAAATTACATCATCACATACATTTTAACGATGGCCATATTTTTTCAAATATGTCATTTTTTAAGCAGTCAAAAAATATATTTTGAAGTCTATTAATATAATCTATTAATATTATATGAAACGAAAACAAAAGTCTTGACAAAGCATGGACATAAAATGTCTTGTTTGGAACTTAGGAAATGTGCTGTCAGAAAAGTAAAGATTTAAACCAAGTAACTATGTTTAAACTTAACTTACCAAATAGTAAATAATTTTTTCTACATATTATGTATCAAATATTTCAGGTTTTTTTTTTTTTTTTGCATTGTTTTCCTTTGAAATTACTAACATTTACTGTCCTTAGTTGAAAAACCAATATCGGAAACCAATAGGCAATGGAGTCTATTCTTCTATTTACTATGTTAAAATGGACTGCTTGGCTAGACAGGCAAAGTCAGGCTGCTAGTACTTCGTTTAAAGAAACATTATTAGTTTGCAATTTAAAATTAAATGCAATGACTGCTAAATAGAAGGATTTATACGATATTTTTCCCCCATAAAAATAAATAAAAATCCCTTCCTCCCTCACCCCCTATCTCACATTGAAATCTGGCCTACTTTAACTCCACGAAAACATGACATTATTATTACTAGACTTAGAATTGGGCATTCAAGATTTACACATTGTTACTTACTCCTTGGGGAAAGTGAACCTTCTTGTCCCAAATGTCACTTCAGTCTACTTACCATTCGCCATATCCTGACCGACTGTCCCTGTCTCCGTCATCTTTATCGGCAGCATTTTAGATCATCTTCACCAAATTTGACAAACCTTCTGGGCAGTAATCCTCATTCAGAATTGATAATTTTTTTTAAACATTCGGGTATTTATAGTGAAATTTGATTTTTCTCTACTTTTTTTCTTGTGATGTTTTGTTTTCAGTGTAATTTCACTAATTTTTTAAAGTAACTTTTTTCTGGACATTGTGGATGGGGGAAGCATCCATGTTCTTAAGATTTTTTTTTTAAATCTATCCTCTTTGGTGCCGTATGTCCTTCTTAGGATCTTGTGCCATAAAATGACACCAACCAACCCCCCCCCCCCCCCCCCGTCCTCCTTTAAAAAAAAAAAAAAAAAAAAGAATACTAGTTTTTAGAAAAATGGGCCTAAAAGATTATACCCCTGAATATCCCTTAAACCTTCTTAAACTGCTGCAAAATTACATCACCTAACCAAAAAAAAAAAATACTATTCTTGGAAAAATAATGTATGAATCATTAATATGCATCAATATGTCCTATGAAAGGAACAACTAAAAAAAAATAATTCAAAAAATTCAAAAAAAATTTCTAATAATGTAATACATTACCTAATCCAGAATGCAGCCTTCCTTCATGTTGTAACTGGCAATATTTCATCATAGTTACCAGGTTTCTGGGATATAATTGAGCCATCTCAGAAAAAGACTGCAGTAAATAAAATAAGCAAAAATAATTAAACATTGCAAATATTTTTTTTATATATATATATATATAACCATAAAAGGCACACTATTTTTCATAAATGAACAATCATTTTTTATTTCAGGAATTTTGTAAAATATTACAAAAAATATTTGATGGATTATCTTGAATTTTCAGGAGTGTAAAGAACATATTACACTTCACATATTTCAGCAAAATAATTTACCTCAAAAAGCAAAAAAGGAGACCAGTAAAAATTTAAAGAAAAAACAAAATGTTTGGGATCACTTTGTAAAAAGTAATATTTGAATAGTGTTCTAGCTGTGATATGTGATTATGAGGGGTTTCATCTAATTATCTGTATTCATTTGTATGAGACTAGCCCATATATTTATCAAAATGAAGTTTTTTTTATTTTTTTATTTTTTTTTTATTGCAAAATACTTTTTTTACTTCTATTACCCAACTACTGTAGGTAAAAGAATTATTGTATTTGGTCAAAATTTTTTATGTCAAGTTTTCACCTGATTTACATGTTTTAAAGTCTCCATTATCTAAAAAAGTGCTTTCTGGCAATTGGTGTGAGTGTATGAGTAAAATTTTCTGACTATCATATCGCTAAAACTATTAAAGATAGAGTGACAAAACTTAAGAATTAAAGCAGGTCTAGTTTACAGATGATTTTTCCAACTTTAGGTGAAAATTAGAGAACCAGAAGTGGGACCATAGGTCCGTATCTCAAAAATGATTTTCTTCAAAGTTGCTATATAAACACCCTTTTAGATAGTGTCTTTCGGATAGTGTCTTCTTTAGATAGTCTTTTCGGTATTAGTCAGTTACTTCAAAGAATTTCATATATATGATATATGAATAGGTCAATTTTAGGCCTCACAGTGAGTTCCTTAAAAAGACAACTCTGAGGATTTTCTTCAAACTCGTCATATTAACTCCTGTATAGCTATCCTTTCATATGCAATTATTAGCTTCCAGTGAGAAGATGAGTTTGCAAAGCTTTGTTGGAAATCGGCAGTGGGACCAAAAGTTAGTATCTCTAAATTAGCTTTAAAGATTTTTCTTAAAAATTGCTACATAAATTCCTTTTTAGAAGTCCTTTAACATGTGTTACTTGGTTACTACAGAAAAACTGACAGGTGTTCCTATTAGGTAGCTCAGTTACATGATCTTATAACTTGAAATAGATGTTTCAAAAAACAACTCTAATGATTTATTATTATTATTATTATTCATTATATAAATTCTTTTTTATATGTCTTCAGGATGTATGTATCAGTTTGTTCTTACAGGAAAATTGTTAGGTTTTTATTTTTGTTAAATCAATTTTATGTCTTCTGACCCACACTATTTCCAAAAAGAGTATATATGTATTAGTGAGCAATGGAAGTTGTGGGGTTATTAATACCAGATCTTTTTTTTTTTTTTTTTTTTTTTTTTATTGTTGTTATAGTATGCAGGGTATTAAACCCAATGCAGAGCTATATATTTTTAGGAAACTTTACATACCATAGTTTTTCACACACCATAAAATTAATGTAAGCACTACCAATTTCAAAAGGATGATTTTGTACCTGATGAAGAAAGGCCTTGTCCTTTCGAAACCGGTAATGCTTACATTAATTTTATGATGTGTGAAGAAGTTTTCAAGTTTAAATATTGAATGTACACCAGTTCTTTGATTTAGGTATTTACATACCATATTAGACACAACATATTGCAATCAGAATATTAAATACCTTAAATATCAGAAATATTAAATAAAATCTGAGTGTTTTTACTAAATAATCTTCAATTGTGCCTGCAGCCAAATGTATTGAGAAACTTATATTAAAAATTCCAAGCAATATCATTTAAAATGCCATTATTGATAGAATGAACTGAATTTCAGTTCCCCTTAAAAATAATAATAATAATAATAATAATAATAATGATAGGAAATTTTATCAATATTTATTTACAGTCAATAAAAACTTGGCTGAATCAAAATAAAATTTGGATAAATCTTCTCATAGTTTTGCTTTCTTTTTCAATGAAACTGAAATTCAGTCAATTTTGATGATATTTTTCAATTTCCCAGTTATTTATTTGGGGTTTTCATATAAATTGATTAATTTGGCTCTTAAATTACATAAATGAAATTTTGTCAATGCTTGCACATGCACAGTTAAAAATTATTTAGTAAAAATGCTCATGTTTCATTGCATATTTAAATTTTTTTAATTCTGATTGCAGTATGCTGTAACTAATATAGCATGTCAAGAAGCTTCCTAAAAATGACTTTGCATTGGGTTTTAATATCCCGCATATTACAATCAAAAAAGTTTGTTTTGTTTTTTTTTTCAATTTTTTAAAGAAACCTTTATATCTCTATGAATATACAATGCTAGCCTCCTACAAATGAATACAGATAATTAGAAGCCTCAGAATCCCATGCCACAATCAGAAAGCATATCAAGTATTATTTTTTACAGGGTGATCCCAAATATTCTGTTATTTCTTTACAAGTGCTTCAGGGCAAAATTTCCACTACATGTTCTTTACACTCCTGAAGATAATTTACCAAGCACCTTTTGCAACATTTTACAAAATGTCTGAAATCGAAAGTGTGCTGTCATTTATAAAAATGTAGTGCATATAATTTTCAATGGTCAGTAGAGGTCAAGACTTACAATTTTTGTAAGTGTCAAGTGGCCACTGGACATGTTTAACTCAGTGGCCACTCGCGAGTCGACGTTATACCTGATATTCACACACATAATTAAAAAATATATATCTATATACATATAAAGGCATAAAACACATATGATGTGGTCGGAAAATTATGAAATAGTGGCCTTTATTGTATTATTTTAATAACTAGCCGCCTTCGGCGACCAGCTGGTTCGCGATCCCTGAAAAATCCGACTTTACGAAACTCCCGCTTGGTGGCGCCTTTTTCCCGTTTCAGGTCTAATAACAGCTTATTGATAAATAGTGAAAATAGCTTATTGAAAAATTTAATCGCAGTAAATTCCCGTGCGGTAGCGCCTTCGGCGCCCTCTTCCCTTTTCAATATCTGAAACAGCCTGTTCGCTCACCATGTTATGATCTTTAAAATTTCTGACTTTAGCTAAATATCGCTTGGTGGCGCCTTATCGCCGTTTTAGAACTTTCAACTTCGCTCATTAGAATTTGAAATTTTAAAATATTACAGCGCCATCTGGCGGTAGAAATTTCTGTAATCTACTGTTCAATTCCAAATCAACAAAGCTTTCAAATGATGTATTACTTATGAAATTATTTTAATTAGTAGCTGAGAAACAAAAGAAAACCTAATCAGGACACCTTAAAACATGTAAATCAGGTGAAATCTTGAATCCCACTTTAGATAATATAAAAATACTTTAAAATATCCTTTGAATGATGCATTAAAAATAATATAATCATAATTAGAATTTGAAATTTTGAAATATTATAGCGCCATCTGGTGGTAGAAATTTCTGTAATCTACTGTTCAATTCCAAATCCACAAAGCTTTCAAATGATGTATTACTTATGAAATTATTTTAATTAGTAGCTGAGATACAAAAGAAAACCGATTCAGGACACCTCAAAACGTATAAATTGGGTGAAATCTCGAATCCCACTTTTGATAATATAAAAGTATTTCAAAATGTCTTTCGAATGAAGTATTAAAAATAATTTAATCATAATTAGAATTTGAAATACACATATTAGAATATTAGAATAAAATTTCATTTGCAATTAAATGTAAATTAAAATATAATTTTTTTTTTTTTATTCTGCAAAATTTCTTTCAATAATTTGACTTATCCATGGTTTTCTCCTAAACTTGCATAATTTCGGGCAATATAACGTTAAAAATCCTTAGTACGATATGTGAGCAGAAATTGGAATTCGAATCTCTGCAAAATATCAAAGAATAAAGGTGTTTTGGGTGTTCCGTGGTTTTCTCCGAAACTCCTGTTCCTTTTCTACATCTTTGCCTCTTCGCTCTCCCCCCACATCCTTTCCGTCGATAATAATAATTTTACACTCGAAAATATCCGCAATCGATTTACCTTGCCTTAAAATCTAAATATACCAACCAATTTCAAACGCTGTAACTCTTTTTTTTGTTTTTTTTTGCTTCTTTTCCCCCTCCCTCAAGCCCTCCCTAATAATCGTACTCTTTCCAAAATATTCACAATCGAATTATCGGGCATTAAAACCAAATACTACGAATTTTCAAAAAATGAAAAAAGAAAACTTAATCTTTTTCCAATAAATATGCCATTTTTTTTATTTATTCATATTTTTTCATGAAAATTGAACAGTAGCTTTATAATATGCTGTCTAAGCCGAATATTCATTCAAATGTAAGTTAAATGAAAATTTGAAAAAGTTTGAAAATTGCAATTTTTCCCCCCAGTATAAAGCACGTGATATCTAAATTGATTACAACCATTTCCGTTTTCATCACAGACAGTCGTCTGCCTGTTGCCAACTACATTTCATACTTTAGTTAATTTTAAAAAATCTAACTGATGTATCGATAAACCGCTTGCACTCTTAGATTCGGAAAAAATTCCCCTTTCATTTGGTACCAAATTTGTAACGATCGGACTAATATTTCTAATCTATTTTCCATTTTTTTCTGCTTTTAACTCCGTTAAAATATCTATTTTTATGCAATCGCGGTGAATTCTCAGTGATTGAGATCGCTTTTTGATTAGACATAGGTCTATATTTTAATTAATAGCTCCGCAACTAATTACAATTTTTAAATTCTGTTTTCACTATCCCCTTGGGAAGGCTTCTAGGTACCCGTATATCAAATTTTATACTTCTGCGTTCAGTAGGGGCTGAACGTATAGATGCTCAGACAGACAGAGAGACAGACAGACATCTTCCTTTATTATTATAGATAATTAAAAAATTATGCACTTCCACAGATTAAAAAAAAAAAAAAAAAAATCTTTAAATATTGTTTGAAAATAAATAGTATTTTTTTTTTTTAACTTTCATACTTCTCGAGTTTAAAATTTTCAATATCTGAAATGAAAGCAGGTGGGAGAAAGACAAAATTGGCTGTGAAATCAAATCATTGTAAAATGATTCGACTTTTGAGAGAAGATATGATCTCGTTTGAATTTCCTTTGAGTGTTTATGATTTTATTCTTATTAGTATTTTAAGAGTGAGTTTTATAAACATATAAGGTAGTTATAGTAGCATATAATGCAACTTTTAAATGCTATTAATAACTATAGTATTAGAAAGAAGATTTTAAAGTTTTAGGAATGAGGAAAAATATATGGACTTTAGTTGTTAAGTATTAATTTCATTTTGATACAGAAAACGGCAGGCTATAATGATAACACACTAACAAAATAATGTTATTTCTCATACACAATTAGTGTTTTGCAAGAATATTTACTTTGTCTTATTGAAAGAGAAATACCAAAATTTTATTCATTTGATAAATTTCACATAGTGTGACATCTCCATATGGAAAATAGATGTGATTAGCATTAGAAGAAAACAAAATTATTTTCAGTATGGGCGAAAAGGGAGGGGGGGGGGGGGGGGCAAAATAAACTTTTTTGGTATATTATCCGAAATTTAATTATATTAACAGACATGCGATTGCTAAAATTAGAAATTAGCTGAAAATTTTTTGCTAACATGATTGTTTAGTTAATTGATTGAACATTGATAATGTCACTTTTAATAAATTAACTACCTAAACAGTTATATATGTATATTTATAGCTTTCTATCTACATTAAAAATTTCAGGATTTTTTTCATCAGCACAAAACAATTCTTTAATATTATTGCAATAAGTTTTATATCCACGTAAAACCTTATTAAAATTCCATCTCAACAAGGAAAAAAAAAAAAATCAAACAAATATAAAATATGATTTTTATTTATGAACATTAATCATACATACCTAAAAAAGCTACAGTAGTTAATTATCAGTTTCTAATATGCATAAAACCAACTGAGTGTTAATTTTCTTAAATTGATTTAGAAAAAATTTTCCTACCTGGAAAATTTAGTCTACATTTTTACTTTCCGAACACTATAGTGAGGAAAGTATTGTAATCATGTCAAAAATCCGAATTCGAGATTTTGATGTTTCTATACGTTTTGAGGTCCCCTGAGTCCGTTTTCACTATTTTTACGATGATGTATGTATGTGTGTATGTCTGTGAGTGAACACGCTAGCGTCTAAAAGCTTTGTTCAATTAACCTGAAAGTTGGTACGCATATTGCAAGTCACCATAGTACGAACCCTATAGATTTTAGTGAATCTAGCACTTATAGTTTTTTTACAGGGACACAAAGAAAAATTCTTTATCATTATGGCCTATGGGAGCAAAATCTTAAAAGTGCGATAGCATCTAAACGCCTTATTCAATTGAGCAAAAAATTTATACACATATTATAGGTCACAAATACTCAATCTGTATAGATTTTGGAGAATCTAGCACTTATAGTTTTTTTACAGGGACACAAAGAAAAATTCTTTATCATTATGCCTATGGGGCCAAATTTTTAAAAGTGTGATAGCGCCTAAACGCCTTATTAATCTGAGCAAAAAATTTGTACACATGTTATAGATCACAGTTCAACTAACTGTATAGACTTCGGTGAATTTAGCACTTACAGATTTTTTACAGGGACACAAAGAAAAATTCTTTATCATTATGGCCTATGGGACTAAATTTTTAAAAGTACGATAGCATCTAAACGCCTTATTGAATTGAGCTGAAAATTTATATGAGTATTATAAATCACTGTTGCACTAACTATAAGCATTTGTGAATTTAGCATTTATAGGTTTTTACAGGGACACAACGAAAAATTCTTTATCATTATGATCTATGGGCTCAAAGTTCAGTAGCGTTAAATAAAACATCGTGTAATAGATGGAGAAAAATACTCAAACACTCTATTATGGTTTTCTCTCTTTTGTTTGTTTAACAACTCCTCTTTCTTTACTTTATCTACAAAACTGTTAATTACTCAATGTTCGGAAAGTCGAGTGGAGTCACTCCAGATTTTTTTTTTTTTACTTTCCGAACACTATAGTGAGGAAAGTATTGTAATCATGTCAAAAATCCGAATTCGAGATTTTGATGTTTCTATACGTTTTCAGGTCCCCTGAGTCCGTTTTCACTATTTTTACGATGATGTATGTATGTGTGTGTGTATGTGTGTATGTCTGTGAGTGAACACGCTAGCGTCTAAACGCTTTGTTCGATTAACCTGAAAGTTGGTGCGCATATTGTAAGTCACCATAGTACGAACCCTATAGATTTTGGTGAATCTAGCACTTATAGTTTTTTACAGGGACACAAAGAAAAATTCTTTATCATTATGGCCTATGGGAGAAAAATATTAAAAGTGCGATAGCATCTAAACGTCTTATTCAATTGAGCAAAAAATTTATACACATATTATAGGTCACAAATACTCAATCTGTATAGATTTTGGAGAATCTAGCACTTATAGTTTTTTTACAGGGACACAAAGAAAAATTCTTTATCATTATGCCTATGGGGCCAAATTTTTAAAAGTGTGATAGCGTCTAAACGCCTTATTAATCTGAGCAAAAAATTTGTACACATGTTATATATCACAGTTGAACTAACTGTATAGATTTTGGTGAATCTAGCACTTACAGTTTTTTTACAGGGACACAAAGAAAAATTCTTTATCATTATGGCCTATGGGACTAAATTTTTAAAAGTACGACAGCATCTAAACGCCTCATTCAATTGAGCTGAAAATTTATATGAGTATTATAAATCACTGTTGCACTAACTATAAGCATTTTGGTGAATCTAGCATTTATAGGTTTTTACAGGGACACAACGAAAAATTCTTTATCATTATGATCTATGGGCTCAAAGTTCAGTAGTGTTAAATAAAACATTGTGTAATAGATGGAGAAAAATACTCAAACACTCTATTATTGTTTTCTCTCTTTTGTTTGTTTAAGAACTCCTCTTTCTTTACTTTATCTACAAAACTGTTAATTACTCAATGTTCGGAAAGTCGAGTGGAGTCACTCCAGATTTTTTTCCCTTGTTTAAACTTTTGGAATAGATATTAAATATAAATATTTAATTTAATTGAGAAAAAATAAGTAGATTTATCAAGTTCAGTAATGAAGTTTAAGAATAACTACATATGAGAGAAATATTGAGCAATGCTATCTCTTTATTGTTTCTAGAATTAATCACTGATCACTATCTGGAGATGTGTGTGTGGTGGTGGGGGGGGAGGGGGGGGTAAAAATTAATTACATGGGTAGGAAATATTAAACTCTTTCAGTTCTACTTCTAGAATCTTACAAACCAAGCTTTAAATGAATATTGACATTTATGTTGTGGATGGAGAAAAACTTGGAAAACAAAAGAATTCGGCAGAACATCTGATCGCCGATCACTAGTTGGAGATAAGAAAATGGGGGGAGGGGAAAAAATAATTACATGAGGTAGAAATATTTAACAATTCTATTTCTTTATAGGTTCTAGAATCTCATTAAGCAAGTTTAAAATTAATATTGACATTTATGTTGTGGATGGAGAAAGATTATGAATTGGGTGGCTTCCGTAGCGAATTTAATCGCCGATCGTTAATAGGGTTTCTTTTTTTTTTTTTTTTTTTTTTTTAAACGGACGATATCCGCGAATTACGGGGGGGAGGGGGGGGGTGTTCACAGATTTCCGCGAAATCGCGAAAAAACCGCATGTCAGATTGGCAACTACAGCGATTTTTTTGGATCGCCACTTTTTCAAACTAGGTCGCCATGTGGCGAGTGGCGACCGCGAGTCTTGACCTCTAATGGTCAGTAGTTCAATAAAAATTTAAATCTGGCCATATACATTTATTTATCTTGAATATAAATACTATTAACCAATTCAAACATAATGGCAAAGTTAATATTATATCAAATGCTTCAATAAACAAACAGAATAAAGTGTTATCATTAGACTGTCTTTATTTTTGCAACTGATTATCAAATGGGACATGCTCCTAGTTGTAAAAATGTTTTGCATGAAATCAGTAACAATGTCACAGAACAGAAAAATTTGCAAAATCAATTCGATGGATGTTCGATTTATGTATTTATTTATTTTTCTCTTTCAGATCCAAATTAAGTAATGGAATTGACAAAGAGAAATTATAAGGAATTTTTATTTTTATGCTATTACTTTCTGAGCATAAAAATACTTTTTTACATATAAAAGTCATGGTGCTTCAAAGTAATCCTGAGCAACACTGGGCGGGTCAGCTAGTAAATAATAAAACTAGAATATCTGCAATAATATACCTTGATCACTGAGCTTTAGGCACTTAAGGAGACACTTTACTTATCGTCTCTGAAACCAAAACCAATGTTATTCTTTGGGGAATTTTACCCCTTTATAACTCGTTAACTAATGCATATTTTAAAATTCCATTTTTACATTCAGAAAATTCGCAATTGTTAAACAGGTTACTGCTTTCTAAAAATTGATTTGCTTAATTTTTATGATTTCATTTTTAAGCTAAAAAATGCAAAAGTTCACATTGCAAAAATTGCATTTTATGACTTTAAAATAAAATATTTAAAAAAAAAAGCAATTTTTAGAAAGCAATAACCTGTTTAATAGTTCTGAATTTTGTAAATTGATGAAACGGAATTAAAAAATATTTATTAGTTAATGAGTTATAATCATGTGACAAAATTCACCATAGAATAACATTGGCTTTGGAACCTGGAGATGATAAGTAGAGTCCTCTTAATGCTGTACATTAGTCAGATTTCCTCTTTCTTTCTTCCCATGTTATTGAATGGGATTTTTGTTGCTTCGTTTTACAAGAGAATATCTTGTACAAAAATGAAGTACTTGAATTCTGTTTTTTGAATATTACTCTTTAAATATGCCGGCTTTTAGCTTAGTGAGCTTTTTTTTTTTTTTTTTTTTTTTGTAATTAATTTAAATATTTTATTTTATTAAGTACATTTAAGACTCTAAGTTTTGATCTCTAAACAAAATATTTAAATTATTTTTTTTCAAAAATTTACTCACTAAACTAAAAGGTGACATTAGCAAAGAGTAATATTAAAAAACCGACTTCAAAAAACTTCATTTCTGAATAAAATATTCTTATAAAACAAAGCAACAAAAATCCCATTTGATAACAAGGGAAGAAAGAAAGAGGGAATCTAACGGATATACAGCCTGAAGTTAAAACATTCAATATTAAATCTATTTTAATTGTAAATCCTTCCAAGGAAAAAAACTCATATCCAGATATATACATAATGCATTATTACAATAAATATTAATGTTACAATGATATATATATATATTTTTTTTTATAGTACAAGTACTCCTTTCAAAAAAAATTAGGGCATCAAACATATGTTGTAATAAATATAAAATATACTCTATTTTAATTGTAAATCCTTCCAAGGAAAAAAACTCATATCCAGATATATACGTAATGTATTATTACAATAAATATTAATATTAAAATGATAATTTATTTGTAGTACAAGTACTCCTTTCAATAAAAATTTGGGCATCAAACATATGTTGCAATAAATATAAAATATACTCTTGATTATCCACAGAATTGTGTGTCACAGGTTTAGTGGATAAACTACAAAAAGGTTGGAAATGAGGGGGTAAACATAATAAAAAATATATAAATAGTCTAGCCTAAAAACTTTATTGTATTGTATATAAAACATAATGTAAACAGCAAAAATATTCATAATATAGTAAAAATATATTTGTATTTTATATATGGATGTGAAAACAATAAACAAAAAAGTGCACTTATGATGAAGCCAAGGTACAATCTGTAAGCTAATTTATGCACTAAATTAAACAGTACTGCAGACAATATAGAAAACATTTTAATTTTTTCCTGGGCATTGTAAATATCCTCCCATATTTCACACCATTTCATTTGTAGTGCAATTTTCTCCAATGTCCAATTATGATTAAATAAGAAGAAAAATATCTTTCAAGAAAAGTGGTATAGAAGAAAGGCAGGTGCTAACAATGTTTCGGAATAAATTAAAATGTTAGCACATCTAATAGACACACAGACACACACACACACAAAAAAAAATTATTTATACAGTGAACTCTCGTTAGGATGCCCCGTTTAAGATGGATTTCTCGTTATTACGTACAAAAACAGAATCCCCAGCTAAGGCCTATAGGAATTGCATGTAATAAACATCGCTTTATACGTACAATTCATGCGTTAAGATGGACATTTTCTTCCCTCAAAGCTTACTTTCTTCGAAAAAGAGTCAGTTCCCAAAATCTTTTCAAATTCAATATTTTTTTTTTTTACATGAAAAGGTTCAATAATAAAAGGGTTAATCTCTTTCACTGTGTGCTATTACACTGTGGGAGGTAAATAGTATTGATTGACAGTGACAGTTGAGGTCAACAATTTGCACCTGTCTCCACTTCTATTATGGAGACATAGCAAAGGATTTTGTTATCAAGTTGTACTATATGAAGAAGTTTTGAAAGTAAGTATCGGTTTTCATGCTTTTACATTTTTAGTGAATAAAAGGGTTTGAGGAAACAAATTTTCATTTGTGTTATACTGTGTGATTTTAGAGTTCATATAGAACTTCAGTTTATGAACTCCTGTTATAATGGACACTCGTTAATATGGACAAAAACTGCTGGCCCTTGATTGTCCGTTTTAACGAGAGTTCACTGTATCTACATTTATTCTTTAAAAAAAAAAGCAATCATTTTGTTTTGCGTTAAGAAAATTTTTTTGTTCAATCCCACTCTTTTCTTGCACCCACACATAATTCACAATGCACATAGCAAATAATATGCTTGCAGATAATCAGAAGTTTATTGTATTAGTAATTGTTCACACTCAGGTAGAAATTTTATTAAAGCTGAATAACATATTATAAAAATCTTTATTGAAAAGAAACTAAATTCTCATTTATCTTAATGCTTTCCTCCTCTTAAATATCTCATAAAATACTTTTTAATTCTTAAACATTCAAGAAGAGATGGATTAACAGTGCTTTATAAAAAAATTATAAAAGTAAATTAGTTACATTACAACGAGTATAAAAATACATTTCAAAATTTCACAACAAAAAGAAGAAAAACAATCAAACAAACTCACCACTTTTACATTTATCCATCGTTTCAAGTAATCTGGCACAGGTATCCTGAAGAATTTACATTGCATTGGCAACCTAATAAACATAATGAGAAAACTTTATCTCAAAAATTTATAAATATAAAAAAATTTTAAAAATTTAAAAAAAGTTCAAGTTAAAGATTTTAATTAAAAGAAGTTAAATATAAATTACGTTACTTAAAAAACCTTTATACTTGCGTCATTATCGGGCCATAAATTTTTCTTCTGGATGCCCAGGCCTCTTCGGCGGCTTCGTCTGTTGTGAAGTTCACAACAGAGGAAGCCGCCGAAGAGGCCTGGGCATCCAAGTGAAAAATTTATGGCCCGATAATGAGGCAAGTTTAAAGGTTTTTAAGTAACGTAATTTATAGTAATGTCTCGTTTAATTTATATAATTTCAGACGTTAAATAGTTTAAAATATAGGTGTGTGTGTTACTTGCCTTTTATTTATTTAGTTTTTCCCCATGAGATTTGGAGTTCAAATATACATGCGTTCTAAAGATATATTTAAAATTAGTATCATTACACATAGTGTTTCTTAAATTCAGATTCATGTGTTAAATCAAGTGAGCCAAAATTCTTTATTTTCTTTTAAATTATTATTTATTTTCTTTTAAATTAGTGTAATTACTTATTAAATAGGAGCAAAGAATTTATTTAAGTTATCATAAAAAGCCTACTTTTTTGCTCCATAGTCCATTCGACCGTGCAACCCAGTCATCTTCAAGGAACTGTCATTGCAGCTCTGATCGTTGGCCATTATTTTAATAGTTTTGTGCATTACTGCATACTTATGATTATTATAGTTAACTAGTTTTTTAACGTTTTGTCACTGCAGCTCTGCTCATTGGCCATTATTTCAATAGTTTTGTGCATTATTACATAATTATGATTATTATAGTTAACTAGTTTTTTAACGTTTTGTCATTGCAGCTCTGCTCGTCTGCAACGTTAAAAAACTAGCTAACTATAATAATCATAATTATGCAATAATGCGCAAAACTATTGAAATAATGGCCAACAAGCAGAGCTGCAATGACAGACAAACCGATGAACATTTAGATAACAGATGGTACGCTATACTCGAAGAAAAAAAAAAGGAAAGAAGAAGCAGATCACGACAGTTCCCTGAAGATGACCGGGCTGCATGGTCGAATGGACCATGGAGTGAAAAAGTAGGCTTTTTGTGATTATTAATGTATTTCAATTATATATACCGTAAAATCCCGAAAGTAACCCCCCCCCCTTTTTGAAAAACAAAATGGATAAATTTCAGGTGGGGGGAGGGGGGGTTATAATCAAGATTTTTTTAAAAAAATTATCAAAAAAATGAAGAAATGGGAGAGGAGGTTATATTTGATGGAGGGGGTACTTTCGGGATTTTACGGTACTTACTTAAAAGGAAATATTAAAGGCTGACGAGCTTGGAAAGAACTTTGCTTGGGATTGTCTCCCAAAACTCCAAAATCCAAGCCGGTAGGAGCAATTCAATCACGTGACACTCGCGGAGAGGCGCTGACCTTGAAAATCGAAAACAGGTTTCAACAAAACAGTGAGCTAGATTTACTGATGCGCGTGCAATGCCGACACACCGAAGATTGGATGTAGCTTTGTTGGATGGAGAACAAAAAATGGAGGGAGGGGGGTTACTTTCAGGATAATGGAGACATTTCACTTTCAATGAGAAAAGGGGGGGGGGTATATTCGATGGGGAGGTTACTTTCGGGATTTTACGGTATATATATGAAAGGAAGAAAAAATTAATATTTTTCAATTAATATTTTATGACAGTTTAACCGAATGTTACATTTTCAAAGAAATTTAGAACTAACAGAAAAATATTCATTAAACTATTATTAAATTATGCTTTCAGACTGTAAAAATTAAAGATTAAAATTTTCTTTTTTAGATGCAAAAAATTTTAATATGATAAAACTGATTATTAGTTACAAATTTATGGACACGAAACTTTTGACATGAGATATGACTAATAAGACCTAATTTTGTCATGAAGTCATAACATTTCTTCAATTAGTTTATTTCTTATAAATTTTTAATAAAAGATTTAACCAATGAATTAAGCTACAATAAATAAAAATAAATATTAATTGTATTAACTAAATTTATAAAATATGTTTTTCATTAAAATTCCTCTGTTTATATTAAAATCGCAATATTTTTCGTGTATTTGCGATATTTTTCATGTTTTTCTTCTTTAAGTAAGTTTTGGTTTCACTGCGTTTTGTGATTGCTATCTTAAAAAGATAACATAATTAGTAATTAATTTTCAGTCTTTTTGCCACCATTTTGAGCATTTCCTTTTAGAAGTTGATTCCCCCCCCCCCCCTTTTTTTTCTTTTTTTTTTAGTTTATCATTTTCTGGTTTAATCCAGTTTTAATTCATTCTAGAACAATCTAGCTAATAGCCGTTAAATTTACGTCATATGCACAATTTAAAATCATTTGCCCTTTTTAATTTCATATAAATGTTGATTGGCTCAGGCGATTCTGTAACGTATCAACGATTTAAAAATTTGATTGAAAATCGCCGGCAAACTTCCTTCTTGGTTCACTACACCTACAGATAAGATGCATCTTTAAAGTTAATAAAATACTTGTTTGAGCATACAATGCATTTCGTAAAAGTTAATGTGGAATATCTATGCAATAATGCAATTTCACTTCCAGTCATTCTTTTAAGAAGAAAGATCTTCAATAAAAAAAATTCATCAGTTATCCAGATCAAAATCTTCACATTATTTATGTCAACTTTTGATTTCTTCTTATACTAGTAAAGAAGCATTCTTCCTATTTTAATTTTTCAATAATAAAAAGGTACTGTATATTTAATTTTTTACAACTCATTCCGATTTTATAAAGATGTTCACCAGCGATTAGGTTTTTTTTTTTTTTATGAACCTGGTAAAAATATTTATTATGACGCTTATATATACACTAACTATGCAGTGGCAGCTCGTGCACCGAAAATAGGTGAAGAGGCACACTGTATTCATTTATAGAATATAAATTTACGTTTAAATAAGTATTTTTAGTAATTTTAGCCAAGACCATGCTTAATAAAAGTCATGCATTGAAAATACTTAAATATTATTTTTGAGCTCGTCACCTATTTTCGGTTCATGAGCTACCACTGATACTATGATAAATTTCAAGCCTTGATTTTTACTCATAAATTCTCATACAAAAGATGTATCCTCTCCCAGAGTTTGTCCCATGTCAAAACCTCCATATGTGAAAGCAGATACATATATATATAATCTATAACTTTACATTTTTATTTACACAATAAAAGAACCATAAATTACAACTTTTCTTAGTGAAAATTTGATTGCTTCTTCAGTAACTAAAGAAAGACTTTAATTATAATACTTGGAAGAACAAAACATTTTACTACAGACTGTTTAGTATTTTCTCTAAAAATAATTTCTTAAAAATAATTTCTCTAAAAATAATTCATATGCATAAAATTTTAAACTTAAAATCAGGAATGTATTATTGAAATAAGAAAACTTAACTTTTTCAGAATTAATTCATAAAATTAACAGAATATTACATATATTTTAGATCCCAGTCTCCACATGTGGCACAAGCAAATTTCACACCATTATCTAAAAGGTTTTCTGCTTCCAACCATCTGTGGAATTTCTAAAAATGATATTGTAAAAATCAAACTATTTATAATAACATATTTAAAACAATACAGAGGCTGAACCAGGTATTAATTTTGTAAAACTACTATGAAATATGTGAAATCAGGGGTTGATCCAGGTTTTAATTTTTGGGGCCCATTTTTGTGAAATTTTTATTTATTTTTGTGAAAAATAAAAAAGAATTGTTGCTAGAAACCTTTCATTTTAGCAGATACTCTGTCTAATGTTTAATTTCAAGTTAATAGCATTTTATTAAACAAGTATAGACACTCATTAAAAATAATACTGTAAACATGGAAAAATTTTACAAAAGTATTACTTTTATAAAACAAAATTTTGTGAAAGGGCTGTTTTTATAAATTTGAATTTTGTGAAGGGACCCATTTTCTGAATTTGAATTTTGTCAAGGGACCTATTTTATGGATTTGAATTTTGTGAAGGGGCCCATTTTAAGGATTTGAATTTTGTCAAGGGGCCCATTTTAGGGATTTGAATTTTGTGAAGGGGCAGCAGAAGAGTCCCAATTTTTGCCTGGGTCGACCCCTGGAAATATAAATATTTTTATGAAAAACAAAATAAAACAAAAATATTGTATAAAACCTTCCATTTCAGCAGTAATGTTATTTTATGTTTAATATCACGTTAATAATAATACAAAAAAAGAAAAAGAAAGAAAAGAAACGGTATGTTTTCGTGCAAAAAATTGAAATATAGATAAAAATTTATAACTATGATGCAGGAAAAGATTAAAGCAAGCTAACATATTAATAGACAGCTGTTTCGGTCTAGCTTAAAGACCCTTCATTAGTGCAGAATATGCAAGGAAAAAAAGAAATTAGGGCTATTTATATACTTCTGGTGACTGTTTTATAAATAGTCATATTTCCTTTTTTTCCCGCTCACATATTCTGCACTGATGAAGATTCTCCAAGCTTAATGACCTAGATAAAAATATAAAATTCACAATGGAGAAAGAAGAAAATAACATAATAAACTATCTTGATATAAAAATTATTAAAAACCCAAACAATACCATTGACACAACCATTTATAGAAAGCCAACTGCCAATACCGAAATTATTAATAAACACTGCTATACCCCTCTCCCATATAAATACGCCGCCATCCGCTCCTACATCAATCGGGCAATCCTAATCTGTTCCACTAAAAAACTCTTAAATCAAGAACTCAAATACATCAAAAACATAGCAATTAAGGCCAACTATCCAAAAAATCTTGTAAACAAACTATATAAAAAACGCATCAAATCCCTAAGTAAAATAGATAACGCCCAGAAAGAAAAAGAAAAATTTACAACTTCCATCCCCTTCTGTAACGGCGCCAGTATCAAAATTCAAAACGAAGCCAAAAAACACAACATCAATATTCCGATTAAACCAAACCGCAACATTTTCCAACACATTAGAAATGAAAAAGACTTAATAGATAACCAATCAACCGCCGGAATCTATAAAATTGACTTTAATTATACCGATAACTCTCACGCCTGTTACATCGGAGTAACTAAAAGAAAAATTCACGAAAGAGAAAAAGAACACAAAGCCGATTTGAAACACAACCGCCAATCTACAGCACTTGCCTCTACCCACTACTCTAACCCTATTAATATTAACACCATAAAAACTAATAAAATCGCTCCATATAATAACCATAACTACGCCTTAAAAAGGGAAGCCATCGAGATTCTGACTAACCCCACAGCAGTTAATGAACGCGAGCACGCGAATATCCCAAAAGACTGGAACCAAGTAATCGATAGAATCCGAAACAGACGAAATGAAGCGAAGAAAGGAAGCCGAAGGAAAGCCGATGAAAACACAAGCGATGAGAAGTCACAAATCACCTGAAGATGGGCGCGAAGTGCACCCGAAATACATTGTGAATAAATAGGACAAGTTTATAAGGTATTAATAAGTATGAATAATTCTCTATTCATTTTAATCTTTTTTATGCATCATATTCTTAAATTTTTTATCTTATATTTTAGTGAAACTTCATTAAACCAAGTACAGGCAGTCAATTGAAATAATAAATATATATATAAGAGAATCATTTTTATAAATTTAAATTTTGAGAAGGAGGCCATTTTATAAATCTGAATTTTATGAAAGGGTTTATTTTATAAATTTGAATTTTGTGAAGGGTCCATTTTTATGAAGAAGAATTTTGTGAAAGAGCAACTACATAGACTCAATTTTTGTCTAAAACAGCCCTTGCAATATTTAAGACAAGAAAGAAAAAACATGCAATCTGCATAGACTATAAACACTTTCTAACAATATATAACCATTAAATTATTTAGCTTTTAAATGCATTTTAACTCAGTAATGACACCTTTAATTATATTTTCTTATTTTTTATGGACGAAGAAAACTTAAAAAAAAAAAATATTTTTATGGCTTTAGTTTTAAAGAAAAACTATACTATAGATTGTTTTTGTGCAGTCCTATATATTGTCCAAAATAAGAAAGGCAACAAAAATGTATTTTGTTTTTAACTATGACGAAAGGAGTCTCACAAAAACATCCTTATAGCTTTATTTCGAATTAGCAGGCTATACCCCCTTCACTGGTCACTATATTTAAAAAAAATTTCAAAAGAATTGAATCACTGTTTATTTTGCATATCACATTATAAATAAAAACTAAAAAAAAAAAAGAACCTACATTGAAATTGCCCTAAACCTTGCTTCAGGTACCTGCTGCCTACGGCAGGTCTTTTTTCGCCAGCACTGCATTGGGTCCATGTTACCACTACCTGTAGGGTACTATTCTGGGTACTTCAATTTGGATATTTATTGGCCAAAGGTAGATTTGTTATTATTTAGGAACTACGATTTTAAAGATTACTGTATCTCAACATCTATTAAATATTTTAGTTTCATTATTCACGTGAAAATATATTTCTTTTTTTGTCAAAAACAATGAGCTGGAAAACTTTCTTGGCAACAATTAAATTTAAAACTAATATTTAAATGGCTAATTTTCAAGCTATTATAAGGAAATTATTTTCATATTTTAATTAATTAAAATATATATACAGTGAAACTTCTACGGGAGACCATCCCTATTAAGCGACCCCCTCCTACAACGACCGATTTGTTACCCTATCTACTTAATGTCCAATGTTGACACTTGTTTGAGCAACCACCTCTCTTTACGACCAAATTTTTGCAGAACGAAGGCTGGTCGCCAGAGCCTGATTACCACCTGTTGGGGCCCAAGGCCTAGGACGATTTTGGTGCCCCCCCCCCCATCCACTCTTGAACAAATTAAAGGGATTTTTTTTAATCCAACTTGTGCACAAAGTTTGACTGCTGGTTAAAAAGTTAAAGCATCACCTTCATAAGAAATTAGTTTTAACTTCTTTTGCAACGAAACCTCAAATTATTATTATTACTATTGGTGTGGGGGTAATCTTTCTTCTATGACTGTTGGAATCCACTTGCATAGAAATGTAATTTTTCACAAGGTATTCTTTATAATACTGTTTTCTTTTTAAATCCTAATCTACCTCAATCATACCATACAAAGTCAGCGGGTATGTAAATATGAACACATGACTACTGAAAATGTAAAGATATTTTCCATTAGGATGATACAAAGTTCTTTAATTTGTATTATATAACTGTAAGTCTGCAAGTGAAAATTTATCTGGATTTATTGGTCCACTGTAAAATGTTATATCATTCGACCGATCTCTACGAAAACTGGTATATTTCATAATCTAGCTAATGTTGTATTTTTTAATTTAATCGGATAATTGGTTAAAAGACATTAAAAATGCCCTACTTTCAACTAAAAATTAATATCGTTAGCTAACTTTTGGTTAATTTTTTTTTAAGAAAATCTTTTCCAAAAATAGCATTTTTTAAATTTAAAAATTATTCTGGTCCCTCTAGATAGAGGTGCCCTAGGCCGAGGCCTTGTCGGCCTGTGCGATAATCAGGCCCTGCTGGTCGCTCGCAGAAAGTTTTACTGTATATATATATAATCGAACAAATATAAAAATAATTTAGAATGTTGTTCTCCAATGCTTTTTAAAATATTTTGATTAGTTAAAATATTTCATCTCCTGCAAAAGTGAAAATGTATATTTTTCATTAAAATTTACTTATTGATGACATATAATTTTTTTTATAGCCATATCTCTTCAAGAATAAATATTTATTTTATGATTTTAAAGGCTCCAGTTTTTTTTTTTTTCACTTAAATTTTTATTTTGTGCGTTTTAGTAACTAAAAGAAAGCTTTTAAAAAATCTAATCAGAATTTCTTAGGATACTGTGTAGTGAATGAAATATTTTTTTTACAACTGACATCTTATCTATTAATTATCTGCAAAACAAGTAACATATTCGCCACCGAGTATTGAACTCACAACCATCGCATTAATCGACTGAGCCATTGACTAACATAAGGAATACCTCACATTTATTTTCAAATGGAAACGCCTTGTTTTTTAGCATGACACAGAAACACTATGCCAAAATCCAATTTCAATTTAAAAAAACTTCTGATTAAGAGAAAACTAATCAAAAATTCAAAAATCGGGCTTTAAGGTGCATCAGGAGAGGTCATTATGAACCTCGATGCAAATTTGTGTAGCTCTGCGATCAGCCGTTTTCCTAAAATGCTCCGGACATACATAGACAATGACACACACACACAAAAAAAAAAAACATCCTTTTTTATTATATGTATAGAAGATCACCATATGAGTTATAGCTGTTAGATATGCTCCACCCCACTTTCCTTTCCCCTCCACTACTCAGGTATTTTTCATCATATCATCATGCCAAGTTCATCTGAACTCTCTTATTTCTACCATCCAAAACATTTGACCATGTAACCCACTCTTCAAATCCTATGAATTTCAGATGGAGGTAAGTGGTAGTTTTGACTACCATTGACCCTCCCAAAGGTCATGTGATGATGATGATGATTTCTAAAGAACCATTAAAAAGATTACATTTAAGCAGCACATATCTAAAACTTTACTTAAAATTTACATTGAGCAATTTCTAATAATATACCATAATTAATCTGAACAACTTTGTAGGAATCTATAAACCAATAAATTATGCTAATAATTCTTTATTCTACAAGGGAAAAATTGTTTTATGTATCAGAAAAATGCATATTACGTTTTTATTATTGTGTGGAGGACCTGAATTCCCAAAGGACAAATGGGGCAAGCACCTGAGCCCTCGTGTATGAGAGTGCCCTCAAATCAACTATTTTTTAAAATTAAAAGCATTTCACATGTATTCAAAATTCACTTTGTACATCTGTATTGTAGAAGGAGCCCCAATAATTTTGCCCTCCCCCCCCCCTTCTGTAAGTCAGTCTCTGATTGTGTACATCATAATGAAATTTAAATATGTATTAAACAAATACTTTTCATAGACCATAATGTGCTGGAAATCTTTTCCCTATGGCATTATCTCCTACACACAAAACAATTGCCCTATTTACACCATCTTCAATAGAGAACAAGTTATAGGGAATGTAAATAACATATATCAGTTTCAAGACAATCTATAAATATTAATGGAAAATGAAGCATGGGCAGACTGATGGATAATCTAACCATTGCCATAATTACTCTTACACAATATTGGAAAGTATTAAAAATGCATTATGTAATTAAAATGTAATTCTAGCAATTTCTAATTATGACCCCTATTGTATCTAAGTATTTTTGTCTGGCCGTGTACAGGGGTGCAGAGAATGTTCAGATCTCTGAAATTCCTCCCAAACACATTCTGAATTCCCCCCAATATTGCAAGACTTTGTTTTGTTATAAAAATCATTTGTTCTAAGAAATAGAACTGATTCTAGGTTATTTTGGCAGGGTGTAGCAACTGTCGGTCTATTTCATCTTATTTTAGCATCCATCAGCCCTTTTGAAAACATGTTAGTACTTGGTGCCTCTTTCTAATCTTTTAAATGTTCAGAGAGCTTTTAGATACTTTTCTTCCTCATATGCAACTATCTGGGGATAGTTTTAAAACATCCCCCCCCCCAAGAAAAATGCATTATAGTGTACATATATAAAAGTAGTAATTTACATTTATCATGTATGAAAAATGCGACATATAAGGGCAATAAATCTGAAAAAAATGTTGCCAGATGTAAAAAGGGTAGTCAAATAATTGCCCTTTTTGAAAATAGGTTGTCCTTTTTATTGAGTTATATTTCACCTTTTAAATATTTTACTTTAATTTATTTACAATTTCAATTAATAAAATACTCCCATTTTTTCTCGATTCTATAGTCTTCAAACTAATGGGAATGTATAATTAGTTTATTTAAATTTAATCAAGTTTCTAATAACATAAAGAAACTCAAACTCAAATAATTAGAGGTCTTTTACATTTCATTAGTGGCTGTATATTACAGTATTTGACCACGGTTTTAATGTGGGGGAAATAATTGCCAATAGAAATATATTTATTTTTAGATAAAGTGGAGTGTAAGGTTGATTTTTTATACCAACTATGTGAAAAATGCCAGAGCCAGGAATCAAATTTAGGTCGTCTGCTTATATTTATTTAAACATTTCATTTTTTTTTTTTTTTTTTTTTTTTTTTATCATTAGAATATAGTGACCAGCAAAGAAGGCAAAGCCTGCTAGTATGCATATAAAAATAGAGAAAACAGACAAAGTAAAAAAGATAATTTTAAAATAACATACTTCAAACACATCTTCAAATGTAGGCTGACCATCTACAGTTTCTTGTGTAATGCCTGTTAACTGCAAATTTTAAAAAAATGTAGCAATATATTTTTTAAAAACTAAATTAAATAGTTATAAATTAAAATTACTTAAATTTCTAGCTCAAAGCTTTTCAACAAGGATCTCAGTCTATGTTTATCTTCCTCTTTTATCTTATTCTGCAGTATGTCGTCTTTGATCTAAATTGCTATTGGGTTCCATGTCATTACATAATCGTCCATTAGCTAAAATTTCCATTATAAAAAAGCACCACAGAACAGGTGTTCAAAAGTAATAAGTACAAAACTTTAAATAAACATCATCAAATGTAAGAACTTGCAATAATTGTTTCAGGTTGAAAGAAGACACGACCCTTTGTCAGACGAACAACGTAGACACAAGTGCTGCAATCAGTTTTGTGCATTGCTACTTTGTTTATAGCACTTGTGCTTACTTTGTTGACATGGGGAAGGGTCATGTCTTCTTTTGACTCGAAACAATAGTTGCAAGTTTTTGCATTTCATGGTGTTTATTCAAAGTTTTGTACTTATTATAATTTTTATTGTTTCAGTAGTGGCACCAGAAATTCCCCGACGGGGGGACACCACCTCCCCGACAGGGGGGCACTACACAAAGAGAGTTTATTACATAAGTATTTATCAAAAACTGCAATACTGTTAATAATATTACTGTTAATATTTGTACCATTCCACTTGTTAGTACTCCTCGTGGTTTTGGAGATCATCGTGCCACAGACAGACATTTTCAAAAAATATTGTGGTCTAAACATGTTCTGGAACTCTCAAAACGTGTATATTCATGAAAAACTGGTAGCTGAAAATTTTAACGAATCCAATACTTTCTTCTATTCAATATAGAATGGAAAAACTGGAATGCTTCAAATTTGTACAAGGAAAGTAAAATGCTGCCAAAAGTAAAAAACTGAAAATTTTGTATTTTACCCCCGAGAGATTTTAGGAGTATGCCCCGATGGGGGGTCACAGACTCCCCGACGGGGGGGCCTGTGCCCCCCCGGCCCCCTAGCTGGCGCAACCCCTGTATTGTTTTCATGGTTAATTGCATAGTTATGGCTATTGTAACCTAATTTCTGGATGCTTTTGAAATTTATATTTCTTTTCTCTATTTATTTTTGCTAAGGTGGTGATTATTCTATTGTGTTTGATGTCCATTTTGTATTATTTAAATCTAGTACATTTTTTTTTACTATTAAAACTGAAGAACATGAAATGGACATCAGGCACAATAGAACCACTACCTTAACAAAAACAAATACCGAACAAGAAATAGAAATGGATTTTTAAAAATATCTGGAAATCAACAGATTACAATATCCAGAAATATGTAATTAACTATTAAAAAAAAAAAACAGGTTGGTAAAAATTCCAAGTTTTTTAGAAAAATCCTAAATAGTTGAGTTTTTTTGGGGTTTTTTTTATTATTATTATTTATTTTTTTATTTTTTCATGTTTTTCCAGAAAAAAAAAAAAAAAATATATATATATATATATATTCCTTTTTTAAGTAATAAAAACAGTAGCTAAAAGAAGTTTGAAAATTAACCATTTACCTTTCTTCTGTCTATATGTTTACTTTTTTTTATATATAAATTTAACTTTTAGGAGAAATTGAAAAAATATTTATTTTTTATTTTAGTCCTAAAGTGCTATTCAAAACTTAAAATTATGATACTTTCATATTATCTGAATATGCCATGGATTAATTACCATTATGAAGTGAAGTGGTCGATGAATTAGTTTGACTATATTTTTCAGAACTATCATTCAATGTTTATAGCAACCGAAGTTTATTGTATCACAATTTCTGTTAATCTTACGGCTACCTTCGTTAACCTCAACTCATGACATAGGGGAGACCGGGGGCTAATGGGACACTTTTTTAATTTAAGCTGTATTTCAGTGAAATATGCAGATATTTAAAAAAAAAATATATACTAAATGAAAGCATATACATGTGATTAATAAAAAATGCTCAATGTGTTTGAGAAACCATATTACTTTTTTTTTTTTTTCAATTTCTGACACCATATCATTGTCCCATTAGCCCCCATGTATGGGGTCTAATGGGACATGATGCAGGGCTAATGGGACAAATATAAAAAATAAATAAATTTTGTATTAAATAAAATAAATAAAATCTAAATTATGTATAGGAAATTATCTAATTATAAAAAATTAATACCAATGCTCTTTTACAAGTTTTTTTTATTTATGAATTATTATTTAAGATCATATTGAGAGAAATCAAAACTTAAAATTGTGGATGATTGCATAGTTTGATGGTCAATTTTTGGTGGTGGCAACTTTGACACCAATTCTTATCTTCTTTTTCCGGATATATGAATTTAAAGGTGTCTTTTTTTTCTTAGGTAGTTGACAAGCATTTCATCGTTGCTAATCTCACTAATGATACCAATGTAATGGAATACTTTTCGCTTTCCTGCAAACTTAACTAGAACAAAGTCATTTACATTTAATTCTTTTGAACTTGTCTTGGATATTCCACAATTAAATTCAGTTGATGAGTTCTGTATGCTACTATCTACACAACTGTCTGAAATTTCACAGCATTTTTGTTGTTTTGGTATCATTTTTAGTGGAGAAAACACTTTGTCCTGATTCCTATCTATCTTTTCTGGCGATTTAGTTAAAATCCTAGTACAACCTCTTTTTCTCCCTCTACTTGCACCAGGCTTTCGTGATTCAGCTTTAGCATGTGGTCTCACAATTTCTGGAGTTACTGGAATGTTAGAAGGACCAGCTGATATTCCCATATTTGGATCTGGACGATCAGAAACATATGAAGATAAAAACTCTGCATCAGAAAATATATTGGTTTTTAATGGTTTATTTCTAGGCATCTGAAATGAAATATATGAAGAAATGTTACAAGATAGTACTTAAGAATACCAATTTTAAATAGAATAGAAATAAATTTTTATAAAATTTCATAGATAATTTTTTGCTCTTAAATTCTTTAAAATTTATAATCAAATATAAATAAAAACTAAACCAGTTAGGCCTAATTAATTTTTACAACTTTTAGTCATGGTTTAGTCAACTATTAATCATATACATACATCTAAAATAGGATTTTTACAAAATAACTGGTTTACTATCTATTCAGCTGTCCCATTAGTCCCCATATTATCAGTCCCATTAGACCCCACAGTGTAAGAATACAGAATTTCAAGAACAGAAAACCACATGTTCTATCACACAATGCTTGATTTATATTATCATAATCTATGATACATCTACTATCTTAAAAAATCTTTCCATTAATTAAAAATTATTTTAAATGATTTAAAAAATTCAATTAAATATAAAAACTAAAACTTACTTTGATGTGCTTCAAACAATGGTGATGATCTCGGTCTTAGCTCTTAACTGCAATGGCTGACCTGTTGCTGTTCAAAGATGTTGTATTACTGTTGCCATTCTGTGGTATACAAACTTTTCATATTAATATTATATTTTGCACACAAACTGCTTTGTCCCATTAGCCCTGCGTCCCATTAGCCCCCAGTCTCCCCTATAGTTAAGAATTGTTGCATGTAAAGTTAAATACTAAATTTATGTTTATAAAAGTACATACTCAATCAGTATAAAGTAAATGTGTCAAAATGGAGGAAGGGTAGACTAGTTGGTGGGGCATTTTAGTCTCTGATAGGAAAATGGTCATAAACAGAGTTCATTGGTCTAATCTTGAATAATGTTCTATGCTAAATATTTAGGAGAACAAATATATTATGCAGAATTGAGCAGATATTATCTATGCAGGGATGAAAGTTTCCACCTTTTTTTAACAAAAATGAAATCTTGAATTCACACCAGAATAACTTTTGATTTAAGTACACTTATAGTAAAACATTATCTGTGTGTTAATATAAATGTATTTAAATGATAATTTTATTTTGGAGTGAATTTTGTTTTCATTAAAAAAGGCGGAAACTTTCATGCCTGCCTATGTTAGATAGTTTTTGGTTAGAACACTATTGTAGTAAGCATCTGAAGCATTTATGTTTGTAAAAATTTTTAAAACTCAAAATAAATTTCATTTTGTATGTAAACCATTTGTTTTATAAATAAATAAATGAATACAAAATAAGTTTCAATTGCTTAGTATTTTGATTAATTTGTCAAAGAAACTCTTACAAGATTGAAAAACCCCAAATTGGGCAAAATTGTAGGTTTTTTCAAAAAACCCATTGGATCCAATCTAGTCAACCCTGGTAACAATAGAAATTATAGCAAATGGACAATTCTGTAATGAAATAAAACTCAATAGAAATTTAGATCAAAGACGGATTTTCTTAGTGTAGAAGAAGTCAAAAGAGGAAGCCAACAAACATCAAGATTTTTCTGAGGATGGCTGGGATCCTGGCTGAAAAACTTTGAGCTTGAAACTTTTTTAAAGGTATTTTTAATTTATAATTAAATGAAGTTTTTTTTTTTTTTTTTTTATTTAAAAAATAAATTGAATAGTATTATAGATAAACATTGAAGAATAACATAAAATGTATCATATCTTACATAAATTAACAAGACAAATCAAAAGAATATTTGGATTGCCAAATTCAAAAAGGAAATAAATCATTTTTTTTTTTTTTTTATCATATACATTTTAAGAAACACATTCAACTCCTTTACTAATAAATACAAAACAGCAACAGCTACATTATATTGGGCATAATAACATTAATTCTATATTATACTATATTTCTAATTCTACTAATTGTATTCCCAAATGAAATGTTATGAGGACTAAAGTTATTTTAAATTCTGCTTGGACTTGGTAGTACAAAAAGCAACAGCTACAATACATTTGGCCTAATAACATTAATTTAATTTTATAGTATATTTCTAATTCTACTAACTGTATTTCAAAATGGAACATTGTGAGGATTAAAGTTAAATTCTACCTACTAGTACAAAACAGCAACAGCTACATTACATTGGTCCTAATAATATTAATTCCATATTATAGTGCATTTCTATTCTACTAATTGTATTTCAAAATGAAATATTGTAAGGATTAGTTATTTGAAATTTATGATTTTCTTAACGTGGCTGAATAGAACAAAATTTCGCATAAACATCCATCATGAAGATTATTTTCATTGTAAAGATGTCAGACCATTTTTAAAGTATCATTTATGATACTGGCTTGAACATTATTGATTATAAATATTCTAATTTGAAATCTTCGTAAGTTATAAGAAATTTGAGATTTTCTTAACATGGCAAAATAAAGCAATATTTCAAATAAACTTGCATTATGGAGATCTTTGCTTCAGAAATAGCATAGAATTGCATGAAAAAATGTAATTTAAATCACACCAGTATTTACATATATATATATATATATATATATATATATATATATATATATATATGAAAAGAATAAAAACTTCTATTTATTTAAATTTATCACTTTGGTTTTGTATATTGCTGCTGCCTTCCTGCCTTTTTACTTTCTTCTATATTCAATAGAAGAAAGTATTGGATTCGTAAAAATTTTCGACCTCGGGTTTTTGATGGATTTACAGTGAAGGTGAGATGAAGGTTTGTGCTATTATTTTGATACCCAAAACAAATATTGCAAGCTTTTAAAACTTATGGGGTTTGTTTACAAAGATTTTTACTTATAATCTTTATTTTAGTAGATTGTAAAGTAAAATGATACACAGAAAACACCATTATGATTTTACTTTTTCTAAGGCAGTCATGAAGTTAAGGAATAATCATTTATACACATATATTATAATTTAATTGTCCTGTGTTATCTTGAATATCTCATAATCCTTCACTGGCAATAAAATAACTCAGAATACAAGAAAATGAACAACAAAAAAATAATTAATGACTTACTTGTGTACAAAATTTAGTCAACTGTGGATTCACAATTGGCCGAACATAAGAATGAAATATTGCTTCTATTTCAAAGGTTTTACCACTCATTTTAAGAACAGGAAATTCTATTACTTCCTAGAAAAAAATAAAATAAATAAATAAATAATAATTTGAATTTGAATTTTAGGTACAGATTTACCATTAGGTTTTCATTGGTGTAATTCTACTTTTGGTACTAAACTTGTGAAAAAATTTAATTACAGTACACTCTCAAAAATCCGCACAGCTTATAACGAAGTGTTTTGCGGATTTCTGAATTTTGCAGATTTTAGAGTAATTTCTTTTATTTACATCTAAGAACCTCATTTAAGTAGAAAATCTTTAAGAAACAATTTATTTGTTATACATGCAAATGCTGAAATAAAGTGTGCCTAACAAAAGTACAAATATTTCATTAAATTTTAATTTAAGGAGCAATTTTTATACATCATATTATAGTTACAAATTATCTAGATTTTTGAAAAGTCTGATCAATAGTAGTTTAAGTAAGAATATTCATACATATTTATTTTCCTATAACCTGCAAAAATGTCAGCAATTCTTGGTCAATCACATAAGTTTGTGCTATGAAATAATTTGAATATTTATCTTCATGTGAGAAAATCTTTCATGAAACTGTCTTTCTTCTTCTTCCTCTAAATTAATATAATTTATTTTTTGATAATTATACATAATTACACTTATCATTTTCTCCTCTGTAATATGCTGAGTGATTGGTGATTCATCAACACCTGTTAATAATTGATTTATCTCCTAATACAGTTGAAGTTTTGCAATCTACTAATCAACAAATCAGTTGTGACAATGTTTGTTTACATTGCAAATGATATGCAGATTTTAGAGAATTGCGGATTTTAGGGTTGCGGATTTTTGAGAGTTGACTGTATATCCATGTGTCACAACTTATTTGTTACTTTATGGCAATTTGTAGTCTCTGTAAATTTGCAATATGATTTATTTAGTTTTTTGTTAACTTTTTATTTTTAACTTGAAGAGTTTCTCCCACTTGGTTCAAAATAATTTTTTTTTAATATTATTAAAAAAATTTATTTTGGTGATTATCGCTTCTGTAATGAGTGATTTCAACTTCAACAATATGTATCAAACACATTTCAAAAAGAAAAACATCAGTAATTTTAACCAGAGCAAACAAAGCCAGACCAACATTTTAACTTATGCCATAAGATGCCAAAGCCCTTCAACCCAGCCAAAAATTCTGCATATGATTCATGCAGAACAGATGTTGACTGATTTGCTCGTTTATAGTCCTTTTCCCTAGCAGAGTCGATTCAAGGCCACATAATTTCTCTCTTCTGCGGAGTGGGAGATCACGTGACTGAGATCAAGTGCTCAATTTCATCCAAAGAGATGTCATTGTTTCTTCAGTAACCTAGCAACGAACAGGAGAAGTGAAATCATAGTTCATCTGAGTGTTGCCTTGACACGACAGACTAAAGGAAATAGAGTATAGTAGAGTGCTGCAATATTATGCCATATATTCTAGGTTTAATATCTGGCTTGTTTATATATTGTTCTTGTTATAATTAAGCCTTTCTATAATGAAGTGTTCCTCTTTCTTTTTTTTTTTTTTTTTTTGTATCCAAAACACAAAAAAATGCCGATTAAATCCTGTCTGTAGAAGCATATAAATTTGCAGAGACTGCAAACTCTCCCTGAAGTACTTTTTTACTATGATTGCATTGTACCATTAGGGGTGGTGCCAGCTAGGGGGCCGGAGGGGGGGGGCACAGCTACCCCCCCATCGGAGAGTCTCCGACCCCCCCATTGGGGCATATTCCTAAAATCTCTCAGGGGAAAAAAAATACAAAATTTTCAGTTTTTCTACTTTTAGCAGCATTTTTTCCCCTTGTACAAATTTCGAGCATTCCAGTTTTTTCGTTCTATATTCAATAGAAGAAAGTATTGGATTCATAAAATTTTCAGCTTCCAGTTTTCCATGAATATACACGTTTTGAGAGATCCAGAACATGTTTTGACGACGATATTTTTAGAAAATGTCTGTCTGTGGCATGATGATCTCCAAAACCACGAGGAGTACTACTAACAAATGGAATGGTACAAATATTAACAGTATTGCAGTTTTTGATAAATACTCATATAATAAACTCTCTTTATGTAGTGCCCCCCCTGTCGGGGAGGTGGTGTCCCCCCGTCGGTGAATTTCTGGTGCCACTACTGAACCATTGGTTATTCTCCATAGCACAGAGTATGAAGATTTAGTGCATGTCCAGGGTGTCTACTGACTTGACAGAAAAAATATTCATGACCTTTTTTATCAACTTATCCAACCTTTCTTTTTAACCTGTAACTGGGGGCGTTGGTCTCAGAGACCGCTTTAAAATTCTTTTCTATCACCCCTATTCTATTTTTAGCTTGATTGGACGGATTCGTCCAGTAGCTTCTTTTTTTGTGACACTGACTTTGATTTCTCATTGGCTAGAAATTTTTGCTCCTGCTTCCTGGGTTACCTGAACCAATACGTGACTCAAACCGACGGTAGAATTTCATGACCTGTTCTTAACTTTCATGACCTATTGCTGAATTTCATGACCTTTTCATGGCTTTCACGACCTAGTAGACACTCCGATGTCTTATGTCATGTTTGTGAAAACACCATTTACCATTTGAAGGTGTATTTTGAAATAAACAAACAATTAAAAGGTTAGCAATCATGTTATAAACTAACTAGAGAATGTTAAAACCCATTTTTTTATATGGTGTCTAAAATTAAAAAATAAGCAATTAATATTTTTTTGTGTCAAGGAGTTTCAAAAATACAATAATTTTAAAAGTAGTCTATATCATAAACATATTAAAATCTTTAAAAACCTACTTTTATGCTTCTCCATTTTCGCCAGAGTACTTGCGGGAGGGGCCCCTCCCTTTGTCAGTGGTTCCCTGGGAGCTTTCCTTCAACTGCATGTTTCTTGAGCTTCGCTTCAAGACCCGACATCAGTTGCAATCAACGTTTTGGGCTGGTTCGTTGACATTACACAAATTGTTTAGAATTAAATAAGATTTTTATACTTTTGCAACTCAGAGCATATGTTGGATTATTATAGTTTGCCAGTTTACAAACATCACCAAATTTTTTATTTTAATGTTTTCTGCAGCGTTTGTTTTGCTAAGAGCAGACATAAAATTTTTCCAAATTTTATGTGTTCTGAAATATGTTCTTTGATTCTGTTTTTGATTTTACATTTAGTCATACCAATATAATTTCCAGCACTGTTGACTTTTCCAAAGGGGATTTTGTAAATTCCAGGGAGTTTTAATAGATCGGTTTTATCTTTGTCATTTCTAATGATTTGATAGATATTTTTGTTAGGTTTAATTGGAATTTTAACAATTTTTTTTTATTTTGCTTGAAATTTCCTCTGTCGTAGGAGATCGCGGGGGTAAATTTCGGTTTAGTTCCTTTGATAGCTTTCGATTTTATTTAATTTACTAATTATATTCCTATATTATTTATCTACAAGATCTTTTTTGTATCCTGCTTTAGTAACTATTTTTTAATAATTTTGAGGCTTTGTTGAGGAATTTTATATTAGAACAAATGGTAATGGGTTTTGCTTTTATTATTAATAATTTCTGTGCTGCTATTCGGTTTTCTATGAACAGTTGTTTCTAGTTTATTAGCTTCTGTTTTTATGATACTAACATCTAAGTAGTTTAGTTTTCCATTAATTTCAGTTTCATGGGTGAATTGAATATTTTTATTCAAACTATTTAATTTATTTAAAATGGTTGTTATATCATAATGATTATTAACCACCATGAAAACATCATCCATACACCTAAACCAATAGTGCATTTCATTTTTAAGGATTCTAAATATTTTTTCTTCTAATAATCTTAGTTTTAGTTTGGCGACAACACCCGATACGGCAGTCCCCAAGGGGACTCCTTTTCATTGTTTATAAAAACGAGTGTTAAATTTATAATAGTTTTCATTAAGAATTAGGTTGCTAGCCATAATTGGTGTATTAGCAATTTCCGTGTTTTCAAATTGGTTTCCAATTTTTGTGATGATGATTTCCATAATTTCTTGAAGATCAATAGAGGGATATAAATTTACCATGGCAAAACTAACTAGAAAGTGGTTGCAATTTAAATCAATTTCATGAAGATTTTTAACACACTGAGCGTCTTGTGAATTCTTAAGGAAATCCCCGTCAAGCCACGCACACTGCTTAGAAGCGTTATGTTTACCGTGTTTCAATAAAACCCATTACAATGCCTTAATGATATCCTGTAATAAATAAAAATTAAGTAAATTTAAAATAAATTTTCAGTAATTACTTAAAATAATGTATTTTTTTTAGTTTTATATCATATTTTACACTGTCAGCCACCGGTGGTTGACATGGCTTTATATCAGTTTTGACACTGTCAGCTACAGGTGGTTCACGCGGCCTAAATGGAAAGTTCAGTGTCAGCCACCGATGGCTGACATGGCACTCAATGTGTTAATAAACTCTTCAGTTGAATGCAAACTCTTATCTGAAGGGGGGAGAAGAGATGAGCAAACCTTAAACATATACTTCTCAATGGGGTAGCGTAGCTGTGACCTTCACACTTACTAACAATAGGATGTATTTTGGGGGGATTCAAGCAAAATAAAAAATATTGCAGATTATAATTTCAAGCAAAACAAAAAATATTGCAAATGAAATAAATCTTAAAATTCCAATAAAACCTAACAAAAATATCTATCAAATCATTATAAATGACAAAGATAAAACCGATCCTTAGAAACTCTGGGAATTTACAAAATCCCCTAAAAAGTCAACAATGCTACCAGAAATTATATTTGTATGACTAAATGTAAAATCAAAAATAGAATCAAAAAATACATTTCAGACATAAAATTTGGAAAATTTTTATGTCTGCCCTAAGCAAAACAAATGCTGCAGAAAACATTAAAATAAAATTCGGTGATGTTCGTAAACTGGCAAACTACTGGCAATAGAACGTATACTCTGAATTGCTGAACTATAGAAATCTTATTTAATTCCAAATCATGTAAAGGCAACGAACAGACCCAAAACGCTGACCATAACTGGTGTCGGGTCTTGAAGCAAAGCTCAAGAAATAAGCAGTTGAAGGAAAACTCCCACAGAACCACTGACGAATGGAGGGGCCCCTCCCGCAAGTACTCTGATGAAAGCGAAGAAGCATAAAAGTAGGTGTTTAATGATTTTAATATGTTTATTTTTAAAAGCATAATAAATCCTTTTCATTACAATAAAAAGCATACACATACCAATCGAAAATACTCCTGAAAATTATTTTTCAATATAATCAGGTTTTTAAAATAACTTGTGTTGCTTTTAAAAGTAAACATTTAAAAATTCTACTTTTATAATAAAATGAATACAGTAGAAGATCTTTATAACGCAAAGCTAAAAACACAAGGTTTTGCATTATATAGAATTTTGCATTATATAGATCACATTTCACACATCGTCAAACTTACCTTGTAAACATGGCCAAATATGTCTGAAACATATCAAAACAGAGTAGGACATTTTAAAGTTACATTTCTTGGAACAAAAAATTGGGTGGATAATAACTTTCATTCTAAAATTTACTTTATAAAGATAGTCCATATATGCCTGTACAAAATCATTCATTATATTGCTCACTTAAAAAAAAAATTAATGATAGCAATTTTTTCATTAAAAATCTCTGAATTAAGCAGATAAAGAAAAACAAATGTAACACACTTACTTCTCAACAAAGTAACAGTTTTTTAGAAAGTATTTCTTAACTGCAAAATTTATTGTTTATATCCAAGAAATTTTGCGTTATATAGAGAATTGCATTATATAGAATTGCGTTATAAAGATCTTCTACTGTATTATAGAAAACAAAGAAATATAATCTCACTTGAATCAAAATATTTTCCTATCTTTTGTATTTAAACCCACATATTAACATTTAAACACCGATACTCATATTTTGACGCAATTAATCCTTCACCAAATAATTAATACAATAATACAGTGAAACCTCGTAAGTTGCAACACTTTTATACAGAACACAATGTAATCCATAGGATTAACATTACGTCCAACTTCTATAAATTAGACAACCCTTTAACTTGGAAGTTGGACTTTCAAATATTGACCTAAAAACACTTTTACCTAATGGGACAAGAAAAAAAAAATATTTTTTCCCACTTTTGTAGAAACCTTGCTTATCCTTCATGGAAATAGCGATAAATAATTAAATAACAATGCATTTTGTATTAATATATTTACTGTCTTCTCTTATAAAAACATCTTTCTTTTCACCAGTTAAAATATTCACACATAACTTCAAATTAGTGCTTCATGCAAACAGACTTAGATAAAGTGAAAAACTTTCTGTGAACTTAACATTTATATTAAAAGACTTTCTGCTAAAATGCCATAAGTAAAAATAACTTGTAAAACAACAAATATATAAATAAGACTTAAAATAATTAATAATAAAGGCATATAGTATTAATTTCTATGTCAATTATTTTAATTAATAACTAACTACTAACACTGTCAGTTAAAAAAAATTTCTGTAAAGATGAAAATTTCTCCATGGATGGCATTTGTACATTCAGGAAATATCCAAATAAATTAATTTTTGCAAACTTTATAAAAACTACTTTAAATGAAGTTATAATTCATATTTAAAATTAAATTAAATACCTTTATTTAAACTTCATGCTTGGCAGAAAGCTTTTTCGGTAGGGGATCCCCTCCGTCAACTGTGCAGACTGCTCTTAATGGTTGGCGGCTGCCCAAGTCTTGATCTTCTCCTTTATACTCATACAGGTGATGCCACACTTTGTCTATTTCTGCTGATTCGTGGCCGTTTATGACGTGACTATTATGCACGATTTCAATACTTTCTCTAAAAAATGCGTAATTTTGGTTATTATAATTAGCGATTTTTGTGACTCTATCAAAATCTATTTTTATATTATTTTCAAGGTAATTTCTAGCTAAAGCGGTGGTGTTTCTGTTGAATTTTATGTCGTTTTGATGTTCTTTAATTCTGGTTTTTATTTTTCTTTTGGTGACTCCTATATATTTGTATTCTTTATTTTCTTTATTTTTGAGGGGGATTTTATATATACCGGCAGTTTCAGTGGGAGAAATTTGGTCTTTATCGCTTCTTATTAATTGGAAAATATTGGGATTTTGTTTGATTGGGATATTTAAATTTAGTTTGCTAGCGGCGTTTCTTATTTTATTTGAAGTACCTTGGTTATAGGGTATAGAAAAAGTAAATTTTGTGGGGGGTTTTGTGCATTAGGAATTTTGTTTAACTGTTTAATTCGCTTTTTATAAAGTTGATTTACTAGTTAAATCAACTAATGATAATATAAAAATAGATTTTGATAGAGTCACAAAAATCGCTAATTATAATAACCAAAATTACGCATTTTTTAGAGAAAGTATTGAAATCGCGCATAATAGTCAGGTCATAAACGACCACGAATCAGCAGAAATAGACAAAGTGTGGTGTCACCTGTATGAGTATAAAGGAGAAGATCAAGACTTGGGCAGCCGCCAACCACTAAGAGCAGTCGGCACAGTTGACGGAGGGGATCCCCTACCGAAAAAGCTTTCTGCCAAGCATGAAGTTTAAATAAAGGTATTTAATTTAATTTTAAATATAATTTTTGCAATCTTCACAAAATATCCACAGAGCCTATAGATATAAGATGTATTGACAGAATAGACATTGGACAGTATATTTTAGTTGCTAATGCTGCTTTTTTTTGCAATTTCCCCTTACTACTGTCTCTGTTGAGTTTTAATGTAAATGTACAAATGCCTAAAACTTAATATGTGATAGGTTCATTATGAAAAATGAAGCTGATTCTAATTTGAGAACACATCAACCAACAGATGGCTTTATGTGATGCAGTTTTCCTCATTCACGATAAAACTACATCTTATTTTCTGTAACGAATAAATTTACCAAACTTGATATCTCAAATTGCAATTATGAAAAAAGAATGTTAGCTTATTTCGGGTGTGTATCAGTTGACAGGTGGCGCTGCTTTTACTCACCTTATGCAATTTTCCACATGGCTATAACTCAGCATTTATTGGTTAAAATTTCACTAAAATGAATATGTAAAATCTTTATTGTGAGAAGATATGTTGATTAAATATCTGTGCACGTTACCCAATAGGTGATGCTGTTATATATATAGAAAGATAGAGAAGAAAGTATTGTAAAGGCCACAAAATGCCAGTTTTTTAGAATTTCATTTTGCAAATTGATTACTTCTTGTAAATAAATCACGAACACTAAATTATATTATGTTTAGATGTGATTAAAGATTAAGAGGCATGCATAGACACAATTTAATAAAACCAAAAAAATATAAGCACCTGTATGAGTTCAATTTTTTAGTTCCCCATCATACTATAGGTATGGGGAACTTAGGTAATTGTGAAAATTTTCAACCTCGGTTTTTTTACTTTTTTACACGTTTTCAGGTGTGAGGAATCCGAAAATGACAAAATTTCTATGGTGTCTGTCTGTAGGGTGTCTGTTAGAGTGTTAGTCCGTTAGTTTGTTAGTCTGTGTACACGATATCTCAAGAACAAATTGTCGCAGAGAGGTCAGATCAGTTTTAAAATATTACTTTCGACACTGGCAAGAACCCTATTCATTTGCAACATTTGAATTTAAAAACTTCAGCAGTTATTCGAAATTTACGATTTTCTTAACATGGGAGAATAGGACAAAAATTCACTTAAACGTGCATTAAATGGAAACTTTTTACTGTAAAAATGTCAGACCAGTTTTAAAATATCAGTTTTGATGCTGGAATGAACATCAGTAACTATAAATATGTTACTTTGAAAATTTCGCAAGTTATTGGATATTTACGAATTTCTTAACATGGCAGTATAGGGCAAAATTTCACTTAAACGTCAATTTTGAGAGATATTTTCATCGTAGAGATGTCAGACTACTTTTAAAATATTATTTAGGACACTGGCATGAGTATTAATGACTATGAATTTTCCAATATAAAAATTTCGTAAGTTATCGGAAATTTACGAATTTCTTAACATGGCAGAATAGAGTATAATTTCACATAAGCGTCAATCTTGAGGGATATTTTCCTCGTAAAAATGTCAAACCGCTTTCGAAATATTATTTAGGATACTGACATGAATACCATAGAGTATGATTTTTCCTATTTAAAAAATGCCTAAGTTATTTGGAATTTACGATTTACTTAAAATGGCAGAATAAGGCAAAATCGAGCATAAACGTACATTTTAAGGATCATAAATATATCAGAAAATTTCAAAATAACATTTATGATACTTGTATGAACATGATTGACTACAAATATTCTAATAGGAAAGTTTCGTAATTTATTCGAAATTTAAGATTTTATCAACATTGCAAAATGGGGAGATATTTCATAAAAATACGCATTTTTATGAAAGTTACATTGGAAATAGTAGCATGAAAATAAACTACGAAATTGATCCCAATAAAATAAATTAATAGATTAGAATAAGATATTGAACTGAATGGTGGGTAGCCTATTAGGCGAGGATTTTGTTCTGTCACTGTGTCAAGCGTTTATTTCTCTTAACATGTATATAATATGTCCTGTACAAGAAATTTATGAGAACATACATATGATGGGGAACTGAGCAGAGTCCACCTATGCCAACTAGTTTTTATTGTAAAAATCTAACATAGAGAAGTTTTATAGCACAAGATAAAAGAATTGTGCACTCTAAGAAGAATGTATTTGCTGAGATATTTTTTTTTTTAAAGCGAGGATAAGGGGGCTTTTATTGTAACTAATTAATGCCAGAAGCCAAAGCCAATGTTCTGTAGGGAAATCCCCATAATAACTCACTAACTCATACACATTGGTATCTGTCATCTTTAGCAGTTTTTGGATTTAGCATTTTTTTTTATTTGTTACTATTCATATGCACATAATATTTAAATTTTATTAGTATTATTGCGCGATTTTTTTTTTTTTTTAAATGTTTTGTGTAAGTACTATACATATTCAATATTTATTTCAAATTGTGTTTTTCAAGAAATTAAACAGATTGCTTTAAAATTAAAAACTCAAAAACAGCCTATTTTTGCTTCCTTGGTCCATTTGATTGGCAGCCCGATCATCTTCAAGGAACTGTCGTGTCATCGCTTTCTCCTTCTCTCATTTTATTTTAGTATTGCACTCCATCTGTCATCCAGGCTCTCATTGGATTGTTTGCCATTGCAGCTCTTTTCGTTGGCAGTTATTTCTATGGTTTCAAGCATCATTCCATAGTTATAATTAATAATAATTATAATATTATAATCAGCAAGCTTTTTAATATTTTGGAAGTCAATTTTTATATTTTGTTCTTCATTAGTTTTAGTCAAAGTGGTAGTTATTTTTTTTCGTATTTAATATCGTTTTTGTATTCATTTATTCTATTTTTGAACACAAAAACGACATTAAATATGAAAAAATAACTACTGCAAACTAGTCAAGAACAAAATATAAAAATTGACTTTCAAAATATTAAAAAGATTGCTGATTATAATAATTATAACTACGCAATGATGCGCGAAACCATAGAAATAACGGTCAACGAAAAGAGCTGCAATGACAAACAATCCATTGAGAGCCTGGATGACAGATGGAGCGCAATACTAAAAGAATATGAGAGAAGGAGAAAGTGATGACACGACAGCTCCCTGAAGATAACCGGGCTGCCGGTTGAATGGACCAAGGAAGCAAAAGTAGGCTGTTTTTGAGTTTTTAATTTTAAAGTAAATTCTTTGCTTCTATTTAACAAGTAAATATTAAACAGTTTGGTAAACATTTAAAAATACCTTACAAAAACTTTTCATTATAATTTTGGCTGGTTAATTTCGGTCACACCGTGACCATCTTCAGAGCCAAGACTAAACGTTGACGGCCTTCTGTTGTTTATCTTGCCGGGGACTTAAAGAAAAGCATACTAATTTAGTAAACATTTAAAAATACCTTACAAAAACTTTTCATTATAATTTTGGCTAATTAATTTCGGTCACACTGTGACCATCTTCAGAGCCAAGACTAAACGTTGACGTCCTTCTGTTGTTGTTCTCCCCGGCAAGATAAACAACAGAAGGACGTCAACGTTTAGTCTTGGCTCTGAAGATGGTCACGGTGTGACCAAAATTAATCAGCCAAAATTATAATGAAAAGTTTTTGTAAGGTATTTTTAAATGTTTACTAAATTAGTATGCTTTTCTTTAAAATTAAATGGATTAAACAGTTTGATTTACAAAGAGTTTATTACCACCATGTTTCAGTCATTACTTTTTTTGATAAATGGGCAATTCTACAAAAAATGTAATGTCAGTCACACACAGAGATATTTCTGCTGTGACCAGTATTTTCTAACAATAATCACTACACAAAAGTTATAGCAAATATACCAGTAATATTGCTGTATGATAATAATGGTAGCAAAAAAAAAGGAAATAGTATTATTCTTTTGTGGGATTGATGGTTACCTTTTTCTGTGTAATTAGCCAAATGAATTTTCTTTATAATTAGTCCTATTTTTCAGTTTTAAATAGGGGTGAAATGGATATATGGTAAGTATACGGTATCCGGCTAAGTTTTAAATATCCAACGGGGTACCGGATATGGATATCCAAAGGAGAAATTTGCAGCTTAAACTTCCCTTAGATGAATATTTTGCGACAATTTAATTTTTTTTTTAGCTGAGTTGTCGCTTGTAAAGGTTAAAAAAAAAAAAAAAAAAAAAAAAAAAACTTGGCTTCTGTGAAAGTCGAATTTGGCCACTTTAGCAAACAAATTTAGCCAAAAGTAGCTTCAGATCTAAGAAATATAGAAGCCCTATTTTAATTTTGTACATGACAATAAAAAGAGCTGTTCATTGTTGTTCCTGAACAAATGATATTAATTCTAGGTAGTGCATATAACTCTGTTTTCATGACTTTCGTTTAATATGTTGTTAGACTGTTTAGAGAATGAGTCAAATAATATGCATTTATTGACTAGAACCTGCCTGTTTATTTACAATCTACTTTTCCATACACAAGAAAGTTGTTCTTTTTGTGACCATATATTTATACTAGCAGACCCTCTGGCGTTGCCTGTGCCATCTGCCTATTCGATCTGGATTAAAAAAAATAAATAAATAAAACTACAATTTATATAAATTTGCACTTTTAATGGAATATGTTGCTAAAGCATCTGAATTTAGAATTCCCCATTGCATTGCATAGATATATTCCCAAAAATTAAAATTACTTCAAATAAAAGTACACATTTAAATTTTCAAAAAGTCTGTACTTTCACTTTCAGATTGTTAATGAAAAATAAAAAAAAAGTTCAATTATTTAAAGTTTTTGATTTTGTATATTAGAAAAACTTAACTTACTTTTATAGTTAAAGAATATTAATAAATAATCTAAAATTTTCTTTCTTATCTATGCAGAATATAAAAATATAAATTCATTTTGAACATAACGATTTAATACTTATTTAACGAAGTTAACAATACATATTTAAAATTATTGAAATTTGATATACCTTAAACATCACTTCGTGCTGGTAGAAAAGCTTTTTTCGGCAGGAGATCCCCTCCTTCGACGGTGCCGACTGCACTCCGTGGCTGGCGGTCTTTCAAATGTTGATCATCTCTTTTATGGATGTACAGGTGACGCCATATCTCGTTTATCTCCGCTGATTCGTGGTAATTTATTACGTCATTATTGTGCGCAATTTCAATGCTCTCTCTGAGATAAGCGTATGTTTGATTATTGTAATTAGCTAATTTAGTGACATTTTCAAAATCTATTTTTATATTGTTTTCTAGATAATTTTTGGCTAACGTGGTGGTATTCCTGTTGAATTTGATATCGTTTTGATGTTCTTTTATACGGGTTTTTATTTTTCTCTTAGTAACACCTATGTAATTATATTCTTTGTTTTCTTGATTTTTGAGGGGAATTTTATAAATACCGGCAGTTTCAGTGGGGGGGATTAAATCTTTATCACTTCTTATTAGTTGAAAGATATTGGGGTTGGGTTTGATTGGTATGTTTAAATTAAATTTGCTAGCAGTGTTTTTTATCTTGTTTGAAGTGCCTTGATTATATGGTACAGAAAAAGTGTATTTAGTAGGGGTTTTTTGGGTATTGGGAATATTATTTAGCTGTTTGATTCGTTTTTTATATAATTGGTTTACTAATTTTTTGGAGTATCCTGCTTCAACCGTTAATTTATTGATGAATTTTAGTTCTTTTCTTAATTCTGATTTATCGGAACATAGGAGGATGGTTCGATCAATATAACTGCATTTTGCATTTATCTTGTACCTATAGGGTGTTTTGCTTTTATTGTTAATTATCTCGTTACTTGCAGTAGGCTTACGATATACGGTGGTTTTAAAATGATTATTGTTTTTTATGATTTTTACGTCCAAATAGTTGATTTCATTGTTCTCATCTTCTGCAGTGAATTTAATATTTTTATCGAGTTGGTTAAGTTGATTTAGGATTTCACAGCTATCATAATTTTCTTTAATTATTGCAAAAACATCGTCCACATAGCAGACCCAGAATTTAATTTTTTTACCCAAAAGTTCATTAATTTTGTTTTCCATAAGTCTTAGTTTGTATTCTTTGTTTGTATTCATTTTGAATTATTAGTTTCTTCTATATTAAATAGAAGGAAGTATTGGATTGGATTCGTAAAAATTTTCCACTTCCAGTTTTCTGCAGATTTATGCATTTTGAGGGAAACAAAACACAATTTGATGATTTTTAGAAAATGTCTATCCAACAAAAATTTTGTGTAGTAGCTCTAGTTCAAGAGTTAATGCACAGAATGAATAACCAATCTAATAGCTGTGAAGTTTTTAAAATGTGAAATAAAACCATTTGGTTAATCAAGAATAAAATGTTTTCCATCCAAAAATGAAACATTTTAACATTTAATACTGTCTTTATTCAACTTGAACACAGACGTTCTTTCCCCCATTAAATGCTGATTGATTATTACAGGTCTTTTATTCATTTTAACATATTATTAATTGTTTTAAGCATGCATAAATGTGGACCCTAACCTTTCGTTAAAAATTACGAGCAAATTCAGCAGCAGTCATTATGAGTAGAACAGTAAGAGGAATTATAAGTCTTCGATCTCTGTAAAACAACTCTGATTTTGCATCAGATCTCTCTCCTATCGAACCAGCAGTTCAACGTTTGATCACATTTCCTTCAGCAATTTTAGACCTTCGAATTTAATTAGAAATTCGTCAGATTGAAATTATCCTTCCACTTAAAAAACACATTTATCATCTACTTGAACGTTCTTTTTTTCGAGCAATTATCAGTAATATCTGTCCAAGAAAAATTGAAGGCTTATATATGAATTAATCTAGCCCAATAATTAACAAATTTGCATGTCAACTGTAATTTATCCGCTAGTAAGTTAAATAAAACGAAAAAATCTGGATTGTCCCTATAATTATGAACATCTAAAAACGTGGAGAAAAACACATTTTGCATTATTTTTTATTAATTTTGTTTCATATTAAAAAATTATAGCAGTTTTGGTTTTTAGAATACTAGATATATTAAGTGCACTTAGTATAATCTTGTTCACAATTGTTTTTACATTAGTTATTTCAAAATATAAAGTGTCCTTATAAATATGAGAAGGAGTGTATTCCAACAGACTTACTCCGATCAGCTATTGAAAATATGATTATGCGATTACAGCACATTGTTGAACATGAAGGGTATCATATTGAGCAGTTTTATTAATGTTACTTTATTTTTCACGCATATTTTTAAAGTATGTTAAATTAAAATGCTATGGCGCTATGTGTATGATGGCGCTATGTGTATTACAGCGCCATCTACCGGCGAAATTTTGTACTTTTTTTTATTTAATAAATGTCAAGCGCAACATCTGAATTATCTGTAGTTAAAATTTTACCTCATTTGGATCGGTGGATTCTAGAGCCCTCTGGAGTGGGCAACTTATTTCTTGCTAACCCTGTACATGATTTGCATGTTGAAAACCACACTTTTCCCAAATCATGCCACTTTTTATTAGTTCACGTTACTTCAAAAATTAAAAATACATTCCTCTACCTCTAAAGAATTCACTCAAAAAAATCGTACTTCATTCACCTTCTCTTCCAAAAATAGACCTATCTAAACAAAATAAATTAATAATAAAAAGTAAAAATACAACCGTGTGATTCACCAGCTGAAACAGAATAGAATAATGAATAATTAAAGTTATCTAATTAATTGCAATGCTGATTGCCATGGTAATAAAAAATATGTTGGTTTCTATGGGCATAAAAAATAAACAGCAAGCTGGTTGCCATATATTACATCGCAAAGAATTTATAACAATATATCGTTCAAAACGGCACCAAAGAAAAATCGCCAAATCCACTTGTGGACAAACCTGAAACTTGTACCGACTTATTTCCTATAGAATAATATTGGTTTTGGCCACAGACGACGATAAGTAGAGTCCCCCAACAGAGAAAACGGCGTAGTTTAAAAACTTAACACTGGTGGTGGCACCTTTTATTGGAATAAAACACATTTCAATAATTAAAAACCAATCCTTTTACACGAACTTGTGGAATATACCCTTTATAAATACCTGAGGCACGACAGTAACGGGCGAATCACAAGTTGCTTCAAAATCTAAAACAAGAAAATAATCATAGTTTTGTTTTTTTCTTTCTGCTATCTTTGCTGGTAATTTTAAAAAAGGAGGAGGTACAAAAGTTCTTTCAGCTTCATTACTAGCTTCTACAACTTTAGTGCAATGTCGCTTTGATATTACGGAATTTACATTAAATACAGCAGTTCTAGGAACATTGGAAAACACTTTTCTTAAATTATTCATTATATTTATCAAAAGAGTCACAAAAGGATATTTTTCTTAAGAAAATTAGCTTGAAATATTACATATGATTTTACAGTTAGCGCAAAATTTGTAAACAAAAGCAGACAGCATGTGACCAAGCAACAGTTTCCAATAACAAGTGATTGTTTCACAGCTCTGAACATTTTAATGATCACAGACAGCTGCTTAATGTAAGATATTACTTATTAAAGTTCGAAACATTAAATTGTGTTTTAATAAAATTCAAGTAAAAGATATAAAGTGTTTTAATTGAAATTAAAAAATAAATTTAAAAAATAAAAAGTTTCTGCTAATTTTTTATTTTCCTCACATACCAATACCAGCCAACCAACCAGAATGTAAAATTTTGCAATGTGTGTTTACAAACAGCTTAAAATATATAAAAATGATTTTTGAATAATTAATTATTGATAGTGTATAAATGTGAGCTGTAGGAATAAATGTTTCGTTCTCAAGTTTATTTTTTAAATAGCTCCATTTATATTTTCTTTATTTGTACTAATTTTATTTTTATATTTTCAAATGGAGCCTGATAATGATGAAAATAAAACTGCTTGTATTGTTTGCCAGAAGGAATTTAAACGCAGATCGGCTCTGTATAGACATTTAAGAGGAGTACATAAACTCACAATTGAATTTACTAACCGAAAATATAAATTTAAATGTCCAGATCCGTCATGCTCTGTAACTTTTCATTTAGCCAATTTGTTACGAAACCATATCAAAGATGTACATGGAGTATCCATTAACATGTGTTTCAAAAAGTTTAATACATATGAGGGTAAAACTTTTGACATGAATATTATTTAAATTAAAATAAATAATGCATGCTTGTTTTTCTATTTTCTATATGAGTATTTAGCTTATAAAGTTTTGTACACTTATTTCATGTAATTTTGGTTTGATCTAAGCTGTACGGCACTGCTGAACATTTACTTTAATTATTTATGTATCCAGAGTTTACCCTAAGTTTTAAAAAAGGGCACTACCTTTTTTTAGATTTTTAAGAGTAGTTTTGGATTTTTGCGGATACATTAAACATTTAAAATCCACACACATTTAAAATCCACACATCCGAAATTTTGTACTTTTTTTTATTTAATAAATGTCAAGCGCAACATCTGAATTATCTGTAGTTAAAATTTTACCTCATTTGGATCGGTGGATTCTAGAGCCCTCTGGAGTGGGCAACTTATTTCTTGCTAACCCTGTACATGATTTGCATACATGAAAACCACACTTTTCCCAAATCATGCCACTTTTTATTAGTTCACATTACTTCAAAAATTAAAAATACATTCCTCTACCTCTAAAGAATTCACTCAAAAAAATCGTACTTCATTCACCTTCTCTTCCAAAAATAGACCTATCTAAACAAAATAAATTAATAATAAAAAGTAAAAATACAACCGTGTGATTCACCAGCTGAAACAGAATAGAATAATGAATAATTAAAGTTATCTAATTAATTGCAATGCTGATTGCCATGGTAATAAAAAATATGTTGGTTTCTATGGGCATAAAAAATAAACAGCAAGCTGGTTGCCATATTATTACATCGCAAAGAATTTATAACAATATATCGTTCAAAACGGCACCAAAGAAAAATCGCCAAATCCACTTGTGGACAAACCTGAAACTTGTACCGACTTATTTCCCATAGAATAATATTGGTTTTGGCCACAGACGACGATAAGTAGAGTCCCCCAACAGAGAAAACGGCGTAGTTTAAAAACTTAACACTGGTGGTGGCACCTTTTATTGGAATAAAACACATTTCAATAATTAAAAACCAATCCTTTTACACGAACTTGTGGAATATACCCTTTATAAATACCTGAGGCACGACAGTAACGGGCGAATCACAAGTTGCTTCAAAATCTAAAACAAGAAAATAATCATAGTTTTGTTTTTTTCTTTCTGCTATCTTTGCTGGTAATTTTAAAAAAGGAGGAGGTACAAAAGTTCTTTCAGCTTCATTACTAGCTTCTACAACTTTAGTGCAATGTCGCTTTGATATTACGGAATTTACATTAAATACAGCAGTTCTAGGAACATTGGAAAACACTTTTCTTAAATTATTCATTATATTTATCAAAAGAGTCACAAAAGGATATTTTTCTTAAGAAAATTAGCTTGAAATATTACATATGATTTTACAGTTAGCGCAAAATTTGTAAACAAAAGCAGAGAGCATGTGACCAAGCAACAGTTTCCAATAACAAGTGATTGTTTCACAGCTCTGAACATTTTAATGATAGACAGCTGCTTAATGTAAGGGTAAGTTCAGCGTTGCTCCCCATTCTCCCCGGGCTCCTCAAAAATGACGTCACGAATTTCACCCGGGAAGTTGTGTGGGGAGAAGATTTGCTGAACGCCTTTGGGGAGTTCACTCAATCAACCAAACAATAACAAACATGGCGGATATCGTCAATATTTTGTGTATATTTTAAAAGATACCAAAAAGAAGAGTCACAAATAATAAATAGCTTAAATAAAAGGAATTATCTTCCAAGAATAAGATATCATATGAAAATTATAAAAGAAATGGATGATTAAACAAATTTCAGGAGATATTTCATACTAATAAATCGTGAAACAGAAGCTGTTGTTAGAAGCATGGTATGTTTTTTAAATCGTATTTTCAGACGAATTCTTTTCTTTAGTTTAAATTATTTTATACTGAGAAGTATTTGAGCGGTTAAATCACATTTTTCGGTTTATGTTGGTATTATTTATACAGGTTTCTTTTTTGTATTTTGCATTAGATTAAATAGCACTTATTAATTGTGCAGTTGTACTAGTGTGACATCGTAATGCATATCAGATTTAACAGATTCATGCTTCGCATGTTAATTTGGTTTTATGTATTACTATCGTTTGAAAAAAAATGTAATTTCCTATAAAATGTACATGCTAATGTTTATGTTGGAATTTAAAGTACTACTAAATTTTATGGATGATCAAGTTTACATTGAAAAGATTGAATTAAAACCGGATACTTTTCATCACGTATATGTTTTATTGCGTCTTATTCAAAAAATAAAATTGTGTTCAATTTTTTAGAATGTTATCTATTTTATAATGTATTTAAAATTCATTGTTTTAAGTAAGTAAGTACTTTGGTTTATGAAATATAATAAATGGTATCCTGATTAAGAAATATTACATTCTTATGAAGTGATGCTGTGTATGTAATGGAGTGACTATTAATTGTAAATTAACATTTAAAAATTTGTGTGTGTGGAGAAAATTTTTCAATCATTGAATAAAACCAAAAATAAAAGAAAAATTTAAAAGTCTCAGAGAATGTAGTGATTTATGCTTTATGCATTTATACTTTGTTTTTAGCATAAGCATAGATTTGATATGTTGTCCTTGGGAATCGAAAACATACATGACATGTGTATATTTTCATGGTATATATTGGACAAAATATTGTTTCATATTACTGATTGTTCCCTTAATATACCTTATCAAAATAATCAGGATTTTTCAGAGGAATCAAGTATGTTTGTTAAATAAATTTGTGATCTCTTCTTTTTCACTAAGGACAACAGATATCATATCTTTTTCTTAGCATGTTTATCACATTATAAAATTTTGCAATTTAAACTTTAAATGTAGTTATATAATGTAAACTTGATCAGGCCTGGGATTCTCGAGTACTCAGTTGCCTTTAATCTTAAAACACCAAATACCAATGAAAACTTGATCATCCATAAAAAAAAAATAATAAATACTACTTTAAACTGTAAAAAAAAGATCCAACTCGCATTTTTTAAAACAACAGAATCTATAAAATCTGAAATGTATTGTGAAGTTTGGCTAATACAACTGCAATTAACAAGTTTACTTTAATGTAAAAAAGGAATAAACATATATAAATACCAATATGAACCAAAAAATGTGACTTTTCGTTCATTTGCTTAAGCACTTCCAGTATAAAGTACTAATAAAAACTAAAGAAATGTGTTCAACTGTAAATACAATTGAAAAAAAAAAAACTAATATTTTCACAAGAGCTTCTATTTCCTAAGCCTAAAGTGTCTTCGGAAATATGATGAATCTTTCACTTCTTTTATAATGTTGCAAGCATGCAATCTAATAGTGCAATTCACATTTATAAGGGAAAATTAGTCTGTTGGTCCACTTGGTGTTTTTTTTTTTTTTTAAATTGTTAACATTGTACCGCAGTTATAATAGCCCATTGGCAGCATAAGATAGCAAGCTTTTCAGTGATCTAAATAATCAACAAAACATGTTGGAAAAAAAGCAGTTTGATCAGAAACAAACATAGAAAACAAGAAAAATCATCTTCAATACAATTTTTAATAATTTTACTAAAAATTATGAAACTATAACATCCAATTAGAAAGAAAATGCTATAAATCTTTATCGACTACTAGCAAAGCACCGGTTCGGGAACGTACCGATTTCCGAATGTGGGAAAAATTTCAAAATCAAACTCGATATGTACAAAATTCGGCCTGATGCTGCCTGCGTGCCAATAGATCGAAGTTCGTTAATGAAACCATTTTTTAATTAATGAAATCAACAAAGGCTTTTCTTGCTTCGCTGGTCACTATATTTAAAGAAAACTCTTTTTCTATATCGTTTTACAAACAAAAATAAAATTTAAAGACATGAAATTGCTTTAAAGCCCGCTTTGGTTTCCCACTGCCTTTGGCAGCGACCCACTCTTTCTCGGGTGTCTGTCCCTATTGCCTGTGACAATAGCTTACCAGTAGGCTTCCATTTGGGTGCTTATCAGATTACAGTTTCGAAACGCTTGGCTTAAAGTGGCTTTTATGAAAGTGGAGTCCTTGGCGAAAAATGTCCGATCTATTTTAGCATCAAAATTTAAAAAGTAATGCTCTTTAATTTAATGCTGAATTTACTTTTATGCCAAGTGCGATTCATCCGTGCCAAAAACATACTATTTAAACAAAAGGGGAAAAAATCTAAAATTCAGGTAATATTTTTTTACTCCATGTGCAAGAGCAAATTTATTTAAATTTTTTTTTTGCATGAAAGCATATTTCATTTTATGTTGAAAAAAAAATAAATAATAATAATTTTTTTTTGGCAACAATTAAAAATTTAAATGTCCATTTTAAAAGCTTTTATCAGGTTATTATTTTCACGTTTTAATTAATTAAAAAAAAATCTAACCAAAGTTTCGTTACAAATAAGAAGGGCATTTTTTCTGAATCCGTTGGTTTAATTAACTTATCGATCGGACTATTAGATTTTTTAAAATTAACTAAAGTATGAAAATCTGGTAGCAAATTGCATCAACACACAGACAGAGTCAAAAATCTCTTAGCCATTTATTTATAAAGAAAATAGCAAGCTTCGCGCGCTTCGCTGGACACAATATTTAAATGAGTTGTCAAAATTCCATATCGTTATTAATTAACCTGAGTTCCCGTTGTGTTCGGTAGAGATTTTTCTCACTCGCAACGTGAGGAGTCCATGTTCCCACTGCTTTCGGCAGCAACTTTCCTGATTCTTACTTCTCCTTCCCTAGTGGCTAAGTTCGAAGTTTTGCAAAATCTCGACAAAGTACATATTGCGTATACCTAATAAACATCCACACACCAAAGTTTGCCATTCTAAGATAATTTAAGGCAAATTCAAATGTAAAAATGTGTTTTTACACGTGTTTATAGCCCCCTCGTCCTCAAGTGGGTAAGGGGGGGGGGAATTTTGTAAAATCCCATTACAATAAGTGTCAGATACATATAAACAATTTACGCGCCAAATTTCGTTACCGCAGATCCCATAGATTTCCAAAGACAAATTTACCGCTAAAAGGGGGGGGGTGTCTTGAATTTGCTACTTTGTAAACCCCCCCCTAAAAAAAAAAATTGAAAATCACAAAAAAAGAAAATGTGTCTTTGGAAATACCTTTGTAAAATCTTTAGTAAAGCTCTACTAAAAAATCCGGAATTTCTGAAATTTCCCCCCAAAAAACGATTTTTCCCCTTTCTTTTTTAAGAATCAAGAATTAAAAAATGGTATTTGTTTTATTTATACTCAATTTTAATCTCACCATGTACAATTTCTTCACCGTGAAGCAATTTGGGGCCGCGTTATGCTTACAAACGTTTTTTTCTTCCTACCCTCCAGGGGAGAAGTGGGGGTATTTCGATAAATCCAGTTTCTTTAGTTGTCAGATACATATAAAAAATTCAAGCACCAAACTTCATGACCGCAGCTCTCATGAATTTCCCAGGACAAATTTAGCACTAAAAAGGGTGTCTCAAATTTGCGCTTTGTAACACATACCATACCCCCCCCCCCCCCCCCAACCAAAAAAAAATGGCAGGCGACAAAAAATTAAAAACGTGTTTTGGAAATATCCTAAAAAAGTCGAATGGCTGTTTTTTACATCTTTGTTCCATTCTTTGGAGAGTTTTACTCAAAAATCCAGAATTTGCAAAATTTTCCGCCAAAAACGGATTTTTCCTATACCTCCTCTTAAAATTCGGAATTTCCTAAATCGCTGATAATGTTTTAATTGTACTAATGTGTAGTCTCCCCTTGTGCAATTTCTTCACTGTGAAGTAATTTGGAGCTGAGATATGTTTACAAAGGTGCTTTTGCCTTCTGTCCCCCTTTGAGGGGGGGGAAATGGGGGTAATTTTGATAAATTCGTTACTTTAGGTGTCCATTATGGTGTATGAACAATCCAAGCACCAAAATTCGTGACCGCAATTTCCATAGATTATTCATAATGAATTTAGCACTAAAAGAGGTGTCTCGAGTTTGCCCCCCGTAACACTCCCACCAAAAAAAAAAAAAAAAAAAATTGGAAATATCCTAAGGAAGTCGCATAGCCTTTTTTCAATATCTTTGGTAGAGTTCTACTCAAAATCAGGAATTTCCAATATTTCCTGCCAAAAATTGATTTTCTCCCTCCCTTGCATTAAAAATCAAAAAATTATAAATCACAGATAATGTGTCATTTGTACTCATGTCTAGTCTCCCCGTGTGTAATTTCTTTACTGTGAAGCAATTGGGAGCCTAGTTATGCTTATAAATGCACTTTTTTTTTTTTTTTGTCCCCCACCCTCCTGCGAGGCACTGTTGGAATTCCGCCCAGCCGTTCTTGAGTGATACCTGGACAAACATGTTTTTTTCTTTTTCCCCCCCAGGGGAGAATGTGGGAGGAATTTCTGTAAAGATAGTAGCCCATGTCCTATTCTAGACTATTATCTATCTCTGTACCAAATTTCATCCAGATCCGTTTAGCCGTTGTGGCGTGATTGAGTAACAAACATCCAAACTTTCACATTTATAATATTAGTATACAGGGTGTCTACTAGGTCATGAAAGTCAACGATGGGTCATGAAAGTCATGAAATTCAGCAATAGGTCATGAAAATTAAGAACAGGTCATGAAATTTGACCGTCGGTTTGAGTCACGTATTGGTTCAGGTAACCCAATTTTACTGGTCGGGTTGAACAATTTTTTTCTCTTGCAGTTCGGATTGAGTTGATTGAATTTTTTTTTCTACGAGTCGGGTCGACTTGAGAATATCTTTCAAAATAATTTCATTAACGGGCAAAAACATAATTCGGCAACGCATCATTTGGTGCATTGTCGCTTTGCTTGTAGCACTCGTGCCCACTTTGTTCGCCTGATGAATGGTCGTGTTTTTTTTTCAACCCAAAGCAATTGTTGCGAGTTTATTGCATTTTATGGTGTGTGTTTATTCATAGTTTTGTACTTATTACTAAACTTGAAGCACATTTTGTAACACTTGAAGTACACAACACACCTAAATGGTTAAAAATTATTGTTTATCCATTTTTCAGATTTTAAAACTTTTAACTTGGTGCATTAGTAATTACATTTTAAAGTATTTACCAGTTTTATAGCAATAAAAATTTACTTTATAACTTAAATTTCAAGATTTTTAGATGAATTATTAATTTTCATTTTAGGTTTTGAGTCGGGTGTGGGTCATTAAAATTCTCTATTATGAGTTCATGTCGATTTTCAGATTACTATTATTTAGTAGCGTAAATATATAAACATGATTATAAACCTAGTATACTCATTTGTATCTTTAAAAAAAATTATCTTCTATGAAAATCTACAGTTGGATATGTCGATAAAAAAGGTCATGAAAATTTTTTTGAGGTCATGAATTTTTTTTCTGTCAAGTCAGTAGACACCCTGGTATAGATTGTTAATATATAATTTCAGATTTTAACGATGCCAACAGGAGGTTGTGTTGTTTTCCTCATATGCGATTTGGCGAGAAAAAGACCACTACATTTGGTATGCTTATCGCCCATTCTTAACTAGACCTGAAAATTGTAAACATTTACAACTATATTCAAACATAACAAAATCCTTCAGATTAGTAGAAACAATAGGACACAAGTAAACTAAAGAACTTAATTATTAAAACCAAATGCATTTAATAACATATCTATCAACATTGAAGGCTCAAAATAAGGGTGATTCTATATATGGTATTTTCAGGTTTACATAATATTGGTTGACTTTAGTTTAATAATATTGACAGGCTTTAGACATATGCAAGTTTTTAATAATTTAATCCATGATTTAAATCGTTAAAAATCTTTATGCATAAATAAAGTTTAGCAATTGAATGAAAATGTACTAATTGATATTTTAAAATAAATCTGTCTATTGACTCACAAGATTTTTTTTTTTTCAACAAAAGTGAAAGTAACTAGAAAATTAAAAATTTATAGAAGTTTTTGATAAAATACACGTATAACTTTAAAATGCTCCAAAAAAAAAGGGGGGGGGAGGGACAAATATATGAGAATAAGGAGCAGTAGATGATAATCCCAAAATAAAAGTTTTGCATAGTTGGCAAGTATGATATAATTACGAAAAAATATTCCTGTAATCAATTTAAATGATATGCAGAGGGGAAATGTGTTTTTAAAAAAAATACTAACTTAAAATAACGTTTGAGATTGCTCATCGTTAACACATAGCTCAAATGAAGATGGTAAAAAACACTGCTTTTTTAAAACAAGTGGAAATAAGTACTATTATTTACTGTAAAAAAGCCCCGTGTGCAAAGGATTAATCCACTTTTCAGATTTTTAACTTATTACAATTATTTTTAATTCTTTTAAAAATAATTTACCAACTGTGTGACAATAAATACAATTTTATCTTATTTTATCCTTGAAAAAAGTTTTTCATGATTTTTAGATGAATTATTAATGGTCTTATAGTTTTTGGGTTTGGATATAAAGAAAGTAGGTGTGGGTCACAAAAATTCTCTACTGCGGGATCGGGTCAGTTTTCAGGTTGATGAAATTTTTTTTGTAATCTCTTTAATTTGTAATATTTTAATCTCTCCTAAACAAATCTTGTAGACTTTTCTTCTTTAAGTATTTGTAATTTCTTAAGATTCTGTAAAATTCTAGGCAGTTCACAGCACAAGGTAACGATACTCTTTTATTTTTTCTTGTCTGGAAAGATTCAGTTTTTTCTTTTTTTTTTTTTTAAGTATGACAGATCTTACTATTTCCTTCAGACAAAACTGTAAACAGTAAAAATCAGCAAATATAAGAAATTGACATGTATTGCCCTGTTAAAAAAAGGGCCATAAAATATGAATTTAAAAGAAAACGTATATTTCTTTAAGTTACAATGATAAAAAAAATAAATAAATACGGTTAACTCTTTGTTAACAGGCATTCAACTAACACGATAATTTCAAGAAACACTTTCTTTTTTCCTCACTAATAAATTGTTTTAAAAAATTTGCTGCTTTTTGTAAATTATAAATAACTGAGCATACACACACACATACACACAAAAAATAAATAAATAATCTCATTATCATAAAAACACGGAAAAGTATATATCATAATACTCATACTTTATTCACTGGATTAAAAAAAAAAAAAAAAAAAAAAAAATATGTGTTTCTCACATCGTAAGAAAAAGTAAATTGCTATACTAGTTAACTAACTGTGGCATTTAAGTATAACAGTAAGGACTTTGTGTAAAACATCATTCAATATAGCAATACTTTGAAATTAATCTAAAGAATGACATGTAATTTAACAATCTATTTTTCTTTATTTAACTTATCAAAATTTTTTAAACATTTACAACTAAATTCAAACATAAAATTCTTCAAATTAGTACAAACAGTGGGACACAAGTAAACTAAAGATCTCAAATGCATTTAATAACTTAACATATCTACCAACATAGGATCAATATAAGGGTGATTCTATATATGGCATTTTCAGGTTTTTACATAATATGGCTTCAGTCTAATAACTTTGGCAGGTTTTCGACATATGCCAGTTTTTAATAGTTTAATCCAAATCCATGGCTTAAATTGTTAAAAAAAAAAAAAAAAATGCATAAATAAAGTTTAATAATTAAATAAAAATCTAGTAATTATTATTTAAAAATAATGCTGTCTATTGAGACGCAAGATTTTTTTTTTTTCCGGCAAAAGCGAAAATCACTGAAAACTTAAAAATTTAGTGAAGTTTCGCATAGTTGGCAAGTATGATAACGAAAAAATATTCATGTAATCAATGTCAATAATATGCAGAGTGGAAATGTGTTTTAAAAAATAAAAAATAAACACGTAAAAACATAGCTCATTTAAATCATGTGATGAAGATGAGAAAAACACTGCTTTCTTAAAAACAGTGAAAATACGTATTAATTATTTACTGTACGAGTTTTATATTATGAAAATATTTTATTACTTTTCTTAAAATGTAATGTAATATACTTTTATAGTCTGCCGAAATTAATCAAAGTTAATTGCATTAATAAAATTTCCAATAAAAGAAGCACACAATGCAAAATAATTACGATTCTGTTGATAAACAAACACACACGCATGCGCGTTTCACGTCACGAGACCAACTCCCCAGAAAATCTTCCAAGTTCCCGTAAAAAAAGTCTGGGTAAAATGGGAACATCCCGTGCTCCCCAAACTGGTGCGCTGAACGCCTTGGGTTACCCACAAATGGTCACGTGATGACATCGCTGAACGGATTGGGGAGATCCCGGGGAGACCGGGCTTCCCGGGAAGCGACTGCTGAACTCAGCCTAAGATATTACTTATTAAAGTTCGAAACATTAAATTGTGTTTTAATAAAATTCAAGTAAAAGATATGAAGTGTTTTAATTGAAATTAAAAAATAAATTTAAAAAATAAAAAGTTTCTGCTAATTTTTTATTTTCCTCACATACCAATACCAGCCAACCAACCAGAATGTAAAATTTTGCAATGTGTGTTTACAAACAGCTTAAAATATATAAAAATGATTTTTTAATAATTAATTATTGATAGTGTATAAATGTGAGCTGTAGGAATAAATGTTTCGTTCTCAAGTTTATTTTTTAAATAGCTCCATTTATATTTTCTTTATTTGTACTTAATTTTATTTTTATATTTTCAAATGGAGCCTGATAATGATGAAAATAAAACTGCTTGTATTGTTTGCCAGAAGGAATTTAAACGCAGATCGGCTCTGTATAGACATTTAAGAGGAGTACATAAACTCACAATTGAATTTACTAACCGAAAATATAAATTTAAATGTCCAGATCCGTCATGCTCTGTAACTTTTCATTTAGCCAATTTGTTACGAAACCATATCAAAGATGTACATGGAGTATCCATTAACATGTGTTTCAAAAAGTTTAATACATATGAGGGTAAAACTTTTGACATGAATATTATTTAAATTAAAATAAATAATGCATGCTTGTTTTTCTATTTTCTATATGAGTATTTAGCTTATAAAGTTTTGTACACTTATTTCATGTAATTTTGGTTTGATCTAAGCTGTACGGCACTGCTGAACATTTACTTTAATTATTTATGTATCCAGAGTTTACCCTAAGTTTTAAAAAAGGGCACTACCTTTTTTTAGATTTTTAAGAGTAGTTTTGGATTTTTGCGGATACATTAAACATTTAAAATCCACACTCATACGAAAATTCTGTGGTCCGATTTCAGTATGAGACCTCTTGATGATTTTTGACCATGAGTCGCTATTGTGGCGATGAATTTTTATTATTTGGTGTAATTGCCAAGGTTGGCAGTAATTTGACATGTTGTTTTTGACAGTTTAAACTGTCATGTCATAAACTCATATTTATACTTATAAATTAATTATAAGTAAAAATTAAATTGTTATTAAAAAATAGATTGTTGGAAGAAAATAGATTCAAGTTTCTAGGGAAACACTGAATTATATCATCTTGATTAATAAATTAGAAAGGAAATGTTAGGTTTTTAACTCTCTTGTTCTATGAAATTAAGAATTATTTTTTTATGTGCATTCAAAGAATACTACAATTACACTATTACTAAAAAATTTATTTTAAATAACCTTATTTATTAATTTAGCCAAATATTCAGAAGTTATATAATTTAATTATTTTCAAGAAAAAAAATTATTGTTTAAATTTATCAGTTCAAGATGCAAATAGGTATAAATAAATATCATATCTATATTTTTTAATAATAGTGGATAGATTGGAGAGGGGGTGATAAGTGTATTGATGAATGATAAAAATACAGTAGAAGATCTTTATAACGCAAACTTAAAAAAAAAAACAAGGTTGTACATTATATAGAATTTACAGTGTATACATGGCCAATTATGTCTGAAACATATCAAAATAGAGTATAGTATCCTTAAGTTGTTTTTCTTGGAACAGAAGTTGAACAGATTATAAATTTATTTTGTTAAATTTACTTTATGGACATTGTCTAATGTCCAAATATGCCTGGATCAAATCATTCATTGTAAGAGGACTCATTTTCAAATAAATAAATAAAAGTAGCTCTTTTTTCATTAAAAAGCTTCGAATTAGGGAGAAAAGAAAAACTAATATCACATTTAGTCCTCTAGAGAGTAATATATATATATATATATATATATATATTTTATGTAGGAGAGGCTTTGTGTTATGTAGAGAATTGCACTATATAGAATTGCATTATAAAAATCTTTTACTGTAATTATAAATAATGTTCAAATCAGCTGTCCAAAAAAGACCATCTAGACTTAATAGTAGTGCTAACTCTAGAATAAAAGGGCCGCTGGGGGAAATTAAATAAAAAGGGCAACCTACTGTCAGAGGGCATTATTTGCATAATTTGTGGTCTGCTATGTTGTGATATTTGTTCGTGACAATGACAAAAGTAAATTAAAACTGGAATAAACTACTACGTCAGAAGCGCCAAAGAAAAATATTAGAGATGCATACAGCTGTTTCGGTAGCCTTAAGCGTACCGTCTTCAGTGCAAAAAAATTCTGAATCTGGAGAAGTGCTCGTATAAAGAGCTCATATATAAACACTTCTCCAGATTCAGAATTCTTTTGCACTGAAGACGGTACGCTTAAGGCTACCGAAACAGCTGTATGCATCTCTAATATTCTTCTTTGGCGTTTCTGACATAGTAGTTTATTCGGGTTTTAATATTCCAATGCCAAGTCTCTTGTTATTAAAAGTAAATTACTAATTTTATGTGTATATATGTAAGCCATATACATTTGTTCTTCCAGGAAAACCGTAAAACTATTACTAGAAAGTTATATGTCAGGAAGAAAAGTATCTAAAAGCCTCTGAACATTTAATATGTTAAAAAAAGACCACTTGGTACTAAACTGTTTTCTAAAGGGCTGCTGAGTGCTAAGATGTGTGTAAAAGAATTACCTGGTACTGGTGGAGAACCCTGCCAAATTATCCTAGAGTCAGCACTACTTAATAGTCTAAAAGTATAAAATAGAAGGCAAACATATACAAGTGTGCATTTCTTATTGACACATTTTTCAGGGTTCCCAGTGGCAACTATTTGCTACTAAAATCAACCCCAGGATAATATGGCTACTATTTTTGTGTAAAAGTAGCTTAAAAGCTACTATTTTCAGGAAAATGGAGACTATCTTGAACAATAAAATTGTTCCCCGCTATTTTTTTTTTTTTTTTTTTTTCATTTTTATGCCATTTTTACTTTCATTACCCAACTTCTGTAGATAATGGGGATATGTATTGCATTCTGTCAAAAAATTGAATTTTGAGTTTTAATCTGATTTGCATGTTTTAAGGTCTCCTGTGCCCAGAGGTATGGCTTTTGGCAATTGGGATATGTGTGGGAGAGAGAGAGTCTTCTGACTACCATATCTCTGAAACTAATAAATGTAAAACAATGAAACTTCATAATTGAGGCACGTCTGGTGTACAGGTGATTTTTCTCAACTTTTGGTGAAAATTGAAAAAACAAAAGTGTGACATTGTAAACAGAAAGTCGAACTGTAAAACTGTATATAAACACATTGTTAAATACCTTTTCATATGTATTAGTTAATTATATATTTCATATGTAGTACTTCAGGAAAATTTATAGGCTTTCTGTATAAATAGGTCAATTTCAAGTTCTCGCAAGTGCATTTCTTTAAAAACAACTAGTACAATTTTTTTTTTTTTTTTTTCAAATTCTCCATCTTAACTACTTTTTAGATATCCTTTCGTATGTGATTGCTTTTGTGGTCAACAATTGAGTTTGCCACATTTTGGTGAAAGTACCTGAAAAACATCTGACAATTTTCTTGAAAATTGCTATAGAAATCCCTTTTTAAATATCCTTTTGCATCAAATCATTGTTAATTTTCAGTGATTATTATAGGAAAATTAACACTCATCCTGATTAAATAGGTCAGTTTCAGATCTTGGAAATTGGTGTCTCAAAAAAAACGACTCTATTTATTTATTTTTTATCTCACTATGTAAACTGTTTTATATGCCTTTACACATTTGGTTATCTTACAAAAAAGGTATCTAATTTCTTAGGTCAATTTTATATCTTCTGACCACATTATCTCTAAAAATTGCTTAAATATTTATTGTTTTTTTAATCCGAGACTACTATTTGATCAGAATGGCTACTGTTTTATACATTAAAAGCAACTATTTTTGAGCGTCTTTCATGCTGGAAACCCTGATTTTTTTTTCTGCCTATATTTTTGCTTTTCTGCAAAAACAGCACAAAGGCTTTTATTTTAAGATATCCTATATGCAAACTCTCTATGTGTTTCTATTTTATCAGTAATTATTCCTACAAGAAAGAAAAGTTTAAGTTCAGCGATTATTGTAGATATAAATTATGCAAAGTAGACAAGAGGAAAATACTTTACATTTAAATTAATTAAAATATGCCCACTTTATTTTCACTCATGGTCCATCACGTCGAGTACCCGACAATCATCAGGAGGGACTGCTCTTGCTCTTGTTCTGCTTTTTTCTTCTTTTATCATGCTGTAATGCTTTTCATCAATTTGTTCGTTCACTTGGCGATTGTTGCAAGATTGCTCGTTGGTTGTGATTTCTACTATTTTGCGAATTGCAGCATATTTATAATTGTTATGATTAGCTAGTAAAGTGGGGGAAGATGGGATAAGTAATTTTTAAAAGTCAAAGTTTAAAACCACTTGTTTGAGTACCTACTGATGTTTAGTGGATGCCACATCCCCATTTGTAGATTAGAGGTCTCAGTTTTGTATTCAGTGCTTTTACATTAAAATAGTTTATTTTAAAGTTAATATTTTTTAAATTGTAATTACTTTAGCCTAGTTTGATTTTTTATTATCACGTTTAATTTTGATTGTGTTATAATCTTATTTATTATGTACACTAATCATGTAATAAATTTTTCTTTTTAGAATTCAAGAAATGGAAAGATGCTGTTCAAGATAAAACAAAAAGTTTATATACCTCATGTCAGAATAAGAAAAGTGATAAATATAGACATTTCCTATATACATGCTATAGGTAAGAAGAATTTTCCTCGTTAATATTAAATTAGATGTAACAGAATTTAACAAAATTATGTCCTTATTATATATCTAGAACCTGATACTATAATGCATTAATGTTACTGAAACTTTTAGAAGGCTTTAAGTATATATATCTTATACTATTAAGTGAGCAATATTTGTATATTTCACTGTTCTCGAAAACGGTAGCTCGGACAGTCACAAGATTTAACACAAAGGTGCCCCCTGAAGGGTCATTGTGCACATCGAAGTCAGATTTTCGAATTTTTGATTAGTTTTTTCTTAATTAATTAAAATGTGAAAATAATAACCTTCTAATTTCTGATAAATAAGCCATTTAAATTTTAACATTTTATCCATAATTTAATTGTTGCCAGTTTTTTTTTTTTTTTTTGACAAAATAATAATAATAATTATAAAAAAACGTACATTTATTTAAAATGAGAAAAATAAATCAGAAAGATTAGAAAATAAATTAGAAATATCAGTCGCATCGTTACAAATAAGATACAATTGAAAGGGAAAATTTTTGTAAATCCGATGCATTAAACAGCTTATCAATCGTATGATTAGTTTTTTCTTAATTAATTAAAATGTGAAAATAATAACCTTCTAATTTCTGATAGATAAGCCATTTAAATTTTAAAATTTTATCCATAATTTAATTGTTGCCAATTTTTTTTTCGACAAAATAATAATAATAATAAAAAAAAAGTACATTTATTTAAAATGAGGAAAATAAATTAGAAATATCAGTCGCATCGTTACAAATAAGATAGCAAATGAAAGGGAAAATTTTTGTAAATCCGATGCATTAAACAGCTTATCAATCGGACAATTAGATTTTTTAAAATTAACTAAAGTATGAATTTTAGGTGGCAACAGCAGAAGATTGTATGGAAACCGTTAGGAGAAAAAAATTGAAAAATCTGCTTCACATTAAGTCACATGATTTTTAAGTGGGATTAAAAATTGCAGTTTTCAAATTCTTTTAAATTTTCTCTCACAAACCCAAAAATATAATATACAGCCTGTACCCCACAAGACCAACTTGCATTTCAAATTTCATCAATTATTTTGGTTAATAAACAAAAGTTATTATTATTATTTTTTTTTTTTTCAAATTAAGTTTTATTCTATCTTCGAAAAGATTTATGTGATCATAGATATAATAATATATATAGATCTATCATCCTCATATTATCGTGCAAAGATTTTTGATGCCGAAAAAAAAGCTGTAGAATCAGCCATTAAGTGGTATTGAAGGAAAAAAAGAAGAATGAATTTGAAACTATATCTGGAGCATCAGGGGTGTTTGTGTTCAGGGGTTCCCCCTGATTTCAGGGTTTTTAATGAATCTATCTGTATTTTCATATTTCCTAAAAAGTTATATTTTGTTGTTATCAGTTGTTGATTTGTCATCCAGGTGACATGTGGACAAATATTAAAGAGATTGAGTGCTTGTGATCTAAATAATTTGTGTATCATTTGATATTCCAGAGTCTTTTTTATTCAAGGCTTTAATTTTCAGGGTTTTTACCTTTGAGTCACAATCACCCCTGCTGGAGCTTTTCATTCACCTTTAGTAAATAAATTATTCATGAATTTTATTTGCTAAAACATTCGTGTGTATTCCCGTGTGTATTCACTCGGGGAAAGACTGCCATATTTTGGTGAAATCGCTGTCTTTTCCCGAGTGAAAAAGAATCACTTTTTTCTCCCCAATGATCAATCTATATATTATTACTATATCTATGTATGTGATACGATACATTAATAATTTGGGTTTTAAAAGTTTTTTTAAATAGATTATTTAAACTCTATGAACCATATTTTTATTTTATCCGTTTCATTAACAGATCCTGCTGGGCGATTTTTTAAATTTTGGTGTTGAAGTACACCGAACATTTTTCGACAAGAAGTTTAATATAGCAACAGCCATTTTAATCTAAGTAGCGCATCAAATATATAAAAACATAAATGATTTATTTTTACACAAAATTTACAGAACAAATGCAGTTTTAAAGATAGGAAATTTATTTCAACAAGCACTATTTTAAACCTAAAAACCATTAAAAATATAAGCAGAATATAAAGGATTCTTATGTATAAACAAAAAAGAGTCTGATAAAATTATTAGCAAAATAGTCTTCCCCTTTCCATACAAAAAAAAAAAAAAAAAAAATCCATTGCTAATATGGTGACAAAAATTCAAAAGCCACCAATGGAGCGACATAATAAAGTTGTGTAACACGATAATGTTTACCTATTTATTTATTTTTTAATATAATAATCACTATGCTAATTTATCATACAAACAAATGAGCCTCTGTGTATTACTGCACTTGCACGCTGTCGAACAGAAATATTTGAAAAATTCAAATTAATATTTAAATAAATAAATAAAAATATGTTTAATGGGAAATATATGTAACCATAAAAAGATTAGTTGTCTAAAATACGGCAGAAATAGCGCTCATACCATATTGTTACAAGGGATTAAGTCTTATTGTTACAATGGATTAAGTCTAAAATGGTGACAAAAATTCAAAAGCCGCCAAAGAGAACTATATTAAGGCTGTACTATCAGGTTTACAACCCATGAATTATATATAAACACAAAAAATTAATTGTCTCATGCGACAGACGTAGTTGGTCACAGCATATTGTAATATTTGGCGTGAAATTGCTGTCATTTAATGGTTGATTGGATAAACAAAATAAACATATGCAATAACGTAAAAGCAAATATTATGTTGTCTAAACCCAGTTAACTGGGATTCAAATATAAAAGGGAAACTCCAATTTTTTCGATACTATCTATTTCGAAACTGTTATATAATAAGCACCTAAATGGAAGCTCATTGGTAAACTATTGTCGCTGGTAATAGGGACAAGTGCCCGAGTTGCAGTGGATGACCAAATCGCTGCCGAATGCAGCAGGGACCTGGAGCGAGCTTTTGAACAATTTCAGCAATTTATTTTATTTTATTTTTATAAAGCTATATATAGAAAAGAGTTTCCTTTAAATTTAGTGGCCAGCGAAGCGGGCAAAGCCTGCTAGTGTATAGTATATATTCAATGTATAAGAATTTTACATGCAAAAGCAAAAAGCATAAAAAATTGTAAAAACAGATTTAGATACTTAATGCTAAGAAACTGCAGCGTAAAAATATATACAAAGTAAAATAACAACAAAAAAATATTACCTTGTTTGAAAATTTATATAAAATTTGTGCCATTGTTTGTCAAAAATAGTTTTTTTGTATACCCATATTACTCACTTGACCCTACTATTTCAGTGCATTTTATTTCAATAATCTTTACTTATTTATTTATTTTTTAAAAATAGATCTGGTGGCTATATTCGTTCGAAGGCTTCTGGGAAAAGACGAGTGACTCAAAAGAAAATTGATGGCTGGTGCCCATCTGGAATGGAAGTTAAAGTCTTCAATGCAGGAGGAGTTCAAGTTAAATATTGGATGACTCACTTTGGCCATGAATGTCAAGTGGATAGATTAAACCTTTCACATCGTGAAAAACTTATAATCGCAAGTAAGTAGGAAACAAATTTTAGAAGACCATTAATTTTTTTTTTTTTTTTTTTTTTTTTATGTAATATGTTTTTATTCAACTTTCAAGATTATTTAATACTAGCAAACCTGTGTGAAATATCCACACTTTATTTCTTTTCTTATTTACTTTTAATATTCGAAACTCATAAGTGTTATATCAATTTCACCACCTAATTAAAATTTTAATTTACCAGAAGCCAAATTAATATTGTACAATAGTGAAACCAAAATCATTCAAAGAAAGGTTTCCAAATAAAATTCATGGTTCATAACCCAATTTTCATACTTCCACAGGCAGTACAGTTTTAATATAGGACTCCCACGACTCCTTTTAAATTTTTGTCGTCATTTTGACGATGACTTTTTATTAATTATTTTTTTTTTTTTTTTTAATAAAATAAATTAAAATAAGTCCTATAAATATATTTTTTTTATGATTGTGTTTTTTAGTCTATTTATGACACAAAAGTTCATATTCTGTATATATGTTTAAAATATTGCTAGGTTTAAAATGACGCTTGCAAAGATTCTGAAGAAACAGCTATTAAAAATACATATTTTCGTAAAATAATCTCATCAGACAAATGTCTTCATTTTTTTTTTTTTTAATTATTATTAGTCCATTGAGCTAAGTCCGCGTGCTTAAATATTGTCCATGTATAAATATTATTTTTTATCCTCGCGTATCGTATCCGTTCGACAAAAAATAATTGAAACTGTTCCACGTTAGAGAAATATTATATAGATAGTACTTGAAAATATATAAGAGCAGGGCTCATATTTATCAGGGAAAATTGGCAGTTTGGATTTAAAAAAAAAACTCAGGGGAAACTCTAAAAAATAAAAATTTTCATTAAAATTCTAAAAAAATAATTATTAAACCTGAAAAAACTAGGGTTATGCCGATTAATCAATTAATCGGTACAATTAACCGATCAGTGCTTAGACCCGATCAAATTTTTTAATCAAGTTAATCAAATCGATTAATTCAATTACAATTTTCTAGAATCCAATTAAATTTTTCAGATTATAAAACTGAAATAAAACTTTAAAATGCAATTCTGACTAAGATTTTTTTTTTTTTTTAACACATTTTGCAAAATGACATTCTAAAAGTTTCTACCAAATGATGTAGGGGAGGAAAAAAAACTATTAAAAGAAGTTATTATGCATTTATTTGTAAAGAATATAATAGAGAAAACATATATAACTGAGAGAAAGCGGCACAAAATATTAAGTAAATTCATAATTAAATGGAACCTTAACAGGAAATTTATGTCATAAAATAATAATAATAAAATATGATTTATAGATGCTCAGTCACATTAGAATATTGCAGTTACTTTTCAGAGTGTTCCATTAACCTCGTATTTAAAACTGTTTTCCATTTTATAGAAAAAAATTAAAAGGTTTTCTTTTCTTCTTTATCACAAACTGTGTTACCTTATGGCAATCTTTGTCCCTTTGGCAAAAACAGCGCAACACGTCAGTGTACACTGCAGATCGTTTAAAGCTCTGCAAATTAATTTAATAGTTCATAAGAAATGCCAGATTGAAATATGCAAATATATATACATTCTAAATTTATTTTCTTTGTAGTTGCAAATTTTAGATATGTTGTGAATTGCTTATACATACTTCCTGTGATACCAGATGTGGTCCGGTATTCCTCAAACCCAAATAAATTTTATTTTGCTGCAGATAGATAAAAAAAATTCTGCTACTAGAATCTTTGTTAACCTAAACTAATGGCACATAGCTAATATGAAAATACTAAGTTTTTTCATAGATAAATTTATTTTTGTTTATAAAACATTAGACTGATTTAATTTGTAAAGATATACAAATTTTTAAATATTGTTTATTAAATTAAATAAAACAACCCACTCATAGAAATATTGTTTGTACTGTAGACTCTCTGAAATCCGCAATAGTTTTAACCAAGACTTTTGTAGATTATATGTCATTGCTTTGTTGATGTACTTTTCTCTTTTTATTAACAAGCTTTTATTACCTTCACCTGTATGTATGTTTGTAACCTCTCTGGGAGCAAACAAAATATCTATATTGTAAAAAAAGACTTTCCCTACGTGAACGCTGTGGCTGTGAGATAAAGCTCCGGGCTAGAAACCTAAAGGTCTAACGTTCAAGCCCAGTCAAGGGAGATTTTTTAAAAATGGTTTTTGTTTAATTCTGAATTATTTATTTCTCATTCCTTCATTATGTTACTTATTCAGTTAATATTACATAATTTCTAGACTTTTTACATGCTTTTATTCACTTGATATGATGTAACTATTATGTATGTAATGGAATCTTGCAATTCAATTTTTGACCACTTCTGTTCGTTCGATTGACCTGAAATTTTGCACACGACTTTATAGTCAATGACAATACTACATACAAGTGTTTACAGGCTCCTATCCCATTAGGGGCATGTTCTAGGAGCAAACAAAAAAATCTACATATATATATAACCCTATCGTATGTGGCACAGGCTTTGGCCGTATTTGTATAACGTCAAGTGGCAACAATTAATCAATTTTTTTTTAATTAAAGATGTAAATATTATGGTGTGCCACTCACACAATTTTTTTTTTACCCTGCATTTTAATACTATAAAGATAGATATTTTGTGCCTTTTAGTTCACATTTCAATAAAGGCATGTTCTTTAATTTTTTAAAAGTATAATTTTATTAGAGTATAAATTTGCAATGCTATTGTAAAAATTAAAATACAAATTATATTCAATAAATAATTTAATTATTCATAATATATTTAAAAAAAATTATACAATATAAATTAAGAAATAAAATTAATAAGAAATAGTATAAGAAAAAATACAGATTCATCAGCAGTTAAATATGAAAATTGAATATGTAAGATAATTTCCAAGTTATTTAGTTTTTTGAATACTGAGTAAGTTGTTTTGACAACTGTTCAGTGATCTTGACCAAGGCTTAACTAGATCCGACGCTTGCACTGAAGTGTGGAATCAGCACGAGCAAGCATCTAATACAGTGTACCATTGCTGTTACTCAGTTTCCTGTTACAATGAATGTTCGCTCTTTTTGTGATTAACTTCACTTGAACTTGAAAGCATTTTAGAAACTGATTCTAATAGGATATGTATAAGCAGGTTTAAATTTTATTAATTTTTTTATGGGAAATATATTTTCATGTGATCAAATTTAATTAATAAACAATTATGAATTTATAAACTTCAAAAGACAGATATCCAGCAATTTTTTTTTTTTTTTTGTGTGTGTGTGTGTGTGTGTGTGTGTGTAATTCTTATAAATGTAATTGATCAAAAATGCATATTTTGCAAACATTTTTGATAAAAATAATGTTTTTTACACTTTTCGATCTGTTAATTGTGATTTTCATTGTTCATATTTAGAAAGAAGCCATGGATTATAGATCCACGGATTTCAGAGAGTCGACTGTAGTAATTATTGGGTGTATATTTATATTTCTCAGAAAAATAAGAATGCTTTTTTTAATAAATTTGTGTCATTCTGTAATATATTGTTTTAACAATAAAATTACTAGTTTCTGAAATTCTCTTAATATATGTATCTAAGATTAAGATCATATTACTCTATTTATTAATTTGTGTATTTATAAAATTTTCATGTATATATATTTTTTTCTTCTTTTCAGAAAAGTTGAAAGAAGGACTTAGTTTTGAGAAAATATTAGATGATATACGGGAATCTGTCGTTGACGGAGAAATAAAAAGAATTCATCTTTTGTCTCGAACAGACCTGAGTAATATTTCTAGAGCCTTCAAAATATCTAAAAAAGATAATTCAAGCAAGGAAGAAGCTCCAAATATCATTGAATGGGTGCAAAGTATGGAAGCACTAGGTGAAGACAGCCCTGTTTTGTTTTTTAAAGAGAAAGGAGTTGAACACAAAGTGTTAAAACCGACTGATTACCTCTTAGTTATAATGACAAAAGTACAACAGAGGCTACTTGAAAAGTGTTCACATCATGTCATTTGCTTAGATGATATTAAAATTTGTCAATCATATAATTATCATTTAATAATATTGATGTCAGTTGATGAATATCATATTCCTTGTCCTTTAGCTTTTGGAGTGGCAAATAAAGTTGATGATTCCATGGTTTCCTTAATGTTAGAAGTATTAAATTCAAAAGTAGGTCCTATTAATACTAATATTTTTATGTCATCAGATATCCCTGCCTTATATTCTACCTGGCAAAAACATATGGGCCCTGCAAGTGCTCATTTATTATGTACCTGGCAAGTCGACAAAGATTGGAGAAAATCATTGGAAAAACTGCCATGTTCGGAAGAAAAAAAAGTAAGAGTATTCAAAACTCTAAAGCAGCTTATGTTAGAATGTGATTTCAAAATATTTCGTACTCGAATTGAAGACACTGTTAAAGAACTAGAAAGTGATTCTGATTTCAAACGCTTTTGTTTTATTTTCAAAACGAAATATGTTGAAAGGTGCGAACTGTGGGCCTACTGTTATCGTTCAGAAGAGCTTTTACTATATAGCATGATTCTTGAGCAACTTCATAAAGATCTTATCGAATGTTATGAAGAAGGAAGAGTTGCAAATTCATTTGTTAAAACTTTGAATTTAGTTATTGGCTACAGTAGAGATAAAATGTTAGCAAAATTACAAAAACTTCCGAGAGAATTCCAGTTTGATAATCTTGGAAACATGTGCCAAACCTCTCAAGAAGTTAAAGAGATTGATGTCGTAAAGGCCCAAAATGTTTCTGAAAAATTTTTACAAGTTCCTACTATAGAAAATGATTGCTGTTATGTGGAACATAACATTAAAAAAGTTTGTCCACCTGATTGTATTCCAATATGTGCTCTTTGTGATATATGTTTTCATAAGTTTACTTGTACTTGTATTGAGAATTTTTTCAAGCTCAATATATGTAGACATATATTTGCTTCTGCAAATATGATGAAAAATCAGTGTCAGCATTCAAAAGAACAGCAGGCTGAAAAAAGAAATTTTGAAAATCCAGGAGAAGTAGTCATTGACGGAGATATCACAGTAACAAGAGAAGAAATTGTAGAAAGTACAATGAATGACATACTTGATGGTGAAAGACAAAATAGCACAAATTTCAGTAAAAAACAATGTATTGAAATAGAAAATGATAAGGAATTTTCTGAAAAGCTTAACATGGAACAGGACGTTAAAGATAAAGAACTGTTTGCAAATGACTGTGAAGATTTTGCTGAAGATGATTGTGAAGATTTCATAGAAGACTGTGAAAATTTTGCAGAAGGAGAGTGTGGAGATTTTTCTGAAGAAAACTGTGACGAAGAGTTTCTTGAGGAAAACTATGAAAGTGAATTTGCTGACGAAGAGTTTGTTGGAGAAAATTGTGAAGTAGAGTTTGTTGAAGAAAACTGTGAAGTAAACTTTGTTGAAGAAGGCTATGAAAAACAGTTTGTTAGTGAAGAAAGTGTTTCTAAAGAGTGTAAAAAAGAAAATGATCAGGATCATTACAATAAAGATGATGATGATGCAGAAACACCACAGATATCACTAATGCAAAAAATGGTTTATATTTATGATCTAATAAGTAATAGAACCTTTGAACCTGAAGTGTATGCAACTCTTAATGAGCATATAGATAAAATTCTAGAGATCTTAAATAATGGACAATAAAATTAAGCCACATTTAAAAAATGTTTTTTAAAATAATTCTAGTACTATATGCATTTTATGTTAAAATTTGTGTAACAATTTGATTTCTTTTTTTTTAACTATAAGAAAGATAGACATGAAGGCTAATGGATCAAGTTAAATCATTTTATGTTTTCTAAACTTTTATATTTAATTTTGTGTATCAGTGTTATATACGTAGAAATAAATATAAAATACTTACTATTACAGTATTTTTAAAAAAAGCATATTTTAAAATAAATGGGGCAAAAAAGATTATCAGTGTACAGTTAGTATAATGGATTTATTTAGCAAATGTAAACATTGCATGATAGTACAAATTTAGAAGCTCTGTTTGGCAACAGTAAAAATTCTTTTAGTTAAGAAATTGATCTTAAACCATTTTACCCATCTTATGAAGTTATGACGATGAGGTTGTCGTGTGACAAATTTGATTTAAAATATTTGTCTTCAAATCAAGTATAATCAATGAAGTTTTTGTATTTCTACATACAATAAGGTTACTCTTGCGGGGAAGTCGCCATTTTGAATAACAGTACCTTGACTGTGACGGGGATTTTGTACCTAAAAAATTTTTCACCATTGCCGGATAAAACTTTTAAATTTCTACTTTCACAATATATTTGCATTTATTAAATAAATCCATTGTATAAATTGTATGTTGCTTGATTGTTTTTTTATCCCATTCATTTTTAATTGCTCTTTACAGTTGTTTTTATTTTATGCATGAGTAAAATTCATAAGAACTTTAACACTGAAACTAGGATCAATACTAAAAACATGGACAATTATCATCGTTTCAACAGATTTTTTTAATGCTGTATACATATATTATCAATATTCCATCTTCTGTTACTCTTTTATTTTTATTAAGAGGACTCTCACTTATTGCCACCGGAAACCAATGCCAATGTTATTCTGTGTGGAAATAATCTCCATTATTATTCATTAATGCATATTTTTAAATTCCATTTTCACATTCAGAAAATTCTTGAAGATTAAATCAATTCTTGTTTCCCGAAAATTGATTTTTTGGCTTCAAAATAAATTTTAAAGATATTTGTATTTAAATATTTATTTACCTTTATTATCTTCACAAGACATCGTTTATCGGCAGGCACTTGCTGTCTGTGGCTTCATCAGGTGCTTGTCTTGAGTTTTCTTCCTCCTTTGTGGCTTAGTTGAGCATTCTGTGTCATCTGGCATCAATAAATGCAGGATTGTGTCATTACAGGTCATTCGGAGAACATCAAAACAATATTAAATTTAACAAAATAACAACTGCACTAACCAAAACTAATCAGAAAGAAAATTCCAAAATAAACTTTGACTGTGCTAAAAAAATGATAAACTATAAGCAGGGTTTAAGCTGAGTAAAAATTTTCTTTAGCAAAAATCAGAAAAAAGCTTTAGCAAAATGCTAAAATGCCAGAAACAGTAGAAAAAAATGAATATCAGTTCTTCTAAACGCCACGATATGTCTAATTTTGATTTGTAAATTAAACTTAAAAGTTTATAATGAGGTCTTTAAAGAATTATACACAGAAGGTAATAATTTTTTTTGAAATGAAAAACAAAAAGTAATTAATAATTGCTTTTGTAGTTTTAGCTTTCTTTTCATCATTTCTTTGTGAATTAGAATTATTATTTTTCTTTTTGTTTGTCAAGTATTTATCCATAATTATACCATAATATATTCAAGAAAAATGAAGAAAAAAATGAGCCACAGCAATGTGGAAGAATATCTCTTCTAACCCAAAGCCACTTTCCAACTTTCGTTCTTACCTACACGTGGGTATGAGGCTAAACTTGATCCGAAACATGCATATGTCGATTCACGTATATCTGTGTTGCGATGTGAACGTAGTATCTTGTTTAGCCCATGGAGGTAGAATGTTATATCTAATCTACCTCCATGGTTTCAGCATTTTTTGAAAGCTGTGTGAAAAATTGAAAGCAGAGTTTATTTACAAATTGATTTCCTGCTTGTGATTCTTATGCATAGTTCAGCATTGGATTTCCCACATAATTGATTGATTTTTTCTTGTTAATGTTGCGATTATTTTCAATAAAATGTTCGTTATAATATTTTTGCTGAAGATTTTTTTTTTTTTCCAATTTGTGTTTAGTATGATGCTTTAGCAAAAAAGCGAAAAGTGTTATTTCATTATCGCATTTTGGATAAGTCTTCTCACATTTCGCGAAAAATGCGACTGTAGTGGAAACACTGACTATAACAATTATTCAGTGGTGTACTAAGAGTGGAGTGGAGGGGGCAGTCTGCCCCAGGCCTTTGGTCATGAGGGGTCTCTGAAGAAACTTAATCTTTAAGTATATATTTCTGGTGAAATTATCATGCCATTATTTTAACCTGAAAAATTCCCTGCAATTCTTCTTGTAGCCATAGAATCCTATCTAAAGAGCCTTAATATACAAAATGTGACTATAAAGTGATAACTCCAAAACCAAAAAAACTCATTTATGTAGAGCCTGACTAAAACAGGACTAGCAGTACCAATGCCCTAACCTTCTTGTTTTTTTTTTTTTTTGTGTGTGTGTGTGTGTGTGTTTTAATCAATGAGTTTAAGTGAAGAAGTGATAAGCTCTCAATGTAGGAGGAGCTCCAAATAGGGGGCGCTCAGTGAGATTTTTGTCCTGGGCCTCAAGAGTTGTAGGTCCATCGCTGTAACTTTTACATGTTAAGAAGAGAAACTGTAGAGGTACTAGTCAATCAAATGGCCTTTAATGACCATAATCCTGCACTTATTAATGCTAGATGGCACAGCATGTTCAAACTGAGCTATAAAGAAAGAAGAAAACTCAAGACAAGCACTCCACATAATGAAGCCACGATCCTGCTGGCAAAAAAATTTTCGTAAAGGTAATAAAAATAAACAAATATTTAAAAATTTGATTTTTTTCTTCATATTTACTTTAAATACACAAAATGCAAAATTTCACTTACAAGGAAACATTCAAAAGGTGTTGTCTTCAAAAAATATTGAAAAAAATATATGTGATTCTGCTGTTTCTAAAACACCAGAAAGTGAAAAAATTATCGGCTGAAATGAATTACAGCGACCACAAAAAATTATCAAAATTAAGCATATTTGGCGATTTCACATTGTTAGGCGATTGATTTTGAGTACTTGGCGGAGAAAAAAAAACATGGTTCTGTTTGTACACGGCAATCTCGGTGCTAGCAAACTGAACGCCTAACAGCGCTAAATCACCAAATATTCTTAATTTTGAACATTTTTGTGGTCGCTGTAATTCATTTCAGCCGATAATTTTTTTCACTTTCTGGTGTTTCATGAAGAGTAGAATCACATATATTCTTTTCAATATTTTTTTAAGAGGACACCTTTTGAATGTTTCCTTGTTAGTGAAAATTCACAATTTCAGCTTTAAAACAAAATATTAAAAAGAAAAAAAAAATCAATCTTTAGAAAATGATAACCAGTTTAACAGTTGTGAATTTTCTGAAAATGAAAACAGAATTTTAAAATATGTAGCAATGTAAATGGAATTATTTCCCCATAGACATAACATTGACTTTGGCTTCATGTAATCATTAGTAGAGAATCCCCTTAATGCAGAATTTTTAGGTAGTTCTAAATCTATAACTGTTCCAATTTTCATTATTATTAAGTTATTAAACTATCATAACAAAATTTGATTAGTTTCATGCTTCATCTAAATAATCGCTGCTAAGTATTCATTTTTCTCAAGCTAGAGTAATCAAATGTTACCACTTTGAATGGTAAGAAAGAAAATATTTTTGTATTTATTCTTTTATAGACATATTATAGTATGAAATCTGTAAAATTCTGTACAGTTTGTTGTAAGATGTTTATTTAATTGTAAATAAATTTTATTTCATTGAAAAATATTATGTTTTCATGTATATTATGAAAAATACTCTGTTCTTTGAAATTTGTATTTATGTTTATTATGTTGATTTGTCAGAGTAATAAGGAAAATGTTAATTTTGTTCAATTCTGTTTTGTTTAAAAAAAAAAGATAACTTTATAAAAAACTAAACCATGAAGTTAAATCAATTTAAAACATTTAAAATATACAACCTTTTTTACTTCATGTTGCATGCCGACTAGTTTCGCATGGGGCGCCCCAGCTTGGTCTCCGGCAGCACGGTGCTTGAAGTTCGTTGAAACTGACGGTTTACGCCTCCTCCTTCTCTTTTAAAGACTCGGTGCCATTGCCGGTCTAGTAGAGCCCCATCGTTGCCATTGCAATTATTAAAATTTGACAAAATTTCAACTGATTCTCTAAAGGCAGCATAATTGTGGTTATGATAATTGGCCAATTTTTTCACGCGTTCAAATTTAATATTGATATTGTCGTCTTTGTTTACTTGTGCTAGCTGGGGCGCCCCATGCGAAACTAGTCGGCATGCAACATGAAGAAGTAAAAAAGTTTCTATATTTTAAATGTTTTAAAAAGATAACTCTTTATTATTATATTTATTTATTTAATTTGCTATCATGTTATCTAGTTAAATACCTAAGTGAAAAGACATTTTATTAATTAATTAGTTGTACAATATGATAAAGAGTAAAACTGATAAAACAATAATTTAGTACAATGAATTAAGTGGCTAATTAAAGGTTTGTGTGTAACATGAAAGTCATGCAGACTAATAATCGCTAAGTGCTTATATAAGTGTAGTTTTATAACAGAATAGTTTTACTTAATAGGAGTTTCTTTCGAGTGCTAATCTGTGATTTTTCTTGAAAAATTAATAGCATAAGATTTAACTTGAGAATTGCCGCATCATTTTTTGTAACACTAGTGGTCGCATTTTGGTCTATTCCTTGCCAGCCATGGTGTTGGGACCTGGGGGAAAACCAAAACAAAACCAGTAGAGAAGTATCTACAACTAATTCACACGAAGCTTTTCTTGCAAAACTCTGACCAGTCTAAAAAATCAGAAGGGGGGGGGGGGATGAATCAACATTATTGGTCGCATCATGGTCAAATAGACTAATTTCAGAAATAAAATGTTACTAACTGCTCAAAAAATAGCAGGAATGACTTGGAAACATAATATGTTAAAGGAAATCCACCCAAGGTCAGTTACACAGAGTTTCCCAATTTTATCTTTAAGGGGTGATCCGTAGGATGTTTTTATAAGTGCTGGGCTGTGAATAGACCAACATGCGACAACTAACGGGTTAATCAAGAATAGTATTTTTCTAAAATATTTGCTGCTGAATCACAGTAGAAAATCTTGAAAAAAAAATCTGGTGTGTAACAGCCACACGACTTCCATTACCCAGTAGTACTACACACATTATAAACATTTTATATACATTTTTGATTTAAATAAGTAACAAAATTGCTCTATCCGTCAAATAAGTTATTTAAAATAATAATTAGAAAAATAATAATATATATATTAATCATTTTCCAGATATGCATATTTAAACGTGAGTTAAAATGGCGAGTTTGAAAAAAATCCGTACAGCTGTTTTTAAAGGCCCTTGGGAGACCTGAAATTGAGCTATTTATACAGGACGCCTATCAATTTTCCTGAACTAACCAACTATATCATTCGAAAGGACATCTAATAGAGTATTTATATAGCAAATTTGAAGAAAATCGTTAGAGCCGTTTCTGACATATGGTCCCACTTTCGGTTTCCGATGTCCCACTTCCGGTTAAACTCAATTATTGACAGGAAAACAATAATTACATACAAAAGCATATTTAAAAGTGAGTTAAAATGGCGAGTTTGAAAAAAATCCGTACAACCGTTTTTAAAGGAACGCCTTTGCGAGGCCTGAAATTGAGCTATTTATACAGGACGCCTATCAATTTTCCTGAACTAACCAACTATATCATTCGAAAGGACATCTAATAGAGTGTTTATATAGCAAGTTTGAAGAAAATCGTTAAAGCCGTTTTTGAGATACGGACTCACGGTCCCACTTCCAGTTTCCCATGTCCCACTTCCGGTTTTTCAATTTTCACCAAAATTTGGAAATTTCATCTGTACACCAGACGTTTTTCAATTCTAAAGTTTCGTAGCTCTATCTGTATTAGTTTCTGAGCTATAATAGCCAGAAGATTCTCCACATACATACACACACACACATACATACACACTGACCAATTGCCAAAAACCACTTTTTTGGACTCAGGGGACCTTAAAACGTGCAAATCAGGTGAAAACCCGATATCGAATTTTCAGACCGAATACAATACTTCCATTACCTACGGTAGTAGGGTAATGGAAGTAAAAAGTAAAAAGAGTTCATATATGCAATATCTTCAAAGGGCAATGATTTCATTTTATTGTTATTGTCTGTGTTCCAGTGTACATATATTTCTTTGTATTTGCTAGATGGCACTGTAAGCGCACTCTTTATAGATACAGTAGGAAGCCAGAAATCCACTGCATACAGCTGTTTCGGTAGCCTTAAGCATACCATCTTCAGCACAAAAGCGTACCGTCTTCAGTGCTTTTTGCACTGAAGACACCGAAGGCTATTCTTAAGGCACCGAAACAGCTGTATGCATCTCAAATATTTTTCTTTGGTGTTTCTGATGTAGTAGTTTATTCGGGTTTTAAATATAGCCATTGGTTTGTATGCAAGGACATCCAAAAGAATTTTAAAGCCTTACATTTTACGCAATTATTTCTATAAATCACACTTTAATACCTTTATTTTGCACAATCATAATGAAATTGACATTTATTATTTATATGCACAAAATAATGTTTTCTGCACTTCATAGTATGATTAGCATTAAGACTTATAGGGCCACACAATAAAATACTCAGATACATTAAGGGCTATAATTAGAAATTGCTGCAATTGCATTTTTGTTTTTATTAAGCATTTTAACACTTTCTAACAATGTTTAAGAGAGATTATGAATTTAATTTGTCTGTTTATATGTCATTCTGTCTATCCACTGTGGGATCGCACATTGAACGTTATACAATGAAACAAGTACATATTATTACATTGGAAAGTATTAATAAATCTATGTATAACTGCATGATTTTTTATTCTTGTTTTAAGAATTAAAGCTGTTTGATATATTTACATTCCTTGGCATTAATGAACAAGGACTAATATAATTTAGCTATAACTTTATATATATATATATATATATATGGCACTGAAGACGTAAAATTCAATTTTTTTCATGTTTTTTCTGTTGAGACTCAGCAGCTAAAAATTTTCCTGTAAACAATGTTAATCAATTTCTGTATTTTTTTTTTTTTTTTTTTTTTCAAGTCAATTGGAGATTAGCTTTCAGAAGAGTTTTCTAATTAGTTAATTTATCAAAAAGTAAATTTGTCAGTATTTATCTAAATAACTCAGCAAAATTCTGCAGTTTTGCAATTTCTTCATTCCTTGTCACCAAATCTAATGTAACTTTATGAAGAAATTTGTTAATAGGTTTACTTATTACCTAATGTATTTTTATTAAATTCTGTTTTCACATTTGGAAAATTTGCAACCATTAAATCATTGTTTACCAAAAATTTAGTGCCTATTTTTTTTTTTACATTTCATTTTACAGCTAAAAAATGCACTTAGTTAATTTTTCACATTTTAGAACTCAAATTTAAAATTTATAAAAGTCAATTTTTAGAAAACATGTTACTTAACAGTTGTTACATTTAACAGTTGTGAATTTTCAGAATGTGAAAACAAAATATAATAAATAAATAAAAAACATTAATTCTATAAACAAAATCTCCTGTAGAATAAAATAAGCATTGTCTTCTGCCAGTAATAGGGAGAGAGAGACCTTAATGCATGTTATATTTTGTTAAAAACAATCCTATAGTTTTCATATTCTCTTGTTTGAGTCTAGATACTTATATATTAGATAATTTAGATTTTTGGATCATCACATCAAGATGTAATTAATTTTATCTTTTATCTAAATCAAAGCGCGAAATTTCCACTCGCCAGCTCGCCATTGGCGAGTGAAATTTTTAATATGGCGAGTAAAAATTTGGTCTAGTTATAGATAGAATTCTTACTTGATACAGTGACAGAAATATTCTTTTTATAGATTTAAATATAGCAAAATCTTGCCATCTTATAACCTCATATTTGACCTCTCCTTTTTCTCTTCTCGGATTGCCGAGATCGCCCGACGATCGCCCCAGCCTGGAAAAGGAAAAATGTTTAGTGCAAGCATAAAAGTTTTAATCTCTTCGGCAGTTTCGTTTCTTCCATTGTGATTTCTTCAAGCAGAGCGAGAATAGATGAGCAGAGAGCCTCTTTGCCCGTCACCCACTTGCAATCAATGATTTTATCGAAAAAGCTATTCCGAAATGGCTATTTCAAATGACAACAATGAACAAGTTATACTCATCGACATTCCTTCTGATTACAAAAATAAAATGGACAAAGAAGGCATTTTTTATGTAAAAAGCTAAATAAATAATGATTCTTTACATTTATAGGTATTTTAATCTTTTTCAAATACAATGCATCATAATGATTTTTGATTATAGATGATTATGAGGCATGATGATATGGGCCGCACTTTTAATATATATAATTTTAGGCATATTTGTAAAAGCATTTGAAATAGTTAGGAAAAATAAAAAACCCAAAATGGGGAAAAAAAATAAAAATGACAACCCTATTTTGTGGCGAGTGAAACCTTTTTTTCGGCGAGTGTAAGCTGAGTTGAAATTTCGGGACCTGATCTAAATAATATCTGCTAAGAATTTGATTTTCAATTATTCTCAAGATGAATTATAATCAAATGTTTTCACTTAAAATTTTAAGAAAGAAAATATTTTTGTATTTATTCTTTATATATAAGTACTGTATTAAGAAATCTGTAAAATGCTGTACAGTTTGTTGTATATGGTATTTATTTATTTAATTGTAAATAAATTTTGTCTCATTTGAAATTGTTATTGTTGTGTATTCGGGGTTCATGATTTGTCTGTGAAGACGAATCTTGCAGAGGCTTAAAAATTTAATTACAGAATATTTCAGAAGATTACTGGTCTGTAAACCAAGAATCAACTTCAGTTTCACCAGAAAACACATCTGAAATAACAGCTGACAACATCAAAATCTCAGCGTAAACTGTACCATAGCAATAACACAAAGTAATAGGCTGTAATCAAACAATAGAAGAGACCCAGTCAGGAAGGTAATAACACCAAGCCTCTTGGCATGAAAGCTGACTAAATGGTCAGAGCAGGATAGCTTTTATAGCCTCCTATAAATTGAGAATTTTCCAGTAATTTCTAAAATAATAGAGTTAGAGCTTCAAGGCATCTCTAAAGGGTTCTCTAAACTTATTTTAGCTCTCTAAAAGTCCCTTATTTTGGCAAAATGGTCCCTAAGTCCCATTTTTTTCTTTTTCTTCAAAAATCACTAAGTTTTTTAGGTATGCCGAAAAAAAAGTTACTCGAATGCGATAAAATTGCTTAGCCACATGCCTTGCAATAGATATATAGAATAATGAAATGACTAACTTTTGGCAGCCAATAATTTGATGTGTAACAGGGGTGCTAAAATTCATAGATAACTCAGCACTGGGTCATGGCGAAGGGGAGCTAAAGTTCATCATAAGGTTAAGGAAATTTGCTGACTGTCTTCTCACCGGAAACACTACCACATGACCAGAAGATATATCTGTTCACATCACATCCAGGATAGCAGCAGGATATTCACTAAATTCAAAGACGTCATATTTCAAATTTATATCGTAACATTGTTCAAAACATTATTATAACCCGCCTTTTCTTCACACCACTTTTTTTGTATTCATTTTTACTGTATTAATCTTCATGGCCTTTTTCCATATCTTTAGGTAAAAAAAAGAAAAAAAAAGTTGCAGCACCATACTATCCATAGACCTTATATAGATAGACCACGCATCCCCCCTCATTATCTGTCTGCGACATGAAGTAGCTTCCCCAGCCAAATTATCACGTGATGCAGACCTGGAGAGAGAGAGACAAGAATGAATATTATGTGATTTTTCCATAGGAAAGAAAGTAGTTTTGAGTTTTTTAATTTCTGTATTGTAAACATACTTTTTATTTAAGCCTTTAGATTTACGCATCGTTGGAAAGCTAAAATGTCATAGATTAATTATAAAAAAATTTCTTTTGTGAGAAACCATCCTGAAGAAGAGAATTTTTTGTTTGAATTCCTACAAAAATAAGTGCTTTCTTATGGAAGAATCTCCTTCAACTCCCTGTCACGTGACATACGGCGCTGACCACAAAAGTTGAAGGTTTCAGATTACACCCTCATGTTGAAGACATTCACTCAAATGGGAAGTCCTATTGGTGGCGTAGTCTATATATATATATATATATATATGGGTCATTCTCTGAAAAGTGGGCTTTAAAAAAAAAAAAAAGAGTTAGCCCAAATAAAATTGCTCCATTATTTTTTTTATTTTTATTTTTATTTTGTGCATGTACATATACGTTACAGTTAATAAAAAATAATATAAACCAAACTGCATCTGATAATTTTTTGAAATAGTATTATTTTTATTAATTAGAAAAATGAGGGAATTATTGTGAGGGAATGACAAATTTCTTCTAGAAACTACTTTATAAAAATATGATTAGGATTAGTTGTATTTTCAAACACTAAATATTTATTAAAACATATTTTTATTACTATAATAACATAAAAAAGCAAATTTGATTTCTTTTAGTTAACTTTATAATGAATGAGGGAATGACGTATAATAAAAATACTGTATTTCAATCTAACGTTTGAGAGCCTTATGCAACTCATTGTAAAAAGTTTCGAACAGAACACAAAATGGCTTTTAACTTTGCTGCCATACAAATTAAGTTTGACTTATATAAAGCACGTGCTGCCATTAATGGAGTAAGTAGGGGTGTGATTATAGTTTGATGAGGGAATGATATCCAATACCAGGGACAACAATAAAGTGTGTTCTAATTTCTTTCATTGCATAATATATAAATGTAGTATAATGGATAAATATTAATTAAAGTATGTTTAATAAACTTTCAATTAAAATAATCTAAATATACGTGCTTTAATACCATAGAAACCATTTTATTTACTTACATGTGTGAATGGGGACACAGTGAGGGAATGATATTTTGCATTAAAAAAAATATTTTTAAATTATATTTAAATTCCAGTAACCAAAGAATTACAGTTTATATGCATAGCTAATTAATATTGATAGTTCTGACAGCTTTTTGTTTTTGTGGTTTTAAAAATATGCCCTCAAGATTACTGGGACATGAAATGACCACTTTTCAGAGAATTACTCATATATGGTCTATGGGAATATCACTACTATACAATAACCTGGTATTAGCCCATATTTAAATCTGAATGTAAACCTGATATTTTTAGTGTAATTAACCCTTTCATTCCCATTTTTTCCATCCATAAAGCAATAATTCTTACATTTAGTCATCAATTTATTTCGAAGGTAATATATATAAATATTTTTTTTTAAATATGAGTAATAGCAGAGTAGCAATTAATATAGATACGAATTTACAAATCCATTACTTTTATGAATATAGAAGAGAGTAAAAAAGTAAAAGAAATTAAGTCTATTTAAATTTCTTTTAATTAAAAAATAATAATTGTTATTTATTCTCTTGCTGTCATGTTTTCTAGTTGAATATTTTAAATGAAAAGAAATTTTGTCAAAATTTTTCGAATAACTTTGCATTTAAAAGAAACTTTTTTTTCTCCTGCCTATTATAGAGTCCTGCGCGGTTCAGGTTTCCAAACCCACAATAAAGAATTTAACACTTTAAACTTGAACCCGATGTTTTTTTACTCGAACCCGATCTGAAACCCAGAAACTAAATTAACATTATTAATTCATGTAAAAATCATGCAAAATTTCTTTAAATTATAAAATAAGGTAAATTTTCATTGTCACGTAGTAGATAAATTATTTTAAAAGTAATTAAAAATGTAATTATTAATTATATTAAGTTACAAATTTAAAAATCTGAAAAATGGATTAATAATAATTTTTAACTATTTATATGAGTTGGGAACTTCATGCGTACAAAAATATGCTTGAAGTTAAGTTTTAGTACTATACTGTTTAAATTCTCAAAAGAAAATCAAAAAGATGAATCTTTGTTTATTGCTTTCATTCAATGTGGATGCTTACTTTACTGTAATAATTTGGGTACCATAAGTATGAGTCGTAGTTAAAAATCTGCTTTCACTTTCACATGATCACTTTAAATTCACACGATCAGCAAATCAGCTTCCTCCAGTTGTAATCTTGGTGCATTGTTTATTTGTTCACAGTGGTGGCGTCAGAAATTCCCCGACGGGGGGGGCACCGGTTCCCCGACAGGGGGGCACTATATGTAGAAACATTTTTACAGGCATATTTAACACCATGCACCTTCCCGTCAGTGTCTATCCGCTATGTCAAATATACAATGGTATTTTTTCTTGTTTGTTTGTCCGTTTTTTTAAAGTGTTTCCGTACCGTATTATTTTTAACACCAACTAAGATAAGAAAGAGGAGGGGGTTATAAGTTTGAAGCCTTTGTGTGTTTGAGGCACTGTAACATCCAAACGAATAGATAGTCTTTAATGCAATTTTCCCCTTATTAAAAAAAAATAATAATAATAAAATAAAATAAATAAAGGCTGATTTAATCGGGATGGTTCTTAGTAAAATTCTGTTTGATAGATTTTTTTTTTTTTAAATTAATTAAAATGTAATTTTTCAGGTCACTTTGCATTAAGATTTTAAAATTTGCGTGCCAGCAGTATTCCTTTTTTCATATTATTCGGCTAAGACATGCGAGCTTGCAATCTTCCGAATTTAAATCATGTTAAATTATAAATCCCATATTTTTTTTTTTTTTTTTTTTTTTTTTTTGGCATTGGAGCTGAAAAACAAGTATTTTAAAACTCTTGAACTGTAAACCGATTTTTGCAAGAGTTAAAAATTGGTTAAAAATAATATGAGTTCACAGTCAAACTTTTTTCAATTCATTTCAAAATTACTGAGTTTTAAGATATTTTTAAAATAATTTAAAATGCAATTTTTTTTCCTTTCAGGCCACTTTGCATTGACATTTTAATTTAATTTTACAAAAGACAAATTATATTTAATTAAATTCATCACCAGTGCCACATTTACATTTCATAATTTATAAGCTAGTGTTCTTCCAGCTGAAAATTAGAGATTTTATGGAAAAATTAGAGTATTAAATTCAAAGTAGATTGTTTTTATAAAGTTAGGTTTTCACTTAATCACCGTGTCATCGTGCTATTCCCTACCCTCCTAAAATAATATATATGTAATATGTATATAAAAAAAAAGAGAAAAAAAAGTAAATCATGCATATTAGAGCATGAGCATAGTTATGAAAAAATAAATAGAGTCAAAGACATCCAACAAATGTCAGATAAAACTTCCTTCTTAACATGGTATACATTTCATTTGTAGTCAAATAGATACATATTACATTTCTCTTAAATGTTCAAATTTTACTTACAATATGCTGATTTAAATATGCACTTAAGGTATAATTTTCTCATAATCATACAACATCAACATTAAAATTACGTTATTTAATCTTCATAATGTTAAATACTTCATGAACAAATGCAGTAGACTTCCAGAAATTCGCATGTTGTACCAATGTAACTATCAAACCGACAGTAAAATTTTTAATATGAAAAGGTTAAGATAGCACTGATATTAACAATGATTCATCAGAAATTGAATCTCACGAAACACAGAAAGTCAATTTTATGCAGATTACTTTCTGTTCATGATAAATTTTAAATGCATTAATGCTATAAACAAGAAATAATAATTGTTCATAAATAACAATAAATAAATAAAATAAAAAACTATTTTTGCCTATACTTAAAAAAAAGAGTAATAAAAGGTAACATACTTGTAATAGAAGCTTATATTGTATCACATGTTGTGTAAAATTTTGTATCTTACTGTATTAAATAAATTTTAATTTCTTAATTCAAGAAAAAATTAAATTAAATTTCATTATATGCATATTTTTTACTAAGTTGCTTATTCTCTTTAATTTTTTCTTTTCTTTTTTAATTATATTCCAAGCATACTTATTTGTATTTTTCCTCATTTTTTATGCATTACAGTATCAAAATCTCGTTTCATAAATGCTAACTTTCACAAAATTCCAAAATACACATAATTTTTTTCCAATTTGTGTGGATTTCTGGGAATCTCCTGCATACACATTAAATTTAAAATTAAAAAAATAAAATCCATTTACGTATTATTGTAACTGAATTCGGCTTTTGGGATAGGTTTTATCAAATATTGTTACTATTCTTACTAAATCTAATTTCTTTGATCTTGCACTGTGAATCCCTAAAATCATCAAATTTTAACCTGCTTTCTGCACTGCAAGTTCTGAGGTCGTTTTTCACTATTCTAACATTTATAAATTGAACCGACAGATGTTTCAGTCGTTTGCTGAATTATTTCTTAATTATTAATATATATTTTATAGTTGATCGGTTGGTTGGGTTTTAAAGTTGCACTAGTGCTGCTCAATAGACAATTGGCGACGGTCTGGGACTCACCCTATCCTTAAGGATGGCCCGGAAACATGCCATCACAATTTTGATCTTCCACGGAGGGGATAATATTTTTTTATGAAAAAAAAAAAAAATGCTGAATGAAAAATTTCAATATGACTTTTGAAGATAATAATAAAATGTAAACATTCATGAGCGGCTGAATTGATAAAATAGAGCAAGAGTATTCTTTACTGTTTCCGAAATTTTTGATTTTCATACAACCAAGCATTAAAAATCGGTAAAAGTTGTATTGATCCCCGATTGTTTTTTTTTTTTTCCCTTTTGTTCCCCGACTTTCTAGCAAAAAGTAATTTTAAGTAAATTTTAAAAAGAGAAATTCATTTTTAATTTGTTGGTGATGCAGACTATCGCGATGTAAAATAAATATATCAATTTTAACTTCATATAATTATTAAAACGACTCTTAATTACACCGAAATATTTTAATGCTTTGAATTTGACAGATATTAAACAAATTATCGTTGTAAAATTTCACAAATAGTTAAAAGAATTTTCTCTTTAGAAATAGAATGCAAAAAACAAATCTTATTAAAAGGTCTCAATTATTTTACTTATTTCATTTCTCATTGTTAAAGCTGTCTTTAAGTTCTAAAGCAAAAGCGACACATCAGCAGACATAGACACACAATATTTGAAAACAGTATCCTGAATAAGAATTAGTAGAATTAAAGGAAATGTGACTTAAATCAATATGCAAATTATATTTTCGTGATCTATTTGAATGAAATTTCTTTCCTTTTTGTTCTTATTAAGGGGGGGGGGGGGAATTAAGATTGTTTCTTCCGATGTACTTTTTAAAGAGATATCTTATTCTTAAAAATTTCCAGTGAAGAAAAAAAAATCATATGCGTGTGTGTGGTCTAGTTGCTGTTCACAGACGAAAAGGGAAATGGAAAAATACGTAGCCTACATGCTTTTTGTCCATTTCAAAGAGAGCTGGATAATAGGCAATAAAAAAGCGACTTCTTCACAGAAGCATCGCAAGTGTAATTTTAGAAGATAAGGAATGGGTCAATCCTTGTAATAATACTCGCCGCTTTCTTTCCTGTTGTCGTTCCCACCAACTGACATAGAAGAGGAATACATAGTATATCAATGCTAGCAAAGCCATCGCAGTTGCATGCCGTAGTTTTTCTGGGGGAAAAAAAAACTTCTCTAGAAAGACAAACTCCGAATGAGGAAAAGGAAAAAAATATTTTGTTGCTGAACAAAAGGGTAAAAAAGGGTATCTTTTCCCCGACATATTTTGAGAATCTGCCCCGATGGGGGGGCATGAACTCCCCGACGGGGGGGCCTGTGCCCCCCCCCCGGCTCCCTTCTGACGCCACCCCTGTTTGTTCAAGAGAAGACGATAAAGAATATTATCTGCCTTGATGGATCCATCTTTTAAATGTTATTTTATATATATATTTTTAATTAAATCACAACATGTATTTCTTCTATATTTGCTGTATATACAAGTGTGAATGGAGGAAAATTCAAAATTTTGTAAATGTAAAAGCGAGGATTGAAATTCATTCCAAATAAAGGTATCTTAAAAAAGAAAAAAAAAATGTAAATTGGGAAATAAAGTTAATTCTGAGAACATAAAAGCAAGGTAATATTGAATTTCATTTATACAATAGTCAATAAAGATTTATAGCACATTCTTTCTAATTTTCATACAATTTCTACAAAAGATCTGTTGAAGAAAAAAAAAATACAGATACAAATATTTTTTTCTTGTTCATACGGATCCAGATACAAATACGGATTTTTTTTTTTTTTTTTTTTTCTGGCAGATATCTGTGGATAAGGATGGGAATATGGAGCTCTGGCACATGTCTAGTATAAACAGTATTTTTATATCAGTTAATCCCGACCCGCAAGAGAAAAAATCTGTCAACCTGACCCATATGTCGGATAGAGGTCAAGACTCACGGTCGTCACGTGGCGACTTAATTTGAAAAAGTGGCGATCGAAAAAAATTGGTGTGGCCATTTTTTCCGCGAACTCACGAAAATATTTTTTTTGTTTTTAGAAAAAATCGCGGATATCGTTCGTTTAAAAAAAAAAAAAAAAGAAATCTCATTAACGATCGGCAATTGTTAATGGGATTTAGATGATGATCGTGCCTTCTGATTTCCAATCTTTCTCCATCCACAACATAAATGTCAATATTCATTTAAAACTTGCTTTATGAGATTCTAGAACCTAGAAAAAAATAGAATTGTTAAATATTTCTTGTTCATGTAATTATTTTTTGCCTGTCTCCCCCTTTTCTTATTTCCAACTAGAAATCGCCAATCAGATGTTCTGCAATTGTTTCTTAGTCTTTCTTCATCCATATTATAAATGGCAATATCCACTTTAAACATGCTTTATTAGATTCTAGAAGTAAAATTGAGAATTTAATATTTCTTATTCATGTAATTATTTTTTTAATCCCCCCCCCCTTTCCCCAATTCTAGATAGTGATAAATAATCAATTCTAGAAACAATAAAGCGATAGAAGTGCTTAATATTTTTCACATACGTAATTATTTTTAGACTTAACTTGATGAATATGTTTATTTTTTCTCAATTAAATTATATATTTATATTTCATAATCTATACCAAATGTGTAAACAAGGGGGTGGGGGATGAAAAATAGATTTTTAGGTACGAAATTTTTTCTTAATTAGTTTAAGAAAATTAATGCTCCGTTGATTCCATACATGTTTAAAACTGATAATTAAATACTAAATATATATATATATATTAATGTATGAGTAATGTACATACACAAAAATTTTATTCTATATATGTTTGAAATTTTTGTTTTTCTCATAGTATGAAATTTTTATAGGGTTTTATTATGTGGATATAAAAGTAACTGCAGTTATATTAAAAAATTAATGAAATAATCCTGAAAATATTTAAAGTAGTTAAAAGCTATATATAACTGTTTAGGTAGTCAATTTATTGAAAGTGATGCTAATAATGTCCAACCAATCATGTTTACAAAAAATTTTCAGCAAATTTCTAATTTTAGCAATCACATGCCAGTTAATAAAAATGAACCCCTGATAATAGGCTAGTACAGATTCTTTGCCCCTCTACCTCCTCCTCAGACTCAAAATAATTTAATTTTCCTCCAATTCTGATCATAATTATTTTCCATTTGCAGATGAAAGTGCCAGACTAGACGAAATTTATTAAATGAATCAAATTTCTGTATTTCTTTTTCAATGGGACATAAAATAAATATTCTTGTAAAACACAAATTGTGTATGAGAAATTACATTGTCAGATCATATCATCATTATAGCCTGCTGTTTTCCCGTAGCAAAATGCATGTATTAATATTTATCTATGAAAGTCCATATATTTTCCCTCATTACTAAAACTTTGAATTTTAAAGACTTCTTTCTGAGTACTATAGTTATTAATAGCATTTTAAAAAAAGCTGGATTACATGCTATTATAACTACATGCTTATAGAACTCACTCTTAAAATGCTAACAAGAATAAAATCATAAGCATTCAGTGGAAGTTCAAACGAGGTCATATCTTCCTTCAAAAACCAAATCACTTTTCAATGATTCAATTACTCAATCTATTTTGTCTTCTTCCTACCACATTTCATTTCAGATATTGAAAAATTTAAACTAGAGAAGTGTGTAAGTTTAATTTTTTTATTGGCAGAAATACACATATATTATATATACATGTTTATTGTATTATTAAATGATTAATAATACAATAGTCATTAATAATAGTGACTATTGTATTATTATTAAAATGCAATAAAGAGCGCTATTTCTTAATTTAATTTTCCGACCATATCATTTGTGTTTTTATGCTTTTATGCACACACATATATCATATATATATTATGTGTATGAATCCGATGTATAATGACGATGACTCATGAGTGGCCACTGAGTTCATCATGTCCAGTGGCCACTTCTAAAAATTTTAAGTCTTGACCTCTAATGTCGGGTCAGGTAGGGTAAGATCTGGTTGCCTGACCTGATGCAGAACTCTAGTCTATTTCTATTATTAATACAACAGGTTTATTGCTTTAGTCAGACATTTCACATCATCATATTTTGCTGTGTTCCATCTTAAATATGCCAGATTTTTTGCTATGAATTTACACTATTCAACTTATCACTATGAAAATTGGTACACTTATTAACCAGGACAAAATCTACCTAACATTATATTTTTGGCGCAATCGGATTATTGGTTCAAAAGCTATTAAATAAAAACCTCATTTTAACTTTAAAATTATTAAAAAGGAAAAATACGCTGATGCTTATATTTTGTTAAACTAAGTTTTTATATGACAAACTAGCAGGCTTTGCCCGCTTCGCTGGTCATTATATTGAAATGTATCCCTAAAACAGCATATCATTAATAATAATAAAATATCTTTAAAAAAAAAACATTGGAATCCGTCAAAATCTAATTTTAAGTTGCTCAATGCCTTCGGCAGTCCCTTACCTGCTTCTTACTCCCCCTCCCTCGCGGTTACAGTTGAAAGTTTTACAAAATCTCATCAAAGTGCATATTTCGCACACCTAATTAACACCCACACACCAAAATTCTCCTTTCTTAGGTAATTTGGACGGATTTAAGCTTCAAAATGTGGTTTTTGCCCCGCCCGCCCCAAGAGGAAGGGGGGGGGAGTAAATTTCCAAAATTACTTTATATTGCATGTTGCATACACATCATAACCGACACATCAAAAAATTGAGATTATGAAATTATTTAAAGCTGAGTGATGCTTTAAAACTTTTTTTTTTTTTTAATCTCTCCCCCCGTTCTTAAAGGAGGGAATTTCGCAAAATCTCTTCATACTATGAGTTAGATACATATAATCGTCCCTTACATAAAAAATGTCCAACCTTAGATAATTTAGTGCAGCGTTACGCATGAATACATGTTTTTGCCCCCCATTCTCTAAAGGGCGGTAGGGTGGAATTTCATAAAATCCCTTTCTAGTGTGTGTTCAGTTCGATTTCCTCGTGTGTTGAGTACCCTTCTTCCAAAATCTTTTCCCTTCTCTCCCCCCTTAAAAATCCAAAATTCCAAAATCGCAGAAAATAATTTTTTTGTACTGAAGTCTGGTCTTTCCATCTGCAATTTCTTCACCGTTAAGTAATTTGGAGCCGAGTTAAGCCTTCTGCCCCCCAAGGAGAGAGAGGGGGGGGGGGGAGTATTTTGCAAAATGCCGTCTTAGTTGGGGGTCAGGCTCCGAAATCCAACCTGGTCACTAAAATTTGTGACCCTCTTTCCCACAGAATCGTCATGGCAGTGTTGAGTCAGTGAATCATTGAGTTTACTCTTTTATATGTACAGATTTGTTTATATTTTTTATGGACTACTTGGCTTAAGGTTGTTGTCACAAAAATGGAGTCCTTGGCGAAAAATGTCCTATCTACTTCAGTATTAAAATTAAAAATATACCCAGGATTATCAACTAATAAAGCTCTTTAATACAGATCTGAATTAGCTTTCATTTTCTTATTATTTAATTTTGATAATGACGTTATGTTGTCATGTGCCTAAGCAAATTTAATATGTATTATTTTTATTATTATTATTCGCGTGAAATATTCTTTGGCAACAATTAAAAATTAAAATAAATTATTTTAAAGTTTTATTATAGAAGAAATATTTATATTATACAGAAGATTAATTAAAAATTTACATTTTTTCCGGTATAAATAGTAGCCTATGTCTTATTCCAGACTATTACCTATCTCTATACTAAATTTCATCCAGATCCGTTTAGCCGTTGTGATGTGATTGAGTAACAAACATCCATCCAAAGTTTCGCATTTATAATATTAGTATAGATTATAGTTATCATGTGCATGTGTTAGATTGAGTTATTTTGCTATCAAATTGACAAAATTTTAATTTTAAATTTCAAAACTCTGTCGTTCTTGGCGCTTTTATTGTATTTGGTGATCAAAAACGTAATACGAAAATATGTATGCCAGATGTATATTTTCGTAATATGCATTGTACGAAATATTGTTTCATATTATTCATTACTCTCTTAATATAAGTTGTTAAAATAACCATGATTTTTGAAAGGAATTAAATTATGTTCGCCAAATAATTCGTCGATATTTTTTTTTTCTGCTAAGGATGACCGATATCAAATCTATTCCGCTGCAACATATTAGTATCTTATATCAGATACTTTATTTAGACATTTGAAAACAAATTTTACTTCAAATTATGATAGAATATTTATCATTTTCCTTTTAATTAGTATATTAGTTGGATATTTATTGTGTAAATATCATCTTTTGAAATGAAATGTTTGTGTTTTCAATCGAATATGGAAATTTGCCATTTTTTTTTTCCTCCTAGAGTTTTGAAATTAAAAATTTAAATTTTGTCAGTTTTACAACAAAAAAAAAAAACTTAATCTAACGCATGGACATAATAATTAATACATACCTATACCTAAATATGGGGATCAAAATCGGGAAATAATTTTCTTCGATTTTTAATAATATTTTACAAAAAAATCCAATGGACGTTTAACATAGGAAATATTTTTCTTGCATCCATGAACGGCCAGTGACGGCATCACTTCGCTTGCGTATTAGCACTTTATCAATGTGTAAAAGAAATTTTTAATTAAAAATGACGTCAGTTTTTGTGAGATGCATAATTTTTTTTTTATAATTTTTTATCGTTCACGTTTAGATAAATGTATTTATTTTCCTGTTGAAAAAAATAAATAAATTCGTTTTTTTTTTTTTTTCAACAATTAAATTATGGATAAATTTAAATGGCTAATTTTTTGCTATTATTAGCTTACAAAATTGCTATTTTGTGCATAAAAATCGCAAAAAAAAATTTTTTTTCGGAATAAAAGGTAGCCAACTTTTTAAGTTAGGGTATAAGCTATCTCCATAAGAAATTTTATCGAAATCCATCGAGCAGTTTTAGCGTGAAACTCAGTCAAATAAACGGGCATTCACATTTATAATATATATAAGATTATAGTTATCATGTGCATGTGTTAGATTGAGTTATTTTGCTATCAAATTGACAAAATTTTAATTTTAAATTTCAAAACTCTGTCGTTCTTGGCGCTTTTATTGTATTTGGTGATCAAAAACGTAATACGAAAATATGTATGCCAGATGTATATTTTCGTAATATGCATTGTACGAAATATTGTTTCATATTATTCATTACTCTCTTAATATAAGTTGTTAAAATAACCATGATTTTTGAAAGGAATTAAATTATGTTTGCCAAATAATTCGTCGATATTTTTTTTCTGCTAAGGATGACCGATATCAAATCTATTCCGCTGCAACATATTAGTATCTTATATCAGATACTTTATTTAGACATTTGAAAACAAATTTTACTTCAAATTATGATAGAATATTTATCATTTTCCTTTTAATTAGTATATTAGTTGGATATTTATTGTGTAAATATCATCTTTTGAAATGAAATGTTTGTGCTTTCAATCGAATATGGAAATTTGCCATTTTTTTTTCCTCCTAGAGTTTTGAAATTAAAAATTTAAATTTTGTCAATTTTACAACAAAAATAACTTAATCTAACGCATGGACATAATAATTAATACACACCTATACCTAAATATGGGGATTAAAATCGGGAAATAATTTTCTTCGATTTTTAATAATATTTTACAAAAAAATCCAATGGACGTTTAACATAGGAAATATTTTTCTTGCATCCATGAACGGCCAGTGACGGCATCACTTCGCTTGCGTATTAGCACTTTATCAACGTGTAAAAGAAATTTTTAATTAAAAATGACGTCAGTTTTTGTGAGATGCATAATTTTTTTTTTTTATAATTTTTTATCGTTCACGTTTAGATAAATGTATTTATTTTCCTGTTGAAAAAAATAAATAAATTCGTTTTTTTTTTTTTTTTTTTTTTTTTGGCAACAATTAAATTATGGATAAATTTAAATGGCTAATTCTTTGCTATTATTAGCTTACAAAATTGCTATTTTATGCATAAAAATCGCAAAAATAAATTTTTTTTCGGAATAAAAGGTAGCCAACTTTTTAAGTTAGGGTATAAGCTATCTCCATAACAAATTTTATCGAAATCCATCGAGCAGTTTTAGCGTGAAACTCAGTCAAATAAACGGACATTCACATTTATAATATATATAAGATATAAGATTATAGTTATCATGTGCATGTGTTAGATTGAGTTATTTTGCTATCAAATTGACAAAATTTTAATTTTAAATTTCAAAACTCTGTCGTTCTTGGCGCTTTTATTGTATTTGGTGATCAAAAACGTAATACGAAAATATGTATGCCAGATGTATATTTTCGTAATATGCATTGTACGAAATATTGTTTCATATTATTCATTACTCTCTTAATATAAGTTGTTAAAATAACCATGATTTTTGAAAGGAATTAAATTATGTTTGCCAAATAATTCGTCGATATTTTTTTTCTGCTAAGGATGACCGATATCAAATCTATTCCGCTGCAACATATTAGTATCTTATATCAGATACTTTATTTAGACATTTGAAAACAAATTTTACTTCAAATTATGATAGAATATTTATCATTTTCCTTTTAATTAGTATATTAGTTGGATATTTATTGTGTAAATATCATCTTTTGAAATGAAATGTTTGTGCTTTCAATCGAATATGGAAATTTGCCATTTTTTTTTTCCTCCTAGAGTTTTGAAATTAAAAATTTAAATTTTGTCAATTTTACAACAAAAATAACTTAATCTAACGCATGGACATAATAATTAATACATACCTATACCTAAATATGGGGATTAAAATCGGGAAATAATTTTCTTCGATTTTTAATAATATTTTACAAAAAAATCCAATGGACGTTTAACATAGGAAATATTTTTCTTGCATCCATGAACGGCCAGTGACGGCATCACTTCGCTTGCGTATTAGCACTTTATCAACGTGTAAAAGAAATTTTTAATGAAAAATGACGTCAGTTTTTGTGAGATGCATATTTTTTTTTTTTTTTATAATTTTTTATCGTTCACGTTTAGATAAATGTATTTATTTTCCTGTTGAAAAAAATAAATAAATTCGTTTTTTTTTTTTTTTTTTTTTTTTTTTTGGCAACAATTAAATTATGGATAAATTTAAATGGCTAATTCTTTGCTATTATTACCTTACAAAATTGCTATTTTATGCATAAAAATCGCAAAAAAAAAATTTTTTTCGGAATAAAAGGTAGCCAACTTTTTAAGTTAGGGTATAAGCTATCTCCATAACAAATTTTATCGAAATCCATCGAGCAGTTTTAGCGTGAAACTCAGTCAAATAAACGGACATTCACATTTATAATATATATAAGATTATAAATATAGGTTTTTGATATGAGTTTTAACCATGGTTTAAACTCCAGTGGCAGAAACACGGCGACATAGTCGCAGACACAGAAATACGGCTTGCAAACAATTTTTGTCTGCACTTATTAAAAAAAAAATTAGTCTACAACTTTCAAACACTCTTTGTCTGCGCTAATAAAAAAATTGGCCTCAACTTTGGGACAGTCTTTGTCTGCAGTCATAAAAAAATTTCTGCAATTTACGGACATTTTTCGCCCGCGATAATGCACTACCAGTGTATAACGTCTTAGGCACTCTCTGGTAGGAAGACCAGAGCCCCCCCTTTAGGTGCCTTGGTACTCTTGGTAGGAACACACAAAACAGTGCTTAACAACGGTGACCTAGGGAGCCTAGATCTCCCTTGATAGACAGCGTTATGTGTGTCTGTGTATTCTTTTCTCCTGTTACTGAGATTCTACGGGAACATAGAAAAGTGCTAATTTAATTTAAAACTGCTCCAAAACTTCTCCCCTACTTTAAATTTCACTTATAAAAATTTCTGTACCAAAACTAAAAACTTTTATTATTTATATTGTGTTGTGTCAAACATTGCTATAAAATATTTAATTGAATGACTTCAACTTATTATTTTATAATTGTTATTAAAGGTGGAAATTAAGAAATTTGGTTGGTGGCCACTGGCCACTAGCCTTCATTTGTTTAGTGGCCACTTTTAAAAAGTTAGTGGCCACTGGCCACTCGCTGATAAAAGTAAAAGTAAAATAAAATTTTCTTTTCTTTAATTTTTTCAATGTTCACTCTCGACAAATCATTAAGAAAATAATTAAGGTAGTCAACTTTTTGAAACTCATTCACAATAATACATTTCTGATAAATTTTAATAAATGAAATAGGAATAGATTTACATAATTTATACTATGAATGTAAGAAAATACTATTCAATACAAAATTCATATGTTTAAAATGCTCTTTTGGTTATATTATTTTATAACAGAAAAATTCTGATTATATTGCCCCTTCACTATCCTGAATGGTGTCAATTTTCTACTTTTTCCAGAAAAAAAAAAAAAAATCTTTGATTCATGAAAATATATTAGTATATGTAAATAAAAAAAACATTTTTTTAATAATACTTTATTTTGCAAGTTTCTTTTTCCGTTTTTTTTTTTTTTTTTCATGTTACAAATGAATTATAAATTAATTTTTCTTTAATAATAATGAATTTTTAATAATTTGCAATTATAATCCCCCTCTCTAACTGAATTTAGAGAGTGTGGCTGGCCAGGCTCCAACTATATACCAAGTTTGGTTGAATTTCATTCATTGGTTCGTGAGATACGGTGAAAACACTAAACCACAGACACACACACACACAGACATTTTTTAAAAACTATCAATTCGTGTTCAGGACACCCCAAAACGTGTAGATCCGTCAAAAAACGGAGGTCGAAAATTTTCGCGAATCCAATACTTTCTCTATATTACATATAGAAGAAAGTAAAAAATAGTTCATATGCAATAACAAATATTAAATAATATGTAGTAAATAAATAAAATATTCAATAAATTATGCATTCTTCTGATTAAGAACTAAAAATATACATACATATATACATTTTTTTTTTTTATATATAATAACAGAAAACGCACTTATTTTTTCCCGAAAAAAGATATTTTTACAGAATTATCTGTAGCTCCACGTTTACTACCACTACGGTTGCTTTGTGATTCAGGATTTACTTTAAATCTCTTCATATTAAAGCAATAAATCCAAAATTTATATTACTATATAAAGCTTGTTTTAAAGATTGAAATTTCGACAAACCACGCGTATGACTGAATGCGGTACGGCCGTTGGGAATGGATAGAAATGCCAAGTTTGAAAAGAAAGTGGTATAAAATAACAAAGAAAATGCGTCGAATGACGTTTTTAATTTTTCTGTGAACGTAATACAATCGGAGTTTCAGCCGATTGATTATCTCACGAGCTTCCTTTTCGTCTCTGTCTTCCGAAAGTCGGCCGAAACTCTCATTTTGACATTTTTTTAAAATCAAAATCTAATACTTTTATAGAAAAATGGAAAAAAGCCATACGTTTTTTTAGTATATGAATAAGACTACCAGCCAATTTCCAGTTAAAATTGACTTCTGAAAATGTCTGTAAGTGACGATGTTAGATTTGAGAAAGGCTGAATTCGAGGCGCAAACGCCGCCGCGCGATCCAAGTTTGCATTGGAATGGGGTATTCTATAAAGAATGGGTAGAAGAATTTTAAGTGTTTACTATTAAAATTGACTTCCGAAATATGTTTGCAAGTGGCGAGGTTAGATTTTAGAACAGCCTGAATTCTTTGCGCGGCGCGTTTACCGCGAAAAAGCCGCCGCGCGATCCAAGTTTGCCGTGGAATGGGGTATATTTTATAAAGAATGGGTAGAAGAGAAGTGGCCACTGCAGTGGCGACCAAAGGCAATTTCTTTAGTCGCCACTTTTAAAAATCTAGTCGCCATGTGGCGAGTGGCGACCGCTAATTTCCAGCTTTAATTGTTATACTATATTGTTCTGTAGTAAAATTGTATTTGTGTATTGTTGCATGAGATCACCAGTGTTATTAAGCTCTCCCCCACCTCCCAAGATTTCCGCTATCAGCTTTCAGGCTTTTTGAGTGTAAGCCATTGCAAATTTCGCAGACAGTTTATGAAATTTTAAAAGCTTGTTGCAGACAGCTACAAAACTTTCTGCCACTGGGGTTTAAACCGTCAAAACCCTGCCAACCCTGTCTTCAGTAATGCATAAAAATAATGAAATTTTTACAGTCACTCAGTACTGGCTGAGTACTTGCATCTGTATTCACCAGTAACTTCAATTCCTGGTTTAACAGCAGAATTTGGAAAGCACATATAAAGTTAGAGAGTAACTTGATATTAGTTTTTCAAAAAAAAAAAAAAGTTTATGATTTATTATTTGTTTTTACACATTTTTCTATATATTTGGCCTTCTCACTCCTGTGCACTACTGCTTATAGGTGGTATAATGTTTTATTTGACATATGGATTTTTTTTTAAATACTTACTGCATACTACAGATTGATTGGTGAAAGAAACCTTCAAATCATTTACAATTTGATAAGAGAGCCTTTTTTTTTTAGAGGGGGGGGGGGGTTACTCGCCTAACAACAGCTCTCATTTGTCATGAAGAATGTCCAATGCTTTTTCACTAAGCATATTTATGACTATTAAAGTTATTAACTACACTTTTAAATCTGTTTAACTATTTGGAGAGAAATTTCTTGCTTTGTAAAAATCAGTCTAACTGTTTGAAAGGGGCCTATTTGAGTTACAAAAATCAAAGTCATTACCAACTAAGATTATATTTCATACCTCTTTCCATTTTCATAAATACTAAAAATAAGATACAGAAATTTTTCTGTCAGCCATTATCTGCGTGACTTGTTAGAGCAGCTCTACCAACAATAAGACACTTCAGGGGACTCTACCTATCGTCTCCAAAATCCGAAGTCAATGTTATTCTATGGGAAATTTTGCCCTATTATAATTCATTAATACATATTTTTAAATTCCGTTTTTACTTTCCGAAAATTCACAACTGTTAAACAATTTATTGCTTTCTAAAAATTGATTTTTTTTAAGATTTCATTTTTAAGCTCAAAAATAAAAAATTTCACACATTGTGAAAATTTGCATTTTACAACCTCAAAATAAAATATTAAAAATTTAAAAACAATTTTTAGTAAGCTATAAATTGTTTAATAGTTGTGAAGTTTCTGAATGTGAAAACGGAATTCAAAGATTAAGTGACTGCATTTGTCCTAATATTTTTATGTGTATGATTAAAACTTATTTTCTGCATTATGTTTAAATTAGCTTAAGAATCAAATAAGCAATGATGAAAATGACATTTTTTACTTGGTTTGGCCAGTGGCGGCTCGTGCACCGAAAATTGGTGAAAGGCGCATTGAATTTTTCGCTGTATTCATTTATAGAATATAAATTTACATTTAAATAAGTATTTTTAGTTAATTTTAGTTAAGACCATGCTTAATAAAAATTATGATTAAAAATAATTAAATATTATTTTTGAGCTCTTCACCTATTTTTGGTTCACGAGCTGCCACTGGGCTTGACTTTTTTTACAACACTAGTTCTACTACCATCACATTTAAGGATTAAAGATTAAAAAATTTTGAAAATGAAAAAAAATTTTTGAAAAACCTTTAAGTATATAAAAAATTCTAGCTCAAATACTTTAAAATAATGATAATACAGTAGATCTTTATAATGCACAACTTCTCTGACACAAACAATGAATTTTGCAGGTAAGAAATACTTTGTAAAAAACTTACTTTGTGTGGTACATTTGTTTTTCTTTATCTCCTCAATTCAGACCATTTTAATGAAAAAAAAATTGCTTTTATTATTAGGTGTACAAATTAATTCGGTCCGTTTTCGAAAGATGGCGCTAGCTACCACAAATGCTAGGCTATGACAGCTGTTTTCGGTGGTTTCAGAGAGGTTATATATTTGTTAAGAATCTTCAGTGTACTACTCTTTCGCTTGCTTGAAATAGCCCGATCAGTATTGCATTAAACATGTCAGGTTTTGAAGTCAATAAGCAGCATTTGCGGGAAGTGTTGATTTTTTTCTTTCATTGGAAGAAAAGTGCCGCCGAAGCGCATCGAACGCTCGTAGAAGTATACGGCGATAGTGCTCCGTCTGACAAAACATGCAGGAAATGGTTTCGACGATTTAAAGATGGAGATTTTAGCGTTGATGACAGGCGTCGCTCTGGACAACCGAAAATTTTTGAAGATAACGAATAAGAGGAATTACTGAATGAAGATCCGACTCAAACACAAGAACAGCTTGCAGAACAACTGGAAGTGACTCAGCAAGCAATATCGGTGAGACTAAAAACGATGGGAATAATCCAAAAAGAAGGAACATGGGTTCCTTATGAACTGAAACCCAGAGACGTTGAAAGGCGATTATGCACTTGCAAGCAGCTGATTTACAGACAAAAAAGAAAGTGGGACGTCCTACCGCACCCGCCGTATTCCCCGGACATCGCCCCTTCAGACTACTGGTTGTTTCGATGAATGCAGAATGATCTGACCGGTCAGCGGTTCACTTCTTACGAAGAAATACAAAAATGGCTCGAAACATGGATGAGCGAAAGAGATGAGTTGTTTTATCGAGATGGAATCGGACGATAGCAGGGGAGATGGGAAAAAATAGTAGAAAATAATGGACAATACTTTGAATAATGTATTTTTTGTTTTGGTTTAATAATAAATACTTTTTTTATTGCTAAAAAACGGACCGAATTAATTTCTACACCCAATACATTTTTTTCTTTTTGGAAATGAGTCATAAATATTTGGTACAGGCATATAAGGACTATTTTTATAAACTAAATTTAACTGTGAAACTTATTACACACACAATTACTGTTCTGAAGTTTCAACATATTTGGCCATGTTTACAAGGTAAATTTAATTATCTGCAAAATGTGATCTATATAATACAAAATTCTACATAACGCAAAACCTTGTGTTTTTAGGTTTGCATTATAAAGATCTACCGTAATAATATCTAAATTGAATAAAATTACTTACTCATTTTCTTAAAAAAAAAAAAAAAAAAGGAATTGCTTAAAATTCTCCATATTTAAGGGTTTTTTTTTCCCCCCCCTTCCATATATGTTTTCTGCTTATCAACTTTAAAAAGTTTATTCCCCAATAAACAGGTTAAACTTAGAGAAGTCAAAAGTTTTACCAGATTCTGGAATCTTTCAGATTTAGGGCGGTTTCATACTGATTTCCCTAAATTAAAAAATACAACAGTAAAAATTGCATAAATTCACTTTAGCTATATAGTCACTTGGCTTTGGATGGAAACTAAGTTCTGCTTATTTAAAAAATAATTAGAAAAAAAGAAAAATTTACATTTATAGATATATCCTAGTGCTCATATTGCAAGAGGTGTCAAGTTACTACCAACAGAAAATAATTTCATACCACAATAAAGAAACAGTAAAACTTGTCAGATTTAACCGCAGATAATTATTATAAAAGAATACAATAAAAAGTTTTCATAGGAACAATCCGTAATAACTTGACACCTCAGTATACCATCACATATGAATAACTTATACTGAATTTTGCTCATCTTAATTTCAATCGGGATATTTCATATTACTTCTACAAAAACAAATCTGCTCATTTTTCCTTTCTTTACAGCAAAAGTTCCTGGACTTTTAATTATGAAACTTGATGCATATGAAATAATTTTTCTTTCAAATCTAGCTACACAAATTAGTAATATCATAGACTTTTAAAAACCTTAACAGATATAGTGAAAGTAGACAAGAACCATACCATTTTAAGTTTGAATAATTTATTGTGAAGCTATGAAAATTTACAATGAATCAAATGTAAAAATTTACAAATAATGCACGTGAATGTATCATAGCTCAAACAAACAGAATAAGTACAAAAAATGGAATTCACATACCAAAAATTTAAAAGAGTAAGAAAGTCTATTTAGATGTACTTTTTTCCTTGGTTGGTGTCGTATTGGAGTTTGCAATCTGGGTAGCGTTCTCTTTGCCAACAATCTCAACAGGAATGCTTCGTTCTTTGGCTTCAGGAAGAGCTTTCAAAGGAGCCTCAACTGTTAACTGCCCAGATGGACTCAGCTGAGATGTTATAGCACTTGGATCGACAGTCTCAGGAAGATCAAACGATCGGTACATCTCGTAAAATTCGTACACATCATCACTTTTGGATTCGTGCTTAGCAGAAATGGCAAGTTTATCGTTGACAACTTTCACGGTGATTTCTTCTGGCTGGAAATTAGAAGTATCCAAGCTCACTTTGAATTTGTTGTCCTCATTAGTCACAACGACTTTGGACTTCGGTTCGTAGATATTTTTTGCTTCTGGTCGGAGTTTACGCTTTCTGCCAACAGGACATCTTTCATAGTCGTCTTCAAGTTCCATAGCAAGGGCTGGCAGAATTCTGAAGACTTGTCCAACAGTATTTCCAATCTGGTCTTCTAAAGTATCCAACACAGAATGCATAAGAGGTCGGTAACGGCGACGACGAGATCCATTACCATGATCGAACAAAGGAAAATCATCAAACAGCGCTGACAAAGCCATTTTCAGGATTTCAAACAAGCGATGGTAGTAAACTCAAAAACAATGCACGGTCTCTACAAAAATGTCAGCCCTCCTGAATAACTTTTGAAATTCAAGTGGAAGATAATCGAACGGTTCACAGGATAAACCCAAAACAGAGAACTTCCCAAAATACAAAATAAGAATAAGAGCACAGGAGCACAGACAACAATGTCACACAATACAGCAAACGCACAATCTGTCAAATTAATTCATAAGCCGGCGTTGCCACATAGGTTCTTATATATCTTCCGCTGGGTTTATCGAAAATTCCGGAAAATTCGCGATAAATTCTGTGGAATGTTCCAGAATGTGCAATAGATGGCAGCACAGATCAGCCGCGCTAGAGACCCTGAATAGAGAGAGACTGAACCATGGTAAATGTGGTAATGGTAATAGAATATCTCAGGTGTAATGGTAATCTGAAAACAGGGGGTCTAGCACCAACACATCGGAATGAATTCCACGTGGAAACTTTCCGACATCGGAAATGCGAGTTTCCACCAACAACATTCCGATATGCATTTTAAGCGCTAGCATCACGCCATCGGAAATGGCCTTCGGATTTCTCATAGAGCGAAATGAAAAGCTGTCGGCATCGGATTGAATCGACCAATCACAGAAAAGCAAATATTTTCTGATAACGCGAGCGTGTGGCATCATAGCTTGCATAGCTTCATGTTTACATTTTTCTCTCGCGTACGTTCTTCGATCTTTTCAATGTTTTGTTGACATTTCTTTCGTTACTTTTCCTTTAAACTTTTCTTAGATAACATAATAATACAATTCAGTACGTTTTAAATATATATGTATATATATATATATCATATTTAAGTAAGATTGTGAGAATACACAATGAAAAAAGAAAGAAAGCATTTGATTTGACTGTCGATAAGAAGCTGTAAAATGTATTTGTTGTTAGATTTATTAACTATTACTTTATAATTTGTAAACAGCTGAGTCAACTAAATACTATGAATATTTCAATTCCTATTTGTTTAAAAATATTACTCCTTCAACGCCTTTAAATACCGATTGAAATACTGCACATAACACTATTTCAGGTTAAGATTTATTTTATTTTATGGAAAAATTTATCTCATTTTTCAGTTTTAAACCTATTTGTATAAATTTAAGGGCCACTTTTTTTTTAACTTACACTACTTTAATATACTCTTTAAATGTATATATAAACAATCTGTATAAAGGGGAATTTAATAACTTGAGTGAAATTGTATAACTCAGCATTTGTTTACATATTTTTTTAAATGTAAACAAAAACTATCACATCGAATTGCCCTCTGTGAGCCAAAACTTAGTATACTTTCAAGTTCCAACGAATTTTTTTTACTTTTTTAAAACGTAAAATCCAAAGTAAAAAATATCTTCATATCAACATATTTTTTTAAAAGTATATTCCTGAAGCTTCAATAAAAAAAAAAATTGTGTAAGGGGGGTTATTGATGAAAATTAAACACATGGTATAAACTTAAGTACATAAATTAATGGGAATACAAGAAATTTTAACAACTTATACTGAAACTGATAAAAACAGTCCTTATGTAATAATATATTGCTCTTTAATCACCTTATTAATATAACAATGTTAATGACAATGTAATTGTTTTTTGCAAGTCTTGAACTTGTAAATTCACTTGGTTTAATGTTTATTCAAGAGATATCGAATCAAACAATGAAAGTTATAAACATTTCAATAAATGTTTTTTTGCCTTTCTTAAAAATAGTAAACTATATAGCAGTGGCGAAGCGTCCATGGAAAAAGCGCTTTCCCTATTTAAGATTTTAAAAAAGTAATCAGGTAATGTCGCTCGTCAAAAGACTGAATTGATTCTTCCTCTGCTTTTGGAAGCGCTTCCATAGTTTCCTGAACGATGCCTTGCCCCTGCTATATAGTAATTTATATTTTGTTATAAACACGACATGTATGTGCAATACACATCTATTTTTTTTTTTGCATTTTGTTTGAGAAAGAAAAATAATTTGGGGGAGAATCTAGTTTAGGAGTGCCATTTCGCAAATTTTTCAAAATTTGCCATAGTGGCAATATTTTCCATTGTATTTCAATTGCAACCATAGATCGTCTACATAAAAAAGCACATTTTTCAGTGAACCAAACAATTTACTGTGTACGGTAAAAAAAAATTTTTAGAGGACAAAATTAAAAAGAATAGTACATTTAAAATCACAAAATTTAATAAATATACGAGATTAAAGTTAAATGTGTTTTGCATTGCACTAGCGCTACACTATGGGCAGTTAGTGATCTAAATACATCAGAAATAAAACAATTCAATCCGAGACATTATATCAAAAGTTAACTATATTATTATAAAAATTTTCAAAGAATAATTCATTTAAAATTTACAAAGTTATAACCTATCACAAACTAGTATGTTGTGGCCACCACGACTTTCTTCTATATTTTCCTATACAAATTCAGTCAGTAAAATTAATTTATTAAAATAATTTTTAAAAGTTATCTTTCATGATAATGTAGATGATTTCCATATAAGAGAAGTAGTATAACATTAAATATTAAAAAAAAAAAGTCAATTTTATTCTCAATATTACATTTTTTTTTTCTTTTTTTAAATATGAAACAAATCGATAACTTTATTTTAAATTATCGCAGATTGATGGTTCAGCCATTCGTTTTAAAGGTATTGGTGAGCTCTTTTGAAAGATACCCATCGATCATGAAAATTTACTCCCCTCGAGGGGGATTTCTCCCAGGGGGGAGGCGAAGCTCCTACATACACAATTTTTTTTCCCCATTTGACTATCTCTATTACAAATAATTCTTTTAAATATCATAATGATTATTAAAAAATAATTCTCTTTATGCACATTTATACAAAATTTTGTCCTATACCACAATGTTAAAAATTTAGAAAAAGAGGGATGGTGACGCAAGCTGTTGGATAATTTTGACCAAAAGTTGATAGGCCCTAATTTATATCAATGTGTAACTACATACCAATTTTATGAAATTCTGTGCAGTAGTACCTGAGATACAGTCGCCAAAAAATTTTGGCGCACACACACAGACAGACATTTTCTAAAAATGGTTAACCCTCTGTAACTCATGACCTTTAATATTTTTGTGTTTATTTGTTTCGTAATAATTGGAAAAAAATAAAATACACGTGTTTCAGGTTTTTTTTTTATTTCTCATAAATTTCGAAAAAACAAACAAAAACACCTACAGGCAACAAACACTTTTTAGCATAAAATACGTGAAATTGGGTCAAAATCAATATTATACAATGAATTTGAAACACTTACCTCTTCACTGTTTCAATATAAAACACAAAACACACGAAAAACTATTTTTTATTATTTTTTGAATCAGAGCCGGTCCGCACTTGTCGTTAGTTACCCACTGTTGAGTAATGAACTTCAACTTACGACATACGGCGCCATCCAGTTGTGTTTCTAGATACTAGATTCTCTAACTGTGAGTGTATACGACAGGCTACAGTGTGTGATTACGTTGTAGAACCGATTCTTTGAATTTGAACCACGATCGAACGGTATGTTGCCTACAGTCTACAGTATGGTACAGAGGGTTAAATCGTGTTCTACAGCTCTCAAAACGTGTAAATCCATCAAAAACCCAACGTCTAAAATCTTTACGAATCCAATACTTTCTTCTATTGAATACAGAAAAAAGTAAAAATATTAACAGGGTTTTTACTTTCTTCTATATGTATATACTAGCTGGCTTTGCCCGCTTCGCTGGACATTATACTTAAATGAGTTGTCAAAATTGCATATCATTATTAATAACCTAAATTCTCTCTGTTTCGGTAGAGTTTTTTCTCGCTCTCAACGTGAGGAGTCCGGGTCCTAGCACTAGCCAATAATTCCGATATCAAAAAAGTATACTTAAAACTGTTTTGTTCAATAAATCCTTATCGAAACATGTTCTTAGACTGACTAAGATCATAATTCGACAAGGATTTATTTAACAAAGCAGTATTAAGTGTACGTTTTTTGGACAAGGATTATTGCTAGTGCTCGGATACTTTTGCTGTGAGCCACAGGTGGACCACGCCAGCATGAACGTGTTAAAGTTAAAATAGTTTTTTTTTTATTTAATGTATTTTGAGTCAGTTATCCAGTTGAACTGTCATAGCTGTACTGTTGATACTGTGAAAGCTAAATTTTGTCCTGATTAATGTACGTACTAATTTTTGTAGCAATTGGTTGAATGGTGTAGCTTTTTATAGTTAATTATAATTAATATTACACATTATATATAGGCTTGACTCAAGGTAGGCTACTGAAAATTTCTACGCTAAAACCCATTCTTGCAAAACAGTTCTGTTACTAATGTATTGTTTAGGAATTTTTTTTTTTTTTTTTTTTTGTCAGTGTTAGCAAGATTAATAAGCATAACAACAGTAGTAGTTATATAGGTACTATGTTAGGGAGTGTTGAGACTCCCCCCTTGAAATTTATAAATTTATCAAAATTTTTTTTTAGTTGTGCATCATTAAGGCTGCTTACTCACTCTTACGATTTCCCCGTCTCAAGTCATCAAATACCATGCAAGTCTATGGTGAAATTTGTTTATAGAACTGCTCATTACTTAATTGATATTTTTAAATTCCGTTTTCACATTCAGAAAATTGACAACTGTTAAATGAGTACCCGTTTCCCAAAAAGTGATTTTTTTTTTTTTTTTTTAATATTTTACTTTGCAGCTCAAAAATGAGAAAATTGCATTTAGTGAAAATTCACATTTTTAAACTCAAAATTCAAATTAAAAAAATTTTGGAAAACCAGTACTCATTTAATGGTTGCGTATTTTCAGAATATGAAAATAACAATTAGGTAATGTGTAATTTTATATTTTTTTAATATATAACATCTTTGTGATTGGGTTTTTGACTAAGTATTTCTTGACATGACAAGAGTGAGTATAATACTGTTTTAAGCTGTCAAAAATTGTAAAGATAAGCTTAAATTTTCAAAAAAAGTTCTTTCATGTGTAAGTTTGAATATAATTATTATATTGTTAAATTAGCAAATCTTAATCAATTTTTAAATAAATAATAAAAAAAAAAAAAACTGCAAAATTTCAAGGGGGGAGGGGAGGCACAACCTGAAAAAAAAAGTTGTTTTTTAGTAAAATTCTGAAAGCATAGTTTTAAAGTTAAAAAAAAATACGCATATTAGAATTTTCCAGGGGGGGGGGGGGGGGGGGCAAGTGCCCCCCTTGCCCCATTGTGCCGACGCCCATCTTTTAAATAGGAATTATTGCTAGCGTTTCAATAATTTTGTTGTCGACTGTAATTTTAAACTGCATGAAATTTTGAATTGCAGCAATTAGTATTATGTATATAAAACAAACAAAAAAAGTCCTTTTGGCTCATCTGAAAGGGTAGGTGGACTTTTTTTTTTTATGAAGTAAACACCATTTTGGTACAAAATGGTGGCTATTAATGGACTTGGTGGAAATATTGGCGAGGGTTATGTACATATGGAGTTTTAAGCAAATCTGTTCATAATTATTTTTTTAATGTGAAAAGGCTTTCTTTCACAAGCAGGCAAATAACCTTTCCACAGATTCATTATATTTGCTGAAATATCCATTCAGACTTGCAAAAATAGCATGGACAGTCACTTACATTGTTTAACACGTTCACGCCGGAGCATTCTTCTCAAAAGTATATGAGCACTAGCCAATAATTCCGATATCAAAAAAGTATACTTGAAACTGTTTTGTTCAATAAAACCTTGTCGAATCATGTGTTTAGACTGACTAAGATCATGATTCGACAAAGATTTTTTTAAAAAAGCAGTATTAAGTGTACTTTTTTTGGACAAAGATTATTGCTAGTGCTCGGATACTTTTGCTGTGAACCACCCGTGTACCACGCCGGCATGAATGTGTTAAATAAATATATTTGAAGAAAATACTTTGAAAATCTCACTCTTATAAAACCAGCAACCTTGCATTATTTCAAATTAAACCTTTCACTCCAAAAACAAAATGCATGCACTCTAACAAAACTCAAACCAACATTATGTACGTTGATGAACAAATGGCGTAACGGAATTACAATAAACTACACCTGAAGGAAGTAAAATTGTAGAAGCATTGTACTCACAACATGCAAACATTGGCGAACTAACGCTCTTATACGAGGCGTGTATTTTTAAGTAAGGGCCGTTTGAAAATAAAAACCAAACGAAAAAAAAAATTTCAAAAACCAAATTTATTTTCAGACTCTACATACATTTCTCTATTTTTCAACATAATTGCCAGCTTGTTTAAACACCTATCATATCTTACAACTAAATCTTGCACCAGGGGCGGAGCTTGAGGGGAGGGAGTCTCCCCCCCCCCCAATGTTTTAAAAAATAGGACGGCATATTAAAGTTTCTGTACAAAAAAGATTTTAATTTTGGACAACGGGACTGCTTTCTTTAGTTTGTTCTTCCACATAAAGGCATGCAGTAATTGTGTTACGCTCCTTAGCAATCGCTACTACATTTCTTAAAAATTTTTCCTGATTAATATATTGACTAATTTTTTGTTGCAATTAGTTGAACGGTGTAGCTTTGAATAGTGAATTACAAGTAATATTACACATTATATATATACTTAATTCAAGGTAGGCTACTGAAAATTTCCACGCTTTTGAAAACAACAGTTCTGTTGAATTGATATATTGTTTGGCTGTTTATTTTTTTGCCAGTGTTGGCAAGATTGATAAGTATACCAGCAATAGTAGGCTGGTACACAACAGGTACTATGTGAGGCTGTAGTTAAATGAGTATTGAGAGCTCCCCCCCCCTCAAAATTTTTCTAATTTTTTTTTAGTTGTGCATCATTAACAGTATGCATTAAAGTTTGAACCTCTCTCCAAAAATGTTTTCTGACAACAGCCCCGGTACTATGGTCTGCTACTTGACGTAGCAGAGTGAGCTTTATCATAGCATAGCGAGTGCTTGATTTTTCTCAAATACTGTATTTTTGATTTGTGTCACTTTTTTTTTTTTTTCTTTTTTTTTGCTAAAGTGTGATGTGTGTGACGAAGGTATGTTTTATTTTTTTTTCTTCTATTTGTAATGTTTAAAGTGAAATAAAAAAAACGAAAAAGATATTTTTTGATCGTGTAATTGCATGAAATGCTATTGTATTGTCTTATATAAATATTGGGTTTTGACTAACTTTTAATAATGTTATATTCCGCTTTAAATTCATCGCTCATTATTCAATTTTTAAGCATTAATACTTTGGTAATATTAGTTTGTCCTATTTGTCTGAGGTTTAGGTTTATGGTAAATACTTTTTATCTGATTAAAATAAGTTTCTTAATAACATTGCTATTTTCATGTACTTTAATATTTTAGAATTTAGATCATAATGTTACTATTACAACTAATATTGTAAATAAATTTAGTTTCTGAAAATAATAAGTATAATAATAAAGTATTCATATTTTCACCAAAACAATAATAATAATTAAAAAAAAGACTTGTTTTCTTATGTGAAAAGCTGAAATTTATCATAGGATAAAGTCGATTAATTTTAAGAAAAAGTCATTACTGTTAAAACGTTTAAAATACTTCAAGCATTTTACTTCTGCCTGTTGTAAATGTAAATAAAGAAGTGCTTGTTAAATGAAAAGTAATTTTTCTGATTTGAAAATTTTCAAACCTTTATTTATTTTAAAAGGCAGATAACTAGTATATGTATATTGCAAAATATAATCTTCACCTCTTCAGGGTTTAAAGAGATACTAATATTGTTTTAAATGCAATTTTCTTTTTCATAATGTTATTTACAAATATTGCTAAAAACTAATGTTTTATATTTTTAGCTATTAAAATGACAGCTTTATGTAAAAATTTTAAACATCTTCATGGCAATCAAACAAAATAATTACAGCAAAAAAATGTAACTGTGTAAAATTTGTCATTTGTTATATTTTTACAAGGCTGATTAAGAATTTGTAAATGGTCTCTTAATTCTCATATTTATTTATTTGGTGGGGGGAGTATAGTTGTGAAAATATATTCTAGCACCAAAAATGTAAAAACTATATAACAAATTGTTACTTTTTAGTTGTACAATTTAGAAAAAATAAAATAAAATAAAATAAACTTTCAAGATGCATAAAATTAAGTTTTTTAATAATATTTTTTTCATGCAATTTAAAGATGCAATGTGACACTCTTAATTTTATTGTTAAAAAAATGAAAATTCTCAAATAAGCAGTAATAACAATTTATTCACTGTATAACAAACACCTTAAACATTAAATATTAGCCAAAACTAATACTGGAAAATGAGGTGAAGATTATTTTTTGCAATATACATATACTAGTTATCTGCCTTTTAAATCAATGAAGGTTTGAAAATTTTCAAATCAGAAAAATTACTTTTCATTTAACAAGCACTTCTTTATTTATGTTTACTACAAAATGCAGAAGTAAACAATAAAAGGTTTGAAAATTTTCAAATCAGAAAAATTACTTTTCATTTAACATTTAACAAGCACTTCTTTATTTATGTTTACTACAAAATGCAGAAGTAAACAATAAAGGTTTGAAAATTTTCGAATCAGAAAAATTACTTTTCATTTAACATTTAACAAGCACTTCTTTATTTATGTTTACTACAAAATGCAGAAGTAAACAATAAAGGTTTGAAAATTTTCAAATCAGAAAAATTACTTTTCATTTAACAAACACCTTTTAATGTTTACAAAATGCAGAAGTAAAATGTTTAAAGTATTTTAAACATGTAAAGAAAAATGACTATACACACCTTTTACTTAAAATATTATCGACTTTTTTGTATAGTAAATTCCAGCTTTTCATTAAGAAAACTTTTTTTTTTTTTTAATCTTGTTTTGGTGAAAATATGAATACTTAATGATGCTTTATTATTTTCAGAAACTAAATTTATTTACAGTATCAGTTGTAACATTATGATCTAAAATATGAAAGTATATGAAATTAGCAATGTCATTAAGAAACGTATTTTAAACAGAAAAAACATTCACTACCTAAATCTGACCCAAACTAGTATTATCCTTGTATTAATACTTAAAAATTGAATAATCAGCGATGTATCTTAAAGCGGAATATAACATTAATAAAAATTAGTCGAAACTTAGTATAGATAAAACAATACATTAAAATTCGATGCTGCTATGCGATCAAAAAATATCTTTATCGTTTTTTATTCTACTTTAAACATTACAAATAAAAATAAAACATACCTTCGTTTCTGCAGTATTTTGTTGCAAATGGACGAACTCTTCAATTTGAAGCTTTCAAAACACTAAATACCTAAAGAAAAAGAAAGATGGACGACGCCATTGCTACCGGAATGCTGATTCCACTCGGAAAAGGTCTGACGGAAAGTTTGGGAGGGATTCCACTGGTCTTTTCCGATAGCAAAAGCAATCCGATATGTTCGTGCTAGCGAAAGAAGAGAGGCTGTCGGAATATGACGTCACATCGGAGAAACTCCGACATGGAAACGATTCCGCTAAGCTCGTGGTAGACCCCCAGGCCCTCATAAGTGGCCCCGTCGACCGTTTCAGATGAATGGGTATGTATTTGCGAAATTTCGCAGTGAGTTTTTGATTTATTTGCAAGCGTTACGTTTGAATGTAATTCGAAATTATTTACATAAATACGTACTGATGGCAACTTCTCGTATGTGTTTTTGTTTTCTTTTTCTTTGATAAATGTGTCTTTGGGTCGCTCTCGCTAGAAGTATGTCCAGTAACTCGTATGTGATTTTATTTTTTCTTTTTAAAGAAACCTTTTAATTTGAATCAACTTTATATCTTAAAATAAAATATGGATCAGGATAATAGCGAAGATAAGAATGATAACAACATTGTGTGTGATCTATGCCAAAAAACATTTAAGCGAAGATCAGCAATGTATTATCACATACGAAAAATTCATAAACTTGCAGTAGAATTTGCAAACCGTAAGAATAAATTTAAGTGCCCAGATCCATCATGTTCCGTTACATTCCATTTATCTAATTTATTACGAAATCACATTCAAGATGTGCATAATATAAAAATAGAAATGTGCGAGAAAATTTTTAACTCGTTTGATGGTGAGTATACTTTATTTTTGTTCTTATTTATTTATTTGTAATGTATGAATATGGCTGCATATAATAATCAGACATATTTGTTAGTTGGCACTAGTGCGACAATCTTTAAGTAAAATATAAATTTTATATCAAACAATTACTTTTTATTGTGTTTGTGGTTTCTTTGCAGTTTTATGCGTATAATATGATGTGTCACTGTTTTTATAGACGATATTTCATAAATAGTAACACAAAGTTCAATAAATACTAAAGTACATTAGTGCTGGTAATTTCTGATAAATATTGTTAAGGTACAACTATAGTATCTCCCCACAGTTGAATTTGGCGATTTTTCTTTGGCGCCGATTTGAACGATAACAATGTCTTTCTAGACTATTTGCGATATAATATGGCAGCCTGCATGCTGTTTATTTTGGATTTATGATTTATAATTCAGCTTATGATTTTATCATTTATGATTTTTAGATTTATGATTTAGCCATAATCGCCAAATTCAGCTGTGGGAGATACTATAGTTGTTCCATTGATAACAATTAATGTTAAATAGTACACATAATGTATCAAGTGTTAATTATGAAGTTATTCATTTGGTAAGTTATTGGTTGTTGATTGATTCAATTAATAAGAGGCATTTCTTATTGTGTTTCATTATCGGTAGTATTTAAATGGACATTTAGCTTCAGGGTATTTTGAATTTCACAGAAAATTACTAATTTCAAAGAGCATTTTTTGGCTAAGATTTACTATAAGGCACCCATTGCTTATTGCCGTTGCCGATGTTTTGATCACGTGGTATGATGGTGTTTCGAGACCCGAATCAGAGTATCGATACTTTTTTCTGTTGTATCGAAACGTAACATTTACTGATTCATGCATCGCTAATTAGGGGTATACAGTGATTTTTTTTTTTTTTTTGTTTTAATGCTCGCGAAGCGAGCAAACAGCAGAAAACATAGTGACCGCTGCTCCATGAATTTTCATGCTTTTACTGATTCATGCTCCACGAATTAGGTGCGTCCAGTGATGTTTTTTTTGGTTTTAATGCTCGCGAAGCGAGCAAACAGCAGAAAACATAGTGACCGCTGCTCCATGAATTTTCATGCTTTTACTGATTCATGCTCCACGAATTAGGTGCGTCCAGTGATGTTTTTTTGGGTTTTAATGCTCGCGAAGCGAGCAAACAGCAGAAAACATAGTGACCGCTGCTGCATGAATTTTCATGCTTTTACTGATTCATGCTCCACGAATTAGGGGCGTCCAGTGATGTTTTTTTTTGGTTTCAATGCTCGCGAAGCGAGCAAACAGCAGAAAACATAGTGAAACATTAAAAAAATGTTTCATAATAATGAAAAGTATTGTTTCATGAGATTTTGATTCGATTCACGTCGTTGTGAACCGATTCGCAGTACCGACTCACAAACCGAATCAAAACACCATCATACCACGTGATCAAAACATCGGCAACGGCAATAAGCAATGGGTGCCTTATAGTAAAGCTGTTCCCATTTTTTAGTCTTACACTCTGATTAATCTTTGACCTTAATTATTTGGTAATTTTATTTTTAATCAGAAACAAAGGCAGAGCTATGTGTTTTATAACTTAATTAATGGGTACTTCTTCCATTGCCAAATCAGATATATGAAGCGTTGATCCTAACAAAAGTTCTGACTGTTTTTTATAGAGGTTGATGCAGGCAAAAATAGAAGTTCTTCAGTTGCCTCTTCGTAAAATTTTACTTCATATAAAGAGCGCTTCACAAAGTTCAATTGCAGTGCCTTTCTGGATCTCGCCTTCCTTAATTCCTGTCCTGAAAAATCTTTGGCTTTATCCAAAGATGGGAAAAATGTTTTTGTAATTGCTAAAAAGCATCCTGCCCAGTGTTTGCAAGATTTTGTCATGTAACAGTTTAAACCATTATATAAAAAGTCTCCATGTCAGAAACTTTAAAAACTGTTAAAAACCAATATTTGTACTTATACATTAATTTATAAGTAAATAAATTTTTAATAATAGGCTGGTAATTAGCTGGAAATCAGCCAGGGTAGCTCAATGGTTTGAGCATCCGCACGTAAAGCGGAAGGCCCGTGTTCGATTCCCGGCTCTGGTATTTTTCACATAGTTGGTATAAAAAAATCAGCCTTTCCACTCCAAAATTTTCTGAATGAACTTTCAAGGTTGATAAATAAATTTGTAAATTATAATTAAAATTTCGTGGTCTGTTGGAGTTGTGCCATGAATATTAATGTCACTTGATACAGCTGTGTTTACAGACTCGGTGATTTTGCCAACGTATGTTATGTGAGAAGTGCCTAGCTGGTAATCAGCCAAGGTAGCTCAATGGTTTGAGCATCCACACGTAAAGCGGAAGGCCCGGGTTCGATTCCCGGCTCTGGTATTTTTCACATAGTTGGTATAAAAAATCAGCCTTTCCACTCCAAAATTTTCTGAATGAACTTTCAAGGTTGATAAATAAATTTGTAAATTACAGTTGGAAAATGTTCGGATTTGGTTTGATGGGGATATTTATATTGCGTTTTGCTGCAACTTTTTAAATTTTGTTGGAGGCTCTGTGATTATAATAAATTGAGGTGGTAAAATTAAGAAATAGTTTTTGAAAATTGTTAATTTATTGTCAATTTATTATGATCGCAGAGCCTCCAATAAAATAAAAAAAAGGGTAAAAATGTGCTTTACGGTCCTTCTTGGCGATTTTTTTCCGAACTCGCCGAGTCTGCGCGGTGTCGCGTTTTTCTCTCCCGTCTTTTCCAAAATGGCGGACTGGAAGCACGGTTTCCCAGTTTTTATAACCGTTCCAAGAAGGCCGATTTACGCAATTTAAAGCGATTATGTAAACATAAAGCGTCAGAAATATCTTACAAATACTTGAGTAAAGAAAAATACAAATTTAGCGTCAAAAATATCTTACAAATACTTGAGTAAAGAAAAATACAAATTTTTCCAGACTGGAAGCACGGTTTTCATACCCATCCTTTCGAAAAGGGCCAATTTACGTACTTTAAAGCAATTATGTAAACATAAAGCGTCAGAAATATCTTACAAATACTTGAGTAAAGAAAAATACAAATTTTTCACAATTGTTATCAACTAAATCTAAGAAATATTACAAAACAAAAACAGCACAAGTAACTTAATATACATAAATAAGCATTTAAATAAAAAAGAAAGTTTATTTACTTACCTGTTTCATAATTTCCGTAAAAAGTAGCATTTTCCTCGAAAAAAAGAAATATCCCCTCTGCATATAACGATATAATCATGTACACCAACCACTCTAGCATCACTCTAAACACTAATCCAAAGCTTTTTTTCAGCATAAACATTCAATTGTACAAAACCAACAAATGACAATTTTACCTAAATAAGAAAAGCGGCACACTGAAACAACATTACTCTTGGAAAAACGAAGAAAATAATCTCTGGAGATTTCGATTTTATCATGTACACCAACCACATCAACACAATTTCAAACCGTACTCAAGCGTATTTCTTATGATATTCAACACAAATAATCAATTTAAAATAAATCGCAATTTCTCAGAAGAAAAACAACAAACAACGTGTGCGTGCCTTGCCTGACACATGATGCAATGAAACGGCCTACTGTTGCCAAAATTCAAAAAACTAAAGAAACAAATCGAAATACCAGACTCTTTCTGAAAGGACCAAAAAAAAAAAAACAGAGAATACAACAATAACCTTAAATATAACCCAGATAAGCAGAGTGCATTTAACGTCACACTACTACTGCGTTATGGGCGATAATCTCGGAGATTCGCAAGTAATGTTGCATTTAACATCGTACTAGCACTACCCTTCGGCGACAATCTCGGAGATACGCCAGTAAGGTAAGGTGACCATATTTTCAAACACTGATTTGAGGACAAATTACCGTTTGTCCCCAAATCGAAGTAAATGTCGAGGACCTTGAAAACTCTATTTGGGGACTTTTTCGAGGACACGATAGACCAATATCTATATGCATTATTAATAAAAAGAACTCTGATTTATACATTACAAAATGCTTTGAATCACTTTTTTCTATGAAAAATTGCTGAGCCTAAGGTAAGTTTATGCAAATTAAACTATCCCAGCATTATTAAAATAATCAAGTCTATAGAACCCATTTACACTTAATTATGAATCATAATTAATGATGATAGGAGAAAACACAAAATAGCACCATTTCATTTTAATCTTTAGAATCCCCACTCCCTGAAATGCAGAAATTATTCCCGATTATATAACTACAAGAAATAATTTCATTAAGCAAATTTTATTTTTCACTTAACATAAATCGGGCAAGATAGAATTTATATACTGATTAGTAGTGCATGATTCTTTCTCTGCTCATGAAGTATGAGGGTCTTTATTTCAAAGTTCCGTTGATTTTCAAGATAATCCAATTATTAGACTGCGATTTTGATTGGATTGGAATAGATGGGTTTTACGTCTCATTAGTGCTGTACAATGGGCAATTGGCGACAGTCTAGCACTTACCCCCACAGGTAGTCCGGAGACATGCCATCACAATTTTGATCCTCCACGGAATGGACTGTGATTTTGAAAAAATACACGCAAATATTTAAATTTCGGGACATTTAGCGTCCCCGAGTAGTCAAAGAATTTTTGGGGACAAAAAATAGAAAAGGCCAAAATTCGAGGACAGTCCTCGAATTTCGAGGACGTATGGTCACCTTACAGTAAGGTAGCATTTAACTTCGCACTAGCACTGCGCTTCGGCAACAATCTCGGAGATACGCCAGTAAGGTAGCATTTAACTTCGCACTAAAGGGCAAAATTAACGGTCGCCACCGGCCACGTGGCGACTAAATAAAAAAAGATGGCGATTAAAAATTATGCATCGATCGCCACTAAAGTCGCCACTTTTTATGATCATTAAAATAATCTAAAAATCGAGCGACGATAGGCAATCGAAGCCTTGTGATTTCCAATCTTTTTGCATCCATGGCATAAATGTCAATGTTCATTTTAAACTTGCTTTATTATATTCTACAACCTATAAAGAAGTAGAATTGTTTAATATGTCTCACTCATATAATTTTTTGGACCCCCCCCTCCCTTTCCCTCCCCCTAACGATCTGTGATCACACAGCTTATAGAAAGCTTTATAATTTCTAATCATTCTCCATTTGCTGCAAAAATATAAATATATATTTCAAACTTACTTTTATTAGATTCTAGAATCTGTAAAGAAGTAGAATTGTTTAATATCTCTTACTCATAATTCTTGTTATCCCCCCCCCCCCTCCAACGATTGGCAATCACATGCTCCACTGAAGTCTTGTGGTTTACAATCTTTCTCTATCCATAACATAAATGTAAACATTCATTTTAAACTTTCTTGATTAGATTCTAGAACCTATAAAGAAGAATATAGATGTACCCTCCCCCCCCCCCCCCCACACACACACATGTGAGCTCAATTTCCACAAGCAGTTAATGATCAAATGTCCTGCAAAGCACAATCTTTTCCCATTAATATCTCCATAGTATTTAGTGTATATTTAACCCATTTAAGATAGTTGACAAATGTGTGTATCAAAATTTGATTTGACTTAAATGTGTATTTTTCAAAAATTTTTGTATTTGCTTTCTTTTGTGTAGAAATCTTCCTTTTCCCTTCCCATTTTAAAGTAGAAATCTCCCTATTTTTAAAGCTATAAATTTGGCAGCTAAGTAAATTATTTTTAATGAAGCAGCTAAGTTTCCATATCTATACTTTTTAAGAGAAAATATTTTAACTCTATTGAAATAAAATCATTTAAAAAAGTGTGTCTTTAGAAATAAGAAAAAATAAAACTGCTAACTGTATTTACACATGACCATGTAAAAGGTTGTGATGATGATGAATCAGCTGATTCATATACTAGAAAATATCAATGTGAACTGTGAATGATAACAGCTTATTTCATTTAAATAAATTGAAAAAAAAAAGTACTACTGAATTATCTAAAAGATAATAACTTTTGCTGTTGTTATTACAGCCCTAAGCAGATTTTAATTTAGGATGTGCAATTTAGAATTTTTAAAACGAGCGTAGTTACAAATTACAATTTCAGTGTCCCTGTGTTAATTTTATTATTATATGTATTTCTTATTTTCATATTTTTCTTGTGGTAATTATACCGCAAAATGGTGACAATTACTTTTTGCAGTCTGAAAGAAATAGTCTTATCATGTGAAAAGTGGCCACTAACTTAAAAAAGTGGCTACTAATGAAACTGACAGTACCGGCCACTGGCCACTAATAAATTTTCCCAGTTTTGCCCTTTACTTCGCACTAGCACTGCGCTTCGGCGACAATCTCAGAGATACGCCAGTAAGGTAGCATTTAAATTCGCACTAGCACTGTGCTTCGGTGACTTTTCGCAGGAATGAGTAATATGCACGTTTGTACGGTCCGCGTATATGAAAACCAAAAAAAAAAAAAAAACACTGGATACCACACCCGCATTGTGCATGAATGTATAAAACCTACGAAATTTTGTTTTGCAGCAATCAGTAAAATTAAAAAAAATCCCTTTATTTTGCTTCGTTACTCATGTCATAAAGCTTTTTCGCCGGAGGGCCCTCCGCGTCCTCGGTGCCTCCCGCTTGTCGTGGACTGCGTCCACGACACTGCCCCCCCCCCCCCCAAAAAAAAAAAAAAAAAAAAAAATTCACTCCCCCCTCCAGAAAAGAAAAAATAAATCACTGCCTCCCCCTCCCCCACAAAAAAAATAATCACTGCCTTAAAAGCACATTTTATCCAAATGATGTCATCCGGACGAAATGTTGTTTTGCAGCGACCAGTAATATGCACGTATGTACGCGGAGCGTACATGAAAACCACAAACAAAACATCACTCTATACCTCACCCGCATTCTGCATGAATCTCTTAAACATACGAAATTTCGTTTCGCATCGATCAGTAAAGCGTACATAAAAACCAAAGAAATATCACTAAATACGTCTCACACAAACTCCATGAATCTTTAAAACGTAGGAAATTTCGTTTCGCATCGATCAGTAACCCGTATATAAAAACCAAAAAAAAAATATTACTAAATACGTCTCACACAAACTCCATGAGTCTTTAAAATGCACGAAATTCGTTTGGCAACAATAACGTACGCGAAAATCATAGTTTCAAAACATCATGGGGAGGTTACCACATTTCAAACATCAATCGTTCAGCGGCGCATAAACACCGTGGTTACTAAGGTTGGCATCTTTATCCGCGAGTCGCCAAGAAGGACCGTAAAGCACATTCCAACCAAAAAAAGTTGCAATAAAACACAATATAAATATCCCCATCAAACCAAATCTGAACATTTTCCAACTGATTAGAAGTGATAGACCCCATTAACCGATAAGAAACGGCTGGTATTTATAAAATCCCTTTTAATGACAGTCACAGTAAACAAATGTGTTATATCGGTAAAACAAAAAATTAAAATGCGGGTAAAAGAACATAGTCATGATACCGTAACCCGAAAAATAACTACAGCTTTAATGCAAGTAAATAGAGATGAAAATATAAATATTAAATTTGAACATGTAAGAAAAATACAAAATTATCAAAACCACAATTATGCCGCGATCAGGGAATTTGTAGAAATTTTATCTCATCATAATAATTGTAATGGCAATGATATGGCGCTACTCAATCGTCAGTGGCGCCGAGTTTTTAAAGGTGGGGAAGTCAAGAGAGAACGTCAATTTCGTCAAACTTCAAGCACCGTTTTGCCGGCGAAAAACCTGGGGCGCCCCATGCGAAACTAGTCCGGCACTCAACATGAAGAATTAAAGGTTGTGTGTTTTAAATTATGTTTATGGTTATACTTCATGGTTTAGTTTTTTACAAAGTATAACTACAGTTATTTACAAATTTGTAACAATACTGTGTATTTTGTAAATCTTTAATTAAAATGTGCTTTTTTTTTTCAATTAATAGAATTCAAGGCATGGAAAAATGCTGAAGAAGATAATACTAAAAGTTTGTACAGCTCTTCTCAGAATATACGATGTGATAAATATAGACGCTACTTGTACACATGTTATAGGCAAGTGATATTTTTTATAAGGGAAATTTAAACAGTTATATAAGAATTATTTTTTTTTTTATTGATGCTTAAGTTTCATATGTATAATTTTTCATTTCAGTATCATAAATGTATAATTTGGTTTCACTATGTTATATTTCTAATTAGCAGGCTTTGCCCGCTTCACTGGTCATAATGTTTAAATGAACAACAAGAAATAAATAATTGAATCGTTTAAATAAATATATTTCATTTGGTGACTATTTTCAGAAAATCAATGCCATGATATGCAGCCAAACAGCAAATCAAACCAATGATGTACAACAAATCAAACATTGTGATGATAGCTTTTATTGAAATTTAAATGACATTAATTATTTGAGTTTCATTATGTTGATTAGAAACATGATTAATTTAAAATAAACTGAATGTGCATTCATATTAGTTGCTCTATATATTAAAAAAAAGTTTCTGTTGCTGGCGTCAAATTTTTTTGTCTGCGACAGCAACTTCTCGTGAAAGACAGGGTTCTCCGCATCATAAGAGATATCAATATCTTCCGAACAACCCAAGGAAGGCATTTCAACTGCTTAGAAATTTCTATCATTTTAATTAACGAAATTATTAACTAAGGGTTTATGGAGGTACTCTATTTGCCACCTTGAAAAAGGTTTCTCCCAGTGATGTTATTCTTCTGTCATGAAGTCACTTTACATGGAAAATTAAAATATGATCCATGGTGTAAAAAATAAAATAAATGCCAATGTTTCTATCAAGAAAAATATCTCTATTACTTAAAATTTCTTATGTTGTTTATCTTTTTTTTTTTTTTAATATTTTCTCTCATGAATAATTGTCGTGATTTCGCATTATCCATTATAACTTATAATGGCACTTAATATCCATTATAACTTATAACTTATATAAGCACTTAGTTTGGTGATTTTTTTTATGTCTACATTTGTATTATAAGACGTTTTAAAAAAGTAACTGAAATTCTATTTTAAAATTATCATTATTTGCCATTTGCTCACCATTTCTTTATGTCTGTAAAGTGAATTTATTTTTTTCTCACTTTAAAAAAAAAAAAAAAAAAAAAACCTTTTAAAAATACCACAGGAAAAATTTTCAACATATTGAATAGTACCAAAAAGAATAATGGATGCAAACAGCTGTTTCAGTAGAATTGAGCATACTATTATCAGTAACTGTATGTATGAGGATATCATCATCATACACCGATTACAATATGCTCAATGCTAACAAAATAGCTGTCTGCATTTATATTCTCTTTGACATTCTATACAATGAAGTCTTTTCTCTGTTTGTTTATCTAGCATCAAATCTTCTTTTAATATTGTGTACTTATAAACTATTTTAATTTTTTCCACTTGGCAGTTTAACAGATTTGTTAATTTTTATCTGTCTATATTAGTATTATAATAATTACTTTTGTTATTCCATTTTAGATCCGGTGGTTTTACAGCTTCCAAAGCTACAGGCAGGAGAAAACTTATTTCCAAAAAAATTGATGGTTGGTGTCCTGCAGGAATGGAAGTGAAAGCTTTCAATGAAGGAGTAGTTCATGTTAAGTACTGGATGACTCATTTTGGCCATGAATGTGAAGTTGATTGTTTGAATCTGTCTTATAATGATAAACTTATGATTGCTCGTAAGTATTTAAAAATGTAATTAATATTTATTTGTTCATAAATATCAGGCTTAATGAGCATTGCTCTCTAAATTTAAATTAAATAAATAAAGTTGCTTTTATTATACAGTAAAGCATTATTTATGTCTCTCATTTATATTTATACATTGATTTAGTCTAGTCTCATTCCATTCAGATATTTCATTTGTATAGTCAAAAAAAAAAAAAAAAAACTGATTATTTTTTCTGCAAATTGAGGCAAGAGGGCAAGAAGGGTTTTTAGGACTGAGGGCCTATTAGTCTCAATCTGGGATTTTTGCATTGTCGATTTCGATAGTTGGACATTTGTCAAAATCTAAAATTTATCGAAAATATAATTGAATAATTTTAAGTTTAATATATACCTTACATAAGCTTTTCATCGTTTTGGCTGATTAATTTCAGTCGCAATCGCGACCATCCTCAGAGCCATGACAATCGTTTACGTCCTTCTGTTTATAGTTTGGCGGTTTGCTGTGGCTGTTATTTCGCTTCACTTCATATTCGTCCAAGATGTGTTGCCATGCAGTAGGGATGATGGATTGTTCTCTATTGTTTACAGTGTTGGGGTTAGTAATAATTTCAAGTGCCTCCCGTTTTAGAGCATAATTATGGTTATTGTAAGGTGCTATTTTTTGGATGTTAATGGAGTTAATGTTTATGGGGTTATTATTGTGGGTAGTGGAGAAAGCGGTAGAGGTTTTTCCTAATTTAAGGTCTGCCCGGTGTTCTTTTTCTCTATCGGTGATTTTTCGCTTGGTCATCCCAATGTAGCAGGCGTTTTTACCGTTGATATGTTCGAAGTTGATTTTATAAATCCCGGAGGTGGAGTTTGGTGGAATGGGGTCTTTTTCGTTTCGGATATGTTGAAAAATGTTTTTGTCTGGTTTTATTGGAATGTTTAGGTTATTATTTTTAGCTTCATTTTTTATTTTAATGCTGGCGCCTTTACAAAATGGGATTGCAGTGGTGAAAATAGGTTTAGTTTTTTGGGCATTATTGATTTTGTTTAAGGATTTGAGGCGTTTTTTGTATAATTTATTTATAAGAGTTTTGGAGTAATTTGCTTTAGTGGCGATTTTTTTGATATTGTTAAGTTCTGTATTTAGTAATTGTTTGTTAGAGCAGATTAAAATAGTGCGATTGATGTAAGATTGAATGGCAGATAATTTGTAACTGAGGGGGGTTTTACAATTTCTGTTTATAATTTCAGTGTTAGTTGTGGGTTTTCTGTAAACTGTAGTGTCAATAGTGTTATTAGGGTTTTTTATTATTTTTATGTCAAGAAAGTTGAGAGTATTGTCAGTTTCTTTTTCGATGGTGAATTTAATATTATTATCCAGGTTATTAAGGTTAGTTAGAAGGTTATCTGGGTTTTCGGTGTCGGGTATAACGGCAAATATGTCGTCAACGTATCGAGTCCAAAGTTTACAATTTTTGATAATATGGTTGGCTGAGTTTTCAATAAGGCGGAGTTTCAATTCTGCAATGATACCGGAGATAGGGGACCCCATGGGGACACCTTGAGTTTGATGGTAAGTATTATTGTCAAAGTTAAAGTATGATTCATTAAGGAGTAGGTTATTTGCTCTGATTAAAGTTTCGCTGATTTTATTATCTCCAAACATGGTGGTTATTTTAGTGTTAATTATTATAGTGATTTCTGGGATATTGATGGATGGGTAGAGATCTTTTACGTCAAAACTAACTAATTTATCAGTATAATTTGCACTGCACTTCTCCCCCCATCTAACCACTCAATAAACTCAAATGAACTATTTCTAGATAAACTTCGTAACACCAATATAAATTATACTGATAAATTAGTTAGTTTTGACGTAAAAGATCTCTACCCATCCATCAATATCCCAGAAATCACTACAATAATTAACACTAAAATAACCACCATGTTTGGAGATAATAAAATCAGCGAAACTTTAATCAGAGCAAATAACCTACTCCTTAATGAATCATACTTTAACTTTGACAATAATACTTACCATCAAACTCAAGGTGTCCCCATGGGGTCCCCTATCTCCGGTATCATTGCAGAATTGAAACTCCGCCTTATTGAAAACTCAGCCAACCATATTATCAAAAATTGTAAACTTTGGACTCGATACGTTGACGACATATTTGCCGTTATACCCGACACCGAAAACCCAGATAACCTTCTAACTAACCTTAATAACCTGGATAATAATATTAAATTCACCATCGAAAAAGAAACTGACAATACTCTCAACTTTCTTGACATAAAAATAATAAAAAACCCTAATAACACTATTGACACTACAGTTTACAGAAAACCCACAACTAACACTGAAATTATAAACAGAAATTGTAAAACCCCCCTCAGTTACAAATTATCTGCCATTCAATCTTACATCAATCGCACTATTTTAATCTGCTCTAACAAACAATTACTAAATACAGAACTTAACAATATCAAAAAAATCGCCACTAAAGCAAATTACTCCAAAACTCTTATAAATAAATTATACAAAAAACGCCTCAAATCCTTAAACAAAATCAATAATGCCCAAAAAACTAAACCTATTTTCACCACTGCAATCCCATTTTGTAAAGGCGCCAGCATTAAAATAAAAAATGAAGCTAAAAATAATAACCTAAACATTCCAATAAAACCAGACAAAAACATTTTTCAACATATCCGAAACGAAAAAGACCCCATTCCACCAAACTCCACCTCCGGGATTTATAAAATCAACTTCGAACATATCAACGGTAAAAACGCCTGCTACATTGGGATGACCAAGCGAAAAATCACCGATAGAGAAAAAGAACACCGGGCAGACCTTAAATTAGGAAAAACCTCTACCGCTTTCTCCACTACCCACAATAATAACCCCATAAACATTAACTCCATTAACATCCAAAAAATAGCACCTTACAATAACCATAATTATGCTCTAAAACGGGAGGCACTTGAAATTATTACTAACCCCAACACTGTAAACAATAGAGAACATTCCATCATCCCTACTGCATGGCAACACATCTTGGACGAATATGAAGTGAAGCGAAATAACAGCCACAGCAAACCGCCGAACTATAAACAGAAGGACGTAAACGATTGTCATGGCTCTGAGGATGGTCGCGATTGCGACTGAAATTAATCAGCCAAAACGATGAAAAGCTTATGTAAGGTATATATTAAACTTAAAATTAAATTAGTATGCTTTTCTTTAAAAATAAATGAATATAATTGAATAATTTGAAAGCGATGTTATAATTTGAAAAAAGAAAAAAAAAAACTAATAATCCTCCGTTCTAAACTAAATTCTGCTTTTGCCAGAATTTCATCAAAATCTTTTTATTATTATTATTATTATTATTGAAAGAAAAAGAAAAGAAAATTCATAATAATCAGTATCGTTACAAGCAATATCGAAAAAGTTTTTTTTAATAATTTTGAATTAGGAAATAAAAAGTGCACGTGAAATAATATGAAATAAAAATAAGTAAAAAAATGAATTTAATGTTTTTGTTTTTCGGGGGCTGCTTATGCATATAAAAAATGCATATTAAAACGAGTCGAAGAAGGAAGCGAAACAAGTATTGAGTTATATGATACGATATATTAGACCTATCGTTCAGGGTTAGTAGGCATTTTCGTTGAAAGAAATAGTTTGTTCGTTCGGTGCAACTTGCACATTAGTCCCGTGAGGTACAACTTGCACATTAGTCCCTTGAGGTACAACTTTCACTTTAGTCCCGTCAGGAACAACTTGCACATTAGTTCCTTTTTTTTTTTTTTAATTAACCAAAGAGCAGGCAGGGCACGGCACTGGAAAAAACTCTGTAGGATTCTTCAGTATAACGCTTTGAGAACTCAACTTTTTGAGAAATTTATGCATTTTTTTTCAAATGTATTGTACATAAAATGTGCATAGTATTCATTTTCAAAATAAGTATTAAATGCAACAAGAATGCTATTAAAACAATGTAAATGGCTACTTTTTATAAGAAATATAAGTTCTGTTGGGAATTAATACAGTGGAGCACTTTTTTTATGTTTCTCATTTAGCGTTTTTTTTTTTTTTTTTTTTTTTTTTTTATTAATTCATTTTTTAACTTTGGTCCCAAATCATTCCATTATATTCTAATGTTAAAATATTTTGTTTATACAACATGAGTAAATTCTTAATTTCTTTTATACATTTTTTTTGTTTTGTTTTTCTTGGAGAATCTTAAGTTTGAAATTTTTTCCAGAGTAATATATATATATGCTGTCTATGTACAAAGTCTAGTAAAGTTTAAGGAAAATAATTAAAAGAAACAAACAAGTGGGAACAGTGTTGATTTATAGGCTTACATCTACCTGGGATTTCTTTGAGAGAAAGAAAAATGACCATTTGTGTGGATTTCCCACTCTCTCCTTTAAATGCTTTTCAGGAATAGGGCAGGGTTCGCACTAAGAAAAAAAATGAGTGGGATTCTCCCACTCTAACAAAAAAATTAAGTGGGATTTTCAAAATTTAAGTGAGATTTTTGAAATTTAAATCAGTAATTACATTTTACAGAAAAAAAAAAAAATTTTTTTTCAAGAAACATGTAAATTACAGACATGTGATTGCTGAAATTAGAAATTAGCTGAAAAATTTTCGCTAATATGATTGATTGAATGATTAGTTGAATATTGATGACGTCACTTTCAATAAACTGATGACATAAACATTTATATATTTTTTTTATCTACATTAAACATTTTCAGGATTTTTTCATTAGCGTAAAAAAAAATTCTTCAATATTCCGGCAATAACTTTTATATCCACATAAAATCTTATTAAAATTTCACACCAAGAGTAAAACAAATTTTTCAAACAAATATAGAATATGATTTTTATGTATGTACATTAATCATTCATATAAAAGTAGCAGTAGCTAATTATTAGTTTCAAACGTGCATAAAACCAACTGAGTATTAATTTTCTTAAATTGATTTGGGAAAAATTTTCTTACCTGAAAAATCTATTCTTCATTTCCCCCATGTTTACAAATTTGGTATAGGTATGACACCCCATAAAGATTTAATTTATTTGAGAAAAAATAAATAGATTCATTAAGTTCAGCACTAAAGGTCTAAAAATAATTACATATGTCAGAAATATTGAGCACTTCTATTGCTTTATTGATTCTAGAATTGATCATTGACCACAATCCGTATTCCGGAGATGGGAAAGAGGGGGGGCGGGGGGGAATTAAAAAATAATTACAGAGTAAGAAATATTAAACTCTTTCAATTCTACTTCTAGAATCTAATAAAGCAAGTTTAAAATGAATATCTATAATGATAAATTATAAATATAATTTATGTTTCAGATGGGTAAATATTGGGAAACAAGACTTCTGCAAAACATTTTATTGCTGATCGCTAGATGGAGATAAATAAAGGGGGAGGTGGAGGTGGGCAAAAAATAATTACATGAGCAAGAAATATTTAACATTTGTATTTATTTACAGGTTCTAGAATCTCATAAAGCAAGTTTGAAATGGATATTGACATTTATGTTGTGGATGGAGAAAGATTAGGAATCAGAAGCTTTTGTAGAACATTTGATCGCCGATTGTTCCATTTTTATTTATTTTTTAACGAACAATATTCGCGATTTTTTTAAAAACGGAAAAAATAAATTCGCGGAGTTCAATGAATTAGATTAAAAAAAAAAAAAAAAAACGCGGGAAAATAAGTGCGGGAAAAGCGCTCATATGAAATTTTTTAAGTGGGTTTTTTTTAATATTGCGCGATTCCCGCGCTCTAGCGCGAACCCTGTAGGGTTTGAATTAAAGGAAATACCAACAGCTTTATAGACGTTCTCTATGCTTACATATTTAGGATTACTTATTTTTGTCTAAGATTTTCTACATATTTATCTGACATCTGAGGATCTGACATTGGAGAGGCAAGATTTTGTTTTGTTTTCACTTTTATCTGTTTGTAAAAATATTGTCTTTGCTTAGAAGACAAGATCATATCTTTATCTTTAAAAGATATAATTGAAATCTTGAGGTAAGTGGCAAATATAGTGCATTAAACAGTGCTCAATTAGAAAGAAAAAAATAAATTCCGGTATTAACACTAAATATGATTGCATATAATTAAATTATCTGTTATTATCGATTATTAGTTATAATATTTTAAATTTCATTTAAAAATTATCGTAATCAAATAGATAAAAAGAAATTGTAGAAACGTGTTAGATTTTTATTATTATATGACCCTTTATTTATGTGTTAAATAAACTGGCTCCTTGAAAACATAAGAGCGATGTTCCACTGTATTGTAATAATGTATTGACAAAAAGAGCAATATATTATCTGTAATAACTTGATAGAATATACTTAATTTTTGAGTAATAGATTTTGAGAATCGTTGACTTAAACTGTAGTAATGTGTTTCATAGAAATAAAGAGCAAGAGAAAGTAATGTGTGTGCTTCAGCAGATTATTATTATTATTATTATTTCTCTTTAATGAAGTCACATACAGTCGTCCCTGCTTAAAGGAATATTGACTGTACTGATAAGTTGTATTCGATTAAGCAGTGTATTTGAATATCCAGGGAAACAAATATACGACATTATGGTTGAGTAACACATTGTAGCATAATAAGAAGAAAATAATACTACTATTAAAAATAAAAAAAGACAGAAGTATAAAATGCAAATCTTATAAAAACCTAAGATATTTAATTTAGCAAATGAAATTTATCTGTATTACTTTTTCTGAATAAAAGCTGTGATAGTTGATTGTTTTTTCACAGAGGTTGAACATTTCTACAATTCTTTTTCTAATTTATAATGTAGATTATAGTCACCTGAACAAGTCTCAAAATGTCAGGAATTATATTATAACATATGACTCATTTATTCGTTTCAAAGATGGGAATGGCTCGATTAGCTCATCATTACTTTCATTTTCATCTTTTTGTCACAAAGATGATGTGATAATTTCTTCGTCGTCTTCTATCGTCTCATTTCGAACCAATTCTTTAAATTGTATGAGCTCCGTCTGAATGAATTTCAGTTGTCCGAAATCGCCTATCCCAAAGTCTTCAAAATACTGAATTTCACTGTGCTCAGAATCATAAATTATTGTTTCATCATCCCATCTTTCACATTCGAGATTTTCCAATTTTACAAATTTTGATTTGTTCAACAACAATAAACAATTTTTAGTTACTTTTAGTATTTTTTGATTTGTTCAACAACAATAAACAATTTTTAGTTACTTTTAGTATTTTTTGATTAAGAACACATTTTAATAAGGAAGATTTCAAACTTTATTCAAATAACCGAGGATGGCATGTGAAAAATATTTGTTTAAATGGGGAAATTTACACATTGATCCTATGAGACTGATTTTGGTTCTAACGAATTTTATTCGAATAAGCAGCTTATTTGATTACCCATTACCCAATTGAGTGGGGATGACTGTACCACAGTATATTCCAATTCCCAGAATGTTGAAATAAATATTGTTTCTCATTTTCTTATTCTTATTTATGTAATAATATTACTTTGATTATTTTTTCCTTATTTTTCTTTAAATAATTAATTATTATTGTTATTGTTTATTATTTATTTTCAGAAAAACTTCAAGAGGGTCTAAGTTTTGAGAAAATATTAGATGATGTACGAAAATCTGTTGTTGATAGTGATGGCATAAAAAGAATACACCTCTTATCTCGTAGAGATATTATTAATATATCTAAAGCTTTTAAAATATCTAAGAAAGAGACTCTGATGAACAAAGATGAAAGTCCAAATATGAATACATGGGTACAAAGTATGGAAGCACTAGGAAAAGACTCTCCTGTTATTTTCTTTAAGAGAAAACATTCTGAGCATATTATGTTAAAAAATTATGATTATCTTTTAATAATAATGACTAAAGTACAACAAGAATTGCTTAAAAATTGCTCACATAGTATTGTATGCTTAGATGATATCAGAATCACTCAAGCTTATAATTTCCATTTAGTGACATTGATGACCATAGATGAATATGAAATTGCCTGCCCATTAGCTTATGGTATAGCAAATAAAGTAGATGAAAATGTAATATCTCTAATTTTAGAAATTATTAATTCGAAGGTTGGTAGAATAATAACTAATGTCTTTATGTCATCAGATATTCCTGCATTTACTTCTACTTGGACAAAGCACATGGGCCCAGCAAACTCTCATTTATTATGCATGTGGCAAGTTGATAAAGAGTGGAGAAAAGCATTGGAAAAACTTCCGTGTTCAAAAGAGAAAAAAGGTCGAATCTATAAAACTTTAAAGCAGCTTATGATAGAACCTAATTTTAAGCTTTTCCGTAATCAATTAGAAGAAACTTTAAAACAGTTAGAAGGTAATAATGACTTAAAATCTTTTTTCGATATGTTCAAAACAAAATACGTCGGGAGAGAGATTCTATGGGCTTCCTGTTATCGTTCACAACAAGTTTTACATTACAGTGCTATACTTGAACTAGTTCACAAAAATCTTGTTGAGTACTATGAAGAAGGGAGAGTTTTAAATTCTTTTGTTAAGCCTTTAAATTCGATATTTAGATTTACTAGAGATAAAGTGTTAGAGAAATTACAAAATCTCCCGAAAGAATTTCAGATGGGCAATTTTGGAAATATTTGTCGACTCAGTGCAGAAAATAAAAGAATTGCTCATATGAAAGCTCAGAATGCTTCAGAAAAACTGTTGCAGTTTCCTGTTGTTGAGAAAGAGGGCTGTGCTGTAGAGTATAATGTCGAGAATACCTGCCCTTCATATTGCAAACCATTGTGCAATGTATGCAATGTTTGTTTTCACAAATTCACTTGTACCTGTGTTGAAAATTTTCTGAATTTGAATGTATGTAGTCATATACTTGCTTCTTTAGATATAATGAAAAATCGGTGCAGTGGAGTTCACGAAACTGTAATAACTGAAAGTGATGAAAACCCAGAAGCAGTGATTGCACAATGTGATAATAGTGTTACAGAAATTGGTACAGAGGAAGTGATAGAATGTACAGAAATAAATTCAATAGAAATGAATGCTGAACTGGAACCAGAACTTATGATAATGGATGATATTCAGATGTGCGGTAATGAAGAAAATTGTGCAAATTTCGATGTAAATATGACTGATGATTCATCCGCTATCAACTGTGATGAAGTAGTTACAGGTAGTAAACAAAGTGTTGTTCAAAATCACAATAAAAAGTTTGATGGCAAGGGATGCTTAGACGAAGATTGTAACAATGAAGAAAGTGTTACACAAGAACATAAGAAAGACAGTGTTCCAGAAAATGAGGAAAAATCGGAATCAAATATGACTGAATTGTGCAAATCGCATTTACTTCGAAAAGTTGTTTTTATTCATGACATGTTAACTAATGGTACATTTAAGCTAGACGATTATAAACTTTTTGATGAATATTTAGATAAAATCATAGTCCTATCAAATTATAGTATTGAATAAAATAATTATAGAATATATATATATATATATATATGTGTGTGTGTATGTGTAAAGTTATTATAGTTTTCTAACTTAAATTTGTTTACTTTCATTTTGTTATCAAAATTAAGGAAGATATGAATAAAAAATCCATCTATTTCCAGGATTTTCTGAATTATTTTTCTAACTTTTAAAACCTTCAGTATTTTTGTTACTTTCTTTTATATTAGAAAGGATTTCTAAAATAAAAAAAACTGTTCAGTCAATTTGGATCAAATTTAACTGTACAATTATTGTTAATTAATTATATTGAATGTCACTTATGAACTTTTTATTTGTTAATAGGGTTACATACAGGGTGTCACAAAAATATTGATACACTCTTTAATTTTTTACCTGTTGTTGACATGTCAGCAATGTAAATTAGAAAAATGTTTAAATAAAGCCAAGTTAAAAAATATTTAAAAAAAAATTATTATGTGACTTATTCTTAAAGAGTTATACTTTTTAAATTTTTATATGGTCTTCTTGACGAAAGTGCTCAGTTAGAAAAATATATCCATGCTACACACAAACAATTTTTTAATGCCAGAAAGCTTTAAAAAAAAAAAAAAAAAAAAAAAAAAGCAGTGTGGGCACCTCTATCACTACCTTGACTAATATGTTTTTGCAGCAACACAGAAAGAAAGTAAACTCATTAATATAAATGGATGTTGGCTGGGACTTAGGAGAAACAACACATGAGGAAAATAATAAGTACGGAACTTGAATAAACACCATAAAATGCAAGAACTCACAACAATTGTTTGGGGTCAAAAGAAAGCATGACCCTTTGTGAGGCAAACAAAACAGGCATGAGTGCTGCTAACAAAGCAACAATGCTATTGCATTTTATAGTGTTTATTCAAAGTTTTTTATTTATTAAATGCCAGTTCTATAGTGCTTTTTTTTATTATATGAAGAAAATCCTTTCCATTCCACTGGTAAGACAAAAATATAATCTTAAAAGATATCCATTGGGCTCAGGCCTAAACTAAGAGGCTTGGCCTACACCCAGCTACTCATTTTTACAGAACTACCAATTGAAATACTTCCACATAAAGTTCTGCATCATTTCTTGGTAGGAATTCTAAAATATGTTATGGAGCTTTCATCTAATGAGAGATGCTTTCTCCAAAACCTCTGTAATGTTTCAGAAGCTTCTAATCAGAAATGAGTCATGAACTCCTGTCTGATTGCAACTTTGAAAATGGCAAAATGGAGAAATCAAGATCACTAACTGAAAATTTGAAATCTAAGTGTCAAAAAGGAGTATTAGGATATTAGGAATATAAACTTTTGCTTATATTTTTTTAAATAATGGAGCTATTTTCACAATTTTAATGTCAAATTTAATGTTTTTGTACACTTAAGTGATTAATTTTATGCAATAAATCCAAAACCTACTAGAAAATTGTTTGAATGATTTTTCATCTAAAGCAGGGGTGGCCAACCTGCAGGCTACATGCAGCCTGCGGCAGATTTCAAGATATATATAGTTTGACATTTTTAGTTAATGTGTCCAAATTGAACAAATTCATTCTAACTTTTCAGAGTCAAAATACTGTTTTTGATAGAGAAACAAAAACTGCTTTGATTATTGTTAATAAGTTATAGTCAAATGGCTTATTGAATTTTATTACATAATTATTACAGATTATTAATGTATAATCAGTTTCTTTCTTTTTTTTTTTTTTTTTTTCTTGATATTTTATGAATAAAAATAAACTTAACATATGTTCTATTCTAAATTTTCACATGCCCCTCCCCTTCCCACGAAGATGGATAAATTACATGATTTTTTTTTTTTAAATATATATGTGTGCATGCAGCCTACCTTAATAAAATATGCAGCTTACTAAGTGTTTGGGGTTGGACAAGCCTGATCTAAAGAAACATAAAAAAGAAAAAAAATTGTATTAATATTTCTCTTACTATTAATATTTTTATTCAAGTTATCTCTTCATTTGCACTCTAAATTAATGTGTTAAGTTTATTAATATATTTTATTTGATGAAATAAATTAACATATTTGAAAAATTATTATTGATATATTTATTTTAAATTATTTATGAAACTATATCATTTTATTTTTTTTAAATTTTATAATGTTTCTTATCTTTGAAAAAGTTTGATTAATCTATTTTGTTCTTTTAACTATTATGAAATGAAATTCTGTGAGTATTTTTCTAGATGAATTAACTTAGAAGTTATTGTTACGTTTAAAAAAAAAATTCTAAGTAACAATTCTATGGTACAGAATAAAGTTAAACTTGTTTACAATTGATACATTATGCAGCAGAAATGTTTATATATTGTTTTAAACAATTGGCAGCAAAATTATTGAAGTATACACCCGCATCCACACTTTTTATTTATTTATTTTATTGTTTGATTGCTAATTTGTGTCATCAACTTACTTTTTTATAAACAGTATAAGAATAAGATCATGACTCGATAAATATTTAATTAACAAAACAGTATAAGGTAATGAAATCTTTTAAGTAGAAATTATTGCTAGTGCTTCAATAATTTTGCTGCTGACTGTATATCCCTGAAGCTTTTATAATAGGCCAGTTGCATCTTTATATTTGTATATTTTCAATTGCATTTGAATTTGTGTATATATTGTTATATTTGAATTATTGTTGATATTATGAAGATTTTCACTGTAATTTTTAATAAATAAATGAATAAATATTTCATTTCTATTTTTATTTAAGATTCTGTGTGTCAAGCTTTCTGGTTTTCAACTGGAATTTTTATTTCTTGTATGTAACAAATTGATTATAGGTTTTTCTTTTTCAGTTTTCATCTGAAAATGCTATTTAATTGAACTATCTGATAATTTATACTAGTTGTCTGTTAGTGGTGTTAGGCTCCACATCAATCAGATTCCCCTTTTCTCCCTTTCCATGTTATCCTATTGGATTTTTGTTGCTTCATTTTACTAAGATATCTCATTCAAAAATGAAGTTTATTCTGTTTTTTGAATATTACTCTTTGAGCATGTCACCTTTTAGCTTAATGAACTTTTTTTTTTTTTTTTTGGAAAAAAAAAAAAATAATAATTTAAATATTTTGTTTCATTAAGTAAATTGAGGACTACCAGTTTCAATCTCTAAACAAAATACAGTGAAACTTGAATAATTCGAATTTGTTTAATTCAAAATTCTGGATAATTCGAATTTTTTACTCGGTCCCTTGAATTTTGTATTAAAATAATGTTAAAAAATCATTGATAATTCGAATTATATTTTGGATAATTCGAATTTTTCCTACGATTACCTTTAAAATATAACAGTAAAATTTGTTCCCGAGATTTTTCTCAGCAAAAGCTAATTATTTTTTTTTAACAGTCTTTCAAAAGATGGATAAGGAAATACAAGAGTATTTCTAGAGAGCACTAGGTATACCTAGTGCATCAGAAGATATGGTACATATAAATGAACTTCGGGGTTTTTTTTAATTGAATGTCATGTCTAATGTAGAAGATTCTATTTTTGAATCAATTGATAGGTTGACGTCATATGCTATGACACAAAGATTGTACTTAAAGAAGCAACCAAAAATATTTGACTATTTTTTAAAAGTGTTGAATAATTAAGCTCGTAAAAAAATATTAATTTAATGGGGGGGGGGGGAATGTAGCAGTATTCTTAGATATAAAGTTTTTGTGTAAATCTTTGGTCGCAGTTTTTTATTTTTTTAATTTATCTCTTCTTTTTGACAAAATAGTATATGTATTTCGAATTTTTCTCTGGTCCCTTCAACTTCGAATTATCCAAGTTCTACTGTATTTAAATTTATTTTTAAAAAATTTGCTCATTAAGCCAAAAGGCAACATATTCAAAAAGTAATATTCAAAAAATAGAATTTGGTAAACTTCATTTTAGAATGAGATGTTCTTATAAAACGAAGCAATGAAAATCCCATTGGATAACATGGAAGGAAAGAAAGAAAGGGAATCTGACTGATGTACCGACTTAAGGGTGTACTTCACCTAATTTGACCGGCAGTCCAATCCCATGTTATTCTATGGAGGAATTTCTTTTATAAATTACTCATTACCTAATGTATTTTTTTTTTTAATTCTGTTTTTGTGTTTAGAAAATTCACAACCATTAAAATTTTTCCATTTTTCAAAAAATAATATTTTTAATTTTGAATATTTCGTTTTAAAGCAGTAAAATTTGAAAAATTAACTGAGAATAGTTCTGCACTTTATAGCTTCAAAATGAAATATTAAATATTTAAAAAATAAATATTTGGCAAACTATAAGCATTTTAAAGGTTGTGAATTTTCTGCAAGTGAAAACACATTTTAAAGAAATACATTAGCTAACAAGTAATTTTTAAAACAAATTTCTCGATACAATAACATAGGATTGGACTGCCAGTCAAATTAGGAGAAGTATCCCATTAAATAATCTTTGTCGAACTACTCACTAAGAAACTCTTTCAAGTTGCTAATTGCCAATTTTTGTGAAAAAAATTACTGCCATAAGATAAAATGAAGATTGGTATTTACCTGAAATATTCGGTGCTGAGTCGCAATAGAAAAGCTGCAAAAAATTACCAAAAATGAGTTCATATGTACCGTATCTTTAAATATAAGCACCCTACTTGGTGTTGGCATGATTGCATTTTTATTAAGAAATTATATTTCAATTTATTTGTCTTTGTCTCAGTGTTAACACATTGACTGCCACAGTACTTTTCAAGATTTCGGTTTCAAAAATCAGTTTGATTTAATTATGTTTTTAAAATATCTGATTATAGTATGTGGAGTTGCATATTTAGAATTCATGAGTTGTCTGTAAATGAAAGACCAATCTTGCAGAGGTTTAAAAGTTTATTTACAGAATTTTTCGGAAGTTTATAAGTCAGTCAAACAAGTATCAACTTCAGTTTCACCAGAAAACACAACTTAACCCTTTCAGGGGCGGTGATACCACTACAGCATCACCTAATTTTAATTTTCAACTGCAAAAATTCATACTGGAAATATTTTACAGGATTTTACTTTTATAACTTAAAGGGAAAAATCCATTTATTTCTTCTCTTATAACATTGATCGTAAATTCTAGTGGCTGTTGATTTTAAATGAACAAAATTACACTGCCCTTGAAAGGGTTAAATAGCAACTGACAATATAAAAATCACAGCATAAACTGTACCATAGCATTAACACACATCATTTGAGCTGTATTCAGTGGCATAATATACAGCATTAACTGTAATAAGAGGCTCATTCAGAGCTCTTAACATTAAGCTCCTACTCCTTGGTGTGGAATCGACTTCAACAGTCGGAATGGGACCCCTTTTATATCCTCCTATTAATCAGGAATTTTCCAATAACTTCTGTAATGATTGAGTTAGAGCTTAAATAATTGATAGTTTTTTTTTTTTTTTTTTAAATTTAAATGTCCATAATTTTGTTTTAAATTATCACAAATAATTGGTTCAACCATTCATTTAAAGATATTGACAAGATACTTATATTGAAAATTTGCTTTGCTCCTAAGCATCCAGAAAGTTTTTCCTAGTTGTCTATTTCTGTTATAAATAATTCTTTTTAATTTTGTAATGATTCATTAAAAAATATTTCTGTGCATTTATAGGAAACTTTGTCCTATGTTGCCATGCTGAAAATTTAAAAAAATGTGGGGTGGCAACACCACTTGTTGGCTGATTTTCACCAAAAGTTTATAGGCATTAATTTATGTCAAGGTGCAGTTATATTTCAATTTGTATGAAAGTATATGCAGTAGTTGCTGAGATACAGTTACCACAAAACTTTTATCATGCATACAGATAGACAAATAGACCGTCAGACAGACAGAATTTTTTTTTAAATGGTCAAATCAATTTCTAGACCTTTCAAAACTTGTAAATCCATCCAGAATCCGAAGTCAAAAAATTTTATGAATCCAATACTTTCTTCTATATTCAATAGAAGAACGTATTAGATTCATTAAAATTTTTTACTTATGGTTTTTGATAGATTTACACATTTTGAGAGATCCAGAACTGGATTTGATCATTATTTGAAAATGCCTGCATGTGTGAAACAAAAATTTTGTTCTAACTGTATCTCAGGAACTATCCACAGAATTACATATAAATTTATATGTAGTTTTACCATGACATAAGTTAATGCCTAAACACTTTTGGTGAAAATTGCTGGTCGAAGTGCTGCTATAATGAGATTTCTCCCTTTTAAGAGAAGGCTATATCTCAGGTTCTATTGTATATAATCAAATAAAACTTGATATGTGAGAGAACCATTTTAAAACATTATGCTGATTCAATTTGGATGCAAATCAGCCGAGAGGTAGCGCTGTTTTTCTACAATTTTTCCTGTAATCAAGAAGGCTGTATATCTCTGATTTTACTGTATATAATTGCACAAAACTCGATATATGAGAGGGCCATTATGAAATACCGTGTTGAATCAATATGGTTGCATATTGGTTGTTAGGTGGTGCTGTGCTTTTTGGGCCTGTAGAAATGCTATTGGTAGGCCATGGGGGTCTTAGTGTTATGGTTATCCGCTGGATTTACTCCATGATCATTTGTCCTATGATCACTTATGGCTATATCCTGGTGGTCTAGGACTAGGCTTGACACTGTTAAGAAGGATCTTAATAAGATTCAGAGGATGGTGTGTGTTGCAATGACTGGTTGTATGAGGACAACACCAACTAGAGCTTTAGAGTTACTCTTGGGCTATATCCCTCTGCATGTGCGCATTGAGGCTGAGGCTATCTTATGTGTAAAGAGGTTAAGAAGTTCCAGGCATTGGAATAATTATTCCAATTATCTGAACTGGAAGTATCCTAATAAGGAGATTTCAGATCACCCACATTTTATTATGCAGTGTGATAAGGTTCTCCCTAGGTATGCTTTTTTCTGAGCCGTATACTATCCACTTGCCCGCTAGGGACATATGGAAGAATACTCCACCTTGGGTTAATGCGAATCACATTAAGTGGTACACTGATGGTTCCAAGATGGGTACTGGTGCTAGTGTTTGCTGTCCTAAGGATGGTACTTCACTTTCCTATTCCTTGGGGAGGTATGCTACTGTCTTTCAGGCTGAAGTCTTTGTGATCCCTATGTGTTGTAGGACTTGCATTGACAGGGGCTATAAGAATCGATATATTGACATTTATTCTGATAGTCAAGCTGCCCTGTTGGCTTTACAGAAGTCAGTGACGACGACTTCTTTTGTTTGAGAGTATTATTTTTCACTCTGTGCTCTTGCTGCTAACAATAAAATCTTCCTGTATTGGTACCAGGTCATACTGGTATCCTGGGGAATGAGTTAGCTGACTAGGAAGGGTTCTGATACACCTTTTATTGGTCCTGAACCTGGCCTGAGTATTTCTGGTAGTTTGTAAAATCATGCGAAATTTGCAGTACTGTGCTTGGCTCAAGACTGAGGGGAGCAGGCAAGTATTGTATCCTCCTTGGTTACCTATTTCTATTTCTCCCGAGTTTTGTAATTTCCAAAATGGAATCTGACAAGTTCGATAAAAACTTACTCTATTTACATCGACTCGACTACTTTCATGAACAATATTATCGACTATTGAAATATATCAAAATGTTCTTAAAATTTGTAAATGTGTATATATAGCAATGTATGATGCTAAATGTTAATTAAATGTTTATAAAAGTTCATCATTATAGTCATCTGTACGCGGCAACTCGCCACCACAGTCACAACAGCAAGCTAAAGAGCTTAACTGTGGTAATCCTAGTGCTAGGGCTAAGGAGCTCATGAAGCTTAATACAATAGGAATAGCATCAGCAAGGTGATTGGTCTCCTTACAGGACACTGTCGCTCAAAAAGACATCTTTATGTCATGGGTATTGCTAGTGACCCATTTTGCAGGGGTTACAAGTACAAGGAGGAAACTGCAACACATATTTTATGTGAATTTGACGTCTTCTCTGCTTACAGGTTTGAGCACTTGGGGCAGCATATAATTGAGCCTTGGGAGCTTCAGGATATTCCGGTTAGGTGTCTGCTGGGTTTTCTTTCTGCCACAGGTCTTTTTAAAAATTAGGTTTTGTGGGATAGTACAATAGACCTCAGGTCGCGGTGCCTGGTTTCTTGCGAACCACCCACTTATAATTCATTCATTCATTGGTGGCGCTGTGCTATATTTTTCAGGGAACGAGAAAGCTATATCTCAGATTTTATTGTATATAATTGCACAAAACTTGTAATATGAGAGGACCATTATGAAACACTATGCTTATTCAATTCGTGTGCAGGTACGTGAATAGGTTACGCTGTTGTGCTGCATTTTACCCCATAAATAGGAAGATTAAATCTCAACTTCTATGGCATATAAATTCCCCAAACTTGATATGGGAGATAACCATTATGAAAACTAATGCTGATTTAGTCCTGGTGCATATCGATTGACAGGTGGCGCTATTATTACTCATCTTTTATGACTTTCCACATAGCTGCATCTCAGCATGTCTTAGTTAAAATTGCAGCAAACTCCATATGTAAAATCTTTATTCAGAGAAGCTACTGTGCATGTTAAACTGTAAGTGGCACTTCAATATAGAATAATACAGAAGTTTGGTGATGTCCACAACATAACTAATTTTATTTATTTTTAAAAGAAAACATTTTTAGTTGCACTACGTATATTTCTTTTTTCAGAATAAATTTATCTTCTTCTTCTACTAATATACTTTTATGGTTAGCATGACATTTATTTAACTAAACCAGTGAACATTTTTTTAATTACCTTCTATATTCAGTAGTAGAAAGTATTGGTTTCGTAAACATTTTCAACTTCCGGTTTTCAATGAAGTTGAACATTTTGAGAATTCCTGAACATGATTTGACCATTTTTAGAAAATGTCTGTATGTTTATCTCTCTGTTGTTTGCATATGTGTGACAAAAAATTTCTGATGATTGTATCTCAAGAGCTACTGCACAGAATTGCCTATAAATTTATATGTAGATGCACCTTGACAAAAATTAGTGTCTATCATCTTTTGGTGCCAATTGCTCAACAAGTGGCACTGCTATACAGAGATTTATGCAATTACAGAAAATGCTATATCTCCGGAACTATTGCATGGAATTGCATATAAATTTGTATGCATATGCACCTTGACATTAATTAAAGCCTATCAACTTTTGATGCCAGTTGCCTAACAGGAGGCTTTGCTATACAGCAATTTCAGGGAAGGCTATATCTCAGGAACTACTGCACAGAATTGCATATAAATTTATATGTAGATGCACTTTAAGATAAATTCGTGTCTGTCATCTTTTGGTGCCAATTGCTAAACAGGTAGCACTGCTATGCAGATATTTATACAATTACAGAGAAGATTATATCTCAGGAACTACTGAACGGAATTGCATATAAATTTCTATGTAGATGCACCTTGACATAAATTAGTGTCTATTATCATTTGGTGCTAATTTCCTAACAGGTGGTGCTGCTACATAGTGATTTCCGTAATTTCAGGGAAAGCTATATCTCATAAACTACTGCATAAATTAGATGCATCTTGACATAAACTAGTTTCTGTCCACTTTTGGTGACAATCGCTCAACAGATGGCACTGTTATACAGCAATTTCCGAAATTTAATGAAAAGCTATATCCCAGGTTCTACTGCGTATAATCGAACAAAACTTGATGTATGAAAAGGCCATTATGAGACAGTATGTTGATTAAATTTTCTGTATGTACACGATAGGTGGCCCTGCTATACTACAGTTTTTTCCGAGAATGGGAAGTATGTCACCTGCACGGTGAAAATTCATTTTCATTGGACATTTGGTGTAATATCTTTCTGAGATAAAATTCGTCCACATTCATAATGAGTAAAAAAATAACAAATAATTTGCACTTCGTGAATTTATAAAGAAAAGTACAGAAGAAAGTTTTGTGATGGCTACAACATACTAGTTTCTTCTTTTTCCTTTTTTTTTTTTTTTTTTTCTTTTGGCATAAAAGAAAATGTGTTTAAATAGGTTAATACGTAGTTTTTTTTTTTAACTGCTTGATTCAAAACTAATCTGTTTCGTGCAGACCAATGCCTTTGTATGTTATTCAATAGAAAGTTATTGTGTAGAGAGGGAAATGATTTTGGAATTTTTGAAAAAATGTGGATTAGGAAATCTGGTTTACATAATCGTATTTTCTCAGCTAATGCAGAACATTTAAATGGTTTAAATGTATGGGAAGCATATATATATATATATATTTATGCGTATTGATGATCCTTGTTATTTTTTCATGCAAAGTAAGGAAAGTTAATTTCAAATATTTGTTTTATTAATGTTAAAAATAGACTTCATTTTTTTAAGTACATTTCAAAAGAGACGCATTTTGAAAAACGCGTTTTCGCTTTGTTCAGGTTTTGAATCTATGGCAACCACTTCCGAAAATCGCATTTCGCCGTGATCATCAAAAGAAAATCGCCAAATAAAGTTGTGGACCAACCTGTATGTTGTTCCAAATAGAGTCAAAATCAAACTCATTTATAAATCTTGTAATTTCGCACTGATAACTTTTTAACATTACAGAATTAGACATTTCTGGGACACATTTCATATTTCTAACTACGGCAAGAAAAAAATTCACCTAAAAAGTATAAGCATTAGAAAAAGTATAGGTATTAGGAAAAAGTATAGGCTTTTGATTATAAGTACTACATTTTTTTTTTTTTTTCTTTTTCCCTTATTTAAAAAAGAAAAAAAAAAAGCAACTGCACCAAAAGATTTATCGCCAAATAATGACAAAAATTTTAAAGTTGACAAGGGGGTCATATACGATTACTAAAGTTGTAAAACAAAATGGTCTAGATATTATGAATTTCTTTTCTATTCTTAAAAAAAAAAAAAGCATAATGTTTCATTTAAAAAACAAAAAAATGTGGTATTAAATATTATTTATTTTAATTTGACATTAAATATGGGAATTTCTATAATATTTTTCTGCGCTTTTGTTTTGTGTTGTACACTATCCGCGATTGTAATGAAATGCTCGCCCTCTGGTGGGCTAAGGTGAAATTACAATAAACATGGTTTAATTCGAATTCCATACAGCGGCCATTGCTTGCCGATATTTAGTTTCACATATATTTATTGAATAAAAATGAATAAATACGGTAAAAAAGATAACACATACTTTTGTGTGCCACAGTGTAACTCCAAAGGATCAAGAAATCCAGAATTGAGCTTCCATTTATTTCCAAATGACAAATTTAAAATTTCAGTTGCTTCGGCTAATGGAAGTAAAGAATTAATCAGATGATTTGAAACTAATATTTGTTCAACATCAGTTAAAAATCTACTTCCGATCGAACTTTGAATAAACTGAAGTATTTTTTTCAAAAGCAATCAATTTTCCATAATGTAATGGCGGAGAAATTATAGTACGAATATTAAGTAGAATAACTAATGGAACACACGTGGCTAATGTTTACTAACAACTGCAGTGTTCACAAAGCGCCGTCTATCGATCATTAAAAAAGGGAAAAAAAAGTACGACGCAAAAGTTTAGACAATGACGTTATTCATCTTTAAAATTTAAAATTATGACGTCAAAATTACAAAAACCTGTATATATATTTAAAATATGTTTTAAACTGCTATAATCAAAAGACAGTCGTTTGATTTGCTATAATTTTAATTTTTTTGATAAAAATAAAAATTTGCTTGCCACAAAAGTTTAGACACAATTATGAGTTTCTGTGAATATTTGCTGGCATATGCAAATTTAAAATCGATGATGTTACAGATTTTGAGTACGTAAGTTCTGCAAACGATAACGCTTCGTAGTCGACATGCCGCGAGCTAAAAATATTCAAGGGAATAAGGTTTCAATAATTTGGCAGTTGCACGGAGTAATATTAATAGGAGTTGAAGGTCCAATGGGAGAAAGCTACGAAACTGTGATCTAAATTTTTGGTAAATATTGAGGGCACCACTTGTCATTCCTCCCTACCTCGGCGCGGATATACTGTTGTTTTCAACAGAATTTTGCTGGAGTACATTTAAATTTTTTTATTTTAAGCAATTTAATTTCTTTGTAAGTTCTTAAAACTGCATAATTCACATGTTTCAAATAAGTGTTTCGTTCCTAGTTGTAAAACAGGCTATGATAGTGGTAAGAAAAACAAAAAAAAGCCCTAGGAGAAAAATAAAGTCCGAGTTCGTGTTTTCTGCACCTAAAGTAAGTTTATTTTTTTTCTTTACAAAATTTCATCCATTCTCCTTCCTCCCAATTATCTGTTTTAGCTAGCTTCGGTTCATAAGAATCGTCATTTTTTAAAAGCTTTCTTTCAAAGTAAAATTAGTATAAAATGGCTCTTAAAAAAAAAACATGTTGTTTAGAATACTCTATTTAATGAAATTTGCTTTCAATCGAAATTTTTTCAGCTTGATATTATTTTTTAAAAAATAATTAAAACGAGACATTTCCCCATTGAATAACATTGCGGAAGCTGGAGAGAAGGAAGGATTGCACGCTGGCGCCATCTGTAAACATTAGAAAACAACATCACAAAATTTCAGCGTTACCTTCTTCTCCTGTCTTTTTACTCCGTGGGCAGTTGAAAGCTGAAGTGAAGCGCGTTTCAGAAATTTTGGCTATTATCATAGAATAATAATAGAGGAAGAAGAAGCACGCCAATAGTCTTAATGCTTACAAACCACTTCTAATGAAATGCCAGCGAAAGCTACTTTTGCTCCTCTCAACATTGAAGTTTTTTAATAAAGGCTTGTTAATAATCGCTGTTTTTTGTGGCAACACAACAGCTTATGTAGAAACCTTATGCTCCTTCTTCCTTTATTATTATTCTATGGCTATTATTAATAGATGTAAAGCACGGAGTATAAAGACAGGAGAAGAAGGTAACGTTGAAATTTTGTTATGTTGTTTTCTAATGTTTACAGAGGGCGCCAGCGTACAATACTTCCTTCTCTCTAGCTTCTGCAATGTTATTCAATGGGGAAATGTCTCGTTTTAATTATTTTTTTAAAAATAGTATCAAGCTGAAAAAATTTCGATTGAAAGCAAATTTCATTAAATAGAGTATTCTAAGCAACATGTTTTTTTTTAAGAGCGATTTTATGCTAATTTTACTTTGAAAGAGAGCTTTTAAAAAATGACGATTTTTATGAACCGAAGCTAGCTAAAACAGACAATTGGGAGAAAGAAGAATGGAGATCGTTTGTATTGTGTCGTTTGAAAATGTAGATTATTATGGATATCTTATGGCAGTCTTATAATTTTTTATCATTAGTATATTTGACGTATAAAAAAAAATGTAGTAAATAAGTTTTTTTTTTTCTTATCACTATCGTAGCCTGTTTTACAACTAGGAACGAAGCATTTATTTGAAACATCTGAATTATGCAGTTTTAAGCACTTACAAAAAAATTAAATTCCTTAAAATTTAAAATTTACTCCGGCAAAATTCTATTGAAAACAACATTATATCCGCGCCGAGATAGGGAGTAATGACAAGTGGCGCCCTCAATATTTACCAAAAATTTACATCACAGTTTCGTAGATTTCCTCCATTGGACCTTCAACTCCTATTAATATTACTCCGTGATCTAAAGAAATCTATTCATTGAGTTTTATCTCGTGTTTGTGAATATAAAGCAAAATGTAGATCTGGGAGGTCACGTGTAAGAAATATACAAGAGGATCGCCTGATACAAAGACTAGCGAGTACCCAACAAATGAGTTTACGTGGAGTTCAAAGGTCATCGGCACTCTCTGTATCAAAGGATACGATTCGTAGACGAATTGTGGAAAAAGGAACAACAGTTTATAGCAAAACGTAAAAGAGAGTAGCTCTGAAGCCACATCATAAGTTACAAAGAATGTTGTGGGCTCGAAAGCATATGTCATATGGACAGAAGTGGCAATCAGTCATATTTAGCGATGAGAAAAAGTAGAATCTAGATGGTCCAGATGTCTGGTCATCGTATTGGCATGATTGCGGAAGGAACCTCTAGGTTTTTTCAGTCGCAGATAACATAGACCTTATATACTAGACCACGCCCCCAATAGAACTGACCATTATAGCGAATGTCTTCAACATGAGGGTGTAATCTGATGCCTCCATCCTATGTTCTGAGTCTCGGAAGTCACGTGAACTGGACTTAGGGGTGATAGGTCTCTCTTTCTTTTCCCCTTTCATTTGTATGCATGAACGATTTAAGATGGTTATGTCAATTCAAATGCAATTTTTTCGCTTGCTAAATGATTTATCATAATTTTTTTTTCTATGTAATTAATCTATGAAAGTTTAGCTTTCCATCCATGCGTAAATCTAAATGCTAAAATAAAAAGTGTGTGTACAATAAAAATATTTAAAAACACAAAATTCGTTCCTACAGAAAAATAACACAGTGATCATTCTTCACTCTTCCTCCAGGCCAACATCACGTGACAATTTTGCTGGGGAAACTCCTTCATGATGCAGACAGATAACGAGGGGAGATGCGTGGTCTATATATATATAAGGTCTATGGCAGATAAGGAGGGGGATCGGTGATGATTTGGGCAGCCATTAGCTATAATGGACAAATATCTCTGACCTTTACCAGTGGTCGTCAAATATCACAGCATTATACAAAGACATTAGAAAAGAACTTAATGCCATTTTCTGAGCTTCTAGGTAGCCCTCAGTGGCAATTTCAACAAGACAATATTTCGATTCACACTGCAAACAATACAAAATCTTGGTTTAATTCTCATAATATAAGAGTTCTCGACTGGCCAGCATGTAACGCGGATCTTAACCCTATAGAGAATCTTTGGGGCATCATGTCTCACAAAGTTTATAGCAATGGTAGACAATTCTTTTCTGTACAGGAACTCAAAACATCTATTGAGGATGCATAGTACGACATCGGTCCCCAAACTATGCAAAATTTAGTTTCTTCGATGGAATCTCGTATTTATGAAGTAATACAGAAGCACGGATGCACAATTAGGTTTTAAAAATTGTTTATTTAGATTTTATGTCATTTTTATCTAAACTTTTGAGGCAGTATTATATTTTTGTTACCATTTAATTACTTCCAATATGTTCAGTACTACTTTTCATTGTTATAAATAATGTTTATATGCACAGCACATTACATTCAAGCTATGTTAGGAAAATTGATTAAATATTTTTCGAAATCTGCATGAATTTCTTCGTTGTCTATACTTTTGCTTCGTACTGTATTCCTATTCAGTGAAAAGCCTCACGGGAGTTAATAAGTGAAGTGAACCGGGGGTTGATGAGCGGAGCGAGCAGGGGGCAGAGCACCCTAGTTATTTAAATTAAAAGTACAGTTCATTGGTAAGTTATTTTGTGGTTAAAAGAGGGTAGGGGAATGGGGGTAGCTTTTGTGGAAGTGATATTTCCATATTTGGCTGGAGCTGATATCCAGAAAATTTTGATAATTGGAATCAGGTTGGTCCCACAACAGTGGCGGATCTAAGGAGGGGGCTAGGGGGTTGAAGCCCTCCTACCCCCCCCCCCCCCCAAAAAAAAGTACTGACATTCACAATTGAATATTAAGTTGTCAAATCTGCAACCGATGAACATTGTGTTCAACAGTTGATCACCAGTGATCTGTAGCACCATAGCCTCCTAAACTAGGTGCCTTCTGCGTGGCTCGAAAACTTGACAGCAGTTCAAGCGGTAGACAGTGCCATCTGGTACAGATTGCGTGACTTTTTTATTCAACTGTCACCAATAATTTTAAGAAGTGATACATGATATATATAATCGACGTTTCTTCGATTCTATTCGCCTTTTATGTATACCAAATCCCACTTTTAAAAATTTTTGGTGGCTGTTGAATAAAAAAGTCGCGCAAACTGTACCAGGTTGCACTGTCCACCGCTTGAACTGTTGCCAAGTTTCCGAGCCACGCAGAAGGCATCTAGTTTAGGAGGCTACGGTAGCATCATAGGTAGCACATGCAGCGTTATGCACTCCTTCAAATCAGCCAAAGTTATAGCATTCCCATGATAAACACTTTTTGCTGGAAAAAGATTTGAAAAATGTAAGAATAACAGTTTTAAGTGTCGTAAAGTTTAGGAAATGTTAAAATAGACCACACTTATCTATTGCATATCATTTAAAACATTTTGACTGTAATGCGCCCTCTAGCAAAAATTCGTGTTATTTATTTATTTATTACTAGCTGTTACCCGCGACTTCGTTCACGTGGAAATTTTGATGTGTATGTGTGGGAACTGACGGTTTGATCATAATATGTAATGAAATGAAACCTTATCATTGTGGTGCTGTGCAAAACAGAGTCTGATAAAGTACACTCAAAAAAATTTGTAACTCATTGAAAGCCAAAATAAAATGCCAAAATAAATAAATAAAAAGTTATCGCCAACATGGCGATAAAAATTTAAAATTCGTCCATAGGGATTCTGTACTAAAACAGTACTGCGTTGTGGAAGTATAAAAACTGGGTCGTCAATTATGAATTTTATTTCGAAACCTTTCTTTGTATGATTTTAGTTCACTATTGCACAATATTAATCTGGTTCTAATAATAATTTGGTGACTGGTTAATTAAAATTTTAACTATGTGGTGAAATTCATATAATATTTATGAGTTTCAAATTTTTAATTTTTTTTTTTTTTTTTTTTACAAATAAATGATTTTTTTTTTTTTTTTTTTTCATTTCCCGGCGAATTGTTGAATAATATTTTAGTTCTTAAACAATTTTGGACGGCTTTGCCCGCTTCGCTGGCAAACTCTTTTCTATATGCTTTATGAAAAAAAAAAAAAAAAAAAAAAAAAAACTGAAATCGGTCAAAAGCTTGCTTTGGGTTGCCGCTGCCTTAGGCAGCGCCTTGCTCGTCCTTGCAATCTCCGGTGCCTGTCCCTATTGCCTGCGACAATGGCTTACCCGTGGGCTTCCATTTGGTTGCTTATCATACATAACAGTTTCGATACGGACAGTATCGAAAAATTTGAAGTAGCTCTTTTATATCTGAATCCCAGTTACATATGAACAACATTATATGTGATGTACATAATATTTGCTCTCAAGTTATTTCCTATATTTATTTGATTTAATCAATCAACCATAGAATGACAGCAATTTCAAGCCACATATAATATTACAATATGCTATGATCGGCAACTTCTATCGCATGAGACAATTATTATTTTGTGGTTATATATACTTCATGCTTAGTTAATAGTAGTTGGTATATAGAAAAATAAATAAATTAGTATGTGAACTTGATCGTGGTACAGCCTTAATGCCCTTGGCGACTTTTAAACTTTTGTTGCCGTTTTAGACCAAAATATAATTTATGCGATTATTGTTCCTATACGCAAGCGAAGTGTGACGTCACTGACCGTCCGTGGATGCAAGAAAATGATTTCCTATGTCAATCGCCCATTGGATTTTTTGTAAAAAATGATTAAAAATCGAAGAAAATTATTTCCCGATTTTAATCCCCATATTTGGGCACACATATGTATTAGTTATCATGTGCATGTGTTAGATTGAGTTATTTTGCTGTCAAATTGACAAAATTTTAATTTTAAATTTCAAAACTCTGTCGTTCTTGGCGCTTATTGTATTTGGTGATCAAAAACGTAATACGAAAATATACATGCCAGATGTATATTTTCGTAATATGCATTGTACGAAATATTGTTTCATATTATTCATTACTGTCTTAAAATAAGTTGTTAAAATAACCATGATTTTTGAAAGGAATTAAATTATGTTCGCCAAATAATTTGGCGATATTTTATTTTTCTACCAAGGATGACCGATATCAAATCTATTCCGCTACAACATATTAGTATTTTATATCAGATACTTTATTTAGACATTTGAAAACAAATTTGACTTCAAATTATGATTGAATATTTATCATTTCCCTTTTAATCAGTATATTAGTTGGATATTTATTGTGTTAATATCATCCTTTGAAATTAAATGTGTGTGTTTTCAATCGAATATGGAAGTTTGCCCTTTTTTTTTCTAGAGTTTTGAAATTAAAAATTCAAATTTTGTCAATTTTACAACAAAAATAACTTAATCTAATGCATGGACATGATAACTAATACATATCTATACCTAAATATGCGGATTAAAATCGGGAAATATTTTTCCTCGATTTTTAATAATTTTTTACAAAAAATCCAATGGGCGTTTAACATAGGAAATATTTTTCTTGCATCCACGAACGGCCAGTGACGTCATCACTTCGCTTACGTATTTCTTTCTATCTTTTCCTTGGCGAAAAATGTCCGATCTACTTCAGCATCAAAATTATAAAAAAATTGTCAAGAATTATCAATAAGAAAATACCTTTATTATAATGCTGAATTAACTTTTATGCCAAGCGTGTTTCATCCGCCATACTAAAAAAAAAAAAAAAAAAAAAAAAAAAATCTGAAGTTGAGGTATATAAAAAAAATGCTGCGAAATAAAATTCAGAAGAAATATGTTAGATTTGTAATATTACTATTTTATTTTAAAATTATAATGTGTCATTTTCTCATCGACCAATTTAACATTTAGTAATTTCTTATTTTTCTCATGAAAGCATATTTCATTTTATGCTGAAAACAATAAATAAATATATCTCGTAAACTTTTTTTGGCAACAATTAAAAATTTAAATGGCTTATATTAAGTCACGGAGTAATATTAATAGGAGTTGAAGGTCCAATGGGAGAAAGCTACGAAACTGTGATCTAAATTTTTGGTAAATATTGAGGGCGCCACTTGTCATTCCTCCCTACCTCGGCGCGGATATACTGTTGTTTTCAATAGAATTTTGCTGGAGTACATTTAAAATTTTTCATTTTAAGCAATTTAATTTCTTTGTAAGTTCTTAAAACTGCCTAATTCAGATGTTTCAAATAAATGCTTCGTTCCTAGTTGTAAAACAGGCTACGATAGTGATAAGAAAAACAAAAAAAAGCCCTAGGAGAAAAATAAAGTCCGAGTTCGTGTTTTCTGCACCTAAAGTAAGTTAATTTTTTTCTTTACAAAATTTCATCCATTCTCCTTCCTCCCAATTGTCTGTTTTAGCTAGTTTCGGTTCATAAGAATCGTCATTTTTTAAAAGCTTTCTTTCAAAGTAAAATTAGTATAAAATGGCTCTTAAAAAAAACATGTTGGTTAGAATACTCTATTTAATGAAATTTGCTTTCAATCGAAATTTTTTCAGCTTGATATTATTTTTAAAAAAATAATTAAAACGAGACATTTCCCCATTGAATAACATTGCGGAAGCTGGAGAGAAGGAAGGATTGCACGCTGGCGCCATCTGTAAACATTAGAAAACAACATCACAAAATTTCAGCGTTACCTTCTTCTCCTGTCTTTTTACTCCGTGTATTAAGTCAATAAGTTTATTTTTTTCATATTTTAATTAATTTTAAAGATTTTTTCAATTTTTTTTTTTCCTAAACCATCCCTGACCTATAAGGAAAAAAACAAAAAAAGAATGATCGAAATCGGTCAAGCCGTTTACGATTTTATAAATAACATACAGACAAACATTCATTTATATATATATAGATTATTATTTTCCAGAATTTTTGAGCGCATCCTTTCAAATGTCTATCTAAAAATTTTCGACTCGCTCCTCACATTGGTTACAGCACGGAGTAATATTAATAGGAGTTGAAGGTCCAATGGGAGAAAGCTACGAAACTGTGATCTAAATTTTTGGTAAATATTGAGGGCGCCACTTGTCATTCCTCCCTACTTCGGCGCGGATATACTGTTGTTTTCAATAGAATTTTGCTGAAGTACATTTAAATTTTTTTATTTTAAGCAATTTAATTTGTTTGTAAGTTCTTAAAACTGCATAATTCAGATGTTTCAAATAAATGCTTCGTTCCTAGTTGTAAAACAGGCTATGATAGTGATAAGAAAAACAAAAAAAAGCCCTAGGAGAAAAATAAAGTCCGAGTTCGTGTTTTCTGCACCTAAAGTAAGTTTATTTTTTTCCTTTACAAAATTTCATCCATTCTCCTTCCTCCCAATTGTCTGTTTTAGCTAGCTTCGGTTCATAAGAATCGTCATTTTTTAAAAGCTTTCTTTCAAAGTAAAATTAGTATAAAATGGCTCTTAAAAAAAACATGTTGGTTAGAATACTCTATTTAATGAAATTTGCTTTCAATCGAAATTTTTTCAGCTTGATATTATTTTTAAAAAAATAATTAAAACGATACATTTCCCCATTGAATAACATTGCGGAAGCTGGAGAGAAGGAAGGATTGCACGCTGGCGCCATCTGTAAACATTACAAAACAACATCACAAAATTTCAGCGTTACCTTCTTCTCCTGTCTTATTACTCCGTGGTTACAGCTACAGTGTTCTGAATGTGCCAAGTTTAATTATGGCCACCTTGTATATAGAAGAAATTAAAAAGTAAATATAGTAGATACATTCAGTTATTTTTATATTACACTCAAAATATTTGTGTAATACATCGATGTAAGAAATAATGTAATAATTCAGTTATTTAGATTCGTATTTTGGTTTTTAATTTTATTTCGGTTCATAATACTTTTTTCTTCCATTACCCTACTACTGTAGGTAATGGAAGTATTGTATTCGGTCTAAAAATTGGATATCGAGTTTTCAACTGATTTACATGTTTTAAGGTCTCCACAGTAAAAGAAGTTTTTTTCGGCAAAATTGGTCTGTGTGTGTGTGTGGGGGGGGGGGGGAATCTTCTGACTATCATATCTGCAAAACTAATAAAGATAGAATAATTTCAGAAATGAGGCAGGTCTGATATACAGATGGTTTTTCCAACTTCTGGTGAAAATTAGAAAAACGGAAAGGGAAAATTGGCAACCATATGGAACTGCAAGTCCGTATCTCAAAAACGATTTTCTTCAAAGTTACCATGTAAACACCCTACTATATGTCCTTTCATGTGTAGTAGTTGGTTCGTTCGTGAAAATTAATAGGCGTCCTGTATAAGTAGGTCATTTCGAGGTCTCGCAAATGCGTTCTTTTAAAAACAGCAGTACGGATTTTTTTTTTTTTTTTTTTTTTTCAAACTCGCGATATTAACTCTCTTTTAGATATCCTTTCGTAATGTTGTTTTCCGATCAACAACTGAGTATCTCAAAAACACGGCTGTAACGATTTTCTTGAAAACTGCTACATAAACCCCTTTTTAGATAATCTTTTGCATATATCACGTGGTTATTTCAGAAAAATAAATAGTCATCCTAATTAGAGAGCAAATTTTAGATCTTGGAAATGGGTATTTAAAAAATGTCTCTACCTTTTAGTTCCCATCATACTATAGGTATGGGGAACTTAGGTTATCGTGAAAATTTTCAACCTCGGTTTTTTGACTTTTTTACACGTTTTCAGGTGTGAGGAATCCGAAAATAACAAAATCTGTATGGTGTCTGTCTGTAGGGTGCGTGTGTTAGTGTGTTAGTCCATTAGAGCTTTAGTTTGTTAGTCTGTGTACACGATATCTCAAGAACAAATTGTCGCAGAGAGGTCAGATCAGTTTTAAAATATTACTTTCGACACTGGCAAGAACCCTGTTCATTTGCAACATTTGAATTTAAAAAATTCGTAAGTTATTAGAAATTTACGATTTTCTTAACATGGGAAAATAGGACAAAAATTCACTTAAACGTGCATTAAATGGCAACTTCTTACTGTAAAAACGTCAGACCAGTTTTAAAATATCAGTTTTGATGCCGGAATGAACATCAGTAACTATAAATATGCTACTTTGAAAATTTCGCAAGTTATTGGAAATTTACGAATTTCTTAACATAGATGTATAGGGCAAAATTTCACATAAACGTCAATTTCGAGAGATATTTTCATCGTAAAGATGTCAGACTACTTTTAAAATATTATTTAGGACACTGGCATGAATATTAATGACTATGAATTTTCCAATATATAAATTTCGTAAGTTATTGGAAATTTACGAATTTCTTAACATGGCAGAATAGAGCAAAATTTCACATAAACGTCAATCTTGAGGGATATTTTCATCGTAAAGATGTCAAACCACTTTCGAAATATTATTTAGGATACTGGCATTAATATCACAGACTATGATTTTTCCAATTTAAAAAATTCGTAAGTGATTTGGAATTTACGATTTACTTAACATGTCAGAATAAGGCAAATTTGAGCATAAACTTCCATTTTGAGGATCATGAATACATTAGACAACTTCGAAATTACATTTATGATATTGGTTTGAATATGATTGAATACAAATATTCTAATAGGAAAATTTCGTAAATTATTCGTAATTTACGATTTTACCAACATAGCGAAATTGTAAATTTTTCATATAAATATGAATTTTGAGGATTATTGCATTGGAAAAAGTGGCATGAAAACTAAACAACGGAATTGACCCTGATAAAATAAATTAATAGATTAGAATAAGATAAATATATCGAAGTGAACGGTGGATAGCCTAGGGGGCGGATAGGCGGGGATTTCATTCTGTCACTGTATCAAGCTTTGGTCAAATTCATTTCTTTTAACATGATTATAATATGTCTCGCACTAGAAATTTATGAGAGCATAAATATGACGGGGAACTGAGCAGAGTCCACCTATGCCAACTAGATTTTTTTTTTTTTTAAACTCACTATGTAAACTCTGTTTAATATGTTATAATAACTGTTTAATATATTTTCCCTTGCAGAAAAATATTAGCTGCCTAAGTTCTTAAATCAAATTTATCTCTTCTGACTACATTGTCTCCAAAAAAGTGCATATAGTACACATAATAGTGGGTAAGAGAAGTCGTGTGGTTGTTACACACCAGATTTTTTTATACTGTTAAAAAAAAAAAAAAAAAAAAAAAAAAAATTATCTCAAATAATTTGAGTTTCCAAGCGTCAATTTCTCTCTCTTTTCTTGAGGATTTTTGATGCCGAAAAAAAGTTTTAACATCAGCCATTAGAAGGGATTGAAACTCGCAATAGGGAGAGAATAGAATCATCGCGAATGTTGCTGAATATTCTGAATGATGAAATATGTGTGGGATTTAATTGGTCGATTATAATTACTAAAGCAAGATAGGATTACTTTCCATAAATATGTTCGCGTTTGTAATGATCGATTGATGGCGCTTTTTCAGCTTTTGTTGTTAGTAAATATAATAGCCACGTGTATTTATTATTGTTCTTTTTGTTATTCTACTTAATATTCGTACTATAATTTCTCCACCATTACATCATGGAAAATTGATTGCTTTTGGAAAAAAATATTTCAGTTTATTCAAAGTTCGATCGGAAGTAGATTTTTAACTGAAGTTGAACAAATATTAGTTTCAAATTATCTGATTAATTCTTTACTTCCATTAGCTGAAGCAACTGAAATTTTAAATTTGTCATTTGGAAATAAATGGAAGCTTAATTCTGGATTTCTTGATCCTTTGGAGTTAAACTGTAGCACACAACAGTATGTGTTATAATTTTTACCAGGATTTATTCATTTTTATTCAATAAATATATGTGAAACTAAACATCGGCAAGCAATGGCGGCTTGATGAAAGACCTTAGTCCACCAGAGGGCGAGCATTTCATTACAATCGCGGATATTCCACATATCTGTGCATCTGGTATATTTTACTAATTTATTTAAAGTATAATTTTCATAATCAGTTACTGCGTTATTATTATCATGTAAATACTGCTGTTATAATACTGCTATTCATAGAATTTGTTTTTAAAATTAATATTTTTTTAAATTTTCATATTAGTAAGTAACATGGAATTTTCAGAATTCTTTTAAATATAATACTAGTGGCGCAGGTAAAGGCCGCTAGCATTAATCATTTTATCAAAAGATTAAAAAAAAAAAAAAAAAAATCACATTACAGCTAATTAGTTCTGCATAAACTTTATTTTTAATGCTGAAATCAAACTAATGATAAAGTTCCGACATTAATATATTTGTAATTTTAGCATTTTCCAACAACGTTCAAAAGTTTTTTAAACAAAGTAAAGTTTTGAAAACAATGTAAATTAAATGCAATTAAAGTTTTACCAGAGAGGAATAGTAGATGGAAACGATAAAATTCTTTAAAAGTCGTTATTTATTAAAAAAAGAAAGAAGAAGAAGAAGAAAGAAAGAAAGAAAAGAAAAATAAATAAAAGTAAATAAAAATAAATGAATTTGAAACTGTATCTGGAGTTTTTATTCACCTTTAGTACTACATAAATTATTCATATATTTTATTTGCTAAAGCATCCGTGTGTATTCTAAAGCTATAAAAACTGCTTCTATACGAGCGCTGTTACAATTCCTCTCTAATGGCCGTCTTGCCAGGACTGATATTGCCCATATTGTAGCCCTAGTGTGATGTAAAACCCATTCAACCTTTATAATAATTTTTTTTTCTTCTCTTATTATTATTTTAAAGATAATAAATTTTTATAACAGCAGACGATATTTTGAAATTCTATGAAAAATTGCTAAGAGAAGGGAAAAGCTTGTTATAAAAGTGGTAAGGATTTAAATTAATATTCATAACAAATAAATAAACTTAATGAAACTAAAACTCTTTTTGTATAATATATACATTAGCATTTGTTTTATTATTTCAGTTGATTTACTTTTGCGTGTATGATAATTCCTTAAATGGTAAGTTCAGTTCTTTTAATACAGCACCTTTTATTATATTTTATATGCATTTCTGTTTTTCAATTACATTTGTAAAAAAAGAGTTAAAATTATATTTTTTAATCGCTTTCACTGTTAATGCCATGATTTTAGCAAATTTACTTGATTTTTGTCCGCATATAGCATTTTAATTCTTAAATATCAGAGGCTGTATTTTGGTAACCTGTATTTGGGTGATTTTCAGATCAATTGCTAATGTTATCGATGTTATGTCCTAATTTTAAAATTTGAATATCATGTGTTAAATATATTATTTTTACTCTATAAAAGTATGAAAAGGAACATCATATTATATTTAATTCAATGCATTCATTACATCTCTTCAGAGCTGTAAAATAATAATTTTCTTCTATTACTTTACTTAGCAAGTAATGATAATTCCATTGTCCTGAAAAAGAAATTCATAAAACTTCAGCCTTTTTCTATATTTAATAACTTTTTATTTTATATATGAATTAAGAAATGAATTGTCAATTAAACAAAAATACAAACGATTTTACTTAAATGCTAACGTACATACTATTTTAAAATTTAATTATGTTACTTTATTTTTTGCGTACAATTTTAAAATTTAACTATATGTGTGTCTTCACATGTAGCTCAAGATTGTTACCTCATGGAAATTATTATTTTTTTATTTGTAAAATATGTGCATATTACAGTCGGCAACAGTAGTAAGAAAGCAATATTTTCCCCACAGAGTACTGATAACATTATATATATCTATAATCTGTGATTTTTCCTTCTTAGAATGTGCAAGATTAGGAATAACGGGTAATTTTTTCTTTAATTGTTTTATATTGGAAAGTGATTTTCATTATGATGAGTATTTTTATTATCTCTCAAGAGTGTTACCCACTTTTTGTTCATTATTTTTTACAGTATAAAGATGTGCAATTACACAATACTGTACATTTTGTTTAGGAACCAATGGGCATAACTGAATTTTCATAAAAACATTAGAATTTATTACAGTAAAGAAATCTTTAGTAAATCTCACGAGTGTTACTTGATAAAGATAACACTCTTGAGATAACAGTAACACTCATGATTTAAAGTAACCAATTTATAAATAAATGTACAAATATAGATATTGCATTAGCTTTAACTCATAATTATATTAACCCGTTAGTAGTCGCTAGTTGGTCGATTTGCCGCCCACCCTTCAGTGTTGCAAGATTTTTTTATTCAATAGCCACCAAAAATTTTTTGAAGTGGCATTTGATATACATAAATTGCGAACAAAATCAAAGAAAGGTCCATCACATCACTTCTTAAAATTATTGGTGACAGTTAAATTAAAAGTGCGCAATCTGTAATAGGTGGCGCTGCCTAATAGCGACTCGACTACTAACAGGTTAACCCTCTCGCTGCGCATCCCGCGATTTCCACGGGCAACGTAGAAGTAGCAAAATTTGCGCAACCCGCGATTATCGCGGGGATGCGTTTTTGCCGTCTATTTAAGTGTGCAACCCGCTCTTTCCCCGTTCATGGTTTCATTTCAGCTTTTCTGTAATGTTTAATTGTTTATTTAGATGTCGACTAACAGATGGCGTTAGTTGTCCACGTTTCTGCGAAATATAAAAAGAATTTTTTTTTAGCATTTTGCGCGCGCTTTTCAGAGCTCAAAGATGTCTGGCAGGAAGCGTTTCGCGAGTGATATGACCTATGTGTCTGGCGATATTTCCGACACTGACAGTAGTTCTGACTCTGATTCCGAGTATTTTGATGATATTTATAGCGGAACTGATGAAAATTTCGAGGATTGCGAGGTCGGACTTTGCCTCGAGCCTTGTTTCGAAATTTATCATACAAAACTTCATTTCTAATAAATGTTTTGTAAGTATTTTGCATATTTTCATTAGCATATACTTTTTACCTTTGTATTTTATAAAATAAATCATAATTTAACCAAAATTGATTTTCAAAATTTTGCTTTTATATCATTATTCTTCAATTTCAATATTCTGACAACTTTTTTTTATGATCTAATTCTATATTGAAAAAAAAACTCTTTTGCAAAAAATTTTTGTATATTTTAAGTCTAAAATATATGTAGATTTGAAATATGTAATAAAAAAAATACGCAATTTTTGAACCTATTTTGATAAAAAAAATACGCAGCGAGAGGGTTAATTCATAATTCAGAAATACATTTTTTTTTAAAACATTTATTTATTTATTTAAAAATAAACTAATATGAAATTCTAACGTGAAAACAAAACAGTGTAGTGTATGTTGCTTATGATGCACAATTTAAGTCTGAAAATTTTATCAACCCTTTTCCACTTTATGGAATGAGTTATTTTTAAATGTATTGCCTTTTTCAATTTTGCATGATTTAAAAACATTAGATTAAACATAAAAAACTTACCTTTTTATGAATTTCTTATAACTTACAATTTTCAAAGCTGCTAATTATTTGTGATTTTATTTACTTTAATTTCCGAAATTTCAAAATGTGTCTTGGCAAGTGACTGTTTAGTGTTTTCTCATGAGTGTTACCCAGTGTTACCTTTAAAAAACATTCTGTAAATTCTTTTGTATCAACAATCAGCTTAACAAACCTCGTTTAGTTAGGTTAAGTACTTGATTTTAAATCAAAATGACTCTATGAACCATATTTTTATTTTATCAGTTTCATTAATACATCCTCCTGGGCGATTTTTTAAATATTGGTGTTGATTTTAGTGGTACGCCTAATGTTTTTTGAGAAGAAGTTTAATATAGCAACAGCCATTTTAATCTAAGTAGCGCATCAAAAAAATAAATAAATAAATAAATAAATAAATAAAGTATTACAATAAATAAATAAATAAATAAATAAATAAAATAAACCTAAATAGTAGTCACATAAATGATTTATTTTTATAAAAAGAATGCAGTTTTAAAGATAGCAAATTTATTTCAGAAAGCACTATTTTAAACCTAAAACCCATTAAAATTATAAACAGAATAGGAAGGATTCTTATATACAAACAAAAAGGTGTATGATAAAATTATTAGCAAAATAGTCTTCCCCTTTTCATACAAAAAAAAAAAAAAAAAAAAAAATCCATCGCTAATATGGCGACAAAAATTCCGCCAGTGGAGCAACATAATAAATTTGTGTAGCACGTTTACCTATTTATTTGTTTATTATTATTTTTTTTTTTTTAATACTAATCACTATGCTAATTTAACATACAAATAAATGAGTGTCTGTGTGTGACGGCATTTGTACGCTGTCGAACAGAATTATTTGATTAATTCAAATTAATATTTAAATAAATGAATAAAAATAAAAATATGTTTAATGGGAAATATATATAACCATAAAAAGATTAGTTGTCTAAAATACGGCAGAAATAGCGCTCATAGCATATTGTTATAAGGGATTAAGTCTAAAACGGTGATAAAAATTCAAAAGTCGCCAAAGAGAACTATATTAAGGCTGTAGTACTATGATCAGGTTTACAAACGATGAATTATATATAACCACAAAAATTAATTGTCTCATGCGACAGACATAACCGGTCATAGCGTATTGTAATACTTGGCGTGAAATTGCTGTCATTTTATGGTTGATCGGATAATTAAAATAAACATAGGAAATAACGTAAAAGCAAATATTATGTGCATCACGTATAGTGTTGTTCGCATGTAACCGGGATTCAAATATAAAAGGGATACTTATACTTCAATATTTTCGATACTATCTATTTCGAAACTGTTATCTAATAAGCACCTACAGGGGTGCAGAAAATGTTCAAACCTCGGAGATTTCCCCCAAACACGGTATACATTTCCCTCAATAATGCAAAAATCCACTTTGCTATACAAAGTCATTTGTTCTATGTAATAAATCTTTAAGAGAATAAGTATACAGTGTAACATAAAAATATCGCTGTTAGTGTATAAGCACTTCAAAGTAGCAAATTGTTATTTTTGATTTACATTTTTATTTTCTCTTTAAAAAATATTCAAAATTTCCCCAGTCAGTTTAAATTTACCCCAAACCTCGTTCGGGCGTTCGGACATATTCTGCGCCCCTGAGCACCTAAATGGAAGCCCATTGGTAAACCAATATCGCAGGTAATAGGGACAGGCGCCCGAGTTTTAGTGGATGACCAAATTGCTGCCGAAGGCAGCAGTGACCTGAAGCGAGCTTTTGAGCAATTTCAGTATTTTGTTTCATTTTATTTTCATAAAGCTATGTAGAAAAGAGTTTCCATTAAATTTAGTGACCAGCGAAGTGGGCAAAGCCTGCTAGTTTTATAATAAAATTATCCATAATAGCATATATTATATTTCGCTCCGCCATAAAAATTCAATTTAAAATCGTCTGCTTCTTTTATACCTTTATTTTAATAGAATTTTAATAAAAATTAAATTACATATTACTAGTCATTTTAGCATTTTAATCCAGAATAGCTTTAGACATATTATATTTCACTCATCTATAAAAATTGATTTTTAAAATCGTCTTCTTCTTTTATACTTTTATTTTAATAGAATTTAATTTATTCATTAGTCATTTTAGCATTTTTATCCTAAGTAGCATTATAAATAATATATTTCACTTCTCCATTAAAATTTATAAGACCCTACAATAAAATTAATTTGTGCTTAATATCAACTCTACGAAAATTTTTATCAATCGCTTTCAAATTTTGATCTAAGGTTCAAATCTCAATCCCGTGGGTTTTTACATCGGCTACAACGTTTTCGTCTTTATTCGTAAATAACAATTTGACTGTATTGAATAGCTTACTGCAATGTAATTCAACGTATAACTTACAAAGCTTACTCGGGTCTGCTAGTATGTATATATACACTATATATATATATATACACACACAGAGTGATTCGCTAGCGGGGCGACAAACTTATAGGAGATGTAGGGGGCACAGCGATGATTCGGAATCACATAGCAATGTAGGGTCGGAAATACAATCTTTAAAGACAAGGAATTTTTTATCATCTCCCCCAAATTCTTATGTACTTACTGTCATTCAGTACGGTATGTTTGTGAATCTCAATATAATTTAATTGTTGCCTTTTTTTTCCCCCCCTTTTGGACAGAATTAAAAAAAAAGTACATTTATTTAAAATGAGGAAAATAAATTAGAAAAATTAGGAAATAAATTAAAAATATCAGTCGTATCGTTACAAATAAGGTACCAAATGAAAGTGAAATTTTTTGTGAATCCGATGCATTAAACAGCTTATCGATCGGACAATTAGATATTTTAAAATTAACGAAAGTATGAAATTTAGGTGACAATAGCAGAAGATTGTATGGAAACCGTTAGGAGAAATTAAAAAAATCTGGAGTGACTCCACTCGGCTTTCCGAACATTGAGTAATTAACAGTTTTGTAGATAAAGTAAAGAAAGAGGAGTTGTTAAACAAACAAAAGAGATAAAACCATAATAGAGTCTTTGAGTATTTTTCTCCATATATTACACGATGTTTTATTTAACGCTACTGAACTTTGAGCCCATAGATCATAATGATAAAGAATTTTCCTTGTGTTCCTGTAAAAAACCTATAAATTCTAGATTCACCAAAATGCTTATAGTTAGTAGTGCAACAGTGATTTATAATATTCATATAAATTTTCAGCTCAATTGAATAAGGCGTTTAGATGCTATCGCACTTTTAACTAGTATGTTGCGGCCACCACACGACTTTCTTCTATATTTTCCTATACAAATTCACTCAGTAAAAATAATTTATTAAAATTATTATTTAAAAAAATTATCTTCCATGATAATGCAGATGATTTCCATATTAGAGAAGTCGTATAACACCAAATATTCAAAAAATGTCCATTTTATTCTCAATATTAACAAAAAAAAAAAAAAAAAAAATATTTTTTTTTCTAAGTTTTTTTTCGTTAAAAGTAAAAAAAATCGATAACTTCATTTTAAATTATCGCAGATCTATGGTTCAACCATTCGTTTTAAAGGTACTGGCGAGCTCTTTTGAAAGAGGCGAGGCTCCTACACATACAAAATTTTTTTTCCAGTTGACTATCTCTATTATAAATAATTCTGGTAAATTTCATAATGATTATTAAAAAATAATTCTCTTTATGCACATTTATACAAAATTTTTTACTATACCACCATGTTAAAAATTTAGAAAAAGCGGGATGGCAACGCAACCTGTAAGACAATTTTTACCAAAAGTTGACAGGCACTAATTTATGTCAAGGTGTAACTACATACCAATTTGTATGAAATTCTGTTAAGTAGTTCTTGAGATACAGTTGCCACAAAAGTTTGTCACACACACGCAGAGACTGACAGACAAATACAGACATTTTCTAAAAAATGTCAAATCGTGTTCTACAGCTCTCAAAACGTGTAAATCCATCAAAAACCCGAGGTCGAAAATTTTTAAGAATCCAATACTTTCTTCTATTGAATATAGAAGAAAGTAAAAAGTTGGTCCCACAGGCCATAATGATAAAGAATTTTTCTTTGTGTCCCTGTAAAAAAACTGTAAATGCTAAATTCACAAAAATCTATACAGTTCGTGCAACTGTGACCTATAACATGTGTACAAATTTTTTGTTCAGATTAAATAAGCGTTTAGACGCTATCGCACTTTTAAAAATTTGACTCCATAGGCCATAATGAAAAAGAATTTTTCTTTGTGCCCCTGTAAAAAAACTGTAAGTGCCAGATTCTCCAAACTTAATACAGATTGCGTAACTGTGACCTATAATATGTGTATAAATTTTTTGCTCAATTGAAGAAGGCGTTTAGATGCTATCGCACTTTTAAGATTTTGGTCCCATAGACCATAATGATAAAGAATTTTTCTTTGTGTCCCTGTAAAAAAACTATGAGTGCTAAATTCACCAAAATCAATAGGGTTCGTACTATGGTGACTTACAATATGCGTACCAACTTTCAGCTTATTCGAACAAAGCGTTTAGACGCTAGCGTGTACACTCACACACACACATACATACACACATACATACATCATCGCAAAAATAGTGAAAACGGACTCATTGGACCTCGAAACTCGAAACGTATAGAAACATCAAAATCTCAAATTCGGATTTTTGACATGATTACAATACTTCCTGACTATAGTGTTCGTAAAGTAAAAAAAAAAAAAAAAAAAAAAAAAAAAATCTGCTTCACATTAAGTCACATGTTTTTGAAGTGGGATTAAAAATTGCAGTTTTCATTTTTTTTTTTTCTCTCACGAACACAAAAATATAATATACAGCCTCCTGTACCCCACAAGACCAACTTGCATTTCAAATTTCATCAATTTTTTTGGTTAATAAACAAAAAAGTTACTTTTTTTTTTTTTTTCTCAAATTAAATTTTATTCTAACTTCGAAAATATTTATGTGATACGATACATTAAGAATTTGGGTTTTAAAAGTTTTTTTAAATAGATTATTATAATTGTTTAAAAACACACCCAAATGGTTCCAGTTTTTATTGAACTCAAAACATTAGTGTTAAAATAATCACATAATGATAGGCATTTTCATTCACCTGATATTTTTAAATACATTTTTAATAGTAAAAGGCTAATTGATGCTTCCAAGTTTTCTAAAAAAAAAAAAAAAAAAAAAAAAAAACAGAAAACGTGATCAAATTTTGTGGATTTTATGTACACGAGAATTAAGGGGTTAAGGGATACCACTGGAAAATTGCCAACAGCCACTCGCAGAAATCTTAGGATGAAAACTATGAATACACGGTGATCGTGGAATAAAATTTAAAGGCCAAAAGCTCAAAACAAATTATGAATTTATTAATAACCTGAAAACCCTTGCGAAACTTTCGCAGTTAATTTCTTATTTTTATTTACCTTTAAAATGTGAAACTTATAAGTCTTATACCAATTTCACCACCCAATACAAATTTTAATTCATCAAAAGCCAAATTATTATTAGTTTTTTTTAGGGGGTGGGGGGTGAAACACTAATGATAGTTAACCCAGAATCATTCAAAGAAAAACTTCAAAATAAAATTCATATCTAGTTTTCATACTTCCCCAGGCAAGAGAACTTTAGTATAGAAACCCTGTGGTGTTTTTTAAATTTTTGCCGCCATTTTGGCGATGCGTTTTAAGTTATTTTTTAATTTATTTATTTTAGCATTTTTTTTTTTTTTTTTTTTTGTAAAAAAAGAAAAAAAAAAAAAAAAAAACCCGAGTACCTATTTTGGTTATACTTCTTATTGTTGCGTTTTTTAGTCAATTTATCACGCAAAAGTTCATGTTTTGCTCATGTCTTTAAAGTATTGCTAGGCTTTAAACGACGCTTGCAGATTGTAAAGATGCAAATAAAATAAATTTTTCTATAAAATTACCTTATCAGGCAAATATCTTTTTTCTTTTTTTTAAATTATTAGATCACTGAACTGAGTTCGCGTGCTTAACTATTGCTTTTATTTATTTATTTATTTTTTTTTATTTAATCCTCGCGTATTTGATTGTCACCATCCTATCGTTTCGACATAATATAATCATAACTGGACCACGTTAGAGAAATATTACATAGAGTAATAACCCTTATCTCGTTAGGATTGCATTTCTGACCCTGCATTGCTATGCGATTCCGAATCATCTTTCCACCCCCTACACCTGTTATAAGTTTGTCGCACCGGTAACGAATTACCCTGTATATATATATATATATATGTATGTATATATATATATATATTTAATTTCACAATGTTTGGTTAAAAATAATCATTGTGTTGATGTCTAGGAATTTTTGTCCAATGCACAAAAAGTTCGCTGCATTAAAAATTAAAACGGGACAACAGCGCCGCCTGTTTAACAATATCAATCAAAAGTTGATAGACACATATTTATATCAAGGTATAACTAAATATAAATTTTTATGAAATTATGTGCCTTAGTTCTTGATTTAGAGCTGCTAAAAGTTTCATAACACATACACAAACATTTTCTAAAAATGGTCGAATCTTATTCTAGACCTGTCTTCATCGGAAATGCTAAACAGAAAATCTTCAATACCTTCTTCTATAATTAATATAGAAGAAAGTAACAAAAACAGTTTTTTAAATTGAAAATATTTTTACATTTGGAAGTATATCTGTATGTAATTAACATTTGAATGAGTAGCCATTTGACATTGTGTATTATTATAGTAATTTTTTAATTTTTATTAATTTCAGGATGTTGATATGAATACTTCAATAGATCCAAGTTTGGATTCTCTAGAAACGGCTTTTTCCGATTCAACTCGCAAAATTTTAAGACAGATTAATCTTGAATGGCAGAAAGTGTTAAAATGTCGAAAAGATTTAGCTGCTAAAGCAGACGAATTGCAAGCAGTTAAAGAAAACATAAATCGTCTTCAAAAAATCAAAATACAAAATGAAAATTATTTGAAATCAGCTGGAAAAAGACTTGAAGATTTAAAAATATCGAATGCAGAACTAAAGAGGCAAATAAACAAGTTAGAAAAAGAAAAGGTAAAAGTTGTTAAAAGTTGCACCGAACAAGAAGAATATATGCGTCAAAAAATTGCGTTTTACGAAGAAAAGTGGCGCAAAAGGTATGAAACAATTGATTTAAAAGAACCAAAAATGCGTGAAAAAGTAGGAAGAGTAACTGAAGTTCAAAAGTTAGATGAAAAATTACGAATTTTAAATGAAGAAGAAAAGAACTGCGAAAAAGAATTACTTCGTGTGAAATCTAAAAGAAACATGTTAGTTGACGAAAGCAAACTTTATCCATTTCAAAACTTTGTTGTTAATATTGCTAAAATTTATCTGGAGACAAAGAAAATAAACGTTGAATATGAAAAAGTTTCTTTGGAAATTGCAGATATAGAAAACAGAATTAAATCAAAGTACCAAATATGGAAGGACAATATGCTAAATTCTAAAAACCCTTCAAATGTCCCTCAAGAGGCTGTAACTGAACAATGTGTAACTGAAGAAATAACTTATTCGAATCAAAATGATGTTGAAATGATTGAAAACGAAAATACGGAACCCGAATTAGTAAAAGATGCAAGTTTTAATTTCATTGCTCAAAATGATACCTCAATAACATGTAAGAAAAGTTTTTCGAATGACATGATCAGTACAAGTGAAAATGCTGATCATATACCTTTATATACTACAAATGAAAAAATTAAGCCAAATTCTTCAGAAATGAAAAAAGATGATTATATAACTAAAAATGCAAAAGTGTTATCTAATGAACCAAAAGCGAAGAAGTGGATGGAAAGGCTTAAGATATTTGTTCCAAAATTTAGAACAATATCTGAAGAAAAATATATGGAAAACGATAAAAATTCAACAAATCCCATTGTTTTAGAAAATTCAAAAATCGAAGAAAGAAGCAAAGGAAATCTACTTCCTAAAAATTTAAATGATTTGAAGGCATCAGTTCAACACACAACACCTTCCTCACTAAAAAAGGCAACGTTTGATCAAATGACTTTCGATGCTCGTGAAAATGCATCAAACCAACAACAGATTTTTCAAAATACATCTAAATACTTTCAAAAGACAGATGATAAAATAGAACAAATGGACTGGAATAAAGAAGTTACTTGTAGAAAATCAGATGCTGTAAAATGTGTGATTCAAGATAATTCAAAAACAAAGGAGTTAGAAGACAAGGTAAATATTGACGAAAACATAACAAAAATTGGAAAAGATATGAATCAAGAGTCTTTAACATTTATTGAACCAATGGATACTGATGATGATGAACAACCAATGGATAGAAAATTGGAGCCTGTAACTGAAAATATTAAAGAATCCAAAACCGATGAAGTAATTGTTGCAGAAGATATTGAAATGGACGAATCATTATTAAATACAAATCGTGTGAGAGAAACAAAGTCATCGTTGGAATATAATGAAACAAGAGAGTATTCGTTTACTTCAAATGAAAAGAAAACTACAAATATACTTCAGGATACAGACATGGGCAATTCACTGTTGGAAACATTTCGGGAATTGGAAAACAAAATTTCTTTAGGGCGCAATCAAACAAATATGTTCTCATCTTTAATCAAAAATAAAGAGACTATCAATAATTATCAAGGCAAAAGTTTGAATGACACAGTATTTCAGAAAAATCATGAAGAGAAAACTACACCATGTTCTGAATGTAACGAAACACGTATTTGTTCACCTGTTTTAAATGAAAAGGAAACTATTACTCAGAATCAAAATAGAAACGCAAATCCTGATGAAATTCAGAGAGAAGTACCAGATCTACAACAGATTGCTAAGATACCCATTTCTGTTAATCCTGAGCCTGTTTTTAAAAATGCAGCGACTGATATATCTAAACAGCCTTACGTACACCATCTCGACAACATCCCCGTAAACAGTCCAAGAACACCCACAAAGTCGAAGGGAGATCCAGAAAAGAGTAATGAACATATCACGCCTACCAAAGTGAAAATCCCTGGGGAAAATCTCAAAAATATTCAAGTAAAGGCATTAGAGAATAGTGGCAATACCAATAATAAATCTCCACAAACTATTCCTGCAGAGGTAATTCCGCATTCATTCGCCGAATCTTCATCAAAAAATTCTCAGCCTGACTTCAAAAAGCCTACTGATTTAACTCCGAAAACACCATCAACAATAGACTCTAATCCCAAAACACCTTTAACAAAGCAATTACAAAGTTCTGGAGAGATGACTACTGCTGCAAGTACTTCAAATTTTGATCCTCTCAAAGATGACTCCTCTTCACCTGGATTTGCTTTTACTACTCGATTAATGTATGCAACGGATGTGAATAGTAGCAAAAATGCTCAAGCAGAAACCCTCCTGAAGAATCCACAAAGCAGTATATTTGCACAAATGGCATTTTTTAACCAAAACTCACCCCGAAATATTGTTTTTACTGAAGCCCAATCACCAGATGATGAAAAAAGCAGGTTTTTGTCAGATTTTGAAGATTATCTTACTGATTCACCCCCTGTTATAAAAGGTACCGAAAAATCAATGTTTGCTTTTGCTGATGATTCTCCAGAAAATGAAAATAAAAATGATTTCTTTCCACTTTTTGCTGCTAGCAATGTGGATACTGAGAAGGATGATGGAAATAATGCAGCAGCCTTTACATTAAATTTTGGCGGCGACAGCCAAGTTCAATCACCCGGTGAAATTAAAGGTTTCAAATTTCTTTTCTAATAAACACAACTGTTGAATATATAAAGCTATATTTTAAAAGCTTAAAATATTAGGTACATTTATTTAATGTTAGAAAATACTTTGTTCAAGTAACATAAAAACAGAATTCATATAGAATTTAGATGCAGTTTCATACGAATGCTGCAAAAATATGGCTGAATATTAATATCAGATTTCATTGAAAGCCAATAAACAAAAATGTTATTCATTCAAAAATTCATTGAATTTTTTTCATTGTACTTAATAAACATCTGAAGGCAATTTCTGTATACATATGCGTTACATTAAAATAATTTTGAAGTATTTTTATTCTTTTTTAAAAATATATTTTACATATTCTGGGTCATCACAGTCAAAATTTTTTAATACCACTATTTCCAAACAATAAACTTTATTAATAATTTTATACGAATAAATAAATGAATGACTAATATTTGTAAATAGAATTTTTCAGAAAGGTTGTCTGTGGCAGCTCTGTGTAATATTTATTATGTAACTTTAGTATTTGGTGTAAAGTCATATTATAATTATCCACTGAGAAGTGAGTCTTACATACGTGTGACATTATAAGCGGAGAAATATTACATAAGAAATATTTCAGGAACATCATAAAACATAGAAATATAAATGTAATGACCTTATATAAATATAGTCCTACAGAGAAATACTAAACTTTCTACTTTTTTTTTTAAATCATTCTTTCACAAATATAAGAGAGAGAAAAGGTATTTTTTAAATCACATTTTCGAGACAGAGTTGTCGTTATAATTACACGTTTCCGATAAATGATTTGTGTACTAGGACAAACAAAAGAATTTAAATACATTACGTATATGGGCTGAACTTCACATTGGTACATTTTAATATCTTTAGACTGCCTTAATAAAGATAACATACATTTTTGTATACCCCAAAACATGTTTTTTACACAATATGATATTATTTGTTTAAAGGGTTATTAAAAAAAAAATATATATATATATATTAACCGCTAGAGATTGCAATGGCCTGAAGTACATTTCAAGTTGCTTATGCATTTTTATAACCATATTAAATTTAAGTGCATAATGTCATGAGTACACAATTTATAGTCAGTATACGAGATTACCCAACATTAATCGAATATTTTTCAAAGAGTAGTCTGGCAAGAATTCCCTGAATAATTTGACTTTTTTTAAAAATTTAATAACAACTCTAAACATTTCATGGGTGTAGCTACAATATTCAAACGTGAGGTTGGAGAGGACAATACAATAACCCCTTTCACACAGCAATATATTCCAAATAAAACTGTTTCTAAAACAGTTTTCAACTATTTTTCAAATATTTTGGAAATGTTCGGATACTGAACTTCTTATGTTACACCTTAATTTGCGATAATTTGTTTTTATAGAAATGCAAGATAAGACAGAGTAATGTGAGTGTCGTACCAGAATATTTATAATTAAAAAAATATGTATAAACTTGAGAAATGACTAGATTTAATTTTTGTTTTCAGACAACTAGAAGAAAATTGAATTTTAGAATAGTTTTACTACTTTCTACTGTTAATAAGTTCAAAATTGTTATAGAAAATTTCTGGTATGAAGTCTCCTGGAAAAGACGGATGAGTTGGGAGCTATGATTTACACATTCATATATTTCGCTTGAGTATGCTCTTAAACAGTCTCTGCAATTAATTTTATCTCTAACTACTTTAAAAACAAATTTTGTTAAGTATTAAGTTCCTCCAGATAATAGTATAGCGGAGTGCTGTTTATCAAAGTGTAATTTCACATTTTCCATTTTTTAGCTTATTAGGAATTTGAAACTATTTTCAAATGAATATTTGTATATATATGTATATATTTAAGAGAGAGAGAGAGAGATTTTGAATGTTTTTTCTAGACAAGGAAAATATATCGCCAAGTTCTAAAGCAAACTAACATAAACTGACTAAGAAATACAAACTACCGTATTCCTTTTTATTATCTTGCCTCAAATTAAAAATTAAAGATAGTAACAAATATAATGTATGATCAAATTAGTTTTTTTTTTTTTTTTTTTTTCTGAAAAAATACTGGACGAAATGGCTTTGAACTCAAGACATGTAAAGAACATTTAAAATCTCACATTTTCCACTATCAATTGATTTCAGAATGCAATTAAGGACTAACCACAACTTGAAGTAAAGCAAAAATACTTTGTATCACCCTGTATCATAAAAAACTACAAATCACTTGTAACTTTGACACTTTGTTGTACATACTATTATGTACAATATTTGTATGCTTTTGTTTTATTTATTTAATTATTATTATTTTTTTTTTTTGTAAGAATTGCACAGTTAATTAGCCAGATATATATATATTTCAAAAAATTTATATCTGTCTAACTAATTGTACAATTTCCATAAAAAAAAAATAATAATACTATTGTACATAGTATATGTACAATAAAAAATATTGTGCATAGTATGTGCAACAATGTGCTAAAGTTACAAATCGTTTGTAGCTTTTTATGATACAGGGTGATCCAAAGTAGTATTTGCGCTTTTCTTCAATTTGTGATTGGTCTCCTAATTGCAATCTGGACTAAATTAATAGTGGAAAATACGAGTTTTTAAACATTCTTCACACGTCTGAAGTTCAAAGCAATTTAGTCTAGTATTTTTGTAGAAATTCGAAAAAATGTCAAAAAAAAAAAAAAAAAAAAAAAAAAATCTAATAATTTGATCACTATATTATTACTTAAAATTATATACATTTTTGTACTTAAAGGTATTCTCTATTTATAGTTACTGAAAACCTCAGCCAATATTATTTTATGGGAAATTTTACTCTATTATACCTCATTAACTAATGCATATTTTTACTTTCTGTTTTCGCATTCGGAAAATTCACATCTGCTAAATTGTTTGTTTTACAAAATATGATTTTTTAAATTTTTAATATTTTATTTTGAAGCGGTAAAATTCAAAGTAAAAATTCCCATTTTTCTGAATAAAAATTTTCATCAGATTTCATCACAGAAAACAGTTATCAAAGTGCGTAAAACAAATCTGTTAAAAACTATTAATGGTAAAAAATCATTATAGTTAGTAGCTACATCTTTATTACTTTTTAATACTGTGCATGATTCTGCAATACACTATATACATGTGCATATTCTTCTAATGTACTTTTTGCAATGAATTTCTTTTTTTCATATATATTTTCCTCTACATATTTGTTTCTCATAGAGTTTTAAGATTATACCTTATGCTTATTGCTATGTTTATTTACATTAGTATAATGATCGATATTTTATTTCCATTTGATAGATTTTTGATATGGTTAATTTATGATTGATGTTTTGTGTATTCTGTTAACATGTTAACTGCCACATCAGTCATCAGAGACTAACACTGAATTTTTTGTTCAGACCACATCAGTCACTGGTAATTGAATTTTCCATTGAGACCTCATCGATCACTGGTGACTAACAAACTTTTTGTTCAAACTGCAACAGTCATTGGTGACTGACAATTTAACTAAATATTACATTATTTTAAATAATTCCTTTTTTTTTTCTTTCTTATTTTAATATGCTTTTAAGCAGGATATGTGCCCTGACTGGAGATTTCCTTATAAATTTGCTTTACACTTAACACGTTAATGGTGAATTCTTAAGGATTCCAGAATTATCTTTGGTTTTGCTTACATTCTTTATACTTCCAGTTATTATTTTAAATAATTACTTAATTTTTAATATGCTTTTAATTAGGATTAGTGCCCTGACTGGAGATTTCTTTATAAATTCGCCTTACACTTAGCATGTTAATGGTGAATTCTTAAGTATTCCAGAATTATCTTTGGTTTTGCTTACATTCCTTATACTTCCAGTTATATATGTTGTTTTTAATACTTTATTGCATTATGAAAGACAAAAAATGCATTTTAAACATTTTTTAAAAATTTACTTAAGAGTATTTTTTAAAGATAACTGCAATAAAACTGATGCATATCATCTCATCATAGTAATTAATGGAAATTTTATGCGGTGGTTCTTTAGCGTATTATATAGCGTATTCTTTAGCGTATGGTACATAGTGGCAAAAAGGAACCTTGTAAAAGGGTAAAAACTTATCTGCTTTTTGTGTTCCTTATATATATACACTCACAGTGAAACCCTGATCTATCATTCCCGCATCCATTGTTTTCCCGCACTAATCGTTTTATTTCTATGGTCCCTCCACAAACTATATTTGAATAATGTTAACGGAACCCACATGTATCATTCTTCAAAAAGTCATTTTCCCGCATTCATCGTTGTAAAATTTTTCTTTTGAGCAAAATGAAATTGAAAATCAAGCGATTCCATATGGCATTCAAACTAAAATTACTTCTTTTATCCTAAATTAACTCTAGTCGCCAATTGCCCATTGCACAACATTAGTGCGACATAAAACCCAACCAACCAACCTAAAATACTCTTTTCCTCTTCGGAGGAGGATAAAAATTGTGATGACATGTCTCCAGATCATCCTCAAAAGTAAGTTCTAGACCGTCGCCATTTGGCTATATTGCAGCTCTAACCTCAACTACTCAACTTCATGCTGTTTTAGGTGAAGAACAGGGATTGTGCAGATGTGGTAACATGTATCTATGAATTACTGAATACGGATCGTGTATTGTTGCTTGGAGAATAAATTATTCTACTTTGAGTAAAGAGGAGAATGGATGCATCTAGTATGGCCAGCTATTACATTTTTTCATATTACCTGAGACTGAGCCTACGCCAGTGCCAAGTGTGTCTGACGTAATTACGGCATTCGAAAATGTATGAAATTTTTTTATATGCATATGAAATTACAGAAAATGTTGTAAATCTGGAAAATTCCCATTTAATTTGTAAAATGAACAAAAAATCCAACATAAAATTACTGATTTTTAAAAATGAATATCACTTAATGATTTACAACTTTGATTTATTTCTTTGACAGTTTGGAGAGTAACAAATTAGTTTTTATAACTAGTAAACTATATATATTGCGTGTATTATTTCATAAACATTGTCTTATTTGTGTTTTAACTTTAACCCGCATTCATTATTTTAGTCTGTTTTTTTTTTTTTTTTTTTTTTTTTTCACATCCCATGAAAAAGGATAGATCGAGGTTCTACTGTATATATATGTATATATATATTTATTTTTTCTATGACTGATGGGAGATTTTTAAGGTAACACAGGAATTAATTATAACACACATGAACAGGGCTCATGAAATACAGTTGCTTGGTCACCAGTGGCGACTAATATATTTTAACTGGCGACTTATGTTTCCAAGATTTCAAAGGAAATTCCTTTAAAAAAAAAAAATATTTTTGTGAAAAAATTGATATCAGAATCGGGCATCGGTTCCAGTTTCGGGACTTAACTCACACTGTTTCGACCCACCATGTTTATCTGCATGTGTTTCAGGACACTACATTACTGAATTCCTACAAGAATGCTTCACAACACAGTGTTGAACTGATGCACCATTAGGATAGTTTACACCACTCATTCATGCATGCATGCATGCTTTGCGACATAGTGCTGAATCGTTGCACCAGTGCAACAATGAATCAGTTTAGAGAAAATACTAACACAGGTTTGATGATGTTAGATTTAAGATGTATCACCTAGTCTTGAGTAAGTATTTGTTTTTTATGTACAGAATTAATTTCTATATTCAAGTAAATTTTTTAAAAAGTGGAGTTTGGAAGAGAATATTTTTTACTGGCTACCAGAAAAATTTTCTGGCTACCAATTTCTTTTAGATTCCTCAGCCATGAAGATCATGAAAAATGGCAAGCAAAATCCTTTATAGAACAAATAATTATAAGATAAAAAAAACTTTTTATATACCATGTTTTAAATTTTCTGATGAATCATAGAGCACAACTTTTTATAATTTTTCAACGTTCACATTTAATTAAAACGTGTGTATTTTTATGTCGAAAGAAAATGAACTCGTACATTTTTTTGGCAACAATTAAATTATAGCTAATATTTTAATGGCTATTTTAATGCTATTAGGATGTTATTATTTTCATATTTTAATTATTTATAAGAAAACTAATCAAAACTTGAAAATCGGACTTCGAAGTATTGTGTTGTCACCGGGTTCCGAGCTACTGTGAAAGTTTCAAATGTCTAGCTAGAAGTGAAGTTAGTGAAAATTCGATTGCAAGATTTGTACCAAACAAACAAACAAGAATAGAAGTTAATAAAAACAAGGTAAAATAGCTTATGTAACGTATTAAAGTGATGTATATCTATCCTTATACATACCTTTGATATTTCTGCCATAAATTCGATTTTATATGCTTTTTAAACTTATAATATTTTAAAATATTATCTGAAATAAAGGGTTAAAAGACTTCATAAGTATGATGTATGTATGTGTGTTTTGTTAAATAAATTGAGACAAAATTATGAAAAACAGCATTTATTAAAGTATTTATGAAACTTTAGGGTAAAATCCCACAGTTCTTTGTACTCTTCACAGAAAAGATGGACATTAGTCAGAATTCTCTATGAACAGCTGACAAAACTGACATAATAAAAACACAACAAGCCCATCACAATTTTGATCCACATCAATGTAATATTCTAATATCACAATTTTTTTTATTTTTTTTTTTAGCTGGAATTTTTTCTTAATAAAAAACAATGCATGCTTTTAAAATAAATTGCATAAAAAGAAAAGCAAAATAATTGCTATCAAAATCAACATTATGCTTCTATATCATACAATTTTAGATCTATCTAGTGACTAGTAAATATATTGGGAAAATAGATATCAAAATTTATCAAAGCACCAAATATGAAAGAATATTTTTTTTTAAAGAGTCGATAACAAAATATACTACAGTATCACCAAGACAATAGGAATAAAAACTTATGTTTAAAAATAAGATTATTGCTTACTAACAATTTAACAGGTTGAAATACAAAAATTAGCAATTCTTTACATAAGAGAAAACAAAAGCAAATTTTGTATTATTTAAAAAAAAAAAAAAAAAAAAATCATAATTTTCAGTTTCATTATTTATGTATTATTATTATATTTCTTAATAAACAAAGAACCATATTTTTCAATTCCATCATTTAAATGTTCAAAAAAAAAAATGAAATAAGACACTGGTTATAAAATTAAGATTATTGCTTACTAAAAATTTGACAGATTGAAATATAAAATTTACAATACTTTACAAAAAGAAATAATCATAAAAAAAAAAAAAAAAAAAAAAAAAACAGGTTAGATAAAATTAAAGAATTTTTACAAATAGTTATTTCTCTAAAATTTGTTTCAATATTTTACTGCCAATCAATGTATATTTATATCAAGGAACCATAATTTTTCTGTTTCATTATTTATATCAAAATAATAAAACTGTATAGTGAATCATTAAAATTAAGTAAATGACACTGCTGTGAATATTTGAATCAGTGTCACATAACAATAAAAAATATTTTTTTGGTTCAATTTATTCTTTGCTGCCAAATTACTTTTTTTTTTTTTTTTTTTTTTTTTTTGCCATATAAACAAGTAAAGTTTGAGTTTAATTAGCAATATATAATAAAAAACGATCTGATTTGCATTTTAAAAATAAATTTGTACTGCCACATCACATTCTTTATTTTACTTTAATAATTATAAAAAAAAAAAAAAAAAAAAAAAAGTTATTTTATTTACAGCTGTATTAATTCAAAATTAGTTCATCCTTAAATTTTAATGGTTTTCTAGTATGAAAATTACTAATATTAAACATTAAAATAATAATAATAATAAAGTATGAATTTAATTTTTAGAATTAATAGTTCCATATTTCAAATATTAACAATAATGAAAACATTTTTTTTTTTTTTTTTTTTTTTTTTTTTTTTTTTTTAAACATGGAAAAGTTAATACTGCCTCAAAATGTCTCTTTAATTGTAACATTTTATTATCTACTTTTTAAGCAATTATGTGCAAAAATTAATTTATTGTATAAGCTATTTTTTTTTTTTACATTTATAGGTTTATTTGTATATTTACTTTTATTATTGGTAAAAATTCATTTATTGTTTTCTTTTTTAAAAGTCACTTAAGGTGGACTGTTTTCTCATATTGAAATTTAACATTTCCAATTTCAACAACAATATTTTAAAAAATTCATTGGTCAAAATTTCAATAAAAATTAATTTTTAACTTAAAACTTAACTAATTTTTAACTTTTAATAATTTATATTTGGTTTCTTTTTACCTCTTTTCTTCCATTAATAAAAATTAACTTTAAAAATAACTTAATTTTTCAAAATATAACAAACTCTGAATTTTTATTATTAGCCCTCTAACCCCTATTTATTTTTATTGTGAAAAACTATTACAATAATTCAAAATTACAATAAAACGAACTTGGCATGCAGATTTTAGTTCATCAAGTGAACTACAGTAATGAAATACAAACAAATATGAATTAGTCTATAAAAAGGAAAAACTGATAGACACTATCTGTAAATACAATTTCAAAATGAGAAGGAATACATATTAATAAAGTGAAAAACTGAAATACGTTTGATTTTCAATGTTCTGAGAATGATTGATGAAATGAAGGTACTTATCAGTTATTCTAGATTGCATTTTTTTCAACTTTTTTTGACTATGGCGAAGATATCATAGGTGCTTTGTTTACTTCAATTTAAAAATCAAAAACTTCAGGAAGATTTAGTACCCATTTAATTTAGAATATTTCTATTGACTATTTTCCAATATTTTGATTTGAAGCAAAACATTTTTTTTTTTTTTTTAAACTCTATTACTATTCTGACAGATTAAAAAGAAAAAAAAAGTAAATTCTAAGTATTTATAAAATTAAATGCAAAGTAAACATTATCACTGAATGTTTTTCGTGAGTAATTACTGGATAGTTTTCTAATGTAAAATTTGACTTCATAATTTGAGAAAAATTAATCTATTATTAAAAAATTATTTTATATGCACAATTTAAACTTAATCTGGATACCTAAGTGGATGAATTTCTAATAAAATTTTAATCTGAAATAAGAATATTTTATTTTACTTTTATACATACGCATATGATGATGTTTCTGACAAAAGAAGTAGTCTTTTACTTTATCAGTTTGATTTATTTGAAAAAGATTCCATTATCAATTAGATGTGAAACTAATATCCTTTTGAATATTTCAATATATTATTTTTTAGAGTAAAAAATTTTAATCTGAAGATAAAACTTTGATAAATTGATTACTCTTATTCTGTTTTATTCACTGTTTTTAAAGAAATAATGCTTTAGAAATCAATTATTTTATATTTAATGATTTAATATGGGCCTGGTCTAAATCGTATTCCTTAATTAAGTTTCAGACATTTAAATACCTTATATCTCTACGAGCTTACAGTAGAACCATTTTATAAAAACTACAGTTAATTTAGTAAATAATTATAAACTAATTAAATCATACATAATGAACTTCAAGTAAGATTAATAATTTTAATTCAAAATGTAATTGTACGGAAGTTTATGTTATGTAAAGTTATGATATTAAATGCAATCATATAGTTCTGAAGATATCTTATTTTAGACAAAAATAATTGCTGAAAAAAATGAGAGCTAGAATAACCGATAATTTAAAAAATGAATTTTAAAAAATATGAACCACTTAAATATGTACATATATTCAGGAAAAAATAACTGGATAAAACACTTAAGCTTTTCCATACAAAAACAGCTAGCATATTTTAAGCAGTAAGAGTTCGTGTTGCAAAGAGTGTTGTAAAATATTTACAATCTTTTTTTCATGCCTTTGGCATTTGTTTACTTTACACTGCTTTCCAAGTCTCACATACTTAAAGAACTCCATTTTGTTTAACCAATAAGTACTTAAACATAACCTCAAGACATCTACAATTATCACAGTTACGATCTTATTATGTAAAAAAACATTCTTTGGACATCTTGCAAATTATCAATTTTTTTTTTATGTCATTTAATTTTTTTATGCATTGATTTCTGGCCGGAAAAAAATTCATCTAATGATGATAATAAAAAGATGACTGTAACTTTAACTGAAATGGAAATAGTACTTTAAAAAATCAGGTACAGAATACGAGAGAATCTTCATTGGAGAAAAGATATTGTTGGCAACATATTTTTTTGGCAGATAAATGTCCCTTTTTTTTTTTTTATCCCAAATCACAGATCTGCTGACAAATGTTTCAACTAATACAGTTTCAGGCTTCTGGAATGCACCTAATGAATTTGCTATCGCAACAACCCAACAAATTTCATTGCTTCATAAAAAAATCTTGTTGGAACATGAAGGCATTAACATGTTTCATTCATTTACTTTAATACTTCGTTCTAAAAGAATTTTTTTTTTTTTTTAATCTATTTTTGATTGTACTGCATATTATGCTAAGATTTCATATCTAGCATTTTTGTTTGTTAACTATTCTTTACAATATCTCAATTATACATTGTGCTATAAGATATTATAATTAGCATTTGTGAGGACTGTCTGAGAAATAGTACTTGTCTGCTCAAGTTAAAATAACTTTAGTTGTTTCTGCACAAGTTAAAATATGATTTTAGTTGTTTCTGTACAAGTTAAAATATGATTTTAGTTGTTTCTGCTTAAATTGAAAATTTTCAGATGACTACCAGTTCACTGTTCTTACAATTTTATATCACTAAACACTGTTTTTCTTAAAATGCTATTTATAAAATAAAAATGGTTTTGATATTTACTATTGACTGAAAATTTATGAATACAGTGTCACTTAACTCTCTCTGAATCAACTGCCTGCCATTGACTTCAAAACTAACTCTTATAAGAAAATTCATGATAATAAGCATTCAAAAGAATCATATATCATCATAAAAAACTTACTTGTAATTAAAAGATCAACACATGAAATTTTAAATAGCAACTGAAAAACAGAGAGGGATTTGTTTTCTAATTGTTGGCAACAGAAATACAAAGCTGGGATACAAAAATTAACAATACATTATGATAAATTTGCACAGCGATTTTATAGAAAAAGTAATTCAGAATTTAATATTAACAAATATTTTATTCTAACATTTGTCATTTAACTCCAAAACAGGTATTTTTCCAGACAGTCCTCCTATTTATAATATGGTCTTTAATCAGATTGTATTATCCTTTCGATAAAAGTTTTGTTCACTACACCAGCTGATTCACTGGCCCATTCCAGAATTTCTCAACAAAAATGCCGCAGAGAAAATGCATTCTTGATAAGCTGCTTCGATCAAATATTCAGAACAGTCAGTTTCAGATTTTTATTTCATTTGGCTTAGAATGTCTATTTGGTCAGACCAAGATACTGATCTCCTTCAGATGAAAATATTGGATAAGTAAGAGTAGTCTTAAGGATTTCATTGTGTTCTTCTAATGTATTCTGTGCGTAATGAAGAACTAGATTTTTGAGTGTGGGATGAGTATCGTACGGTTCTGCAAATCCGAATCCATTCTCTGCTTTGTGAATTAGACAATGGTTGACAATGCCATCCACACTGGAAAAGTGAAGAAAAGAAAAGGGTCAATTTAGAATAAAAAGAAAAACATAAAATAAATTCCAACAATATATTTTAATGAATAAGACTTAACGGCCCTCTTCACTTATTGTCGCTGGAAGCCCGAGACAGTGTTATTCTATGGGGAAAGTTTCTTTACAAATAACTTATTAACTAATACATATTTTTAAATTCTGTTTTCACATTCTGAAAATTCCCATCTGTTAAATTGACGGACCTTTTTTAAAAATGTATTTTTTTAATTTTTAATATTTAATTTTGAAATTGCAAAATGAAAAAAATTCACATATTGAAAATTCGTATTTTGCAGCTTCAAAATAAAATACAAAAAATTAAAAAAAATATTTTTTTAAAAAAGGTCCGTCAATTTAACAGCTGGGAATTTTCAGAATGTGAAAACAGAATTTAAAAATATGTATTAGTTAATAAGTTATTTGTAAAGAAAAATTTCCCATAGAATAACATTAGCTTCGGCTTCCGGCAGCGGTGAGGGAAGCGGGCCCTTAATGGGAGTCTACTTATTGTCACCGAAGCTAAAGCTAATGTTATTCTGTGGAGAATGTTGCTCTATTATGATTCATTAACTAATACATATTTTTAAATTCCGTTTTCGCATACAGAAAATTCACAACTGCTAAACTGGTTATCACATTCTGAAAATTAATAATTTTATTTAACGTTACATTTTTTCATACGTTATTTTGAAGCTGCAAATTTGAATTTTCCCTATGTGAAATTTTGCATTTTACGGATTCAAAATAAAATATTAAAAATTTTAAATATCCATATTTAGAAAGCGATAACCAGTTTAAACGTTGTAAATTTTCTGCTTTAAGGGTGCATTCATGCCTTGTTTTTCTCATCTGATGAATTCTGCACTATTATTTTTTACCTGAAATAACTGTTGTGGGTTTTTATAATATGTAGTGTTTATTTACAAAGTGATTTATTTATTATAAAAATTTAACCAAGTTAATATACAGATGTTTTAAACCAAACATTTCTTGAAAAATTAGAAATTCTATTTTCTTCTTTATACATATTTATGATCAGCTACGTGTCTAGCAGCTATGTATCTATATGTGATCTGCTATGTATCTACTTTTTAAATGAGTTTAGCAATTATAATAAGAAAGCCCGACAGAGCTGGCATTTTAAAGTAATAAGTACCAAACTTTGAATAACACCATAAAATGCAATAAACTTGCAACAATTGTTTCTGGTCAAAACACACGACCCTTCGTCAGGCGAACAAAATAGGCACAAGTGCTGCAATCAAAGTGGCAACAAGTTTCATACTTATTAAGTTTAACAATTTTTGAAAGAAGTATAGAACATTAAAATGTTAATACATTTGCGAACTCTACTGTTGATAAGCAGCCCAAATAATACTTAACAATCATAAATGATACATTTATTTACTTTTCATTATTTTCAAACAAATTACAGCACTAAACAAATAAAAAGCAACAAAACTAAGTGATATACTAACATGTGCTTGCTCTCTAAAATTACATATGATTGGATATCATGATGATTTATATGTATGTTGAAGTGAACTACTCTGACTGTTCTCAATATTTTGTATTAGTCGTTGGTACACCTAAGCTGTTTGACTAGCATTCAATATACAAAATGTGGGGTGTACATGGCTTAGCAATTGAACTTGTCACACACTTAAACAAAATATCACACTTATAAAATTTGGAGTTTTTTAAATGCACATTTACATAATTTACAAATATATATATATATATATATACAGATATAGACACACACATACACCTTTTATTGTTTGTGTAACTCAAAGCTTTTCAGCCCAATACCAGGCCATCCTCAGGAGTTGAAAACTTCTGTGCTTTGCACCCGACTGCTGTTCCCCTTAAGATTTGACACCATGTGCTACCCAAATTCTAGTTGGGCTACACGTCATTGCAACTGCCAGGATTCATTAGTAACTAACGAATATATAGCAGATGGCACCAAATCTTGAATGGAACAGCAGTCGGGTGCAAAGCACAGAAGAAGTTTTCAACTCTTGAGGATGACCTGGTATCGAGTTGAAAAGTTTTGAGCTTCAACTCTGAGAAATTCTGAGTTAAGCGAACAATAAAAGGTATATTTTTTAAAAATTAAAAATATCACACTTTGTCCTAGCAAATACAAGGGCATATTCCACTTACTTCATGAACATGTTAAAAAGGTAGTAAGTAAACTTTTTTCTTTTTTTATTTAAATACATATTTTTTACTCATATACTTCCAGAAATCTGCATAGCTTGTGAATAGAATGATGAATTTTAAAGTTTTGTAAATTTTAGAAAAAAACAAACTAAACTACGATTTTTAAGAAGAAAGGTGTGTGTGTTTGAGAGGAAGGGGGTGGAGAATGACCCCCCCCCTCTCCCGCTTAAATTCTGCAGATTTGTAGAAAATTTTTAAGTTATACTTCATTCTTAACAGCCCTCTTCACTTCCGTCACCGGAATCCCAAGCCAATGTTATTCTATGGGAAATTTTCTTTACAAATAACTTATTAACTAATACACATTTTTAAATTCTGTTTTCACATTCAGAAATTCTGAACTGTTAAACTGACGGACCTTTTTTAAAAATGTATTTTTTTAATTATTAGGTAATATTTTATTTTGAAATTGCAAAATGAAAAATTTCACATATTGAAAATTCGTATTTTGCAGCTTAAAAATAAAATATAAAAAATTAAAAAAATACTTTTTTTAAAAAAGGTCCGTCAGTTTAACAGTTGGGAATTTTCAGAATGTGAAAACAGAATTAAAAAATATGTATTAGTTAAGCTATTTGTAAAGAAAATTTCCCATAAAATAACATTAGTTTTGGCTTCTGCAACGGTGAGTGAAGCAGGCCCTTAACCACTCAATATTATGTACTAAAGTATGAACTCCCTCCAAAAACACTTTCTGCTAATGCCTTAAGAATTTTAATGCCCTAATAAACTAAAAATGATAATGAATACATACAAATAAACATGTAAAATATATAAAATACTAAAAGAAAAAGAGTAAAAAATAATATAACTTTTTTTTCTCAATGAATTAAAATTTGCCCCATAAAACAAAATACAAATTTAAATAACTAAGCATCTGATACAATTTAAACTTGAGTTATATTAGGAGTGAATACTTCTGGGAGTTTACTGTATATCATTCAATAAACTCAATTTTACAATTGTATAAACAATACTTACACAATGGATAATGCATAACTGCCTGTGCGACTGTTCCGTATTAGGAAAGTCCCGTTAGGTTTCCCTCCTAATAACTTTTCAGCATCGGACCTCGAACATTCTTCTAATAGCCATGTTGATTCATTGTTATGCGGCAGATCTTTGATTGAGGTGATAGGTCTGTTAAAAAATATATATATATTCTGTTACAGAAAATAATAGAAAAAAAAAAAAGATAACTAACTAAAGTTTTGAATTATAAATATTTTATAAAAAATTAGCTGGCATAATAGTAATTTGTGCAAAATATTTTTTAGTACATTTACAACGTTACAATTTTACAAAGGAAGTATGTATTAGCCATAGATATAGTAATAAGACATAGATTGATCAGCGAGAGGGAAAAAGTGATACCTTTTTTTTCGGGAAAAGTCACTCTAATGGCTGCCTTTCCCCGAGTAAATCACACACAGGAATACACACGGATAATTTAGTAAATAAAACTTATGAATAATTTATTTACTAAAGGTGAATAAAAAAACTCCCGATACAGTTTCAAATTCATTTTTCTTTTTATTCTTTTTTTTCAATACTCCCTAATGGCTGATTTTAGAACTTTTTTCGGCATCAAAATTTTTTGCTCGATAACATGGGGATGATAGATCTATATATATTACTATATCTATGGTATTAGCCAAATATTTTTTACTTTTGCAGTTGTTTGATCTGTAGAATCATAGTTACTTGATCTCACCTCAAAGTCTATCTAAGTTCTAAGGACAGAGCAAGACATTCACTATTTGCTGTTTTTTAAATTACAGCTGCACATCAGTCAGATCCCCTCTTTCTCCCTTCCCATATAATCATAATCCTATTGGATTTTTGTTGCTTTATATTATAAGAATGCCCGATTGAAAAATGTGAGTTTTTTGAATTCCACTCCTTGCACATATCACTTTTTATCTTAGAGAACTAAGATAAAAAGGTGACATATTTAGAAAGTGGAATTATAAAACAGAATTTAAAAAAACTTAATTTTTGAACGATATCCTCATAATACAAAGCAACAAAAATTCCATAGGATTTCCTTCTTTCTCCTTTTCCATGTAATCTTGTGGGATTTCTGTTGCTTCGTACTATAAGGGTATCTCATTCACAAAATTTAAGATTTTTGAATTCCACTCTTTCAACATGCCACCTTTTATCTTTTGAAGCTATTAAAAAAAAAGTTAAATAATTCTTTTGGAGATTGAAAATTAGATCCTTCAATTTGCTTAATGAATGGGCTCTTCCCACCTGACGTCAGAGGTCACATGATAGATGAAAAGCAAATAGCAGACGAACTCTTGTATTTCTATAGAGATTGCTGAAATAACATTTTCTATTCTTATTTTTGATCAATCGTATTTAATCTGTGTTATTCTTTTATACGTCATCATTTTAAATCTATTTTATATCATTATTCATCATCTTTTGTTTGCTGTATACATTTACTATCATCATTTAGTTTATACTTGTTATTGATGTTCAGGAAGAACATGTTAAATACTCTGATTTTTGGTACTTAAATCATTGACAGTGCAATATCGTACGGTGTAAATCCATTTAGACCAGTAACTAAGTTAATTAACTTGTTGTAACACCTTTATGCAATTAAATTAAATGAAAACATTTTAAAATTTCAAATTATAATCCATAAACATTCCACAAGAACAAGCTATTATTTATTGCTAGATCAGTTAATGTAACAGTTACACTAGAACATACAAAAATCGATTCTTACAGTTGACAATAAATAAACACATAAAGTGTTTTTAAAAAATTATTAAATTTATAAATACAACTATTCTACTGTTTACAAATGCACAATATTACTTTTATTTTATTTTATATTAGATATTAACATTTTTGTTCTTAAGAACAATATTTAATTTAATTCGATTCTCAGAATTCGATTTTTCGTTTTCCTCTATCACGTGATTGAGCAGATGAAACTGGGAAGAGTCCATTAAAATATTGAAATTTATAGAAGAAAAAAAAAAAAAAAAATTCCTAAAATAACTATTTTTTTCACTTTTTGACCATGTCGCAAAAAGTGACATGTTCGAAGAAATTATATACTTGTATTTTAAAAAACTTAATTTTTGAGTGTAATAACCTTATAATACTATGAAGCAATAAAATTTCCTTTAGATTACATGGGAAGGGAGAAAAGGGGGAATCTAACTACCAAACCCTCGCAACTGTTGGCTAAAATTTCACGAAGATCTATTTTTAAAATCATTATGGACATATATGCATATTCAAGTCATTTAAATCTAAATATTTTGTGTTTTCAGATTTATATAGTAATGGATATATTTTCGGAAAGGTAAAAAAAATTATATTTCATAAATAGAGTTTAGAATTAACAATTCATAAATTACCTAGCACAAGTTTTCTTTGCACTGGCTGAACTCTGGAGTAATTTACTACTGCTGTCTTTAGGTACGCCTTGTGAAAGTAAAGATCTAGAAATATATATAAAAAAATAAATTAACAAAATATAAATTTTGCTTTAAATACATGGACAGCAAAGAAAAAATAATTCAAGTACAGTTATCAGAAATATGGATTTTTTTATGTTGTAATATGTATATAGATATAGTACCTCATTATAAACTTATTTATTTAATTAAATATAAAAAAATACATTAAACTTGAGAAAAAGAAACAATGTTATAACATTTTAATAATAAATAAAATTAATGAATAACATGTATAGTTGAACATGGAATACAGAGATAGCAGAATTATCAATAAATAAAAAAATTAATTCAGGGTTTGCCTTTGAGAAATTTCACCCCTGAATATACAACATATAAACAAAATTTTGTAAAAGGATTTTTTATTGAAATTTGGTGAAGGTGCAGCTAAAATGCCTTAATATTTGCCTAGATTGACCCCTGATTTAATATTAATCTACAAAGAAGCTTGAAATATTCATTATTTAAAGCAGTTAAGCAGTTAGCAGGGATTTATTTTTTTTACTATCAAAAAATTATTATTCAATTCGATGTATTGAAAAATCTACAAAATAATGACGCTACATATATTTAACGAAAGTATTAGATATGTTATTAAGTTAAACTAGAATACTTACACATGTGATTCTCTTTGTCTATTTAAAGATATTAATTTGGGCTTCAGTGTAGATATTTCTCGTTCTAGGGTTCTGCAATAGGAAGTTAAGTGTTTTAGATCCACATCCAGTTCTCTTTGATGACCTTGCAAAGTTATAATTTGTTTTCTAATGTTATCAATGTCAACACACCTAAGAGTATAATAATATTTAAAAAAAATATTATTAACAAAAGAGTCATATTTTTCAATTTATTTATTCATCAGAACTGAGATTAAGGGAATTACAAAAATTCAACAAATTTATTTTAAAGACACTTTCTATTTTTTGGCATCAGTAAAGTAAGACAGTTTAGTTTTGAATATTTTTATATCAAGTTTAAATTACTATTTTAAATATTTTTAGGTGTAAGTATTTTCAGATTTCTAACACTGGAAATTACATGCAGTTTTCTATTAAGTAAAGATTTTTAACACTTATTGTAAATATTCACAATGTATGTAATATCAAAATTACATACATTACATACATTGCATTATACATATTTAAAAAAAAAAAAAAAAAAAAAAAAAAAAACTTTACATAATGACATAATTAGGCAGAAAAATTTAACAAAAATAAAGAAAATTTAGGTGCAAGTGTAAAAAGAAAATTGAAAGAATAATTAATAAGAAATTTCCGAAATATATTGGGTGAGTATAAAAGTTCTACCCGTTATTATTACCCATAAAGAAGAGCAAATAAATGCAAAATGAACAGTACTTATTATTGTGTATAATCTCTATTGCTATCTATGACCTCTTGCTATCTTTCTGGTAGGAGGTGAATCCAACGGCAGTAAAATTCCTGCAGTTTTGAGTAAAAAAAGTTTTGGATGGCAGTTTTCACAGCATCAAGATGATCAAAGATTTTCTGACTGAAGGAATTGTTCAGCGCACAAAATAGGTGATAGTCAGTTGGTGCCAATTCAGGAAAATAGGGAGGGTGGAGTAAAAACTCTCAACCAAAGCTCAGTAACTTTTGGAGAGTGATGAAGGCAGCATGTGGCCTGGCGTTATCGTGATGAAGGATAACACCGTGACAATTGATGAGACCTGGCCGCTTTGCTACAAATTTGAATGCAGCCTGTCTAACTGTAGACAATAGAAGACAGCATTGATGGTTTGGTTGAGTGGCAGGACCTCCCAGTGAATTATTCCCTACACATCCCACCACACTCTCAATAGCACCTTCTTGGGATGAAGTTCAGCTTTCAAAGTCGATGCAGGAGGATCAAAAGGGCGACACACAGCCCTATGATGCTTTATGTTACGGTACATAACCTACTTCTTATCTCCTGTCACAATTTGTGTCAAGAATGGGTCATTTTTGTACCAAGAAAGCAAGGAAACACAGGTGGCGATTTGATCATCCCACTGATTAGCTGTCAGGTTATGTGGAACCCAACGATCCAACTTTCTCCGAACCAGCTGTCTCTCGACTATTGTCCTGTGTAAGTTGAAGGTCTCCCCACTAATTCTTGCATGGTTGGGTTGTTCCTTATGGCTTGGTCAATATCGATGTCTCCAACGTGTGATGACCGTCCACTCCTAGCTTGATCTTAGCAGCTTTTGTGTCCTTCCCTAAATTTACAAAACCATCAACAACATGCTGCGGCTGCCGTACTCTTTTTATCAAGCTTGTATAACAAACCTTATATGCTTCTTCTCGCTTTCCATGTTATGACCTCTGATATATATTTTTTTGAGATGATTAACTTTGTGAGACACGATGCATTTATATGTGAGTCATCCACATGTTTGATTGGCTGACGATTTGTGTCATTACAATGTCATGTGTGACGTCAATTCCATTGCAAATTTGCATATCCAAGACTGTTGGAACTTTCATCTTACCAAATATTAACAATGGATTTTCAAGGAATTCTGACATTCTCATTAAATGTTCCATTAATGCAAAACTGAAAATTCTACATCAACTACTTTCACTAAGGATTACCAATGTAGCTCAATAACACTGTCATAGTTTGATATCTGAATCTGGGTATGCTATGAAGTCAAGAATAGAAAAATTACAACTTTTCAAGATACTTTATATGTTAAGGCACATAAAGAAGACCGTAGCCAAAGAGAAGTTTGAACTCCCAAAAGCTCCCTACTAAAATTTACAGATTTGTGAAAATTTTTTGAGTTATGCTTCATTTTTAACACTTAACATTTTATGACTAAAGTTTGAAACCCCTTCGAAATTTTTTTCTGTGAATCATTTTCCAATTTTTTAAATATTGTAAATATAATTTTATATATAAATTTTGTCTCATACACGTGTAAAGACAAATCTATATAAATACCGAATGGCATTTTTGTTAATATATTGAGCTATAAAGAAAACAAGCAAAATTTGGTTCTTTCATATATTTTTCTTGTCGAATTTTTGTTATGTGTAAATTATTTATAGTAGTCATTTTTCTTGACACAAATACACATAACATTTTTTTTTAGAAATTCGTCCAAATTATTAATCATCATTTATAAATACAGCTCTTTTTTAATTCAAAAAAGTTATCTGATCATCAGAAAATGAAAAAACTAAAATCAGGACATGGTACATGCTTAGTATACCAAGAGAATCTGCCATTGTTCAATAATATAAAAGAATTTGATTGTTTGCATTTGAAACAGTAAAACATTTAATTTTATTCATAGTTATTATTTGCAGACTATCAAATTTTTATCATGGAATTAGCAAATTACTTACGGGGCAATATCTCCAGTTTGTTTTTGAGTGCCATCCACGTAACTTTCCAGCAAAGCTATACAGTCATTTACAGCATCTAGCAAATTTTGCTTATCAACAATATCTCTTTCCATTTTCTCAAAATCTTTATAAAATTTATCGTACAATTGGGAAGCTTTCATATATTCCTGGTTGAGGCTGTTTAAGGCATCCCCCTAAAATAAATTTTAAACAATAAGACATGAAAATACAAAAGAAATTGAAAAAAAAAAAATTTGTTCACAAAACATTAGTGCATTAGAATTGTAAAAAACTGCATACATATGCATTGAAATATAACAATATTAAGTAGGGTGGGTACTCCAGTACATGTTCCATCTATGTGACATCCATGATTGAAATCTATCCCGAAATAATTAATAAATAATAAAATCATATATTTTACATATAAGAATTTTAACGTTTTATGTCAAACACTGGAGCATAGGGTGCTAATAACTGGTAAAATGAATAACTAGCAATGTCAAACACTGGAACATAGGAGGCCAATTACTGATAAAATGAAAACAAATTACTGGAACATCGGAGTGGGTGTCAAATAAAAATTCATTTAAAAAAAGATAATTGTTATCAAATGTATATATATTTTTAACATATATGTGGTTCTGAATGTCTTTCATACCATATGTACTAACTTAAGATTTCTAAAAATATTTTCTGACGACTAGAACATTAAAACCATCAGATATTGCTCTAAAAGTGTCAATCACTGGTGCACTTACCCTATATTGAAATTTCTTGAAAATTATTTCTATTAACAAACTTAGTAACTAGTTTGCGTATTCTCTGATAAATTTATTAAATATAGGTATATATATATATATTTTAATGTTCAAATGCTAAAAATTTGCATTTAACCTCAGTATTTAAACTCTTTAACTTATCAATGTACCCCAAAATAATACCCAAATGTAATTAAAATAATTTGTTAAACAAAAATTTCAAGTTTTTAATGTTATTTTTTAAAATTTTAACAATAATTTATGAGGAATTTGAATATGCTTAATATATCTAATTTATTTAAATAGCTGGCCATCATAACCAATAAGACAAAAATGTACCGAATTAAAAATTTAAATGTTCAATACCTTTAAAAAATAAATAAATAAAATAACTTTTTACAATAAAACAGATAAAATTTTCTCCGAGGATGAAGGGGAAGCAGTTGATTGGTTTTGAGAAAACATTACTTCCCTGAAGAGATTCCCTAAGGTGAAACTACTTAATATTCAAGAACCACAAACACTGCTAATGACATGCAAAATGGTGTGGAAGACTTATTAATAACATATCATATGGCTATTATTAAAAGTGTTTATATCAATAAAAAGTGATACTTGGAGAATTCTTAGTACATTATAAGGCAAATATTCAAAATAAATTATTTTGTTTTTATAGAAATTTCTTAACATAAAATTTAGAGAGGAAAAATTTCAAAAACAATGAATTCAAGCGTTGCCCCTGAAAAGTTCTATTCCTGGGCATCCATTCTCTGAACCCACTATACCTCAATTTGAATTAGGGAAGTCGCTATTTTGATCATGTGACATCACATACAGACTTTTTCTAATTCTGCTTCTCTATCATTGGAATTTCCGATAAGGATCCAGTTTGCTCACAGTCTTTATCATTCGTACTGCCTCGGCGATGTTATTTTGCTGACTTGTATAACTATTTCCTCCATTTTTCATGAATGATTTTTTTGGGGAAGTTAAATTTATTAGTATTATCCCCCCCCCCTCTCCCCTATATTATAAAAAAAAAAAAAAAATAAGGATTTATGTTATTAATGAAATTTTTATTAATAATATAAAAGGATATGCTTTTTAAAATTAAAAAGTAACCAAAAGAAATGCTATATTTTAATCCTAACTAAAGTGATAACATGAAAATATGATTTTACAACTGTGTTGGATACATTCTTATATACAATTATAGAAGTTTTAATTAATACTTTAATATTTTTCTCAAAAAATATTTTTTCACCCTTTATAGCACAAATTGAGCATTTTAAGAAAATCAGAAAAACTTTTCATTTTTAAATGATCATTGTTTAAAAAATATGTAATTTATTCATTCAATTTTTCTTTCTTTCTTTCTTTTTTTTTTTTTTTTGAAAATAGCTGTTAAACTGAATTTACATTTAGTCTATTTTTTTTAAATATTTTACTGAAGTTCTTGAATTTTACTGGCTTTCAGAATGTTTTTTTGAAAAAATACGATGCTTTACGCAATTTCTTTTAATGCTTTTTATTACTTATTATTTAAAGCTAAATATTTTTCAACTGTAATAACTACATACCAATATTCTATATTTTGTTGACATAAAAATTAATTTCCTTGTGTATTTTATATAATAATAATAATAATAAAGTATTCTTAACCCTATGAAAAACATACATATCACGTGATTTTCAAAAAATTACATAAAATCTTCTAAACAAATATGCATTATATTTAGTTAGAATTCATTTATTAAGCACAGATAGAGATTCAAATTAACAACTTTGAGATTTTTCAAAAAGTCGATTTTGACGTAGGACCATGCTTCCAATATGTTGATATTTAAAATAATAATACTATAGGTGCATTTATGCTATGCATAAAATAAATTTTGATATAAAGTTAAAATAAAAAAATTTCAGATTGCCAACTTCAATTTATTATTATTATTTTTTAAAAAACAATTTTCAAAACTACATAAAATTTTAATTCTGTTTAACAGCTATTTGTAAATAAAATAAAACAATTGAAAAAGTTAAACAGTGCTGATTTAAAAATGAATTTGAAGAATTAATTTAACTTTGTGACAATATAACCTACATATATTTTACTCGTATCATGGGCACATAACATTTCTTTTCTACATCTTCCTCCCATGTTGACTTTTATTTATTTGTTAATAGATATCTTAATATATTGCAGATTTTAATAAATTAAACGTGAATTTATATTATGAAACAACTAGGTTGGCATATATTAACAAAATTAATTTCATTGTAGCTTTGTAAATAAATTTGAGTTGTACTACATTTTCTAATCAGTAATCTTACTTCTGCATATGGAAGCCTCTTTTTAAATAAATAAACTTATCAAAATAATGTGAAATACCCTCTTTTTCCTCCCCAGAAAAAAGTAAATGGCCATACTTCATGATTATTTAACATATTTTTCTTGTATTAAATTTTTGCACTCTAGCAGCTTTATCCCCTTCTATTAGTAAAGATAAAACAAACAAATAATGAATAATTCTTGTAACGAAATATTCCACATAGTGTTGGTTATAAAAATAAACTTTAATCTATAAAAAATAAAATAAAGTTTAAATTTAAACAATGAATTTTATTATGAAGCATTTCTTTATGTGCTACCAAAGATACTCATTATCTTGCAATATTGTTTTTCTTACATGACGTTTACTCATAGATATAGCATCTACTTCATCATGCCATTGGCTGAAATCTCTGAAATCGTTAAGTGCAGTTTCCACTGAGGGTCGGTTGGAAATGTTTCAAGCGGCGCTATTCAGAATCCTTTAATGTGGTCAAGCGGTTGGAACTGGGTCTACGAGTTGGTTCGAAAAGGGAGAGCCCCTGGTTCTAACCCCCAGCTGAGATAATTGAGGGGCCAGAGGCAGATATCTTTGTCAATTTTGCATGCTTTCCTTTGAAGTAACTGCGCAATCTGATAAAAAAAGGGCTACAACTGATGATAAGACATTTGGCTCTTTGTATCCGAAGCGTGATGAATGACTTTTTGAACCTTGGTCTAGAACTCGCAGTGGAAACCGGCCTTTAGCCTCGGAAGAAGATTGCTTCGATTACTACTGTAGATAACAACAGTTGGGGGAGTATCGCTATTTAGAGGTGGGAGAAAAAGAAGTCTAATACTCAAAGTAAACATTAACAAATATATGCAAACATATACAAATAAAAGTAGAGGTATATCTTTTTTGTAGTGCTCCTCAAGCGGTTTTTATATTCTAAAATACTATATATGATATAACAACAATAAAAATACAAGTACTTACATGTATATATTTGGAATATGGATGCATAAGCTTGATATCTAATATTTTATTATAGTGTGCCAATGACTTATGTTGGTAGTACTGGATTAATTCAATCACAGAAGAGAAGACAAGAGGTTCAGAAAATCCATATTTGCCATTATTGTGACAAATTTTTATTAACTTATTACTGTTATCTTTCCTATGAAAATAAATAAATAAATAAAATATTAAGAATTATACACAAATTAAAACATGAAAATTATACAGCAATGTAAGATATTAACACATTATCGAGGCAATGATGTACATTCATCATAGGAAACAAGTAAATTAAGATAACTAAAATAAGTGTATTTAGTAAATAAGCCAATGTATACGCAGAAACCATTTAGATAATATATAGGAGACATGTTACACAGTGAATAACCTTGGAAGACAACACAACTAGTCGGTTGCAGTGAAAGTGCTAAAAAGTATTCATTTGTGGCTTAAAATAGCCATTTCTTTCATTAAATTTTAATCTTCCCCCCCCTCCCATAAAAAGAAAAGAAAGAAAAAAAGAAATATGAAAAAAATGAAGAACAGTGGATAAAAATATTCCATGTTCCTCCAAAATTTTTGTTTGTTGATTGATAAGCAATATTTTTTCTACAAAATAAAAGAAATATAAAAATCAAATATTAAAATTAAAGAAATTAATTCATTAAGTAAAAAAGAAAAAAAATATGTTTAAAGAGCCAAAACTGAAAAAACTCAAGAGAATGTATATACATACTACAAAGAAAATATATGTCTGTGTTTCATCTGTCTTTCAACAAATAGTGTATTTTTCAGCATACAATTCAGTTAATAGTTAGTTATATTTGTGCACAAGCATCCCAAACTAGATATAACTCCCTATGTAAAATTCTCCTGAGCCATGATGCTTCATTAGGCGTTTGCATTTGATACTAAATTAGTAGAGTTACTCATACTCTTCATGGATTTCAAAACATTGTTTTCAAGACTTCATGCTTTGCTGTTTCTTAAATCATTAGTTTGAGGTTTATTTTAAAATTTGTAGGAATAATTTCAATTTTAATGCAAATACAAAGGAAAAATTATGCATAAAATAAAACAGACACATAGCAATTTGTCACATATTTAACAAACAATTAATTCATCAATAAGTTTCAATGATTTGTGAAAAAACTTCTTGTTAACATAAGATTGGAAAAAAAAAAAAAAATTGAATGTTCAGTATATTACGAAAATAAATGAATTGATTCAAAGTCAACTTGATTTTAAATGTAGATTTAAAAACTATCTTAAACTACCATCAACACTTTTTTTTTTTTTTTAAGGATTCTAATGTTAATTTTTGGAACTTCTTATATTTTTTTCTTTTAAACATTTTATTTGACGCATTCTGACTGGCCTAGAAAAGAAAATCAACAGTATTTGTAACTTTTTCCATTACTAGGATTTCTAGTCAAATAGATAGGTTAATATTATTCAACAGCGTGGAATTTGCACTGCTGAAATGTGCCTCATCCCCATAGAAAGCAAAAGCTACTTTGCGAGGCTATTTGTACCACATAGTAAAACGCTAAATTTTACTACCTAAAAGTTCTGGTGTGAAACTTTTACTGACTTGCAGATATCAGAGAATGGCAAATTATACAATAGTTCATTTTAAAGAATATACAGTCGAACCTCGTTAACATGAACACTGCTAATGTGAATTACTTTTAACATGAACTTTTTCCACAGTCCCTGACAAAATGAAGATTAGTTATTGATAACATAAACAAATTCTTTATCCCCCTTGAGATTCATGTTAACGAGGTTTGGCTGTATTATTAAATCAAGCCAGGAATAATTAAAGGAATACTTACCTCAAAGTCAAGGTGTATTCCCCAGAACCTTTATTGGATGAATTACGTACAAGGAATGTACCATCACAGGTATTGGCAAGTCTTGCATTTACTTCTTCCCTGTAAATAAACAAAATAAAACATGAGAAAATAAGTATTTATACAAAAAAAAAAAAAAAAAAAAAAAAAGACAAAAAGATTTTTTTTAAACTAATATTTTAGAGGAAGTGTGTATATGGGGGGAGGGAAGATAATGCTTATGAGTATGCAATACATACCCTTGCCAACAGCCAAGGTCCATGCTATTCTATCGGGGAAATTTTTTATAGAATTATATATTACCATTACCTATTAAATTTCAGATATGCAGTTTGGTGCAATTTTATACAATAGATGCTGTGACATAATCATGTGAAAAAGTGCAGAACAGGAATAATAAAAGTGCTACCTATCGGCTAATTTTCATTAAAACTATGCCAAAAATCTTTCGCATAATAGTCAACTCCCATTTATCCTCTTTGCTCCAGAGGTCCACATATGAGGACCTCTATTCTTTCCTTTATAAAATCTATACCATTTAATATTTTTATATTTTGACTAAACTAATAAAAAGCTGAATAAATTGGCTTTAAAAAGATACCGATATATGGCAGCATGAAACTAAATTTATTTCTGAAATATGTTAAACAGTGTGGACGAAGAAAAGTACGTAATTTTCATAATTACTTAAAGTACTTAGACATTTTACCAGAATAAAATAAAGAACTGACATAGATTGGTTTATTTAAGGGCATAAATTTTTAAACTGTGTTACAGTTAGGCAGATTTTACTAGCTTAGTAATTTAGAGTTTAGTTGTTTAAAGTCCATATACTTCCACCGTATATTACTAGCCTCCAGACTTATAAATTTAAGAAAAATGCACATTTTTGTAATGTATAATGTGAACGTATGTGTCTAAAATCCTTGAAATGTTATTTATATTGTTATTATAGTTTTGGGTCCGAAAAGGATAAAGTTTAGTACATTTCTATACTACAGAAGCCGAGACATAACCTTTCCTTACACAAGGAAAATTGCAACATAAGCAATATCACCCTTTGGCCAATAAACACCAAAATGAATCAGTATAGTTTTTCAAAGTCCAGTCTCATATCAAGTTTGATGAAATTACAGAAGCTCAGATTATTACTATTTACCCTTTTAGCAAATGGGTGAAATCTTATTATAGAAGCACACTTTTTAGGCAAAATGTACCATTTTATTACAAAGTTGCAGTTGCTTGTAGTTGTGGGTATTAAGACCACTTAACTATACTAGGGTCCTAAACCTAATTTGAATACCCTCTGTAAAGGTCTTTCTAAGGAATCCTAGACTGTATTTACAAGAGTTTTGGAGAAAACCTTTGGCAACTAAGAATGGCTGGACTAGGATTTAATGCTTTTGTCTTTCAGCTTTGAGAGTGGAATCTCTTTGCCACTGTGGGGCTTCATATGTCAAAAAGCAACTACACATAAATTTTATTCTGTACATTATATTTGATCTACAGCTGCCACATTTTTTTTTTTTGTCATACACTCATAATTTTCTAAAAATAATCAAATCATATTCAGAATATCTCAAAAGTGTAAATCCTTAAAAAATAAAATCCATAATGTTCTTTAAATATGGGGAAAAAAAAAATACAGACAAAATGTATACTGTAATTTAAATTCAGTAAACTGAGCTAGAATATGTCTAATATATACAAAATATCAAAAGCTTTTTTTTAATACTAAAATTATACATATCTTCTATTGATATCTCAATTTTATATACAAACAAGTATAATTTATTACTTCTTAAAAGAAATATAATACCTAGTTATATCTCCCCAAAACCACTCAGCTTCTAAGAGTTTGTCATCTGCTTTAGATACATCTTCCGCTGAACAAACAACTTCTTGTTCACTATGGCTAAAGGACGATTGTGCTAATTGTTTGGATTCCATAATTGCATTTAAGTGTGGAGGTCGGGCTACAATGAGAGAGAGAGAAGGGAAATTATACAAAATTGTACATTATGTAAATTCTACAAAATATGGACAAAATTACAAAAAAATAATTTTAAATTGTAACTTAAAATATAAATGCTTTATTTTAATTTAAATTCTTAGAGACTGTTACAATTCTGTCAAATACTTGAGGAATATAACACTTCTTAAGATAAATACAATTTTACTTTTCCTGCTGATAAACTTGTCGGATATTCTTTGTAAACTCTCTGCAGAGTAAATTATGGAAACACTGTTTTATTACCCTTTCCATACTCAGCTTTAAAAAATCTTTTCTTTTTTATTCATTTAACATTTTTTCAGACTGATTTCTATTCTAATTTATTCCCTCCTTTTACTCCTGGATTTATATGAAAAAATACAAAGCAACATTATCCAAAAACTTTTTTTACAATTAAAATGTCTTCTTTAATGCAAAGTTTACCCATTCTAAAAAAAAATAAAATAAAATAAAATAAAATAAAAAATAAAGCAGTGTTTGGAGACTGCCGATAGAAGTGAAAACTAAGTAACTTGTGAATTGTATCGTCGAGCTATTAGATTACTATTTTCGACTTATTTTTGGTTTGTAAAGAAGTGTTTATGATCTGTATTATATGATTCGGCACAATATTTGTAGCTACCCAAATTAAATGAACTAAGCCTTATATTAGGTAAAAATATTGATTACTTATGAAATTATTTTAATTAGTAGCTAAGATACAAAAGAAAACTGATTCAGGACACCCCAAAACGTGTAAATCAGGTGAAATCTCGAATTCCACTTTTGATTATATAAAAGAACTTTAAAATATCTTTCGAATGATGTATTAAAAATAATTTAATCATAATTAGAATTTGAAATATTAAAATTTTAAAATATTACAGCGCCATCTGGTGGTAGAAATTTCTGTAAGTTACTGGTCGATTCCAACTCAACAAAGCTTTCAAATGATGTATTACTTATGAAATTATTTTAATTAGTTGCTGAGATACAAAAGAAAACCCATTCAGGACACCTCAAAACGTGTGTAAATCAGCTGAAATCTCGAATCCCACTTTCGATTCTCATGGAAAGCCTTTGCTGACGATGACGCGAGTTTCATGATTTTTGTTCACCCAAAAGTGCTCAACACGCCTAAAGAAGTTTTCACTTTAAAAAAATTGCTGTCCCCACTGCTCATTTTGTGTGTCTACAACCATATCTACAAACGAGAGTGTCTTCAGCATTAATACAGATGTTTACAGAATAATCTAAGATCCAAGGAACATGTTTCTCGTGACCTGGAATTTCTGTCACTATAATTTACAAAGTTAGCAGAAACATTGTGTTAATAAATATATTCTATTTGCAAACTTGCAAATAATTTCTTTTAATGGTTATTTTTTCAGTCTAAATGGTTGATCCAAAAGAGCTACCAGAAATGTTCCAAATTACTATGTTTAATAACTCACTATTATATTTTTTTCCCTCTTGATTTTTGCATTATTACATAATTTAACAATATATTGTAAATACATTTGGGTATTACTTTGACGATTCATTTGTAAGTTAACTTTAAAAAAAGTATTTTTATGTTTGAACACTAAAATTAAGTGCACATTTTTAGCATACAAATAGTTTTAACCCTACAAGACTCAATTTTTTTTTAGTGTGCGACAAAAATGTATAGGTTGTAATTAGTGATCAGAAGATAGGGAAAACTTATAAAAATAAAAAATAAACATATTTTACGGAAAAATCAACTTTTTATTTCAGTTCCACATACGGTACACTGAGCCTTAACTGTACTTTTTGGTATTAAACTAGTACAATTGTTTTGGAAATAGTAATGTATATTGGACACACATACATAGAACAACACAGTATTTTTTTCGAGTCAAAACTGTTCAATAGCTATTCTTTTTTTTATTTTTGAATTCAGACAAACAACTAACGTATCACTTTCATTCAAATTTCACACTGAGTGCACTATAACAAAAACACGAACGACATCTTTAGGTAAAGATTTGTATAACTACATTGCTAAATGTCAGTAGCTTCTATCAAGATGTCAAGAGATGTCACTACTAATAGTTTTATAGCTATAGGAACGATTAAAGTCAGTGTTCCACATATGGAACTGGTAAAGCTGGAAATTAGCGGTCGCCACTCGCCACATGGCGACTAGATTTTTAAAAGTGGCGACTAAAGAAATTGCCTTTGGTCGCCACTGCAGTGGCCACTTCTCTTCTACTCATTCTTTATAAAATATACCCCATTCCACGGCAAACTTGGATCGCGCGGCGGCTTTTTCGCGGTAAACGCGCCGCACAAAGAATTCAGGCTGTTCTAAAATCTAACCTCGCCACTTGCAAACATATTTCGGAAGTCAATTTTAATAGTAAACACTTAAAATTCTTCTACCCATTCTTTATAGAATACCCCATTCAAAGGCAAACTTGGATTGCGTGGCGGCGTTTTCGCAGTAAACGCGCCGTGCGCCTCGAATTCAGGCTTTCTCAAATCTAACATCGCCATTTACAGACATTTTCGGAAGTCAATTTTAACTGGAAATTGGCAGGTAGTCTTATTCATATACTAAAAATATGTATGGCTTTTTTCCATTTTTCTATAAAAGTATTAGATTTTGATTTTAAAAAAATGTCAAAATGAGAGTTTCGGGAGACAGAGACGAAAAGGAAGCTCGTGAGATAATCAATCGGCTGAAACTCCGATTGTATTACGTTCGCAGAAAAATTAAAAACGTCATTCGACGCATTTTCTTTGTTATTTTATACCACTTTCTTTTCAAACTTGGCATTTCTATCCATGCCCAACGGCCGTATCGCATTCAGTCATACGCGTGGTTTCTCGAAATTTCAATCTTTAAAACAAGCTTTATATAGTAATATAAATTTTGGATTTATTGCTTTAATATGAAGAGATTTAAAGAAAATCCTGAATCACAAAGCAACCGTAGTGGTAGTAAACGTGGAGCTACAGATAATTCTGTAAAAATATCATTTTCGGAAAAAGGTAAGTGCGTTTTCTGTTATTATTAAAAAAAAAAAAAAAAATGTATGTATGTATATTTTTAGTTCTTAATCAGAAGAATGCATAATTTATTGAATATTTTATTTATTTACTACATATTATTTAATATTTGTTATTGCATATGAACTATTTTTTACAATCTTCTATATGTAATATAGAGAAAGTATTGGATTCGCAAAAATTTTCGACCTCCGTTTTTTGACGGATCTACACGTTTTGGGGTGTCCTGAACACGAATTGACAGTTTTTAAAAAATGTCTGTGTGTGTGTGTGTCTGTGGTTTAGTGTTTTCACCGTATCTCACAAACCAATGAATGAAATTCCACCAAACTTGGTATATAGTTGGACCCTGGCCTGCCACACTCTCTAAATTCAGTTAGAGAGGGGGATTATAATTGCAAATTATTAAAAATTCATTATTATTAAAGAAAAATTAATTTATAATTCATTTGTAACATGGAAAAAAAAAAAAAAAAAAAAAAAAACGGAAAAAGAAACTTGCAAAATAAAGTATTATTAAAAAAATATTTTTTTTATTTACATATACTAATATATTTTCATGATAGTGAAGGGGCAATATAATCAGAATTTTTCTGTTATAAAATAATATAACCCAAAGAGCATTTTAAACATATGAATTTTGTATTGAATAGTATTTTCTTACATTCATAGTATAAATTATGTAAATCTATTCCTATTTCATTTATTAAAATTTATCAGAAATGTATTATTGTGGATGAGTTTCAAAAAGTTGACTACCTTAATTATTTTCTTAATGATTTGTCGAGACTGAACATTGAAAAAATTAAAGAAAAGAAAATTTTATTTTACTTTTACTTTTATCAGCGAGTGGCCAGTGGCCACTAACTTTTTAAAAGTGGCCACTAAAAAAATGAAGGCTAGTGGCCAGTGGCCACCAACCAAATTTCTTAATTTCCACCTTTAGGAACTGGGTGCCTTGTAGGGTTAACTATAATAATGCAAAATCGTGGCAAAAAATTAAAAATTAATCAGCAAAGTGCATTTTAAAAAGTAATTTAAACAGCTTTTCAGAAATTTGAATGCATATAGAATGTGAATTTTTATAACAGTAATTTACAATAATGATTTATAATGTCCACTATCCTCTTAAAGATTTGACTATCATTTCTAACTGCAAAATTATGATATGAAAAATCATAAAAACATACTTGATTGTAATGGGAATTCAGGTAATTTTTCTCCCCATTCTCCTTTTAAAAGTAGTAACTTTATTATTCTATAGTGGGCTTTTGAATTTTGAATTACATTCCTACAAACAGAAAAAAAATATATATATAAGCTTATGAAATAGAGTACATCAATGAAGTTAAGTGCAGTAAATTTCAAAAGGAAAACATTTTGAATATTCAATATAAAATGTTACAAATCAAAGTACAGTGGAGCACCTTTTATACGTTTCTCATTTATACGTTTTTCTCATTTATACGTTTTTCGACTTCGGTCCCAAATCATTCCATTGAATTCTAATGTTAAAATATTTCGTTTATACGACAGAAGTAAATTCTTAATTTCACTTATACGTTTTTTTTTCCTCCTTGTAGAATGCCAAGTTTGAGTTTCATTCCAGGATTTAAAAAAAAAAAAAAAAAAAGGATGAATGCTCTTTATGTTTTATTCTTATTTTTTTCGATTATTTTTTCTTAGAACTATGGTACAAAGTGCAGCTATGGAACAAAGTGCGACTTGCATCGATAGCCTGGGGGGAAGGGGGGTTAAGAGAAATTTTCAGAGATAAGCCAAGTAGCCAGTGACCACTTGAAGACCTCTCACTTTCTCTTTTAATTGGTTCCAGGAATGGGGTATGACAGGAAAAAAGCCCACAATTTTATAGGCATTTTGTAAACTTGAAGATTTATTACTCACTTCCATAGAAGATTATCCTGTTTATTTGACATTAAGGTTGCAGAAACATTTTTATTTTTCTTTCCTTCCTTTTAATCGCAAAAATGTCATCTTCATTTAGAGAACAAAAGGCTTTGTCTTTAAAGGTTAAAATCGAAATTTTGAAAAAAAATTCTGAATTTCTATATTTTTAATTATTTAATTTTTATTCAACCTTTTAAAAATATTTTAAATATAATTAAAATATATCTTATTCGAATAAATGTAAAGGAAATCATGAAAATTGATTAGACTTTTATTATTAATATGATACTTTATTGTGTATTAATGTTAAAACGAATTTTCAGTTGTACGTTTTTTTCAGTTATACACTTTTTAGGAACGGTCCCTTGAAAAACGTATAAACGGTGCTCCACTGTATTATTAGAGTTTTTGTGCAATCACTGAAAAGTATATAAGTAAATTTAACAATAGTTTAAAAGTTAAAAATTAAACTATAAAAAATTTAATACAGTTGAACCTCTTTAACATGAACATGCTTAAAGTGAATTACTGTTAACATGAGCAGTTTCCACAATCTCCGTCAAAATGAAGATTAGTTTCTGATAGCATGAAAAATTTTGTTCCCCTCGAGATTCACATTAAAGAGCTTTGACTGTATTTCTGTAGGCTTAAACAAAGTAAAATAACACTAGTAAAATCTCATTGTATGCATGTCTGGTGCTATCTACTCACAAACTGCTAAATGCAGAAATATGTGGCAATAACCAGAGGATGTAAAAATAACCCAAGGATTTCCAAGAAAGTACAAGATAAATGACAAAATGTCAGGGCCCGACTTAGACTACCTGGAGCAAGCCTATTCTGGGGGACCCCCTTGCAGTGGGATAAGAGCGCTTTAGGTTGCAGAATTTCTGCATACGCCTGTAGGGGGCCCCTTCCAGAAGGGGGCCCAGGGCATTTGCTACGTATGCCCTGCTGTTAGTCAGGGCCTTGCACAATGTACTGCTACAGTAGCACCAACAGTGGGATAGGTTAAAGGAACTTTAAAGTCTAAAAGATATGTAATCACTCAAAATGATATTTTGAGCAATTTGAATATTTTTTTTTTAGTTCTCATATAAAAGATATAAAAAATACTGATTTTTTTTTTTTTTTTTTTTTTAATTTTCTTTAAACCAGTTAAGTAGGCAAAGCCTACTAGTCACAAGGGTGATTGACTCAGAGGTAAAAACCCTGAAAATAAGTCTCCAGTAAAAAGAAAGTCCATAATGTCATATGATACTCAAATTATTTAGACCAAAAAAACCTCAATTGTATCAGCCTTGTATCAGCCAATCAATAAAAATATACTATTTGTTCAAGTATCACCTCGATGACAAATGATTAACTAATGAAAATAAAAGATAACTCTGACAGATATAAATATAGGTTATTAGATTAAAACATTAGCATTTCACTTACAAATGATTTTTTTTTTTTTTTTTAATGAAAGATTAGTTTATTAAAAATACATTAATCTTAACTTACGTGATATTTTCAACTGGTGGCCTTAGAAGTGTGTGACTCAGAACCCTAACTATTGCATCTGGAAAAGTTCGATTACCTCTCGAGTACTGAATGCAGCAAACACGGCAAAAGTGAGCCATTAATGTTTGCAATGTCACTTTATGATGGGCTGGTAGTTTTTGAACAAGATCCCCTAAATAAATGGCACAAGTTTTGTCTATAGGAATATCTAAAAGGGAAAAAAGAATTTTTTAAGCATAATTTTATTTGGGTATATACATATAGAAACCATAAATAAACATGTATATTAACAATACACTGAATAAATTAAAAATAAATAATAATTTATATAATAAATATTTGGAAAAAAAACAAATAAAACTCTGAAGGATAAGGTTGACAAACACAACTTTTATTTGAATTTGAACTTGACATCTCCTGTTAGCCTTGAAAAAAAAATTCATTCTCCATGTGACGATTAAATATATATTAATAATCATCCATTTTTCTTTCTCGATTATTTTCAAAATATTTTTTCTCACAATGCATAAACAATAATGAAACAAAACTGATTTTTCTTTTTGCCCCAGCTATACCCAGAGACCTGGCACAAAATCAAAATACTAATCACTTTTACGGTATTCATATAACAGCCATTGCACTGGCTGTTATTAAGGTGCAAAAACAAGGCAACTAAGTTATAAAAATCTATTTGTCATGGCTGACAAAGTAAAAATTCCAATTTTCAAATCTACCTCTTATTCTGTTTGAGGGGGGGGGGGGGGGGCACTTATTCAGTATTTTCAGAACAAGCAAAATTCAGGTGAAGGGGGCATTTGATTAGGGGAGGGAAGTTGCTTTTGCAGTATTTATTTCTCTAAATTTTTTGATTGGTGGCATTTGCATGTTGTTTCATTTTCTTTATTCCATAATTAAATGCTAGAACTCTTTAAAAAGAACTGAATCTTAAACTAATAAAAATTTTAAAATATATATACAAATCTTACTTGAAGCTTCAATAAATTTGTCATAATTTTGAACAGCTATCACAGGATTTTGAAGTTCTCTTAAATATTTAATTAAGGCACTTGTAATGAAGGGTAGTTGAAACCCTTTGAAGTCTAAATTTTTTGGATCTAAAAAATAAAACAATATTAGTGAGAATAATGAAACATAAAAATAATCAAGTACTATATTAACTACATATCATAAGGGGATTTGACATCTCTCCACTTGGTAACATTGGATGGAGGTTCCCTATAAAAGTTTATATTTCCATTTAATATTTCTGTACTGATAAGTATAAAGGATTTAAGTCCATATTCTTGATTTTTCAGGAGACGAAAAATAAAGTTAAACTAACTAAAAAGAAGAATTGATTAGGAAAAAGGGATTAGGTTGATCTATACTCTTTATACCATTCAGTGATTGTCAGTCTTCATTTAATAAAGGAAAAAAAATGAATTAAATATTTTATACTAAAGATTAATGCTAAATTTCTGACTTGAATCTTTTTTTACCAATGGATTTTCTCAAAGACTAAATGACATGGATTTAAATCCTTTATACCAATCGATAGAGAATTTTTTTTCTGAGTCTGACTATGTACTTAACTCAAAATCGACATTTTTGGACTTAAATCCTTTATTCTTAATCAGTACAGATTTATAAATTGAACTATGTTTGGTTTTTTTTTTTTCCCCCCCAATATAATATGTATACTCAGGTAACAATTCTTATGCTTTTTTTTTTTTTTTACAGATTTGGAATCTTTAAATTGAGTTTACTCAGAATTTTTTCATGAATTTGTGATCTTCAAAATGCTTAAATTTCTACAGATATGTCAGAAAAGACTTACCAATATTTTTCTTGGATGTTTAACAGAACTTATTTAAAAGAACTGAGGATAGATTTTGAAATGTTGTTAATTACTTTAAAAACATTTTAAAAATACCTTAAAGTCCTTTAATTGAGCAGCATTACTATATATTTCAACTCGCTAATCGCGGTCGTCATCAGGTTGAAAAGTTGCTGCTTTACTGACCATCTTGTCACTGGCTTCTTCATCTTCTCCTTCAGTGCTGACGTCATAATTCGGTTGTTTCTTTTTAATTAGTTGTTGCCATTCTTTCGGTATTACGCTGTGCTTTCTCTCATTAATAGCAGTGTTAGATGTCAAAATTTCCAGGGCTTCACGCTTTAAGGCATAATTATGGGAATTATAATAGGCGATTTTAGTGGTGGTTATAGTACAGTGAAACCTCTCAAGTTGGACACACCTCTAAGTTGGACGCTTTTTTTCGGAACGGAATGTATCCATTAACATTATGTCTAACCCCTATAAGTTGGACACCTCTCTAAGTTGGACACTTTTTCTTGGAACCGTAGGTGTCCAACTTAGAGAGGTTTTACTGTATTAGGATTTATTGGGTTATTGATATGAGTACGGGATAAAGAGATGGAGGTTCTATAATGTTTTAAATATTCATATATGTTTTAAAATTACCCATTATAATTCCCATAATTATGCCTGACATCTAACACTGCTATTAACGAGAGAGAGCACAGCATAATACCGAAAGAATGGCAACAACTAATTAAAAAGAAACAAATGAATTATGATGGCAGCACTGAAGGAGAAGATGAAGAAGCCAGTGACAAGATGGTCAGTAAAGCAGCAACTTTTCAACCTGATGACGACCGCGATTAGCGAGTCGAAATATATAGTAATGCTGCTCAATTAAAGGACTTTAAGGTATTTTTTTTTAATGTTTTTAAAGTTTAATTCGTCCTTTTATATATAATTTAATTAATTTGTTAATTACTTTTTGAGGGGAAAAAAAAATTAAAAAAAAAAAAAAAAAAAAAAAATCTGATTTGTTATATTTTTAATATTTTTCCTTTTAAATATATTGAAAATTCTATTCTTAATTCTTTTAAGTAGGTTCTATTAAATGTTGGGAAAAATAAATAAATATGTCTTTTCTGAAATATCTGGAGAAGTTTAAGCATTTTGAGGATCATAAATTCAACAATGCAAACTGAATGAAATCAATTTAAAGATTCCAAATCTGTGAAAAACTAGTATGTTGTGGCCACCACGAGACTTTCTTCTATATTTTCCTATACAAATTCACTCAGTAACAATAATTATAAAAAAAAAAAAATGGGACTTTGCCAAATTTTGAGTAAAATGTGAAAATTATTCTAAGTTTGTCAAAACACGGAAACCGTGGGACTTTGACAAAATTGGGAGAAAAATGCAAAAATTTGTTTAAGTTTGTTAGAACACGGAAACCGTGGGAGTTTGATAAAATTAAGTTGAGAGAAAAAAAAAAAAATTCTAAGTTTTTTTTCGTAAAAAGTAAAAAAAATCGATAACTTTGTTTTAAATTATCACAGATTTATAGTTCAACCATTCGTTTTAAAGGTACTGACGAGACCTTTCGAAAGACACCCATCTTGAAAATTTTTGCCCTATATCACCCTGTTAAAAATTTAGAAAAAGCGGGATGGCAATTCAACCTGTAAGACGATTTTTACCAAAAGTTGATAGGCACTAATTTATGTCAAGGTGCAACTACATACCAATTTGTATGAAATTCTGTGCAGTAGTTCCAGAGATACAGTTGCCACAAAATTTTGTCACACACACACACAGACAGACAGACATTTTCTAAAAATGGTAAAATAGTGTTCTACAGCTCTCAAAACGTGCAAATCCATCAAAAACCCGAAATCGAAAATTTTTACTAATCCAATACTTTCTTCTATTGAAGATAGAAGAAAGTAAAAATAAAAATAAATAAATAATCTATCATAAACCATAAGAATTGTTGCCTGAGTATATAATTTTATAGAAAAAACCTAATATAGTTCAATTTATGACTATTAAATGGATATATAAGCTTCTGTATGAAATCTTCAGTGATACCAAGTCAAAGGTGCCAAGACTCCCTTAAAGAAAAATAACTTTTCTTTTTTTTCTAAGTGATATGAAACACAATATCATAAAAATGCTTTTTAAAAAGCATAAAAAATAAAAACTTTTTATAATTTTAATATTTTCCTAAAGATGTAAAACATAGTTTTTTTTTTTTTTTTTCTTTTAATAAAAATGCACTACAGAACTGGCATAGACTGTAGAACCACAGAACACAGGTTGTAGTTGATTTTAATGTAAAATATTATTAGACAGTAGTGGTGGCTATTCCTTAAAATAAAATAATAAAATAAATCCTAAAAGTTGATAATTATGATTATACATATACTATATATGACAACTAATAACAAAATTTGTGTTTATTTTTGCCCAATGTGGAGGAGGAAGGGAGGATATTTTAATTATAATGCAATAACATTTTTTTTGTTTTTTTAATCTATACGTATATGAAATAAATTTCGTTTATAAATAAAAGACTTAAATAAGGTAAGATGTATGGTCTTTTAACTGGAATAAATTAAATTATAACAGTATAATTATATTGAAAAAAAAAAAAAAAAAAAGCAGAACTGACATTTAAAAGTGATTAGTACAAATTAAATAAACACCATAAAATACAAGAACTCACAACAATTGTTCCGGTTGAAAAGAAGACACGGCCCTTCATCAAGCGAACAAAGTAGGTACGAGTACTGCAAACAAAGCATCGCTGGTGCGTTGCCGCTTTGTTTGCAGCACTCATGCCTACTTTGTTCGTCTGGTGAAGGGTTGTGTTGTGTCTTCTTTCAACCCAAAACAATTGTGGTGAGTTCTTGCATTTTATGGTGTTTATTCAAAGTTTTGAACTCACTATAAACAGTATATATTTCAATTGTTATACAAACTGTGTCAAAAAAAAAAAAAAAAAAGAATATAAAATTAATTTTAAATTTTTTAAATAAAAAAAAAAATATGGGAATAAATATTATGAAAATATATTTAATTAAATAAGTACAAAAATGTTTATGCCCAATTACATATAAGATAAGAAAAATAGAACAATGCTAATTTTATAAACAGTATTTTCTTAGTACGATCTTCAATTATAAATTCAGCTAGCTTCCAGTTTAAACCAGATCCAGGGGTGTGTCAATTCAATAAGAATGCCGAAATTCACAGCAATGCATACAAAATGAAGGTAATTAACAGAAAAGAAGCCTATCAAGCTTGAAACTTTTACAGGTGAATATATCAGGGTGTAACCCTACTCACTACAGATTTATTGAAATTCATATTTAAAAAAAAAAAAAAAAAAGGCAAATTTAATATTCCAAAAAGCAGTTATTGCTGTAATAATTTTTGAAAGCTCAAAGTAAGGAAAAAGTTTTGAATATGTATTTAGATATATAAAAGAAAGAAAAGAAAAACAGAACTCTAGAAAGAAAAGATTTTTTAAAAATAATATTTTCCTTTGAATTTTTTTTATGTCAATGTAATAGGGCAAATTTATTCATTGTATATTTAATTATTTATTTACGTTTTTTTTTTCTTTTTTTTTTTTTTTCAAAAATAAATATTAAATCCCTATCATAAATTTTTAAAACCTCACAGTACACTGAACATATGTGGATGTAGGAAAGTAATTTAAAAAGTTAAAAGAGGGACAATTTTTATTCTCAAATTATATACAATATATTTAATATATAATGTATAAGAAAAGAAAAATCTACAACAACTATTCTGCTAAGAATATATATATATATTTCAAAAGTTTGTAGTAATATCTGTGTGCAGTATAATAAAGATTTTGTTGTAAATATTTATTCTTTAATCTTACAAAGCATTTATTTTGCAAAGAAATGCAGTAGAAGAAACAGACAGCCATAAGTTGGGTTGTGGGGATTAAGGCCGATTGACTGCACTAGGGTCCTAGGCCCCAGGGAGAGTGCCCTCCGCGAGGGTCTTTCTAAGGGGTCCTAGCCCGTATTTACACAAGTTTTTGAGAAAACCATGGAAAACTCAGAACAGCTAGGTTGACGAGCACAACATGGGAACGAACAGAGAAAATAGATTATAGTTATAAATTTGACCATAGTCTATTTTTGAAACTCCCTGTGATCTACAAAAGGCCAAACTTATGCATAAATAATAAAATGTAACATAAGACTTTCGATTTAAGGTACCGTCGCCGGAAGCCCAAGCCAATGTTATTCTATGAGCGAATTTATTTACTTATAAACTCATTAACTAATAAATATTTTTAAATTCTATTTTCACATTCAGAAAATTCACAATTGTTAAATTGACGGACATTTTTTAAAACTGAATTTTTTAAATTTTAAATGTTTCATTTTAATTTATTGCAGAGATAATTATCCATATTTTAAAAATTAAATCACTTGGATTATCCAAATTATGTACAAACTTCTATAAGTAAGTTTATACATTTATCATTTTTACAAAAGTTAATGTACTGGGGAAATAATCAAGGAAAATAGTTTATTAAATAAACAGCACAGCTATTTAAATTTATACTCTCAAAAACTTTTAATTTACCTTCAGAAAATATCTGTTTCATCATGGAAATATTTTGGAGAGGTGCTTTATAGGCTAAATACAGATCATCTGAAATGGAAAGGAAAGAAAGATTAAATATTAATTTCTGTAATATAAATAACTAAATCTCATTGATATATGCTAATTATTAAAATTTGAGGATCCACTTAATTTAAAAAGGTACTATAATTTCTTGCATACAATCCACAGTGTTACACCAGAAATTTCAGTAAATATATGAATTAATATTTGTACAAGGTATTTTTTCCATAGAAATATAGCTTTTTCAATTATATAAAATTTCTGGTGTTAAACTGGTATCTGTATAAAAATACAATAAACAACATTTTGATTTTGCCCAGTCAAATAAAATAACAAAACAACGGTTGGCAAAAATAACTCAAATTTTAAACATATTAATCCAAAACAATCACTGATAACTACAAATTATGCAATATAGCAACATAATAAAACTTGACACAAACTATCAGGGAGCGAGAATAAAATCATTTTAAAATGATGGAAATTTTATCTAATAAAGCACTCTGAAAGTCTTATTTTATATCAAGTTTTAATTAAGTTGAACACTAATGATTCATTTAAATATTTAGACATTATAAGTCTGATACAATGTAAATATCCATTCTTTAATGTAATTGCCGATTCTTTAATTCAAGAACTTTAATTTAGCAATTCATTTATTTTAAATTTATATATATTTTTTTTAGTCCCCCCCCCCCCACCTCTTAAAGAAAAAAAAAAAAAAAAAAAAATCTGTAAAATAAGTTACAGAGTGAAAGAAGATATTCGGCTAAGAAAAGAAAACAAATTTATTATTTTATTCTTAAAAAAAAAAAAACTCTGTTTCAATTATTTATTTTTATTTATTTTCTAAAACTACAGTGCAATGTTTTTAGTGTACATTAAAAATTTTTCTTACAGATTTGTGTGTTAAACACTATTTATCACATGCATGCACATGTATAAATAAAATTCTTGTTTTAAGCGTACAATTGCATACTAAATTTTTGAGCCATTATTTGTTTTGTTTTAGCTGTAAAATAAGTTACTGAGTAAAAGATATTCAGCTCACAAAAGAAAGAAACTTAATATTTCACTCTTAATAAAAAAAATCCATTTCAACTTTCCTTTTATTCTTTACACACATAATTTATCACTATTTTTTCAGACATGTTATCAAAAACTTTCAACTGTAATGCTGAAACATATCAAACATACAAACCATAAAATTCAAAGCAATACACGAAACAAATTTATAAAAGTCTAATTATAACAAAATATTTACCTGAATTTTGTTTTGCTCTAGCTTCAATTTCACTGATACACTTAAGCACAAAAGTAGGAGCATGTTGTTCAGAGACATTGAATTCCGAGCACAAATCTCTGTCAAACACAACTATAGAAGGAAAATAAAAATAAAAATATAATTCTCTCCTTTTAAATGCATAAAATTTGTGACATATTCAGTTAGAAATTTAGATTATATCGTTGAGAAAAATGCAACAATGTTAATAACAGGCATGAGAGTGCAGAAAATTAAAAAAAGAGGAAACACGCGTGTTCATAAAATTAATTTTAAAAGAAAAATAACGCGTGCGGGGAAATCTATACAAATGTACGTTCATAAAATTTATTTCAAATGAAAAATAATGCTCACAGGAAAAAACTATACAAAATATTTTAAAATTAAACTAAGAGAATAATGCACATCAACACAATAAAACATGTTAAAAAAAAATGTTAGCTAGCAATCAACATTTAATCATTGGCTGGTGGTGGAAAATGGGAAAGGGGGGGGGGGGGGTAAAAAGTAGTTCATGAGAAAAATATTAAACACAATTCTACTTCTTAATGGGTTCTAGAATATCATAAAGTAAGTTTAAATTTTATATTGTGGATGGATAAATATTCAAAATTAAAAGGCTTCCCGCAGAATGTTTGATCGGCAATGGTTAGAGATGGGTAAAAAAAAAAAAAAAAAAAAAAAGGGGAGGGGGGGGGGAGAGGACAAAAAAAATTACATGAGTGAGAAATATTGAATAATTCTGTTCTTTTATATGTTATAGAATCTGATAAAGCATGTTTAAAATGAATATTCACATTTATAATTTTGATGGAAAAAGATTGAGAATCTAAAGTTTTTCGTGGAGCGTTTGAACACTGATCGTTATTGGAGTTTGATTTTAACAAAATAAAAAATCGCGGAATTAACGAAAATCGCAAAAAAGAGGAAAATCGCGGATCCGCGGAAAATTCTCATGCCTGTAAATAAAGAAAAGAGGCCACAAAGTTTAATAAATTCTTTAACCTTTAATCTACTGAAGGTACTTTAAAGAATCATTAGTTTAAAAAGTATAAAAAATCAAATTCATGAATAATGTCAAAGATATTTATAAGAATGGATCATATATATCTCACTTTAATCTCATTACATGGCACTAGACACTAAATTTGCAATTTTAGTTCTAGAAAGGATTTTATAGAATGATCACACTGTTTTTGGTATGGCATTTTTCACAATCTTCAAGTGTGTTATAATGAACTCCTGTGTTATTTCAAGAATCTTCCACCAATCATAGAAAAAAATATAAGGAACTTGTAAATTTACTTTAAAAAATATTCATACAATGAAGCCTACTAACATATTTAAAAACTACTAGATAAACTTTACTTCAGGCCTCACCCTGAGTCACTTTCACCATGGGCCCTTCGGCATTTTCAAAGGCGACCTTCTTTGATAGCTTTCCAAGCTGCAAGTGAGCTGTTCTGTTGTTTTTGGCTTCAGTTGGCTGATCCTCCAATAGGTGGCACTACATTTGATCTGCATCTGGGAGGGGGGGGGGCTTGTTGCAAGATTTGGAGTAACTCAAAATTTCTACAGTTTTGTGATAGAAAGCATACGCCAGGTTCTCGAAATTGGCGATCTTCATTGTCTTGCTGAATTGGATACTGATATTTTCATACTGCGCTGTTTTTGCTAAAGCAGTGGTATTTTTGTTAAACTTAATGTCTGAAATGTGTTAAATTCAGCAAGACAATGAAGATTGTCGATTTTGAGAACCCAACATATGCCTTCTATCGCGAAACAGTGAAAATTTTGAGTAATTCCAAATCTTGCAATGGCAACGAGCCCTGCGCAGATGTAGATCAAATCTGGCGTCACCTATTGGAAGATCAGCCAACTGAAGCCGAGAACGGCACAGCTCACTTGCAGCTTGGAATGCTACCACAGAAGGTCAGCTTTGAAAATGCCGGGGGCCCTTGGTGAAAGTGATTCACGATAAGGTCTGAAGTAAGGTTTATCTAGTAGTTTTCGGATTTGTAAATTTTTTTGTTTAGTATTTTTTTAAAGTTCAAATAATCTTTTTATACCTCTATGTATCACTGGTACACCAAAGTACCACCTAACAAAATCCTCAATTATTATGATAAGGGAATATTCATAATTTTTATTGTATATATCTTAAAAAAAAAAAAAAAAAACTAAAAAAATGTATTTCAAATACATTTGTCTGTTCCTAAATGCAAAATATTTTTTAAATTCATTTTAACACTTTGAAAGATCACAATCATTAAACTGATTCCCGTTTTTCAAAAATTATTTAATTTAATCTTTTAGTACTTTGTTTTAAAGCTTTAGAATGCGATAAATTGACCAAGTGCATCATCCCCCCCCCCCTTTATAGCCTCAAAATGAAATATTAAAAAAATAAATAAAATAAACAATTTTAAAAAACCGGAAACAAACTAATGGCTGTGAATTTTCTAAATGTGAAAACGGTATATATATAAAAAAAAATACATTAAATAATGAATAATTTTGAAAACAAATTTTTACATAGAATAACATGGGACAAGGCTTTTAATAAAAAAGCACCACAAAACTGGCGTTGTAAAAAATAATACTTACAAACTTTGAATAAACACCATAAAATGCAATAAACTCTCAACAATTGTTTCGGGTCAAAAAGACACACGACCCTTCATCAGGCGAATAAAGTAAGCACGAGTGCTGCAGTCAAAGCGGCAACGCCCCACTGTTGCCACTTTGACTGCAGCACTCGTGCTTACTTTATTCACCTGATGAAGGGTCGTGTGTTTTTTCGACCAGAAACAATTGTTGCGAGTTTATTGCATTTTATGGTGTTTATTCAAAGTTTGTAAGTAATATGGGACAAGGCTGTCGTCAACGTTAGGTGAAGTGTCCCCTTATGGCAGTACAATAGTCAGATCCACCTTTTCTCCCTTCTTATGTATGTAATAATGTGGGATTTTTGTCGCTTCATACAATAAGGATATCTCATTCCAAAATGAAGTTTTTCGAATTTTGTTTTATGAATTATTATACTCTTTGAAAAAGTTGCCTTTTAGGTTAATAAGCAATATTTTGAAAAAATAAATTTAAATATTTCTTTTAGAGATTTAAAACTAAAGTCCTAAGTTTACTTAATGAAACAAAATATTTAAATTTCAAAAAGAAAAAAAAAAAAGAAAAAAAAAAATGCTCAAAGCTGAAAGACAACATTAAACAAAAATCATAAAACTTTATTTTTGAATGAGATATTCTTATAGGGTAGGTGCTCCAGTAATTGGCATGCTTCAGTAATTGACATCTATCCCAAAATAATTAATAAATGAGAAAAATAATAAAATCATATATTTTACATATAAGAATTTTAACATTTTATGTCAAACACTGGAGCATAGGGTGCTAATAACTGGTGAAATGAATAACTAGCAGTGTCAAACACTGGAACATAGGAGGCCAATTACTGATAAAATGAAAAACTGCCAGTGTCAATTACTGGAATACTGAGCGGATGTCAAATAAAAATTCATAAAAAAAAAAAAAAAAAGTTATCAAATGTAAAATTAACATATATGTGGTTCTGAATGTCTTTCATACCATGTGTACTAACTTAAGATTTCTAAAAATATTTTCTGATGACTAGAACATTAAAAACATCAGAGATTGCTCTAAAAGTGTCAATCACTGGTGCACTTACCCAATACCAAACAACAAAAATACCATAGGATAATATGAGAAGGAAGAAATAGGGAAATCTGATGTGCAGCCTTGAGATATATCATTGTGATAACGTAACAATGTTAATAAAGATAATTCAGAAAGGTTAATTGATTCTTTAACAGGTTCCTTAAACAAAGTGCAACAGACAGTCATTAGCAATATCACAAAAAAAAAAAAAAATAATAATAATAATAAAACTTAATATCTCGGCAAATGAGGTTAATGTATGACCAGGCATTTCAAGAATAAAAATTTAGCTTCCTTGAAGAATAAAAAAAAAAAAAAAAAGAAAGAAAAAGACTTTAGTGTTATCTTTAAATTGACAGTTTGTTAAAGTACTGAGAAGCCTCTGAAGTGGAATAATTTTTGAGATAGAGATGTGATGATTTTTATGCACATTGGGAAGCTTCATACACATTTTTCAATGACAAATTCAAAATTGCCATTTTTAGATTTTTTTTTTCCCTCCAGAGTTGCAATATTTATCAGATTGATTCATGATAAATAATGCATCTAGAAAAATGGGAAAGGGGAGTTTCAGTTTAACAGTTTAATATGTGTATAACCTTAAAATAAAAGCTTGTTTGTTATACTGAAGTGAAACTTTCATATACGTTGGACTATCTTTTCTTTTTTTAAGTGAAGAACAAGAATTGGCAAAATTTGAACAATAATAACACAAATATTTTTAATTTTTTAGTTTACATACTCGCAAAAAACTTCTGTATTTAATAAAATAACAATTTAAAATTTTCTTTGTATTTTTCTACCCTTCATCCAACTGAAAACTTATGAAACTTATCGTTACATTCACAATTATTCCATACAATACATGTGCAATAATAAATTACCTAAACAAATATTTCTTATTCAAAATATACAAAAGTTATTCCCGATTTTAAATAACTTTAATACTTAATAAAGATTTATATTTGCTGCTGACTCCCCCCTCCGAAAAACTTATCAAAAATCTTTGATGAAAAATAACAAATCTAGATATTCATGTTCAAAATTAATTATTGCAAATATGCAATAATAATCCAGAAAGAATTTAGCTATATACAGCTACCGATATTTTAAAAATCAAATCTTTTATTTTTCTACTTTATACATGTAGTCAATTTTCCTATGTAATTAAATCAACATTTTAAAGAACATTATGCTATGGTTACATTTTAGTCCCTAAAATATTAAATAAAATGTACGTGCAATAATAGATTGCCTAAATAGGAGTAATTAAAATAAACTAAATTACAAGATACCTCCCTTAATTTCAACTACCTGCAATTAAAAAACATTTGCCACAAACACCCCCTCCTTCATCCCCCACTCATTTATCACACACAAACACACCACAGCATTCAACATATCAAATGATCTTATCAAATATATAAAAGCTCCTCCATCCTCTACCTATAGCAATTACGAGCCACCGGTCACCAAATCCCATAAAACTCTACACGGAAATTTGTTTATAGAATTATTAAATACTTAGTTTTTTTTTTTTTTTTAAATTCCGTTTTCACAATTTTTAATTTTTTTTACAAATAACTTATGAACTAATACATATTTTTAAATTTTGTTTTCACATTCAGAAAAGTCCCAACTGTTAAACTGACGGACCTTTTTTAAAAATGTATTTTTTTTTTAAATATTTTATTTTGAAATTGCAAAATGAAAAAATTTCACATATTGAAAATTCGTATTTTGCAGCTTCAAAATATTTTTTTTTTTTTTTTTTTTTTTTTTTTTTTTTTTTAAGGTGCGCCAAAATTTAACAGCTGGGAATTTTCAGAATGTGAAAACAGAATTCAAAAATATGTATTAGTTAATAAGTTATTTGTAAAGAAAAATTTCTCATAGAATAACATTAGCTTCGGCTTCCGGCGGCGGTCAGTGAAGAGGGCCCTTAACGATGCACAGTAACAAGCTTTCAAGTATGGCTTATTTGCACAAAATTCGTCAAAATTAACAGATTTTACATGAAATTCCCTGACTATTTCAGACTCACTTAAATTCCCTGAATTTTCCATGATTCTTTGACTTTCCCTGACCAGTGTCCACCGTGTTAGACCTTGGTACCTAAACCGAGACCCCTCCCCCCTTCCCCAACCATTCCAAATTTTAACTAACTGCAGTAAGGGCCCGCTTCACTCACCGTCGCCAGAAGTTGAAGCTAATGTTATTCTATGGGAAATTTTCTTTACTGATTACTTATTAACTAATCCATATTTTTAAATTCTGTTTTCACATTCAGAAAATTCCCAATTGTTAAATTGACGCTCTTTTTTTAAAAAGTTTTTTTTTTTTTTTTTTTTTTTTTTTTTTTTAATTTTTAATATTTTATTTTGAAGCTGTAAAATACGAATTTTCAACATGTGAAATTTCTCATTTTGCAATCTCAAAATAAAATATTAAAAATTAAAAAAATACACGTTTTTAAAAAAGGTGCGTCAATTTAATAGTTGGAAATTTTCTGAATGTGAAAACAGAATTTAAAAATATGTATTAGTTAATAAGTTATATGTAAAGAAAATTTTCCATAGAATAACACTGGATCGGGCTTACGGCGACCGTGAGTGAAGAGGGTCGTTAATATAAAAAATGTCGTCGCTTTTTTTTTTTTAAACTAGTTGCTAACTCTTAACTTTTTCATTTACATCTCCCAGAAACTTCTATATTGAACACAGTTATCTTAAATGTAGTTTTCACTAGTATTAAGGAACATTGTTCAATTCAAATTCTGTAGAATCTAAATAAAAAAAATTAATCAAAATTACGGATAAAAAAGCTTAAAGCTTGCAAATTTTTTCCTTCTGCACACGAACATATATCGTGCAACAATAAAATAAATTACTTAAATGGTGATATTCGGTGACCAAATATATTACATCCAGAGATTTATTTAGCAAGGAAAAATTAATCAGTATCTAGACCTTGAAACGTATATAAAAGCCCAAGTAAAAACGAAAAGACACAAAGAGTTAAATAAGTGACCTTGTGTCTAACTCATCTGAATTCTCCTCATAGAGTTTTCAAGGACATAATACTACAGAGAGAAAATAAGCTAGCTAGACATAAAGCAGATTGTTAATTTTTTTTTTTCCCGTTCAAGTCACAAATGAATAATTTTATCACACTGTTAATATGTGAAAAATGTTTTAAATGGGGAATTATAAGTTGAAAATTCCACACTTGAAATAAATTCGATTGAATTGAGCAATAAAGTGAACTTTCGTTATAAGGCTGTTCCATTTACTGCCTTCATTACATTCACGAACACTTTTGTGTGTGTTCGTAATTCACAAGAATTCAAATTTCAACATCTCAAAATCGAATAGCATTTTACATTTTTCAATAGCAAAAGATGTCATTTACTGCCACTTCACAATTACGAGCTTTTTTTTTTTTTTTTTTTTTGAGGGGGGGGGGGGTCATAAATCGTTTGCAAACAGCCCGCAAACTTAGATGTTACAAAATTGATCAGTGTTTTCTATATTTCTATAACACCAAGTAAAATATCTCGAGAACGCTGTTAAAAGCCGATTTTCTTCTCTCAAAATTTAGAGGAAAAATACTATGTCGGGCATCGAAAAAATTGTTACTCAACTTAAAATGATAATGCAGGAATCACAAAGTATGTTTCCACTATTGTCGAGTACAAATCTTTTGCATGATATTTTCATAAAATTATTTTCTGATTTTTTTTAAAAGCAAAAAATTACGGTTTGAAAATAGTGGTGATAAAATATGCTTAAATTGGCGGTTTTTGTTGACGTTAACAAATTTTATACTTGCACATCTGAAAATGATCGTGGTTGTATTAGAAAGGTTCGACTTGATGAGCGGGAATTAATTTTTAAAACAACTATTAAAATTTTCTGGATATTTACTTAAAGTATTACTGGAGGATTAGTGAACAAATTTTTAAGAAGCTTAAGAGAGAAGCCAAAGCCAATGTTATTCTATGGAGAATTTCGCCCCATCATAACTTATTTATTAACCAATACATATTTTTAAATTCCGTTTTCACATTCAGAAACTCCACATCTATTAAACAATTTACCGCTTTCTAATTTTTTTTTTTTTTTTAATATTTTATTTTCGGTTGTAAAATGCGAATTTTCACAATGTGAAATTTTTCATTTTTGAGTTTAAAAGTGAATTCTTAAAAATTAAAAAAAACTCAATTTTTAGAAAGCGATAATCTGTTTAACAGTTGTGAATTTTCGAAAAGTGAAAACGGAATTTAAAAATATGTATTAGTTAATGAATTTATAACGAAGCGAAATTTCCCCATAGAATAACATTTGCTTCGGCTTTTCGCGACGATAGGTAGAGAGTCCCCTTAATTTATTAACTTAGATTTTAAATTTAAACAAATGAAGCTTTAATTAAAGATAGACTTACATAGCAATATACATCGATTAAAAAATGATTGAATTCTGCATTCTGCCTGGGATAAAATATAACACATTATTTATCAGCTTCTTTTGAAAATAATAATAATATAAAATACAAACCTGTAGGATTTTTCCCTTGCTTGCAATGTGACTGTGAGGAAAGACTGTAACTGCACTGCCCACACACTAAGAAAAAAAAAAAAAAAAAAAAAAAAAAAAATGGAAATTTTACATTAGTATTCAAATATTTAAAAATTTTCTAAGACTCATTTACATCATTGTTTAAATTATCGAATTGTTTTTTGTTTTATAACAATCATCACTCTATAAGCTTTCACATCAAAGTGAAAATGAATACAAATCGCCCTGAATCGATCTGACTATTATATATACAGGGTTCCACAGTGTTGGAGTTGTTTTGTCAGTCATGGAGATAAATTTCCGATTTAAAAAATGTTGCAAAATTAAAAACCTATTACTTTAATTAGTTTAAGCAATTAATAAAGATATTTCTTCAAAAATCACGTAAAATTTCATTTTCGTAAAGTTATTTTTAGTCAGCTTTTTCCAGTGAAATATAAAATACTTAATTCTTGAACGACCAAACTTGCATATCTCGACTTACAGCAGCTTAAAAACAGAACCCCGTTTAGTCCTGAGAAATGACGGTGTCTTATGCAAAATAATTACAATAAATAATGAATAGCTGATTATAATAAACACATTTTCATAGAAGCTAAGATAATAGAAATTCCACAGAAGCTCAGTTATATAAATTTGTACCCATTTATGCCCATTCACAAAGCAATTGCGTTTGTTCTCGTGTTTAATTCAGTATCTAAAAGATTTCTATACTGCTTACAGCAGCAAGGGCATTTTGAGGGTTCTTAGGAGTAGGGGGGGGGGGGGGAGATTCTCCTTTCGGATAATTAATAATTCGAAATATTACAAACTAGTATTACAATTTCCCCGGAAAATATGTAATTTTCTACAGTCAGATAACACATATGTACATACGCAATAAATGCTAAGATATTTGTATTGCTTAAATATTCCATCTAATTGTGCAACTTCATAAAATCGCTTACTTTATTAGAAATTTTGATGCTTAAAAAAAATTAAAACTTAAAAACACACTTTAAAAAAATAATAAATAATAATAATAATTCTATTGAATGGGTTTACATTTACAAAAATATTTAGTAGTAACTTACCTTGACACATACTATGTGTTTTCTGCATTAAAATACAGAAGTGACACTTTTCACAGTGTAAAATGCTCGACGTTGACAAACCTATAAAAATAAAGAAACATACGTAGATACATAAAACAGAAATGAAAACAAAAACAATATTTTGTTTTAAATTTTATAATTATATAAAAAAGAGAAATAGAAATATATTACTCACTGTCTCCTTTCAACAAAGTAGTTGGTAGTGTATGCTGAAAAGACAAAAATAAAATAAATTAAAAGACTGCAAAAACGCACATGTATGTAAATAAACAAGTATATGTAAATAATATATTTTCACTAACCACAACAGGCGAGGCTATAGGCCAACAATAATGAACTAAACTTCTGAACAACGAAACTTGCAGTGATAAACAAAACAAGCTACAACATGTTACAGCCGGGTAAATTACGCAAATATGTACAACACAAGTAAATAAACAAGTATATGTAAATGATATATTTTCACTAACCACAGCAGGCGCGGCTATAGGCCAACAATAATGAACTAAACTTCTGAACAACGAAACTTGCAGTAAAAAACAAAACAAGTTACAACATGTTACAGCCGGGTAAATTATGCAAATATGTACAACACAAGTAAATAAACAAGTATATGTAAATAATATATTTTCACTAACCACAGCTGGCGAGGCTATAGGCCAACAATAATGAACTAAACTTCCGAACAATGAAACTTGCAGTGATAAACAAAACAAGTTACAACATGTTACAGCCGGGTAAATTATGCAAATATGTACAACACGCGTTGATGCGCTAATTATCAAAATTTGCATCGATCGCGCATGATCAAAGACGATATACTGACGTTGCAAGTTACAATTAAATAAAATAGCATGTAATCAACGTTGGATACAAATTTTAGTAAGAAATTGTGCTAAGTGCAGATGATGCCAGATGACAGTCAAATATCAACAATGCCAATTAAAAAAAAAAAAAAAAAAAAAAGAAAAAATTGTGGTCTTAAAAACTTTATCCATTACATTGAAAACGAAAGATTTTTCTGGCAAGCCTACAGCCTACAAAAAAGAATGTTTTAAATCAAACTATACGGATGAATTGAAAGCAAAAAAGACCTATGAAGACAGCTAGCAAATTTTGATAGACAAATTGAAACAGCTGCAACAAATTGGTGGGATATCGCAACTCTAATAAAGCATGCAAAATCAGTATCACGAAATATTTTGCAGGAATCTTCAAGAGATTCAGTGGTTTACTAACCCCCCCCCCCCCAACTCTTCATAATCGCTAAACAATAGGCCAATAAAAAGAAAAATGTTTATGTTTTTAGATATGTATAGCTAATAGTTATTCATATGTCTGATATATAATGATTTTTTTTTATTAAATTGATAAAATTAGCTGCTACTGATACTGGGATCTCGCAACTCTATGCATGCGGAATGAAAATCTCAAAACTTTACATTTGGAAACTTCAAGAATTTTAGTTCTTTATGGAGCTCCATCCCCCCTCCCCCTTTTTCTTCATGGTTGTAATAACAAGACAAGTAAAAAGACAGAAAATCTTAACAGTTTTGATATCTATTAACAGAATATTTATATCTGATGTATCATTAAATTAATAAAACAAACAGGATTTCGCAATTTTTAAAAAAATATTTAAAACCAAGACTGCACAGAATTTTGTTGGAAACTTAAAAAATTTCAGTTGCTTACAGATCCTACTCTTCTATATCCTTGTATGACAAGGTAAGAAAAACTACAATGCTTAAGTATTTTTATGTTATTTTACAATGTTTATCATTCACAGCTGTATTTAATCCAAGATATTACAGTAAGCTTTTTACTAAATAAATTAATAGTGTTAATGAGATCTAGCAATTCTAACGAAGCATGTAAAATGGAGAACGTACAATATTTTGCTGGAAAGTTAAATAGTTTTAGTTGTTTATAAATCCTATTTTCTTTATCGTTATATGAAATGACAAAGAAAAGAAAAATGCTTCAGTGTTTTTATATCATTTTACAACGTTTATAATGCATAGCTAATGTTACATATTTATACATCTAATCTGATATCACCTCTTCATTACAATAAGCCAATAGTATTATTGCTGGGATCTTGCAATTCTAATAAATTACGTAAAATCTGAACCACGCAATATTTTTTGAAAAATTCAAGAATTTCAATTGATTATAGATCCCCTCTTCTATATCCTTATAGGACAGGACAAGGAAAATTCTTATGTGCTGTTTTTCTGTTATTTACAGCTTTTATTACGCGTAGCTAAAGTTACATTTATACATATAGACATTATTCTTCATTGTAATTTATATAAAGCCGATACTGAGATCTCGCAACTCCAATAATGCATATAGAATCAGGATAGCACAATATTTTACTGGAAAATTCAAGAATTTTAAATGGTTGTAGGACCCCACTCCCCACTCCCCACTTTTTTTTTCTTTTTTTTTTTTTTTTTTTTTTTTTTAATATATCCTTATATGAGACAAGGAATAAAGATGTTTAAATGTTTTTATATTAAGTTCATTATATATGGCTAATATTATACATCTATTATTATATTTTCATTAGATTAACACAAAATTTATATATAGTACTGCTGGGATTAATGGAAGCGTGCAAAATCAGGACTGAATTATATTTTGTTAGAAACATCAAAAGTTTCAACTGTTTATACATCCCACCCCTTCTCTTCTCTATACTTATATGACAAGACAAGGAAACAAAAGATGCTTAAGCGTTTTTGTTATTTTACAACGATACTATAACTGAAATAAGTTAATAGTTTTCAAAAAGACTGTCCTTTATGAGTTTGGCTATGAGAATCATAACGTCGAGTTCAAAATTAATAATGCTTCATTTTCTGTTTTACCAACATGGCAGAAAACAGATTCAAATGACAATTCAATTTTATAAGACATCTTTGTTTACCCAGAAAATAGTCTTATCACATTATCTAAAAGTGTTTCCATTTCCTTCTGGTAATCCACGTTTATTTATACGATGCTTTTCAATATTTGGAGAAAATGATGCCCTAGCAACTAATTAAGTAAGTGCATTAAAAACCGAATAAGTTTACTTCGTCAGAAACGACAAAGGAAAATATTGGAAATGCATACAGCTGTTTCGGCAGCCTTAAGCATTTCCAATATTTTTCTTTGGCGTTTCTGACGTTGTAACTTATTCGGTTTTTAATATTCCAACGCCAAGTCTCCTGTTATTAAGTAAGTGCATGTTCTTCCAAGATTAAATTTCTCTCAAATTTTCAAGCTATTAGGAAAGCTCATCCTCCCTTCTCTTTTAAGGTAAAACCATTCTTTAATTTTAATCTTTGTTTAATAATTTCATTTTTCAAAAATCGTTTAATAATTCATTTATTCATTATATTTGCAGAAACTAAGACGTTTAAAATCGGTAATTTAATTTAAGTAAAAAAAAAAAAAAAATACTCCCCCCCCCCCAATTAAATTTATATCTCTTCCAATTTCATTAGATATTCTTTGCTGATTTTATATGCATAAAAATATTGGTTAGTACGAAGTACAAAATATTAGGGAATTTAGGTGATGGTGTAATGAAGATTTTGTATTTAAAAATTTATATGTTTAAAAAATATGTATCTAAAATATATGTATTTTGTGTGTGGATAGATGCACACACACAGTCTTGCATTTTATAGCTTTTTAATTTACTATTTTTCCTTTTTATATAGTGAGTGTTATACCTAATTTCCTCATATACCCACATCAAGTACTTAGATGACCCCCGAATATAGAAACTACTGTATATGAATGCCAGTAAAATGCACAGAAAAAGTTATATTGAAAAATAATAAAAAAGACTTTGTAAGCAAACACTACAAATTTCAAAAACACTAAACACATGTTTCGGATCATATTGAGACCCTTCATCAGGCAAAGAATGTAGGTATGTTTAGCATTAAAGAAGTAACGTATGCCTTAATACTCTATTGAGTATGTTGCTGCTTTGATGCTGCACTTGGCGAACTCCGAAAAGCAGAGGATGTACACCTTTAAACTTCCGAAACCTGAACAGTACATCTATTTGTACTGTACTATCCAGCTTATGAAGAATATACACTCGTCTTGTACAGTCAGTAACAAAAGTGTCCGAATACTAGCAAAAATTCCTATGTAAAAAAAGTACACTTCATACGGTTTTGTTAAATAAATCCTTATCGAATGATGTTCTTACACTGAATAAGAACAGGATTCGACAAGGATTTATTTAACAAAACCGTATGAAGTGTACATTTTTTTTTACATAGGAATTTTTGCTAGTGTTCGGACACTTTTGTTACCGACTGTAGTCAACTGAGGTGGGAGGGGGAAGATCCACAGTTGTCACTGCTAAATTTCAGTTATATATCCAATAAAGAATCCCACTAATATTATTAGAGTACAAGCCAAATTTCTCATAAATACATTTTGTTTTAGTATTTGACTGTTCTGCCGATCTGCCTCTTATTAAGTACATACAAAACCAGTTGAAACACTCTAAATCACGCAGTTAAAAAATGGCCAATAATAATGAAAATCAAAAGTGCTCATCTATGTATACATATATGTGTTTATATATATACATACATAGACAGTGAACTCTCGTTAAAACGGACAATCAAGGGCCGGCAGTTTTTGTCCATATTAGCGAGAGTCCATTATAACAGGAGTTCATTAACTGAAGTTCTATATGAACTCTAAAATTACTATTATGTACACATACACAGTATAATACGAATAAAAATTTGTTTCCTCAAACCCTTTTATTCACTAAAAATATACACGCGAAGGAAAAACTATACTTACTTACAAAACTGCTTTTCTTCATATAGTACAACTTGATGTAGTACATAAAGAAAAAAGGCTGATAGTACATAATGGTTGGTTAGTGCATCTTAAAAAAAGAAGTTATCTTGGTTTTTTTTTTAGGGTAAACGATTTTCTTTCTATGTAATTTTCAATTTTAGCCAATTGTTCAAAAATAATTATCTGGAACATTTTCGGTCTATTGATAAAATGCCCTAATTTCCACCAGCATACGACGGAAATCTAGTATATCTGGTGGAGAGATTTCCTAGTCAACTTTTCATGTTAAAAAAAAAAAAAAAAAAACCAGCTTTCAAAAAATTTTGGGAACTGATTCTTTTTTGAAGAATGTAAGCTTTGAGGGGAAAAAATGTCCATCTTAACGAATGAATTGTACGTATTGCTTGTTTGTTACATGCAATTCCTATAGGCCTCAGCCGGGGATTCTGGTTTTGTACGTAATAACGAGAAATCCATCTTAACCGGGGCCGTCTTAACGAGAGTTCACTGTATATAACAATTTTCTAGAAGTTCTTTTAGGACATCCTGCGTATACGAAATTCCCTTTTCCAGTCAGCATGATATTTATAACTATAGTTTGCCGAAACGAACATTACAAAACTTAATACTAATGAAGGTTTGTGGGACATTCGAATTTTCTTATAAGCCTCATTAGTGCCGACTCATTTTTATAAATGAACTCGAGCGTTCCCAACGCCGGACTGCAACATCTTGTGCGGAACATATTATTAAGCGCTTTATGCACAGCTGCCCTGAGTACTGCATCATAGTGTGAAGTTCTCAAACACGTGTTGCATCTAGTGTTTCATACCATTTCTTCTACACACAATTTCATTCACACAAACTATTTGCGCTTTTTTCTTAGATAGGCTTTCTGATTAAAACCATGTAATTAGTAAGATTCACACCAGTAACGAAAATTTATTGGTTCAAAAAAGGTCACTTTTGTTACGGATGATTCAGAAGCCAATCCAGTGTAAGTCTAAAAAAATGGAAACTGATAAAATGAGAATTTTATTATAAAATTACAATACAAAGTTAGTAGTTCAGTGGACGGACATTGATAGAGATGTCATTTGGTAGATGGGGAAATTCATTTAGTTGTTTGTGTTTATGAAAAAAAAAAAAAAAAAATTTCTAGCGTTTACGACATAAGTCGATTTTCAGTTCTTTTGACTTGCAACCATAGCGAGACAAAAATTTCGTTGTCCTTTTCCGGAATTTTCGCCATCATCCTGATTAATCTCTAAAAAAATTCAAGCTAGTCCGTAAATCAATAAAATTAAATGAAAATCCGTAAACTTTACTAATGGTCCATGAAAGGTGGCAAACATGTTGCGAATAAGAAGTTTAGTACAAGTATAATTTACGGGTGGAGATTTAAAAAAAAAAAAAAAAAATGGAAAAAGCTATTAGTGCCGGTTTTTATGGGTGCTGCCGGATTATAGAATTCCGGATGCTTCACTGTATATATAAATCAATATAAGTTAACTAGTTACTTAGTTGATAATTGTGGGTTTCTGTGGTGATTTATTCGATTTGTCTATTCTCCGTTCTCATTCTTTTCCTTTTATTCAAATAAATTATACATATTATATATTCAAACGCATTCTTGCGTTCCCCCTCCCTCCCTCCTCTCAAGGCCTAATGTAGTTAAAACATCATAAAATTACTTTTCCATTTTCACAAGCAAAGTAAGAGTCCTTTGGCGGAAAAAAATCTGTAGAAGACAGATTTCATTTATAAATTTAAAATTCTTTAATATAAGACATATATTCCAATTTTATTTTATTTTTTAATTAAGAACAATATAGCATAACTTACTGTACAGCTCAGATGATCAACTCCAGCCGTCACAGCTTTCTGAAAAAACTCTTCCTTAATGCCCATCTTCTGAAAGAGAAAAAAGGAATAAATAAATATCGAAAGAAAACCCATTAAATAATTTAATTGAATAAAGATAAATAAAACAAAGTATCTTTTTAGTCCTTGTTTTATAATACTCGTTACAACAAAACGATTTTTTGATATTTCCCCCCTCACTCCTTCAGTAGAGTTCTACGCGTTCGGGTAGACTTGACCCGCACCCGACCCGCGAAATAATTTTCGATCTGCAACCCGACCCAAACTCACAGCTTTAACCGGTAACCCTACCTGCTATCACTTACCTAGTCTAAGATTTAAATATAAAATAGTAAAGCAGTAAAAGGCTTACATTCCAAATACAGTTCCCGCCGCTTATTAAAATCACATTCGTTCTGAGCCAAAGTGATTTTATTAAGCGGCTGATTTTTATATCCGGCGAACGTTCTTGCACTTAAGGAAAATATATTACTTCCCTGAATTTGAAAAGAAACTTCAAAAGGTAATGAATAATGGAATTAGTAAACAATATTAATTAATTTTAGATAGATAATTAATTAATTGTTTCTTCGATTTAAGTAAATTAAACGCATTCCAAGTTCCCATGCGCTTTCCTTTGAGGAAAATTATCATTACTTTACCGAAAGTTCACGCTGTTCTTATAAATTTAAAATCTTTCCGTTTAAACCTCATGAATTATAGTAATTTCAAAATAAGAACTAGAAATTGCCTTTTAATGTTAGAAAATAAAAAAAAATATATAATTTCAAATCGAATTTGTAACTTATTACTGCGTTTTGAAGAATACGTTGCTTGAAATTGTTACGGAGATAAGTTATGAGGCGTGGTTAATTTGCAACTGTACTGCAATTCCAAAATCTTCGACAATGAGCAATAACGTAGGGTTTGTCGTGCTTTAATTTCTTTTTCTATAAAAAAAAAAATCAGAATTTAAATAAACTTTTTTTAGTGTGCATAAATGATATTTTTGGCTGCCGAGGAGATATTTTTGAGTTTATTAACCGGCGATGCTGATTTTATTAAGCGGCCTCTTTAATAGTAGTTTGTATTGATTTGATTCCGATTTGGGCAATTTCATCAGATTAAGCGGCCGATTTTATTAACCAGTGAATTTATTAAGCGGCGGTTACTGTATACAAAAGTAGTAAAATCAAATTCCAACGAGACAGAGAGAAAGAAAAAAGAGGAAGGAAAGAAGAAAATTGATTAGATTTTATATCAAAGTTTTATCACAATTTATACAAAAGAATTTATTTCTTCAATAAAAGTAAGATGGATATTTTGTTCAAATTATATATACCTAGAAATTACGAGTCAACTATATCTACTTTATAAAACGTTTTAATATCTCACCCAATATTAATTTTTCCCTCTTTAACAAATACATTATGTAATAATAATGAAGAAAATATTGAGAAAAAGAGATGAAAGTATAAAATGAGTTAAAAAACACAAAATAAATAATAATAATAAAAACTTTTATAATAAAATCTAAAAAAAAATTTTCATGATTATTTGAAAATACAGTTAATACAAAGCAAAGCACCGTTTTTTCTTTCTTTTCTGGGTAAAGTTGAATTATAATTAATACGCAAAATTAAAAGGTGATAAACAAAAGATCATCTGAAACAGTTTCGAAACACGCTTTAAACATCTTAAAAGAATCTTTCGAAAAAGTTAAAAATACTTAATTTTTACTTTCTTCTATATTCAATAGAAAAAACTATTGGATTCGTAAAAATTTTCGACCTCAGGTTTTTGATGGATTTACACGTTTTGAGAGCTGTAGAACACGATTTGACCATTTATAGAAAATGTCTCTCTCTGTGTGTGACAAAATTTTGTGACAACTGTATCTCAGGAACTACTGCACAGAATTTCATACAAGCTGGTATGTAGTTGCACCTTGACATAAACGAGTGCCTATCAACTTTTGGTAAAAATTGTCTTACAGGTTGCGTTGCCATCCAACTTTTTCTAAATTATTAACATGGTGATATAGGACAAAATTTTGTATAAATGTGCATAAAGAGAATTATTTTGTAGTAATCATTATGAAATTTACAAGAATTATTTATAATAGAGATAGTCAACTGGGAAAAAAAATATTGTATGTGTAGGAGCCTCGCCAACGAATGGTTGAACCATCGATCTGCGATAATTTAAAATAAAGTTATCGATTTTTTTCATTTTTAACATTATTATTATTATTTTTTTTTAAATGTAATATTGACAATAAAATTGACTTTTTTTTTTTTTTTTTTTTTTTTTTTTTTGATATTTAGTGTTATACTATTTCTCTAATATGGAAATCGTCTGCATTATCATGGAAGATAATTTTTTTAAAATAATAATTTTAATAAATTATTTTTACTGAGTGAATTTGTATAGGAAAATATAGAAAACAGTCATGTGGTGGCCACAGTATACTAGTTTTAAATAATATTCAAAATTTTCTGCCAAATAACAAAATAGATTATCGTTCAAAGTTCAAACAAGAAAATTTATTTTTAAATTTTAAAGCTACAAGAATGCGTATTTATTTAATCAATTAAATTATATTAATGTAAAATCCGACTTTGCCACCCTCCCTTTTTTTAATTGTAGAAATTTTGCGAAGCGTTTGAGTACACAAGCAAGAGAGTGCAAGAGAGTTCCATACTTTAAATCTCGGGTAATAAGTTTTTATTAAAAGTCTTTCCAATAAAAATATTTCATTTACTAAATATCTTCTGTTTATTTTATTTTCTTTATTAATTTCTCTTAACTCATATATATGGTAGAGAAAGTATTGCTTTTGGGTCAAATTTTCGATATTGAGTTTTATTATATTTACACGTTTTGAGGTCCCCTGAATCCGAAAATCATGTTTTCAGCGGTTGGTCTGTATTTATGTTATCAATAGTTAAGAATATAGGACAAAAAATTACTTTACAATAATAGCACAGTAAAAAACTTTCTGAATCTTCAAAAATTCCTTACCCCCCCCCCCCAAAAAAAAATAAAAAAATAAAAATAAATAAAATAAATAAATAAAATAAAATAAATAAATAAATAAATAAATAAAAATAAAATATAAATAAAAAATAAAATAAAATAATAATAATCAAATAAAAATAAGAAATAAAAATAAGAAAAAACAATGAACTTAAAACCAATATTGTTTAAAAACTATAAAAATGTAGATTTATTATTATTATTTACTCAATAATAAAATCACTATGTGAACGCTTGAGAATAACAAGCAAATTTATAAATTTAATATAAAACTATTCAAATTAATCAAAAATAGTTAAAAAAAAAAAAAAAAAAGATTTTAATGCCTCTTTGTAAGGAATAAAAAAAAAATTTAAAACTGATTATTTTGAATAAAAGTTTATATTGTGTATAGTCATTTTGATAAATACGTTTCTTAAAGTAGTTAAAGCCCCAATCCCAATAGAATAATAAATGAAACAAAAAAGTTACATGAAATAAACTATTTCTTTAACAAGAAAGCGATAGATTTTGAAAAACTGATAAAATTTAGGAGGAAGAAAAAAAAAATATATATATAAAATAAATGAACCATTAAATAATTAATTTTTAATAATCTTCGGGAAGACGTGGAAGTGTCCTGAAAACTGTTTTGTCTAAATAAAATTCTCCCTCTGATACATAGTCATTTTTGCGTATCTTTAAAATGAGTAAAATCGTAGATGGTTTTGTATATATATATATTTTAAATGCTCTGCAAACATAATTTAATTGCCATAGTATGAAAGAGATACCCTGTCATTCTGAATAATGAACAAATTCAGAAAAAAATTACTGGTGCGAGTTTAATTATTAAAACATTTACAACTTTAGATTTCATGAAGAAAAAAAAGGGTTCGGTTTGAATAAAATTTTCCTTTCCAACATATACTTCGGACAAGACTATTTCTTAAATAATTAATGAAATCCTTCAAAAATGTGGTGCAAATATAAAATAAAAAAATATTACTGTAACAACGAAGTAACACGTTCAAAAGAATCCCAAGCATGTTATCATAACACTGTTCGATCTGAAAATTCTACAAAACACCAATTGAGAATTACTAAAAATCGCCATCTTTTCTATGAAAGAGAAAGCTTCTTTTCCTCAGCTTCCAACTGTGCGGCTGTGCAACTACCTTACTGATGAATGCATGATTAACACGATTATCAGCAAAAAAAGGATCGGTTGATATGGAAGAAGCTTTTATTACATCATTCAAAATTAAACTGAGAGATGGGTTATAAACAAATTAAAATATCCATAGAGGGAAAAGGAAATAATTAAAAATTAATCACACACATTTTCACAAACTATTGGAGGGAAGGGGGGAAAAAAATTACTGGGAAGAGTTAAGAGTTGAAAATTAAAAAAAAGTAATCCTTAAAAATAATTTTTAATATAAAGATTTTAATAATCCTCGTAAAATAAATGAATGAATGAATGCATAAAAACTACCTATTGCCACAGATTACTGATTTAAATTTAACATATATTGTCATTATGGATAAGCATAATTCTAAAATTAATAACAATACATAGGACTATTTTTAATATTTGTATAAAAAAATTTTTACCGAAAAGGCATATTTTTAAAAAAATAAAGAAATGAAATAAACCAAAACTGTTGCAAATAAATTACTTAGCCTGAAGTAAAAATTTTCCTTTCAACAAATAATCTCACTTTGGATATATATATTTCAATAGAAATACAGTCTGTAACAAAAGTCTCCGAACACTAGCAAAAATTCCTATATAAAAAAAGTACACTTAATACAGTTTTGTCAAATAAATCCTTGTCGAATCCTGTTCTTAGTCTAAAAACAGGATTCGACAAGGATTTATTTAACAAAACTGTATTAAGTGTACTTTTTTTACATAGGAATTTTTGCTAGTGTTCGGAGACACTTGTTACCGACTGTACAAAGCAAAATAATACAAAAATACCGATTTTTTTTTTTTTTTTTTTTTTTTTTTTTTTTTTATGTTATACATACAAAAAATAAACTATTACCATAACAACGAAGCGACAAGAATCCCATGCATATTATCATAACACTGTTATATCCGAAAACTCCACAAGACACCAAATACTCAAACGAGAATTACTGAAAATCGCCATCTTGACTATGAAAAAACGAGCTTCTCTTTCTCAGCCTCCGACTGGGCAGCTAGCTCACAGATGAATGCACAATTAACACGATTATCAGCAAAAAAGCATCAGCTGATACCAAAGCTTTTATCGCATCACTGGAGATAAAAACTAAGGAAGGTACTCGAGGGGTTATAAATACATTAAAATATTTATAGTGGCAACACAGACCTGTGCCTTTTTGTGAACAGATCCTACCGAAGAGTTGGAGAACAGGATCGACAGCAGGTTTAAAACTGTGGGTCCGATTCCGCGACTCTGCAGAGAATGACCAGAAGTTGAAAAGATCAGGTACTGTACTGCACCATTTTACAAAAAGAACAAGTGACCAAGATAATGTCAGGTTAAAGTTCGTCGCCTAAGCGATAAGACGGCATGAAAAAAAAAAAAAAAAGCTTTTTAACAAATCAAGGGACTTAAAGATAGCTCTGTCCTTGGACATTGCACATGCCACCGCTATGCTGCTGTTGCAGCGAGAGCATTTTTTTTTTTTAATCTTTTTCATTTTATAATTTTTCTTTTTATAACGCGGGTTTAAAGAGGAACGCGAATATAAATCAATCGAGAGAGATAAACGGGTTTTTAAAGATTCAGAATACGCTGGCTGTATTGAGGACACTCACTCAACCCATTCGGTGGGGGGAAAAGATAATTCGGGACAGGGATGGAGTGGAGAGTAAGTGCCAAGCATAATGAGAAGGGTGAGGAATGTCTCGAAAGAATAATGTGTGTGCTTTGAAATGAAGTTAAAAAAAAAAAAAAAAAAAAAAAAAAAAAAAATCAATGATAATGGCACTTGAGTGTTATAGAAGATCTGATGGCAACATGTCGAAATTCCTTTATTTGGTTACATGATATGAAATTATCTCTATTACCATTACTCCCCTTCTGTAATAGTATCTAGATTTTAAAGTAACATGCTTTATAAGTAAAGGAGAGTAGGGACAGTGCTGTTAGGTGCAAAATTTAAGGAGTTTAATTTTATTCAATATCCACCACTAAATTTGAATTGTAACAGTTGCCTAATCGCTTCGAAGATTGTCTGTTATAAATATCAAATAAAATTATTGGTGACAATTGAATAAAAAAATTCCCAAGTCTAGCAACACTATGTAGGGATGACTGGGACAGTTTTAACATAAGTATTTGTTACAAATTATTTTCCTGGTACAAGATGGAACGATTTAACATCCTTATTTTAAAGTAACATGCTTTATAAGAAAAGGAGAGTATTGACAGTAACGCCAAATTTAGGGACTTTGCCTAATCGCTTCGAAGATTGTCTGTTATAAATATCAAATATTACTTATCAAAATTATTGGTGACAATTGAATAAAAAAGTTCCCAAGCCTGGCAACACTGTGTAGGGATGAATGGGACAGTTTTGACAAAAGTATTTCTTGCAAATTCTTTTCTACTGGTACAACACTGTAGTTACAGAATAACAAATTGGAACACTTTAACATCCTTAAAAACTATATATATTGTATTGTAATTATTAAAATATTGGTTTTTATAAAACAATTAAAATAATTATAAAAAATGTCCCATCCCTTTCTTACATGAGAGAAGGATGGGGCATGTTCTTGAGATTTGAAATACATACACAATTTTCCGAACATATGAAAAATGTGTTATATTATTGTAAACAAAATTATAAACAATGTATTATTTATGTATATAAGGTTTATTACATACTAATAACATCTGTTTTATCTAACATGATAATGGTACTTAGTATAGACAATTGGCCTTAACCTCCAACACCACCACACTAACATTATACTTTATTAAGTCCACCCACATCAAATTAAAAAAATATTCCTGTGCTCGATTTGTTCTACCATCTACCAAAACCATTTTTGATGAAGGTAACTTCGCAATGTTTGTTTTAACAATGATAGAACAATCAATTACTTGTGGTAAGACAGTTTCGTTTTCCCTTTTTCTTCATAGAGAGTATTTAAGTTCCTACATTATTACCTTGCTTTCAGTCTTTCTAACATCGATTAATGGATTTTTTCGTTAAAAATGTAATCAGTATGAAATCATTCAAATCAATATTTGGCTCATCATTTCCCCCCAATCTCTTGTAGAGTGTTGTTTAAATTTACATCAGTATTAATGCTACCACTAGAGGTGTCATGGAATAAGACAGCCGATTCCTCATATACTGTTTCATCAAGATCAAACACTATCTTAACCAACGATATATATAAATTAGAGTGCTGATTCAATGGATGAAGGATTAGCATTCCGTGGTTCAAGATGAATCACGTGACATGCTAAAATAGGTTGCTGTGTTTGGCCCTTTATCGCTATTTTGGCATTTAAAATATCAGTTCGACAAATTATCATTATTATTAGGAAACATGACAGTCCTATGACCGAAATAAATTGTTTTTAAAATAATTTTACACATATTTCACATTTTAATAAATAATAAAATACCTTTCTTTTCATCGTTTCCCAGCAAAGTTTAAAAGTGTTTATAAAAGAAAATTTAAACTTTAAAGAGCTAAATTTAACAACAAATAATTTTTCAACTATTTTTAAGCATTTTGTCGGTTAAAGTTCAACTACACGAAATAAAAAAGAAGTAAAATCAAAATGATTTAGAACAAAAGAATATTAAACTACGTAAGTAAACAAAAACATTGGCGGTTACGAATTATGCGAAGAACGATCTCCAAACCGTTGCCATAGAAATTTACTGAAAATAAGCTGTTACCAAGGGAACCGCCGAATACGCAGGTGCAAGGAGAGCATGTCACATGACTGATCTTGGACCTTCTGAAGGGTTACCATTTATCACTCTACTTTATATATCTCGTTGATCTTAACCCTTTCATTCACCGTGATGCCATTTGAAATCATAACAATTCGGATTTTCTTTCTTACCACCTAACACTCCCGCTGATTCAAAATGTGACAATATTAAAATCTATATACATTTTACCAACGAAAAATACATATTTTAGATGATTTCACTATCCTTGTTGATAAATGAAAGTATATTTTACTCTATTCTGATAATAATATCGCAATCAGTATCCTGGTTTGCACAATTTAAGCAAACTAACTGTTTGAAATATTTTTTATTTTATTTTTTAAAGTTTATAATTTGCATTTTAATTAATTGTAATATGTATTTCTTCCAAAATTTTGATATTTTAAATTTATTGAAAAGTTATGGTTTTAAATGGCATCAGTGGTTATATTAAACACAAATAAACACCTCTCAGTTGCTAGCTATAGGGCAGTTCCTTGTTTGTAAACAAACATCTCAACTTTTATGAGTGGTTGGCAAAAAGGCTTGGGAAAAGCATAGCGATGGCGGATTACCAACGGAAAATCAATGGTGGGCGGGGCGCGGGAAAATCGAGCGCGCTTTTTTGCCAACCACCAGACGTCACGAGGAAATGCTCTATATTAATTCGTACTCTGCTATAACTCCAATTAAAAAAAAAAAAAAAAACTTACATATATTAACTTTGAAATAAATTTATGACTAAATATAAAATTTATTGTTTTATGGAGGGAAAAGTTGGGAATGAAAGGGTTAATTCTTTTCTTGTTTAGGATTTTTGTTTTGTGCATTTTCTTCTTCATAAACCCTTAGATTATTTCTAATTTTCCTAAAAAAAATCTTTATTTTTTGTCTTCTATTTATATGCCCCATTCCTCCCTCACACAATGTCTTAATAAAATAGCTTATTACAATAAAACATTATTATTATTATTTTGGTTTAACTGCTCATTCATAAAAATTACATTATTTAGTAAAAAATTAAAAGCAATTATGGCAACACCAAAGAATTAGATGTAGAAAACTTGTTTTGAACGTGAAATAGTTATTTACTTTTATTGTTGTAAAATAGCTTTTTTATCACGAAAAACACACAGAATCCGGCAACTAAAGTGATTCGCTGCAACAAGTATGGTACCACAGTCACTTAACCTTGTGAAAATATAAATTAAAAATAATGTTTATTTTAAGCATAATTCCAGGTATCTCAAACTTTATTCTCTCCTAGATGAAACTTGTAGTTAATAATGGTAATTCAAAGAAGAATTCTATTGCAATAAATAAGCTTGATATTGCCATAGATATAGTAATATATATATAGATCTATCATCCCTATGTTATCGAGCAAAAATTAGAGTATTGAAAAAAAAAAAAAAGAAAAATGAATTTGAAGCTGTATCTGGAGTTTTTCATTCACCTTAAGTAAATAAATTATTCACAAATTTTATTTACTAAATTATCCGTGTTTATTCCTGTGTGTGATTTACTCGGGGGAAAAGCAGCCATTAGAGTGACTTTTCCCGAGAAAAAAGGTATCACTTTTTCCCTCTCGCTGATCAATATATGTCTTATTACTATATCTATGGATATCGCACTTATATCACTACAGCATTATTATTTCCTCTCAACCTCAAAATATGGAACGAATTATTTAACCCTAGTACATAAACTTAAATCAGTGTTACTCTGTAACTAAGCATTCAACTCACAGACAACAATTAAAAACAAGTATATTTTTATATTTCCTTCACATATTTCAAACAAATTAGCGTAACTTAAAGCTTTGTTGCAGTAGTTGCATTCGTATTTTGTCATTCTCCGTTTATTGGATGGACAGAAAGTACAAATTCTGCGTTTGTTCGTCGCATTTTTAGTCGTGTATTCTGTGGGCTTTTCAATATTCAAAATACCTTCAATATTTATTTTAAGGATCACTAAACATTCGACTGGTATACGACGATTACAGCAAATTTCGAAAAGTAACAAGTGCACAACCGTGCTTATCACCTTTGTATAACTCATTTTACTAGTTATGAAGGTGATGCCAGATGGTCGAAAATTATTTCCCCAAACAGGTCTTCAAATTTCCCCAAATCAGGGCTTTTTTTTCGAAAAAATCCCCAATTTGATTTCTACTAAAAAGGGAAAATAAATAAATAAATATATATATATCAAGCAGATTTTTCTATGATTTAAGCTAAGATTTTTCCCCAAATGAAGTCAATTAAAGAAAAAAAAAAATCCCCAAATAACAAAGCTATTGAAAGTTTCTAGTCGTAGGGATAAATCATTACGTTGCCAACATTGACAGAAAGTTTAAGAACTCCCCAGATTTGTCCCCAAAAATTTTAGAATTCCCCAAAAAAGTCCCCACAAACATTTGGTCCCCAAAATTGTCCCTAGAAGCCTCAAAAATCCCTAAAATGGGGACAAAATCCCCAATCTGGCATCACTGGTGTGAGTGCAACGGGAACATTTCGAATTCGCAAAAGTGGTAGGGGTCTGTAGTCTATTAGACGAATGTTTAATTATCTAAGGTTAAACTTTGGCCTTTATTTGACATCTCCCTCACAATAAGACTGAAGCTTTTTTACCCCCTCAAGTAATTAGGGTCCCAAAAACTTACATGTAGGTTTCTTGTATTCAGGGGTGAGGTTTGTGTCACCACACCCTATACTCTTGGTTGGATTAACAGGGTCTACCTTGTTTTCCCCTAAATTTTGGGTTTTGAGTAATGACTAATAAGTTGTGATGATGCACCTCTCCTTCTAGGTACTGAGAAAACCCACCGAATGGGGTGGAGAGGAGCCCAGGTTTATTTAAAATACATTTCTTTGAAAGGAAGTTAGAGGTCAGTATGTAGCTCTACCAGTCATTTTCTACAAAATTAAAGTTAACGAAACCGAAACCTATAGCTGAAAATAGATTCCATAACACTACGAACATTCATGCTTAAAACGGGACTCGAATTCGGCACCTGAAGTCCAGAACGAAAAAATTGTTTTTAAAATAGTTTTTTTTTTTTTTTTTTTTTTTTTTTTTTAAGGGTGGATGTCGATATGTACTTGCATATAATGCATTACATAAAAAAATAAAAAGTTTGTAAACATACAGAATCTATTGATTAATTTGAGTTATACATTCAAACATTTTGTTTAGTATGACCCCCCCCCCCCCCCAAAAAAAAAAAAAAAAAAAGAATATATACACAGTTATTCATTTTGCTGCTATATTTTTGTGCTTTTTGGAAAAGCGTGTTTTTAATAAATCTATATGTAAAATAAATGACATTATTTAAAAAAAAAAAAAGTAAAGTTAAAATTTACATTTGATTTGAAAAAACCATAACCAACTAAGTTTGTTATGGTTTTTTGTTTTACAAGGTACAAGATCTATATATGAAAAACCAAACCTATATTCACCTTGTACCAATACATGAAGTCGCATATCATGTCTTTAAAAAGTCCAATCTCCGACTAAGAAAATTTTAAAGATTCTACAGGAACTGTAAAAAACACGTCCTTAAAATAAGATATATATTTCAACTGTAAGTATAGATGAAATTAGAGGAAAAAAAAAAAGATTTTTACATAAATTTCATTTAATATGAAGCAATATTCACTGACTAATTCAATGACGAACTAATTAGCTTAACTATTCCTCAATTAGTATCGGAGATTGAGAATTCAAAGAAATACGCGAGACTATATTAAAAACCTTTTTGTATTTGAAGACGTACTTCTCGGTAATGAATAACATTTAATTGACATTACACGTTCTTGGAAGTTGAAAAAGAATGATTCAGCATTCGCCCGAAGAGCCTAGAAAATTAAGTATGCATTTTGCTCTTTGTTTGAAAAGAAATCTACATCTTTTCAAGTGGTGCATAAAAAAAAAAAAAGTGATTCCACTCGACTAAGCGAACATTTTGTAATTAACGTTTGTCTAAATAAATTTAAATGATAGAATTCATTAAATACACAAATCTTAATAGGGGTGGTTTGAGTATTTCTTCCGAAGTTGTATATAGTTTGGTGAATTGTAATGTATACAAATTCTTTTGTACGTCTCTGTAAAAAGAACTGTAAATGATAAACTCTCAATATCAAATATTTATTTTATTTATTTATTATTAGCTTTAAACAATTCCACATTACTAAAACGAACGCTAAACCGTTTGAGCCTATAGACCGCACTGTATAAAAATTCTACTCCTATACTGCTAATAAATAAATAATATTATTATCCTTATAGTAATATATTTTATAATAATAATAATATTTATAAAAATCCTATACAGTAAACAAACAGTATATTTCCCTTCCAAAACTGATTTTGATCAAAACTTGTTCGTGCGACAGTGATCTGCAGCATATCTACCAACTTTCAGCTCAGTCGGACCAAGCATTTACACATTATCGTTTCCAATCACACACATCACCATAAAAATAGAAAAATTCATCTTTAAAACGTATAAATAAACCAATATTTCATTTTTTTTTCCTGATGCTACTTTTTTACACAAAATATGTTCGGAAAGTAAAAATTATATATTACGGTATGATTTTAAAGCACAAAAGAATCACACTGGCAAAACGAAGATTCAATTAACTCGATGGCATTTTAATATCGCATCCCGAATAAATAAATGAAAATAATATCCACCAATCAAAAATTCCCTCATCAGAAGTACATAATAAAGTAAATATTTTTACGTTCCACAGTCAATAGAAGAACATATTAGATTCGTAAAAAATTTCGACTTCCGATTTTCAATGAATTTTCACGTTTTAGGAGAAGTAGAATACGATTTGACCATTTTTAAAAAATGCCAGCCTGTCTGTGCGTATGAAAAATTGTGGCAGCTTTAGAGTACAAAATTTCATACAAATTTATCCGTTGCTGTACCATGATACAAAATAGTGTATCAACTTGTGGGGAAAATTGCCTGAAAACGAAACGGCGTTGCCATCTCGTTTTTGCTAAATTTTTAATATATGACAATATATGATCAAATTTAGTACACAATGCGCACACTGAGAATTAATTTTTATCTGATCACTGTGAAACAAAATAATTAGAATAGTATCAGTCTACCAATATATATATAGTTCAACTTTCACGAGTTGGCCCTTCGTCCCTCCTTCTTTTCGAAGAGTTTACTTTAAGGAAGGGGTGCACAAAGTGAAAAGAATGAATGGGTGGGGAAAAAAGAAGGTTGCCATGAAAATAACATATCAAGCCAATAATTTTTACTTTTCGCTAGCTGAAATTCGTTTTGCCTGTTAAAAGGAACATGTGTTAATATTTAAAAATTAATGACACATAAACTAAAAGGGGAAAAAAAAAAAAAACACTTTTCAATAATGTCTGAAATTTCAATAAGCACTAATACCTTATTTGCATAAAGAAGTTTCCAGCAATAAATTTAAACAAGAAAAAAAAAAAAAAAAAAAAAAATCGTGCTGTTTGCATGGATTATAAATTATTGTCTACGCATTTTATTTTGTATTTCAGGAAAAAAATAATTTTCTTTGAAAACATTTAAAAAATAAAAATGAAAAAGTTTTTACGCTGTACTTTTTTTTTTTTTTTTTTTAAGAAAAGAAAAACATTTTTAAAAATACTGAATCAATAAATGGGGAAATTTATAAAAATAAATTGAGCTGTACGCATAATTTACAGTATTATGTACAATAGCTCTCAGAATATTTGCATACACATCAGATATGAATATGAAAGATAATTTCTTACATTACTGTTAGAATGGCTTTTAATTTCTATGTATTTTGCCAAAAAGAAAAGAAAGAATATATATATATATATATATATATATATATATATATAATTACAGTAGTGCAGTTCTTTATTTAAATTTTAAATATTTTTCTTTCTTTTTTTTTTTTTTCTTTTTTTTTCTTTTCACTTTTTTTCTAAGAGAAAGAAAGCAAGGAGAAAGAAAGGTTGGTAGATTGGTAGTTTTATTTATGGTGCTAGGTCCAAATTAGGACATAAGGAAAGAAAGAAAGGAAAAAAAAATGAAGAAGAGAAAAAAAAAGACTGCAAACCGAAATTTTGAAATATCGTTTAGACAATCATAACAATCCTCATCGTATTAATAATTAGTTATAATGTAACAAATATTTTTAATGATATAACATATTAGAAAGCCAAGCCCAAAAGTTCTCCTAATTTGGAAATAAGTAAATAGGTAATGAACAGTATTTTCGCCAAAATGTCGCAAAACTCGTAAAGATAGCAAACCACCTCCCTTTTCACCCTCAACCGATTTCAAGGTAATAGAATCGTCGCTGCCTACGTCACGTTTGATTGACAGGGGCCAACTCCTGACAGTCGCACTATATATATTTTGTGTGTGTGTGTGTATGGAGGGACATTTCAACCCCCCCTCCCCCCCCCTGTTCCTGGTGGGAAGTACCTCCACCGAAGACTGTTTTCCTTTATGAGTATTTTGCAAAAGAAATCATCAATACATTTAAAACGAATAGTTGAACCATCTATCTACAACAATTTAACCCGTTAACGCCCGAATTAATTTTGAAGATATTTTGATGAATATTTTGAATTTAAACTAATGTGGACTACTGAGAATAAATTTATATTTAACTCAAACAACTTTTCTGTGCGTTAGCTTTAAAATTAAAGTCTTTAAAGTAAAGTAAAATTTTACGACGTTTGGTGTTCCATTGAAAAACCCTCCAGATAGGAAAATTTCGAGATAACAGATTACTTTCCGATTATATGTTGACAAAGACTTCGAAAGTAAAGTATTACAATACATATTATTCAACTTCACGTAAGTTGGTATATCCCCAGAAAAAAAGCAAATATATGTGCGATGAATGAAAAATCATAAAAGAACTATCCAAATTATGAAATAATAATTGATATCAGGTACATAAAACTCTATAGGGATGTCATAAACTGTCTCTAAAAAGCAGAAATCATTCCAAGAAACCCCAAAAGATATGCGCGCTATTCTATTAAGTTGTCCTAAAATGAGGACGCTGGGCGTTAACGGGTTCAATCAAAGTTATCTAAATTTTCATCATTAACAAGGGGAAAAACAAAATCCTTAGATGTCATCAGTAGGGTACAAAATTGACTTTCAACATTTAGCATTACAATTTTCTTTTAGACAGAAATCGTCTGCACTTATCATTGGAAAAAAAAATTATATATATATATATATATATATATATATATATATATATATATATATATACACACACACATACAGTCGAACCTCAAAGAGGAAAAAAAATTCATGTTATCAGTAGCTCATGCTATCAGTAACTAATCTTCATTTTACAGTTCATGTTAAAGATAATTCACGTTAAGCGTGTTCACGAACGAGGTTCGACTGTGTATATATATGTTAAATAATTTAATAAATAATTTATATTGCGTGAATTCTTAGAGAAAAAATATCGAAGTTTAGTGATAACTACAACATGCTAGCTTTTTTAAAAGCAAATTATGAATTTCACAAGAAGCACCTGCATTTAAAAACCGAGAAATACTGAGAAGACACGTTAGCTCCAAAACCAAGGGGGAAATTAGAGAAGACTTTTCACTTCAAACTAAAACCAGGATAAAAAAAAACTCCACGCAGAACAATTGCAGGAATAAACGACCTTGCCCGCCCAAACAAAAGCTTACCGCTAGTTTCCTGATGCTAACATCTTTATAACAACCACAGAGAGCCTTATGTCAATGACAGGTCAATTAACTTAACACGCAATAAAAACTGGGACGATTATCTAACTACTACTGGAGTAGATTTTTTTTCCCTTTCTTTTTTTCATTCCTCTTTTTAAACTAGTAAATCGACAGATCAGGTGCCTCAACCGTCCCATTTGTTTTACTCATAACAGAACAGATAATTTTTATCTGTACTTTCTCTCTGAGTAATAATGTATTATGTGACAAATATGGCAGAATACAAGAACATAACATTTCAGACATCAAGTACATCCACTAGATCCAGATAGATTTATTTAACAGCAAAATAATAATGTGACAAAAATTCATAATACTTAAGAACTTTATATATATCCAGATGAGTTTATGTAATAAATAAGAATGAATAATGACATCTTTATTCAAAATAGTGGTAGTCAACTCAGTCCCTACTGCAGATGCCAGATTGGGGATTTTGTCCCCATTTTAGGGAGTTTTGAGGCTTCTGGGGACAATTTTGGGGACCAAATGTTTGTGGGGACTTTTTGGGGAATTCTAAAATTTTTGGGGACAAATCTGAGGAGTTCTTTAACTTTCTGTCAATGTTGGCAACGTAATGATTTATATCCCTATGACTAGAGACTTTCAATAGCTTTATTGTTAATTAGGGATTTTTTTCAAAAATTGCCTTCATTTGGAGAAAAATCTGCTTGATATTTTTTTTTTTTTTTTTTTTTGAAAATTTTTTTTCCCTTTTTAGTAGAAAACAAGTTGGGGATTTTTTCGAAAAAGATCCTGATTTGGGGAAATTTGAAGACCTGTTAGGGGAAATAATTTTCGACCATTTGGCATCACTGCCCTACTGCCCACTAATAGGAGTTTCAGCTTTTATGGTGGGCGGTAGGGGGTTTTGTCTGATACTGAAGCAGTTTCCTTTTTATTTAAATTTGATTTTCAGAAACACTAAAAATGGAAAAATGCTTTATAATGATAAACTTTGACTTATTACAACTCCATTTTATAAATTATGAAGTAAAAATACTTCGCTACTTTATAAATCGCCATTTTTGTGAAAACCAATGGGCGGTTAGAAAATTTTACTACTAATACACATACAAAAGTGGGCGACGGTAGGTATAATAATGTTGACTGTTACTGATTCAAAACATGAAAGACGCCCCAAAACACTAAAAAGTATCTCTACAGGAGGCGAACATTTTTCAGAAGGTTAAAAAACAGATTTGAATCCATGGCAAGCTTAAGTCCAATTGATATGACCTAGCTTTTGTGGAAATGAAAAAGAAAATGTCAAAAATAAAATGAATCAATTAAATAAAAAAAGAAAAATTACGCAAAAGTATAAAATGAGTAAAACATATAGAACCCTAAAAGACAATATTTTATGTTATAGATATACTTATAAGATTATTATTATTATTTTATATATATTTAACACTCCTCTCAAACCTTATCAATATTTTGTTTTCCTTAATATTGACATAGCACTGCATATCCAGTACTTACTACGCACGATATATTACATATCAATATTTTTTTACGTAGCCAGTACATTGATTCCATGTGCACCATTTTATACAGAAAGAATTTTTTTATGCATCTTAAAAATCCTGTTAATTTCATTATAGTGAATGTGGCTTTGAAATTAATTTAAATAAAATTGTCATCCATAGACCTTATTGTATCGAGATTCTTTTATGTGTCCCAATACACGTGCAACAAGTACTATTATGGGTGGCTAGTGAGCTCCTCAACCCTCCGTTACATATTTGCTTTCTTATGAATGTAACATTATCAAAAATATTCATCGAATATTTAAAACAAATGATGCACAAAGGGATGTCGTCCACAGACTGTAATGTAAAGAAATTATTTTGTGTGTTCTTGTACACAAGCCCAAAACTCTTATTTCAATATTTACCAAAATTTTTCTAAAAGCGGACAGAGCTTTTAACTTGTCAATGACAAGTTAATAAATTCAAAACAAGTACTCCCTTTCTTTTTAAAATCTTCAAATGGCAACGAACGTACATTTTTTTGCTTACATTCTACGCATTACAAAAGAGATAAATATGTAAAATAAATTACACTAAAATGCAGATTTTTCTGTCAGATAATTGAGGCAGATGCAAGTTGCATTAAGATTAATGCAGAATCTCGTTTTAATATAGGGTGTGCGTTTGAAAAGAAAGAATGTATGTCATCTGAAAATAGTAGCTTCTAAATCTAGTTCTATGTAACAAAAAAAAAAAAAAAAAAAAAAAAAAAAAGGCATTTGAAACAGATTTTGGTTTTTGCCTAGAGTAGGAACTACATTACCAAATTTCTTTTTACTTGCTATATTAAAAATCTTTCACTTAAAATTTCACTTTGACATTTTTAAAATTTTTAATTACAACCTCATAAATGTTGGAAAGTGTTTCTATGATGACGTTATATATAATGCCTGATTTTTCTTTCTTTTCCAAACAAAAGAAAGGCAGCTCTGCATCAAAAAGTAACGCATAGAATTTCGCATAAAATTGTATGTAGTGTCACCTTGATATAAATTAGTGCCTATAAACTTTTGGTTGACATCCAGTAACAGGCGGCATTTCCATTCCGTTTTCTCATAATTTTTAAGATGTCAGTATGGGAAAAAAAAAAAAAAAAAAAAAAAATCATATAAATATACGCAATGGAATTACTTTTAACGAATTATTGGGAAATTCAAAACCATTTATAACAATAATCAACCAGGAAGAAAAATTCTATAAATAATAGGAGCAACGCTCTCTGCCCTTTTTTTTTTTTTTTTTTTTTTTTTTTTTGGGGGGGGGGGGTGTCATTGTGTATTTTAATGAGTATTTTTCGAAAGAACTCATCAATACCTTTAAAATGAATTGTTGAACCACAAGTGTATGTTATAACTTTTTTTTTTTTTTTAAGGAAAAAAATAAAAAACAAAATAAATAAAAATTTGAAAAATTTTTTAAAGATGAAGATTTGAAAAATTTGCAGAACGTAAAAATTTTATATATCTTTCTAGTTGTATGAACATGCAATACAAATCATTTTATAATAAAAAAACAATTCATGTCTGTATAATATGAAATTTATTTTTACTTTTTACTACGGGAATTATATTTTCATATTTTTTTCTGAAACAAAATTTTTCAAAAAGAAAATATATTTGTTTTATAGCTTTATCTTGCAAAGTTCAGTAACATGCCGTTATTTCAGAAAGCTTATTTTGGGAAAATAAATAAATAAATAAAAATAGGATTTAAATTTTTAGGAACCTACCATTCAATCAAAATTTGCAGAACGTAAAAATTTTATATATCATTCTAGTTGTATGAACATGCAATTTAAATCATTTTATAATAAATAAATAAATAAATAAATAAAATAAAAAAAAAAACCACTTGACGAAATTTATTCAAGTAAAAAATATTATTTCTGTCAGATTTTTGTGTTCTAGATCGCCTTAATTTTCCACAGGAAAAATAAATATTTTAACAAAAATCTACTTATTTCTTAAATTCATAGTTCAAAAGCTCAAAAGCACAATCTAATAGAATAAATTTCAATTGATAACCAATAAAAGATTACGGAAATCGTAACTAAATCATCGAAAGTAATTCTAAACCCAATTATGATGGGGAAAAAGGAAAGGAGAGGGGGTTGGGGAGAAGAAAAACTATCAACTGTTACAGAACAGCTGTGTTATGGAATATACTGGAACAAGCTGGGGTACTCACTCAGGTTTAATAAAAACTGCTGCGTATTAAAATTCAAAAAGTGAATTGATTCTTCGTATTTAAAAAGTAAATTGATCTATAATTTCGACTTTCAGTTTTTAAATGTGTTTTTAACATCTTTAATAATCGAAAAAATGTTTTATCAGATTAAAATGATCTCATATGTTATTACGAATTTTGCAAGATTAGTTAAAACAGAAGTATTTAGAATTTATTAATTGTGAAAAACCTAAAAATAAGGAGGGGGGGGGGGAGAAAATTCAAACTAAAAACTTAAATTCAACAACTAAGCAACAACTGAAAACTCTTCGGCTATATTTCGTTTATTTTTTGATGACATTTTCAATTTCACAAAAAAATAAAATAAATCTAAAAAATTATAATATATATATATATATATATATATATATATATATATATACAGTGTGTTGCATGAATATAAACGCACCTTAGCTTTAAGAATTAGAATGGTATAGAAGTGTAATAAAAAAATATCAATGGGTGACACTTGATGCAAACTGTATGTGTATGATTCAAGAAATCAAAATACGACTCAAAACAATGAAAGACCAATGTGATTAAAAAAAAAAAATAATTTTATTGAATTTATGACAAAAATACATGTTGCATGAATTTAAACGCACTTGTAAAAAATAAATAACTTACTAACAAATACTGTATATAATACTTTGTAAAGCCACCATGGGCTTCTAGAACAGCCAGTAAACATCTTGGCATTAACTGATATAAAGGCATGAGGCCATCCAAGCTGATTGTCTTCCAAGCTAATAGAATGGTCGATTTTAGTTCATATTTCGTGTTAAACTGCCTTCCGTTTACGTAAACACGGCGAACCAGAATACATCACACGTTCTCCATTATGTTTAAATCGGGGCTTTTTGAGGGCTAATCCAGACCTTTAAATTTATTGTCACGGAACCTTTATTTCACGATATGTGCTGTATGTACAGATGCACAATCTTGCGGAAAAATATAATTTCTTCCAACTTTCTTGACTGCTTGACGGCGGAGGTTTCTTGTGAGCATCTGGACATAATCTACAGAGTTTATAGTGTTTTCCACGAACTCTAATTTGAAAGTCCCTTTAAAACCTATGGCTGCCCACACCATGACAGACCCACCTCCAGATTGACGTTTTGAACAATACATTTCTTCGGTTCTCAAATCGTGCCAGTAGCTATGGAATCCGTCCCGGCCATCGCAATTAAACTTTTTTCATCTGAGAAGATGACTTTTTCCCAATTTAGTCAATCTAGAATCCATTTTCTTGCCCATTCCAACCGGATATCTTTATGCTTTTGAGTGAGGGGTGGTTTTGCCTTCGTTTTCTTAAATTTAATGAATGTTGCAGCTCTGATAGTTCTCCATATGGTTGTACGATAAACACCCAGGTTGTATTGACCCTTCATCTTCGCACAGGAAATATCCTTATTCTTTTTAGCGTTGGATATTCGACGTTTGTCTTAACTGGTGAGCTTTCCTGTTCGCTTCTTATACGCTTTTTTCCAATAATTTGTTCCTTTCTTTATATAATTTCGCACAGCACTCTCACTTCTTCCGATTCGGCACCCAATTTCACGATTGCTAAAGCCTTTACCACGCATAAAGTCGATTTTTATCTTCTCGTCTACTGTCAAAGTTTTCCCTCTTGTCATCCTGAACCAACTCCGTAAATTTTGAACTCAAGCATTAACACCTTTCTTAAGAGAGCTTTAGCAACACAACTATCTGTGTTTTAATTTAATTCCGGTGACTGTGTTAAATTGTAAACGCAAAATACAGAGTGCGTTTAATTTCGCGCAACAAACGAAAAACAGTGAAAAATAAGAAAATGCTTAAAGACTCATTTACATAAGCTTGCATGAGCCTAAACTTACGTGCTCAAAACACCTTATTCAGTTGTTAGTCATATGCAATAATTGTAAGCCACATTCCTTCTTTTAAAAATTTAAAAATTCTATTTTTGGTTATTGGAAAAGGTGCGTTTATATTCATGCAACGCACTGTATATATATATATATATATATATAAAATAAATACAACACAAAATTTTAATTAAAAATTTCCTAATCGAATAAATTCTTAAACATACTGTTTTTTTGAGATTTTAATTTACTGTAAAATATTATTTAATTTTCATATTTATATAGTGAATGTTTTTTTTTTTTAACAAGACTCAAAATATTCACGATATGTGCAACGCTAATAAAAATGTTGAAATCAAACACTGCACTATTTCAAATAGACAGATACAGTTAAAGAACAAATATCACATTATAAATTTAAAGATCTAAAATAAAAACACCACAAATAGTATACATAAGTATTAAGAGGGGACAATACCTAATCTCACAGGCAGCCTTCGCCCATGTTATTCTATGGGAAAATTTGTTGCTACAATTACACATTACCTAATGAATATTTTTAAATTCTGTTTTCGCAGTCAGAAAATTCATAACCGTTAAATGAGTACTCATTTTTGAAAAATTCATTTTTTTAAATTTTTACATTTTAATTTTGAGTTCGAAAATGCGATTTTTCACAAAATGCATTTTCTCATTTTCTAATCGCAAAATGAAACACTAAAATTTTAAAAAATCAATTTTTGAAAAACAAGTACTCATTTAACGCTTATGAATTTTCTAAATGTGAAAACAGAATTGAAAAATATTCATTAGGTAATGAGTAATTATGTAAACAAATTTTCCCATAGAATAACATGGGTCAAGGCTGCCGGCGAGATTAGGTATTGTCCGCTCTTAAACAAAAAATATATAGATTAACATTCTTTACTTTCATACGTTAATTTATTCTAATGTGTATTACCGACAAACATTTATAATATACTCCTTTCTCCCCTACCTCCATTTGAAAAAAAAAAAAAAAATCTTTGTAAAGGGATGACAGACATTATTTAATATTGTTTGTAAATTACTGTCTCGTAATTGTAAAAATTTGCATATGTGTGCATTGAATTACAATAATGCTAAGTATATTAAAACTCCTCAAAAACTATTTAAAGTTAATAAAACAAAAATTTTTAAAAATTCTAAAATTTTTGACGTGCTGGTCCTTTGAGTTTACATGTTAGTTTTAACAACATATTACTAACATATTCGGGTATTACTTCGTGGATTCAATAACAAATTAATTCCGAAAAATATTTATATTTGAATGAAATTTTTGCATTATTATTCAAATATAAAATACTTTTAAAAATTGACTTATCGATCAATCCACAAAATAATGCCCATAGACGTTTAGAATATATTATTTAAACTATAATGATATAAAATCGAGGAAGGGATGAGGTTAAAAATTAGTCAATAGGGAAGATTCAAAAATTATTAATAATTTTTTATTTGAATAGTTTTCGAGAAATTTTAAAATACTTAACATTGTTATATTTATGTTCTATTATAAACATGTAATTATGTAATACCAATTTTGTACAGGGTAACCCCCCCCCCCACACACACACACACACCGAACACGAATTCCGAAGAACACTGAAACCGTATAATTCGGGGGAAGGTATCAAACTACACGATTTTCGAGTAATTCTTTTGAAAAAGAATAAAATACAAATATTATTTGATATAAAATTATCACCAAACATGTCATTTATTTCATAAAATAGAGAGTTAGGATCAAAGGCAAAATTATTCACAATTAAAAACGAATTATAACTTTTATCACGAAATTAAAAAAATAGTTCCTAGATGACTCCAGTGATGAGGACTAGATGGCATGGTAATGTAACTTTTAATTGAGAAAAAAAAAAAAAAAAAAAAAAAGTGATGCATTGCAAAAATTTTTTTGTTTTATTTTGATAATAAAAATTTAAGATAAAACATTTTTTCAAAACTAATTAAAAAATTAATTTGAATTATGTAATACAAGATTTCTTAGAAGTGTTTACCAATAGGAAATCAAAAAACAGAAATTTTTAGTCTTATATTTAACAAAACAAAAAAATAAAATAAAAACTTATTTATTTTCACACTAGAAACGTAATCCCGTTCTTCTGAAGTCTCGAACAACACTTCAAAGAACACGGAACCAATTAATCGTGTTCTTCGGGGGTTACCTGTATATGTACGCAAATTTTCATAACTTAAAAAAAAAAAATAATAATCATTAAGTGCACCACCTAACAGTTAACACCGCTGCTAGTATGTTACAGTAACAGTAAAAATACCAATAATTAGTCAAATACCATAACAATACAGTACAATCATGCTTGATATTATTAAATAAAACCTGCTTATTCACATGATGTTGTGAAACATATGAAAAGGTGACTTAAAAAAAAAAAAAAAAAAATCCCCCACAGACTATTCGGAAAGTTTTTTTCCCTCAATTGTAATTTGGGGTCACTAAAACAAAAGGAAAACGTACATGTAGCGTTAGAATTTTAATGTAGCAATTCAACATCATAAAGTGTAGCAGCTTTGATAATCCCAGGCATAGTATTATCACATTTATTTATAGAAGAATACTTAAAATGCTGGAGGCGACTTCATTTTCAAAGAGAGAAAACGCCTTAAATTATAATTTACCCATTTTCCTAATAACAACAGTATCAAAGAGACACTATTAATATTGGAATTACCATTAATAGCTTGTTTTTGTAATTTATATAGATTACCTTAATAATAATAGCAGGAGACTTGGCGTTGGAATATTAAAACAGGAATAAACTACTACGTCAGAAACGCCAAAGAAAAATTATTGAGGTGCATACAGCTGTATGCACCTCAATAATTTTTCTTTGGCGTTTCTGACGTAGTAGTTTATTCCTGTTTTAATATTACCTTAATAATAGTTAACTTTAATAGTTTCTAAGAGACACTTTAAGCTGTTTTTACACACTGTTTAACATCTGACAAATTTATCGTTTTTTTTTTTTTTTTTTTTGAGTGTGTGTGTGTGTGTGGGGGGGGGGGGATTTTATTTTACTTTTTAATTTTCTGCAACCTTATTGCGCATTTTTTTTTAGCAAACACATGATAAATTTAATAGCTTTTTTTTTTTATTATTATTATTTTTTTAATAACTACTTATTTTCTTAAATCGTATTAGCTACATTTACATCATTCTTGTTCCGTGTAAATTAACATATCAATGAATGCTATATGGTAATTTATTTAAAATCTGCTATTTTTCTAACGAAATATTTTGGTTTTATTTTTCACTTCTTACTTTGTATTTTAACTCATTGTTGATATCTAAGGTTACTGGACAATAACAGTGATTTTATATGATCTCATTTATCACAGTCTCAGAAAGAAATCACGATAATTTACCCTGCTGCTAATACTGACCTTGATAAAGATATAGCAGATTTTTGGGGAAATTTCAAAGTTATATTTTCTTGTTTTATTAACTTTTTCGATATTTTTTATTTTGTATAACGCTTTGTTACAATATGTAATATTTTATTGATACCTTGCTAATTACCGCTGTTCCTACCTAGTTTTTGACCATTATAATGTTAAAATATTTCACACACACACACACATATATATATATATATTAGAGGGTACAAAGACAAGAGTTGCATAGACATAATTTTATTGCGAAAATGCGAATAAAACAGGAAACAGATCATGATAAAAATTAATTTGAAATACAACCGTAAAAACTGAAAAATACCTATTGAAAAATGCATAATTTAACTTAAAGATGGTGAGATAATGAAAATTCAAGAAATAACGGCTAGGAAGACGAGCGCGACCTGGGATCAAACCCGGCACCTCACGTCTACCAGATTTGAGCGCAGAACCTCTCGGCCACTGGTGGGCTTGTGACTGTTACGGTGAAAAAATAATTGGTTTTGTAATGGTGAAGCTTTTTAGCGAAAATTCAACGTCAGTAATCCGAAAATATCGAATATAGACAAAATGATGTATTCTACGATAAAAATGTAAGATTAAGCTTAAAAATCTACATAAATGTTAATAAAATATTAAGTATGAGGAGCAAACATTCAGTGCTTTTTTTTTTTTTTTTTTAATAAAAAAAAAAAAAAAAGTGTGATTTTTCTTTAAAATTAACAATCTACATATCTTCCTATATATATCCTCCCTACCTAATAACTAGTAATATATCTAAACAAATGATAATTAGGGTTTAAGTTTAGTTATTTTTTAATTTATTAGTTTTTTATGGTTTTTAAAAAAATTGTATCCGAAAGAGAAAACATGGCTTGAATATTTGCTCCTCATATATGTATACATAATATTGTCTTCAAAAAGCAAAGTTTCGGAAATAAAACTATAACGACCAAGTATATTCCTAAAAAGCAATTGTAATTTAACATTCAACATTAGTAAAATTATACTATTTATAGAACCAAAAGGCTAGATTAGTTCGCTCTTATTTCACATCTTACAGCATTTAAATGAAGACAGCTACAGCATGTCAATCAAAGTAAGCACTGTAAATAGGTTACATGACAAAATTATCGTCTGAGGAGACAGAAATTCACAACGTTACCATTGACAATGGGTAATTAAGATTTTTTGTTTGAGCAATTATTTAATTAGCGGCGATGAATTCAAATGCAGAAAGAGTAACAGTTGTTGACCCATAGAAGGAAGGTAAAATAAATAAACAAAATAAAATTTCAACAGGTTTTACAACTTTTAACAATAGACTTAACCAGTAGGAATAAAAGGTGATATGTACTTGTTGTAGGGTGATGTAGGTGAATGAAGATTTTAAAGATATATTTCTGTACTGATAAGTAGTCCAAAAATGTCGATTTTGAGTTAAGTACATAGTCAGACTCAGAAAAAAATTCTCTATCGATTGGTATAAAGGATTTAAATCCATGTCATTTAGTCTTTGAGAAAATCCATTGGTAAAAAAAGATTCGAGTCATAAGTTTAGAATTAATCTTTGGTATAAAATATTTAATTCAATTTTTTCCCTTTATTAAATGAAGATTGACAATCACTGAATGGTATAAAGCGTATAAACCAATATAATCCCTTCTTCCTAATCGATTCTGCTGATTAGTTTTTAGTTAGTTTAACTTTATTTTTCGTCTCCTGAAAAATCAAGAATATGGACTTAAATCCTTTATACTTATCAGTACAGATTTGAATCTTTAAATTAATGATAAAAGCGCGGAGACATTTGCATTGTCACCTTTTCTGACAACGCAAACCATCGTATCGTGCCTAGTTTTTTCATCTGATGAAGAGCCATTCTATTATTTTGATCGGAAACAACTTGCGAGCTATTACAATTTATGGTGTTTGCTTAAAGTTATTCATTTATAAAATTATTATTCGAATTTAATCTGGTAAGCATAGAATTTCGACAAGAAAAGCGGGAGAAAAAAAAAAAAGCAATTTTGAGTTTAAGTCATTAAGATAATGTATATGAATTGGCTCAACGTACACAAAAAGCGTCGCTTCTCTATCTCAAAGTTATCTATACCTGAGAGCCAGTTGTATTCGTTTTATGTCAATGCTAGTCGATGCTTTAGTTCATTTATCTCAAATGCTGTAATTTTCAGTTGTGTCACCTTTATTGCCGAAATACAATATATTTGAACGCAACTTTAGTTTAACGGCCCTCTTCACTTACCGTCGCCGGAAGCCCGAGCCAATGTTATTCTATGGGGAAATTTTCTTTACAAATAACTTATTAACTAATACATATTTTTAAATTCTGTTTTCACATTCTGAAAATTCCCAACTGTTAAATTGACGGACCTTTTTTAAAAATGTATTTTTTTTTTAAATTTTAATATTTTATTTTAAAATTGCAAAATGAAAAAAATTTACATACTGAAAATTCGTATTTTGCAGCTTCAAAATAAAAGATTAAAAAAAAAAAAAAAAAAATGATTTTTTAAAAAAGGTCCGTCAATTTAACAGCTGGAAATTTTCAGAATGTGAAAGCAGAATTTAAAAATATGTATTAGTTAATAAGTTATTTGTAAAGAAAAATTTCCCATAGAACAACATTAGCTTCGGCTTCCGGCGACGGTGAGTGAAGAGGGCCCTTAAAGACAGTTGTTTTAAAGTATTCATAAAAGAGTGGTGTGATAACTGCGCGTTGTTACCTTTTATACGGACTAATCCTTGAGCCTATTTTTTTTTTCTTACATGATTAATTACTCATTGATTCCAAGCGCCATGCTATTGACTCGAAACAACTGTTGCAGATTTTAGCAATTTATAGTGTTTAATTTACAAATTTATTTATTAAATTATTTGATTTTTATCCAGGTTAACAACAGATGTTTAGTACCAAAAATTTCTCGCAATTTTTTTTTTTTTTTTTTTTTTTTTTTTAAAGGACTGAGGACTATTAGTCTCGATCTGGTATTTTTGCAGTGTCATTTTTCGATAGTTGGACATTTATCGAAAATATAATTGAATTATTTGAAAGCGATGTTATAATTTTGAAAAAAAAAAAAAAAAAAACTAATAGTCCTCCGTCCTAAACTAAATTCTGCTTTTGCCAGAATTTCATCAAAATTATTATTATTATTATTATTTTGAAAGAAAAAAAAATTAATAATAATCAGTATCGAAACAAACACTATCGAAAAAGTTTTTTTTAATAATTTTGAATTAGGAAATAAAAAGTGCGCGTGCAAAATGAAATAAAAATAAGTAAAAAAAAAAAAAAAATGAATTTAATTATTTAATTTTTTATAAAACATGATCGCATGCTATCTTAAAAAGTAGAACATTTTAAAGTTTATGTGGTGCGTGTGGCATCTATAAAAATTGTTTTAAGAAATAGAATAAAGAAAGCAACGATGTTGGTTGCATTTTGTTATATGGTTTGATTTTTTTTTTTTTTTTTTTAATATAGATAATAAATTGAAACCCTATTTACCTTATGTATGTAATTATTTTTTAAATTTATAATTTGTTACAAAGATTTTTTTTTTTTTTAATCTTTTTACAGATTTACGATCAGCTTATGCATCAAAATAGACACTTTTGAAATTTAATAATTTTCGTGAATAAACGGGTTAAATTTTAGTGAAAGTTTAAAGGCAGGTTAAGCGTGCAGGTTTCGTGCGAGTGTCACACCACAATTTCTTTTTTATGTAACCGAAAACTGTCTTTTCAATTGATCGACTTATTTCACAGTATCCTTATGTGCTCGCGACAATTTTTCAATTGAATGCCGAACGTAATGCTTCTCCAAACTTGGTTAGCTTGATTTAATGGTTTCTCAGAAGGATTTTAAAATTAAAATGCATGCATGGCTAAGCAGACTATTCATGCAGATTTTTCTAGCAATAATTTTAATATACATACATTGTTTAAAAAAAAAGCGTTCAAAAAATTTCGCGGTTGAACTGCTCAGTGATGGTGAGTCTTGACTTGGCACTTTAAATTGTAGTTGCGTGAGGGAAAAAAATCTCCGTTCGTGAGGTTATGCTCCAAAACACACGTTAAAGATATATTGAATATAGTTTAAGGCTGTTTCCTTTCGGAAATGTGCAGGGTGATGGACACATGAAATGTGCAGTGATTTACACAAGCTTTAATTTTAACTGTCTGAATTCTCTATCAATTTCAAAAATTTTCATTGTGAACAAGAATATAATTTTGATAAAGTGAAACTATACTTAAAGTTCGCTGTTTGATGTTTCCTCTTCACTAGCTTTGAAATGTAACTAGTAATTTCACCATTTTCAAAAGTATTTTTCTAGAATATCGATGTTAATGCAATATATGCACATCTAACATCTATTTAAAATTTATTTGTATATTCTTTAGACACATTTCTTGTGACCATGGGAGTCTCTGTTCAAGTGTTGAGTGAACGAGTCCAATGTTAAAATAAGGGCGATAACCTTGTCGTTGAGAAAATAAGCGATAAAGGAACGCCAAATGATTGGATGTTTGCTACAGTATATCCCAATTTGTCGTTCAATTTGGCACACCTCCAAGCTTTTGGAGTCGTGTGGTAAACACTATATTAACATAAAAGTGTTAACATTGAACAAATTTATAATACACGTAGTACAAGTCATCACATGGATAATGAACCCTTTTTGACCGCATTTGACGTACAAGAACGTCGTGCATTTTGTAGGCCTAAGTCGCACATGACGTTCTGGTTTACGTTACTAAGTTGAGACCATATTTAACATCTACATTTTTGTTTATTTGAAAGTAATTTGTGTCACTTGCAACGGGAAAAAAATTTCAGTATTTTACCATATCAAATATAAGCAACAATTGTTTTGATAGTGATAACGAAAGTTTTATTGAAAAAAGTGATTCTGGTCAATTTGATGAATTTTTTAGTAATTCTTTAAGTAATTACAGTGAATTGCAAAGTGAAGACGACGAAGACAACATTGAACTAAACAATGATAGTGAGGTAAATAACAAGAAGTAAAAGACATACAATCAATAATCTATAATCAATGTTTTCCCATCTATTCATGACTAACATTTGTTTGAAACTTATTTCCATAAAAATATAAACCTAGAACTAGTTTTAAATACAACTAGTACAGTTTGTCATATTGAATCATTAGTACAATTTATTTATTAATCTCAAGCATTTTTCTAAGATTTTAGTTTTCCAGAAATGCACCAGTAACATTTATTTGAAGTCCATGTATGATGCATCATAAAAATATAAACACTGAACTAGTTTAAATTACAGCTAAACTAGTATAGTTTATCACATTACATGATTAGTACAATTCATCCACAAGCATTTTCCTAGAACTTCAGCTTCCCAGAAATGTTTGACTAGCGTTAATTTAAAGTTCATCCACTAAGCAGCATAAAGTTAATACTGAACGGATTTGAAAATAAAACTAGTACAATTCATGTAATCAACGCCAAGTTTTTTTTTTTTTTCCTGAGAACATCAACGTTCCTGCCATATGCATGACTATAATCTATTTAAAGTTTAGCTACGCTAGAAACATTAAAACTGTGAACACAGAGCTAATTTAGAGTGCAACTATACTATAATGCAATTTAAAAAATCGATGATTCGCAAAAATTTATCTAATATACACAAATCTATCAACTTGTAAACAGATACATCACAAGTATATTTCTAAAATATCAATGTTTACTGGGAATGAACACCATAAAAAGCAAGAACTCGCAACAATTGTTTCGGGTCAAAAGAAAACACGTTACTTCGTTAAGCGAAAAAGTAGGCACGAGTGCTGCAAAAAAGGCAGCACTCGTGCCTACTTTGTTCCTACTACATGCAAGCTTTTCGTTTATGCATGACTAACATTTATTTAGCACTTATCTATGAAACAGCCTAAAAATGTAAACACTGAAATGTTTGAAATGCTACTAGTACAATTCACCCCATTAACAACACAGGTCGACATGTAAAATTTTGATTTTATAATTTTGGCTGATCTTTATCTTTTTCGGTGTGCTGAAACCGAAAATGAAGCAAGTTTTTCTCTATCCTATCACGTATAGAATTTTGTCAATACAGGGCGCCTACCTATGCAGTTTCTTCCACTACTCTTCCACCAAGTTTTATAGTATGTTTCCATGATTAATTAATCATGGATACCTATTGTTGAAACTGCGCAGCGCTAGTGCGATGTAAAACCATACCAACCAAATAACCAACCTATTGTTATGATGGTATATGTAAAATATTGTGTTGGCAAACACCGTGTATTGGAAAATATCTATACGTGATAGAGAAAAAATGCGCTGCATTTTCGGTTTCAGCACTTCAAAAAACATAAAGATCAGCTAAAATCATCAAATTAAATTTTGTCAACTTCTTTTTCTGTAGATCTGTGTAATCAGTACTATTCATCGCAAGCATTTTTCTACAATTTCAATTTCCCAGAAATGTAATAACACTTATCTAAAGATAACGAACAAGCATAAAAACGTTTACATTGAACTAGTTTAAAATACAACTAAACTAGACTAGTACAATTCATCACACTGAATGATCGGTACAATTCCATCTATTCATCCAAACAATTTTCTAGAACGTCAGTTTCCAAGAAATGCATGACTAACATTTATTTAAAGCTTATCTACGAACCAGCACAAAAACGTAAACACTGAACTAGTTTGAAATTTTCGAGATTAACACTAAAAAAAGTCCTTGGACTTGTCGACAGTTGCAACTCTATACTCGAATACATAACAATAATCAAATCATTCTTTCTTTCTTAATCAACCACATTTTAAAATAACTGCAATATTAAGAATGCAAAACGAGTCGTTAACATTAAAAATCACGACACTTGGCAAAGAAATAAAAACGAACGGTAATCGCAACTGAATCCAAGAACAGGTTTCTAAAACCCTGCAACAACATGGCGGCTTTAATTTAAAATATATAACACATTATTTAAATATACAGGGAAATAGAAAAATGACCTAACAAATTTTAATGCAAATGCGATTGGAGCTTTAAGTAGAAATAAAATAGAGGGGAGATGTATCCAGACAGGACCAGTTTGGACTGGAATATTGATATGCAGTGATAACCATGGTTTGCGCAAGGTCACGTGGTCCGAATACGTGATTAGAACTTATAATTTTTTTTTTTTTACCCAAACCAGCAATGGCAGAATGTTTAACGAACCACTTAAAATAGGTTTTCACCATTAGTGTTAGGTGATAATTCTGAAGCAGCTACTGTTAGATGGTGTAATCGAAAAGTGATACAGAATTAAAATTACAGCGCGTAGCAAATTTTTCTTATACAAAATTAAACAGGTTTTACCAATTAAACAGGTCTTTTACAAATTAAACAGGTTAAGTGATAATTATTTAGCCCTATAGTGTAGGTGCTCCAGTGATTGACACCTGTCCCGAAATAATAAATAAAAGAAAATAATAAAAATCATATTTTAAACATTTTATGTCAAACACTGGAGCATAGGTTGCTAATAACTGGTAAAATGAATAACTAGCAGTGTCAAACACTGGAGCATAGGGGTCCAATTACTGATAACATGAAAAAGTGGTAGTGTCAATTACTGGAACATTGAGTGGGTGTCAAATGAAAATTCACAAAAAAAAAAAAAAAAAAAAAAAAAAAAAAAAAATAATAATCCTTATCAAATGTATATAATTTAACATATATGTGGTTCTGAATATCTTTAATGCCATATGTACTAACTTAAGATTTCTAAAAATATTCTCTGATGACTAGAACATTAAAAACATCAGAGATTACTCTAAAAGTGTCAATCACTGGTGCATTTACCCTATCTGAAAAGTTTAAAATTAGAAAGATCTGAAAGAAAAAATACATAAACAACTTAAAATGAAACAGCCTAAGAAAAAAATCTCTAGCGCAATGTAAGAATAGGCTCTAGAAAATTGAATTTCTAAAATTTTGTTGAAAAAAATTATCCAACATGTAAAAACCTTGGAAACTGCTACGTTACATGCATGTAGAATGAATGGCGGGAGGTTTTATTAATGATGTGTCATATAGCTGTTATTAAAAGTATAATACTTACATAAAAAGTGATATTTGGAGAGTTCTTAATACATTATAAAGTGAATTAAGTCAAAATGAAAAATTTTATATAAACAAAATAATTTAACATGAAATTCAGAGAGTAAAATCTTTTGAAAACCCTGAATTCAGGAGTAGCTCCTGAAAAGTTTCATTCCTGAAGTAAATACATATTTAAATAAGCAATTTAAAAATTAAATGTTTTTAAAATCTGTTTAAAAATCGGAAGGGAAAAATAAGAACATAACCAAAAGCACAGAAGGAAGCAGTTTAATAAAAGGAATGCCGTATATATTCTAAAATACTAAAAACAAAACATAAATCGGTAACGAAAATCACATGAAATATTGGCAGATAAAATGTTCAGTTTTTCCTTTAGTGAAAATCACCAATATAAAATCAAATGTACACAGATAGGCTATAAGATTAAATTAATGACATTTGTTATAATTCTTGCTTTATTTTAATTCTACGTATTAGAGTATACTCCAGTACACACACACAAAAAGAAAAAAAGTTTTTGAAACTAACTTTTTCAATTTTGTATATTTTCTCTCACGCGCGTCTTTTTTTTTTTTCCCCCCTCTTGCGAAATTATGTTTATTATTATACAATAGCCCTTCCGGTTTAAAAATATATATATATATCTCCCTGAATCTAAGATAAGGTTAAGCTTTGTTTAATCAGAAAAATTTTGCAGATTCTCCGTCGTATTTCCTAGTAATTTCCTAGAAAAAGATATCTCAAATTACATTTCATCAATGTGTGTGTGGTTTCATTGATTTCTGTCATTCGAGCATGAAGTCTGACGATCTTATCTGTCAAAATTATTGCAGCATTAACAATTTTAACAGTTTGGTAAAAATGAATGGAAAATGCAATGTTAACAGAAAAAAAAAAAAAAATCTGCTTACAGTAGGAAATTTAAGCTACGTAGAAAAATATAACCACACTTCTTGATAAAAATGAATTTGTCTTTACTAATAGAAATTCTACGTATACAATTTTCGATTTTCTTTTAGTGAAAAATCACTTATATAAAATGAAATAGGCACAGTTAACCTAAAAGATGAATATAAATTAATGAGATATAGTCGAACCTCGTTAACGTGAATCTTAAGGGGGATATAAAACTTATTTATGTTATCAGTAACTAATTTCATATAATTAAACTAATCTTCATTTTGACGAGGATTGTGGAAGCAGTTCATGTTAAAAGTAATTCATGTTAACCGTGTTCACGTTAACGAGGTTCGACTGTATTTGTTTTTCTTTTCCCCAAATTCTTATGTACTTACTGTCATTCACTGCGGTATGTTTGTGAAACTCAACATAATTTAATTGTTGCTAATTTCTTTTCTTTTTTCCCGACAGAAAAAAAAAAAGTACATTTATTTAAAATGAGGAAAATTAAATTAGAAAAATTAGAAAATAAATTAGAAATATCAGTCGTATCGTTACAAATAAGGTACCAAATGAATGGGAAAATTTTTGTGAATCCGATGGATTAAACAGCTTATCGATCGGACAATTAGATTTTTTAAAAATTAACTAAAGTAAGAATTTTAGGTGGCAACAGCAGAAGATTGTATGGAAACCGTTAGCAGAAAAAAAGCAGAAAAAAAAAAAAAAAAAAAAAAAAGAAAAAAGAAAAAGAAATCTGTTTCACATAAAGTCATGTTTTTGAAGTGGGATTAAAAATTGCAGTTTTCAATTTTTTTTTTTAATTTTTTCTCACGAACACAAAAATATAATATACAGCCTGTACCCCACAAGACCAACTTGCATTTCAAATTTCATCAATTTTTTTGGTTAATAAACAAAAAAGTTACTTTTCTTTCTTTTTTTCAAATTAAATTTTACTCTAACTTTGAAAAGATTTATATGATACGATACATTAAGAATTTGGGTTTTGAAAGTTTTTTTAAATAGATTATTTAACACAAGTCCAAATAGTAACAGTAAGGTACAAAAATATAAAAATTTAAGAATCAGTTCTTTTAATTTATGAAATTATGCTACCTCTTCTAATATAATAGCCCTTTCTAGTATAAACTGGAAAAACTTTATTTTTGCTTTAACCCTTTTTCTACTGCATTATGAATCGGACAAAAAATGTAACATTTTCTAAGTGTGCATATGACTTCAATTTGTGTATCTATTTGTCCGACTGTCCATCTTTTTACCTGTCCGTCTGCTCGCCTCCAGCGCCCGTAAATATTTTCAGAATTAAAGAAAAGAAAAAAAAAAAAATGTATGTTATTCAAGTTCACTATGGAATGTTCCCTATTTAAAATGGCATTAATAGGTCCTGTACAACTGTTTTGTGTACAAGGATACCCCCAAAAATGCCAGTACATTGCATTTTAAGACAGATATTTTTATAAATCATATTTGAATAACTTTCTACTGTAAAAATTATGAAAAAATTGACCTTTATTGTTACTATGTTAAAATAATATTTTTTATAGAATATAATATGGTTAACCTCCAGATTTACAGGGCTGCACTAAAATGTTCAGATATATAGGACATTAACGGCTGTATTTTCTTTTGCGTTAAGCATTTTTAACACTTTCCAAGAACATTTAACCCTACAAGGCTCAATTTTTTTTTAGTGCGCGACAAAAATGTATAGGTTGTAATTAGTGATGAGAAGATAGGGAAAACTTATAAAAATAAAACCATATTTTACGGAAATATCAACTGTTTAGCTTAACGTACCGTATGTGTGGAACATACATAAAAAATATGATTTACTAATACGTTTACTATTGTAATAAAAAAAAAAAAAAAAAAAAAAAAAAAACTTACCTCTGCAAAATATGCACTTCGTTATAACACACAGTATTTTTTTTCGAGTCAAAACTGTTCAATAACCATTCTTTTTTTATTTTTGAATTCAGACAAACGACTAGCGTATCACTTTCATTCAAATTTCACACTGAGTGCACTATAACAAAAACACGAACGACATCTTTAGGTAAAGATTCGTATTACTACATTGCTAAATGTCAGTAGCTTCTATCAAGATGTCAAGAGATGTCGCTACTATAATAGTTTTATAGCTATAGGAACGATTAAAGTCTGTGTTCCACATATGAAACTGGGTGCATTGTAGGGTTACCCTTCAGATTTACAGGGCTGCACTAAAATATTCAGATATATAGGACATTAACGGCTGTATTTTCTTTTGCGTTAAGCATTTTTAACACTTTCCAAGAACATTTAAGAGTGATATATGAATTCAATTAGTCTATGTGCCTTTCAGTCCTGTCTATTCGCTGCGTGATAACATAGGCAAAGGACATAGAAAGTTATACAATACAACAAGTATGTAGAGTTGGAAAGTGTAATAATCAAAGCATGCTGCATGATTTTTCGTTTTTGTTTACTCTATTTTTAATTCAAATGTAGCAAACTCAGTAAAGCAAAAAAGGTGCTTCCTCTTTAAATACAATAGATCTTTCAAGAAAGAAAAAGGATAAAAAAAGGAAGTAAGAGGAATAAATCTTCCTTAATCTAAGATAAGGTTAAGTTTTGTTTAACCAGACGAATTTTGCAGACTGTTATATTGCCCGGTAATTTCCTAGAAAAAGATATCTCGAATTACATTTTGTTCACGTAATGTTTCATTGATTCATGTCAATCGAGCATGAAGACTGACGATCTTATCTGTCGGAATTATTGCTGAATTGACAATTTTTTCAGTTTAGTAAAAATGAATGGAAGACAAAGTTAAAAAAAAAAAAAAAAAAAAAAAAGACATAAAAAAGGAATAGCTGATTACAACAGAAGATTTAAGTTAACGAAACACCTCCCCCCATCACCCACCCACCCCGAAAAATCTATGTAGATTGATGGAAATTTTCTTTTTTTATTTCCTTTGGTAAAAAAAAAAAATTAAAAAAAAAAAAAAAAAATATATATATATATATATATATATATAAAATTAACTAGGCACAGATAATACCAAAAACGATTTTTTTTCCCCTTTCAGCTTTAATATTACAAATTCAAATATTAGCATGAACTCACTAAGGTACAAAAAAGTGTTTCCTTTATTAATACAGTAGACCTTCCATGTTAAGAAAGAAATCTTCCTTAATCCAAGATAACGTTAAGCTTTGTTTAACCAGATGAAATTTGCAGGCCAGAAGTATTGCCCGATAATTTCCCAGAAAAAGTAATCACGAATGACATTTTGTTAATGTAATGTTTAAATTCTGCCTTTCCAACATGAAGAATAACGATTCTATCTGTCGGAATTATTACTGTATTGAAGTTTAACTCAGTTTGTATTATCCGTTCATTTTTTACTCAAGTCAAAAGAAGGAAAAAGAAAAGAAAAAGAAATTTGACTATAGCAGAAGATTTGAACTATATAAAATATTAATAACTATATTTCCAAAAAAAAAACCCCTTTTACAATGAAAAATCTATTCAGACTTTTAGAACAATTTTCGTCCCCCCCACCCCCCTATTAGAGTGTAAAAAAAAAAAAAAAAAAAAACCAATGTAAAATTACATATGCACAGAAAAATAAACTATGTTAAATTAATGACCTATTAGTTTTTTTATTTCTGCCTATCAAATTTTAGCTTAAATTCACAAAGGCGCAAAAAGATCCTCCCTCTTCTAATACAATAGCCCTTCCAGGTTAAAAAAGAAAGGAAATAAATCTTCCTTAATCTAAGATAAGGTTAAGTTTTGTTTAACCCGAAAAATTTTGCGGTTACTCTGTTGTATTTCCTGACAATTTCTTAGAAAAATATTTCGAATCTACATTGGCTCAGTTAATAATTTTAACACAGTTTAGTAAAGAATTGGTTGCACTAGGTTCATAGGCCTGAGGAGGAGTGCCCTCCGTGAGGGTCTTTCTAAAAAGGTCCTAACCCGTATTTACGCAAATTACGGAGAAAACCACGGAAAACTCCAAATGATTAGGTGGATGAGCGCGATCTGGGATCGAACTCGAAGGAAGAAATTTGTAAAAGGACTATTTTTATAAAACAAAATCTTGTAAAGGGGCTGTTTTTGTGAATTCGAATTTGTAAAGAGATCCTTTTTATGATCTAGAATTTTGTAGAAGGGCAGAAAAAGGGCCCCAATTATTGCCTGGATCAAGCCCCGAGTAGATATTTGTACACATGGATTCACAAAATATTTCGGATAGAGGTTTATAAAAGCATATTTTAATACTAACTTTAATATGCACTGTTCATATATACATCCGCTATTTTTTCAAAGATTACTATACCAGCATTTTCAAACAATTTCTTTTTAAATTTATAAGCTTAATAATATACTTAAAAAAAAAAAAAACTCCAATACAAAAGTTAGTAGCAGAGAAATTTAAGGACCACGCGAACCCTGATACTGAATAAAACTTAACAAAATTGGTATACATTATTCAAACAGACAGACAGATCAGTATATGCAACGTAAGTAGAAATTTGGAAATAAAACTGAAGTGCATTTTCAGCTGTGTTATGCATTTCTAATACTTTTCAACAAAGTTAAATATTCAAATATATAATAAGTAATTACAGTACTGTGTAATCTATGCCAACAGTGTAATTTTTCTTTTTTATGATTGCATCAATCCAATACAAATGAAAAAATGGTGAAATCAAATGACCACTTTGACGTTAGGCGAAAGATTAACCATATCCAAGAATTATTGAGAAGTAATAAATAATGAAAAAATTATGCATTTAAAATGTAGACTTTTGACAATAAAATTACAGTCATAGGCCATTTTACAAATTTACATGCATAATTTTATACATTAATGTATCGTGAAATGGAACTGATAGCAGCAATTTGGAGGAAAAATTCGGAAAAAGGATTTACGGTGCGTAGTCAAGGCTGAAGCTGTACACGAAATCGACTACCAGGCAATAAAATGACGTAAGAAAGTGATACAGGTTCGTAATTTTGATAATGTTCATTCTAATGCAACAATTGTAATAAAATTGCACTTACAGATCGTGGAATTGTGAAGAAAAGGGTACGATTTATGAAATTGCCGCACAATTGAAAATATCAGATTTTCGTAAAATCTTACGTTATAGACAAAACTATTAAATGTGTGTGTGTGTAGTTATATTTCAAATAAAATGTTACATTATTTAAAACTTATCACATGAGACGAACTGATGTCAACTTAAAAAGACAAATTATTTTCTATTAGAACATTAAAAAATACATTTATTGGATACATGTTATATGAACACACGATGACAATAGATTTAAATTTTAAACTCGAACTTTTGAAATTGAATTTATGTTATTCAATTAACATAGATAAAAATGATTAAAAAATTAATAGTTAGGGTAACTGTCTTAAATTTGTGTTCCTAAAAGTATAAGGTTTCGCTTCTGGCTACTCCTTTAAATCATTTGTACTAAACTTATCCACGATTCGTCTCTGCGTGAAGCGTAGAAATTTTAACGGAACACAATCCCTTATCTATTCTATACTATATATAAAATCGTTTGTCCTAAGGGAGTAAGTCATCATCGCCCAGCCCAAACCCTTGGACCTAGAAGAATGAAATTTTGTGACGATGTTCCTTCTATTACATAGACATCCACTAAGAAGCAGCACTGCCAAATTGAGGAAAATTTTTATACAATATCCACCGCTAAATTTTAAATGAAATGATCGGCTAATCATTTCGACGATTTTTTTGTTATATGTCTTCGAAATGGTTAAGCAACTGTTATAATTAAAATTTAGTGGTAGCTATTGAATAAAATTTTTCTTCAATCTGACACCACTGCTAAGAAGCGACATTACAAAATTCGCCCCTTACGGAAAGGGGGGGGGGGGAGGCAAAAAGTGATTTCACAAAATCCTCTCAAATAATAATAATAAAAAACAGATATCCGTAAAATTTTTGCTTTAAAATATAGCTAACACAAATATCTAACACCCAATTTCTGGAATTTTAGAAATTCGGTCCCTAAGAAGGGGGGGGGGGGGAGGAGGTCAAAACGTGATTTCACACTATCCTATATATCTCATACAAAAAAAAAAAACAGATATACCTGAAATTTTTGCTCTAAAATATAGCTAATACAAATACCTACAAATTTCTGGAATTTTAGAAATTCAGTCCCTAAAGGAGGGAGAGAGCAAAACGTGATTTCAAATAATCCTTTATATCGTAAACAAAAGGAAAGATATATGTGAGATTTCTGCTCTAAAATATAGCTCACACAAACATCTAAAAACCAATTTCTGGAATTTTAGAAAATCGTCCCAGGTGGGGCGAGAAGGAAGAAAAAAAAAAAAAAAAAGAAAGAAATACAGTTAGAGTCGTTTAAAATTGGTACAGATAGGTTTTAGAGGCCTGCCTAATGAGTGTATTTTCGAAAGTGTGTAAAGTTATTAGGAGGGGCAAAAATAAATAAATAAATAAATAAAAGAGTTAGATCGTTCAAAATTGGTACATGGAGGTTTTTGATACCTATAAATCGATTGCGGATATTTTCAAATTTGTAAAATTTTTAAGAGAGGCGGGTGTGTGGGGGGGGGGGGGGGGGGTTGAAGGGGCAAAACAATAGAAATAGAGTTACACCGTTGAAAATTGGTACGTATACGTTTTTGGGACCTACAAATCGAATGCAGATATTTTCAAAAGAAAAAAAAAATACTAGAACAGAAGGGAAGGAGGGGGGGGGGGGGCGAAGGGGCAAAAACATAGAAATAAGAGTTAGAGCGTTGAAAATTAGTATTAAGTTTTAAGGCTCGATAAATCGATTGCGGATATTTTCAAAAGTGTAGAATTATTACGAAGGGCGGGAAGGGGGGCGGGCGCAGGGGGCAAAAATAAAGAAAATCAGATAGAACTCTGGAAATTAGTATTATTAGGTTTAAAAGCCCGAGAAAACGATTGCGGATATTTTTGAAAGTGCAAAATAATTAGGAGGGGCGGGAAAGGTGAGTGAAGGAATTCGCGCGCAGTATACCGCAATACCGATTATATCACCGATGAGAGATTTTTTTTTTCTTTTTTTTTGTATTTTATATTTATGTTTTTCCCTTACGATAATATAGTGAATCATTAAGAATGTCGGACATAAATGCGCGCGCACAGCGCACAATGACCTGCGCTGCCGAAGGCAGTGGGGACCCGCTGCGACATTTTACCCGATCAGATTTTTTTTCCCCTCTTTATTTATTTATTTTTTTCCACATGATAAAAATTAATGCAATTTTGATAATTCATTAAGTATAGTGATTCATTTAAAAATAGTGACCAGTGAAGCGGACGTAGCCTGCTAGTCGACGTATATAAGAAGTGTGAAGTGCTAAAGAAAAAGAAAAGAAAAAAATGCAATTTGAATTCTTGGCAGAATTGTATGCAAAAACAGTACAATTTGCGGTACATTTTACCCCACGTGTAGTCTTGTAAAATAAGTTGTAACAGTAAAAAGGAAAAATCCTTTGTTCAAGCACTAGTCAATTCTATTTTGAAGATGTTTGCAAAATTTCAATAAGATCGGTCGAGGAATCGTGAATTTTTGAAGAGTTTGAAGAACCTCCGAAATTTTTGAAGAGTCTCCGAAAACAGGACCCACTAGCTGAATTTTCCAAAATTTTTAATGAAATTTTTATAAAATATTGTTAAAATGTGCTCAAAATCTTGAATAAAGAAAGAGATAGATGTTTTTTTTATTTAGGCTTCGAAACCCATGTTATACCTTAAGCATAAAAGTTATACATTGTTGAATGTTTTATAACATTTACAAGTTACATATTTAATAACTACACCGTGAAACATTGTTTTCAATGCACGTACAACTGTTAAGCATCAATTAAAATGTATCACTAAAAGAAAATTAGCTTTCTAAGATTGATCAGCCTAGCCTTGGAATAAAATCTAGCATTTGATTATTGAAATCGATAACATTACGATAATCACCTTGGATTTTTATATACCCATCCATCATACTGGAAATGTTACGGTTACAGTGCAAATTCATGGCAATTATACATAAATGATGGCACGATAAGTATCTCACAGCCGAAATAGAAACTCAAAGCCATAAAAAGTAACTCTTTGCTAAGAGGTTTCTTTTATTATTATTATTTTATTTAAGTAAATGGCAACGATTATAGTGAACTCGATAGCACTTGAGATTGTAGAATAATTTTATTCAGTGAGAAGTGGGGAAGTAAAAAAGAAAAAAAAAAAAAAAAAAAAAAAAAAAAAAGAAAGTCCTCACACTTGAAGAAAGGTTCTATAGAAAGGACATCGTCATGACAATGCATTTTGAGAGAGAAATGTATTTAAGTGGGGGTATTTTTAACTCAACTTAAATAACTGCAACATTTCATTAAAGTATTCATCATTAATAACACTGCTCTGCATGAAAATTGCCCAACACCATTTTTGCAAATTCTTATGCAAAATGACCTCCTGAATCCGAATACGGCGCCCATTTTGCCCTATGTCACACCGATTTTGGGGGACGCCCCCCCCCCTTTTTTTTTTTTTAATCGCTTTTCGGTAATTTTATGGCTACAAGATTTGATTTGTAAGGGAAAAAGGATAAAACATTTAAATATCTACTGAGGGGCTATAGCAGTAAAAATTTTAAACATGAACATTTGCAGCAAGGGGAAAATTTAGAGGCGGGGTTGCCACTGAAATTATAAATTACATTTATTTAGTTCATTAATCTATTATTATTATAGATTACACTCTTTTTTTGTTGTTGTTTTGTTTTTCAGTATTAAAATAAATTTTTCCGTTCTCCAAATCAAATTCATTCCCATAAAATTCTTGAACAGTGATAAAAATCGGGGGAGGGTGTGGCATCCCAAGAAAACGGTGAATGATTGGGCCAAATAGAGGTCATATTCAGATTCAGGAGGTCATTTTTACGTAAGAATTAGCAGGAATGGTATAAGGGCTCGAATTTGTCGTTCCTTTCTTTCTTTCTTTTTCTTTTTTCTTTTTATTTATTTTGCAGCGCAGTGTGAAAGTGATAATTTATACAGATGAAATTATTCACTTGCGTATTATGAAAAATACAAATTGAAATTTGAAAATATAAATGTTACGAAATTTTCCTGGTGTGAAAAAATACTTTAAAAAATGTATTTGGAAATCAATATTTAACTTAAAAGACAAAATCGCTCCAAATCTTTATAAATTTCAGTTTATGTTTCAAGATATATATTTTGTGCATGCTTTAACATATTCCACATTAACGTCAAATTTTATTTTGTTTTGTGGTGTTAATATTGTATACTAATTGAAATGTGCGAATTTCGAAAAATTGAAGAAAATAGAAAATTGCAATTTTTAATCGCAGTACAAAAACACGTGACCTCATTAAATACCAGATATGTTTCTTTCCGTTCAAGACTGTAGACTATCGTCTGCAAAGCTAAGATTCTTGTGATTTGTTACCAACATTTTTTTTATAGTTTAGTTAATTTAAAAAAATATAATTGTCCGATCGATAAGCCGTTTTTAAACCATCGGATTGAGAAAAAAAAGCCCTTTCCAATGGTATCTTGTTTGTAACAATACGACTGATATTTCTAATTTATTTTCCACTTTTTCCGTAAAAATGTCGCTTTTTAAGCACTTAATCATGAATTCTGGGTCATTTTTCGGTAGACATGGGTCGACATTTTAATTAATATCTCCGCTAATTAGGGTCGCATCGCTTAGCGAATTATCGCGATGTCGAGATGAAGAAATTCTGCGTCTGTCGACACCGGTTTCGAGTCGATGCGACCATTAGCGCCGGAGCTTTAGCGATGACAAGGCATTTCTCACAGACAGACAGACAGACAGACAGACGCGCACAGATTTTAATAATATAAGGAGATTTAAAAAAAAAAAAAAAAAAAAAATCTTAAAAGTAAACACAAAATCTGTTTATCATTTTTAAACAGCATAATACATATAACAGCGAAAATCGAGGTGAGAGAATGTGGTGGTGGTGGTGGTGGCTGGGGGAGGGGGGGGGGGGTAAAAATAGAAATGCGACTAATAATAATAATAATAAATATGTATAAACTAACATGAAATAAAATTTAGTGGATCAATATAAAATTATTCGACAAAATATTTACCAGAAATAGTTTGAAAAAAAAAAAAAAATATATATATATATAGTACATATATATACATACATATATATTTGAAATTTTCATTTACTCGCCTAAGAATAAAAAGAAATGATTGTCTAAATCTGTATGACATTTTACGCAGGTACTGCTGTAACCACATTAGTAGTATCACATTATATATTAATTATAATAATTTAACCCGTTGCCGCGCAGCGTCAGCTCTATACTATGATACCAAATACTAAGTTTCAACTGCAAAAACTCAACCCGGAAATATTTTAGAAAAAATTTACTAATGCAGCAGAAATAGACAGTCATTTCTTTTAATTTTGTTCGTTAATTCCGGTGGCAGTATAATTTAAAGGAAACCAATTAGATTTTTAAAACATGGCTCCCCTACCCCAAAGAAAAAAAAATGTATCCTTCTTTCCCCGAAATAAAAAAAAAAGGTGCAATAGGAAATAGAGTCGTATGATTTTTCAATTAATTTAAAACTAAGTTAATATTTTTAAGCGGAGGAAGGGGGGTGGGGCTATGTAATTTTCAATTTGAAAAGGATTCGTAAAGAACAAAAAATTTAAAGAAACGCCGAATAAGGAAGAACAAAAATATTCAAAATAAAAATCATATCAGAATGCACAAACTGGTTCCGATGTAAAATATACTGGTGGACAAAATTAAAGCAACAACCTGTTTTCTCGTTTTCTTCTTTTGCACATAATTTTTAAACAAATAAACATATGAACATAAAATTTGGATGGCCTATTCGTTATATTATTAACCGAATTTTATGTAACTTTAGCATAAGAATAATTTTTAAGCTAATAAATATTCATTTTTATCTCAAAAGTAAGCTTTGGAGAAAATGAAAAATTTCAATAAATTTTAGGAAAGAACACTTAATGAAAAGTGGTGTTAAGGATGCATTAGAGATAGGTGAAGATGTACACGCATCCATATGTTAAATTACAACCAATCTTTCTACCTGTATTCACTTTTTTTTTTCTTCTTTTTTTCGCATGTGAATAGCTTTTTTAAAAAAATATATATATACAAACATGAAAATTGAATAAGATGTTCATTATAAAACTATTTATCGACATTTTTATTATTTTGGCGATTCTCATAGTTTACAAATTATTATATTTTTTAAAAAGTCCATTATAAAAGTAAAAGAAAAGTTAATACAGAAAGAAAGAAAAATCGAGATTAAGTTTAACATTTCAAGGCATGTGCGTCTTTACTCTTTTTTACTGCGTATTCTCTAATGCATCCTTAACACCACTTTTCATCAACACTAAACCTACCACGACGGGTCAAATGACTCATTTTAATTTTTTTGTCAGAATTTCTTGCAAATAACATTATCACATCGTCCATGTTTCATGTACCAAATTGTGCTAAATATATTTTTGCTATACATAGTAATATATATAACATTTTAAAGACGGGTCACTTGACCCGCTGTGGTAGGAATAGGTACTCATGAGGTACCGGTAGGTTTAGTGTTAAGTGTTCTTTCCTAAAATTATTGAAAATTTTCATTTTTTCCAAAGCTTACTTTTGTGAGACAAATTAATATTTATTAAGTTAAAAATTATTCTTATGCTAAAGTTACATAAAATTCGGTTAATAATATGATAACGAACAGACCATTCAAATTTTATGTTCATATGTTTATTTGTTTAAAAATCATGTGCAAAAGAAGAGAACGAGAAAACAGGTTGTTGCTTTAATTTTGTCCACCAGTTTAATTGAATAAAACAAGTTATCAAAAATAACTTATTTTAAAATTAAATGGCTTTGATATGTCTTAGTGTGACTGATGGAAGATCACAACTTGAGCATCGCACTGATGAAGTCATGAGGAAATAAGCAGTGACCCAATACGAAGATAATACTATTAAATGCTATTCAAGTGCTATATTTTGTGTTGTCACAACTATTCACCTCACCATCATCAATCAAAGAGCACATGATAAATTTTCTTTAAAAATGGTGAAAAAAAATCATGATTATCCATTTAAAATTTAAGCTACTTAAAAGAGACTTCAAAAGAAGATGAATGGGGTTTAAGGAACTGTAGATATAAAGGCTAAAATGGATGCAAGAATTACGCGTGACCAAAAATTAAAAAAAAAAATACGTCACGAAACAATGATGGCAATAGTAAGTAAATTACGGTATGGCATCGAAATGTACAAAATGCACGCACGCCAAATCAATTAAAATCAAATAACCATTAAATTTATGGGCTTTTTCTTTCTTTTCGTTAAGAAATGCGTGAACTGATGGTTTAACTCCAGATTTATCACGATGGCAAAGCGTGAAAAAATATGCCGCAATTTCACATAATGTCTTCCGTTTATGGAGATCTGGTTGATAAGAGATGTTTCTTATCTTGTCTTTATACCGTAGCTTGAATTATCTTTAATATCTACATGATTTAATAGTAGTTTTGGCAACAGCAATAATAATCTAGAATTTTAAGTTACAAAACTGAGCCATTCTAAATATATTTTTCTATCAGAAAGCCTCTATGAATAAAAAGTAAAAAGGCACACATTGTATAGTTTAGACGGATTAAAGATAGGAGACATTGAACATATAGTCCTCTTCCATAACTTCCTAGAATCAGTAACTTTAACCCTTATACCGGAACATCGGTCTCTGAGACCGCTACGGGTTAGGCTTAGTGCAGGAATTGCGGATGCAGATTCCTAGAATAAGGTACCCGCACGTTTGACGATAAACGTCGAAGACGCCAAGTCTATTTAACTGCAGCACTAGTGCGACGCAAAATACACTCAACCTGTAGAGGATGGCATATCTCAGAACAACCCTATAATGAGTCCCGGACCGTTGCCAATTGTCCACAGCGTGGCACTAGTACAACGTAAAATCTGTTCAAACAAGGAAACTACCCTTTGGGATTGGAAGAGTGAGCAGGGCCCTGAGCCGCTTAGTGTTGACGGTTGTTTGGTTGTTTGGATGAGTTTTACGTCGCACTAGTGCTGCGCAATGGGCAATCCCCTTAATGTTGAAAAAAAAAAAAAAAAAACATGTAAAATGTTATGAGGATATTAGGAATCTCAATTTTTGAGCGCTAACAGCACATTACATAGATATGCCAATAATTGCAACTTCTTTCTAAAAGTTTTGTTTTTTAAGTTTGATTGCTTTTCTTAGTACAGTCGGTAACAAAAGTCTCCGAACACTAGCAAAAATTTCTATGTAAAAAATGTACACTTAATACAGTTTTGTTAAATAAATCGTTGTCGAATCCTTTTCTTAGTCAGTCTAAAAACAGGATTCATTTAACAAAACTGTTTTAAGTGTACTTTTTTTTATATAGAAATTTTTGCTAGTGTTCGGAGACTTTTGTTGCCGACTGTATAATACCAAACTTCACCGACAGGTGATGTTATTCAGTGGGGAAATATGCTTCCACAATTGATGATTATTTAAATTCCATTTTCACATTTAGAAAATTTCACAACCGTTAAATTTGCACTCATTTTCTAAAAAAGCTTAATTATTTTTATTTTTTACATTTTATTTTTGAATAAAAAATAATAATACAAATAAAAAATAAAAAAATAAACTGCATTTTTTTTTGGGGGGGGGGGGAAGGGGGCTAGAAAATAAAATGCAAAAAACCAATTTTCGGAAAAAGAATATTAGGTAATGGGTATTGTGGAAACAGATATCCTCACAGAATGACATTGCTTTTCACTACTGGCAAGAGTACGGTCGGTAACAAAAGTGTCCGAACACTAGCAAAAATTCCTATATAAAAAAAGTACACTTAATACAGTTTTGCTAAATAAATCCTTGTCGAATCATGTTCTTAGCCAGTCTAAGAACAGGGTTTGAGAAGGATTTATTTAGCAAAACTGTATTGAGCGTACTTTTTTTACATAGGAAATTTTGCTAGTGTTCGGATACTTTTGTTACCGACTGTACATTCGGCAGCAAAAGTATTCGAGCAGTAGCAAAAATTCCTATGTAAAAAAAGTACGCTTAATACAGTTTTGTTAAATAAATCCTTGTCGAATCCTGTTCATAGTGACAAACTGCCAAAAGTGGTGACTGTCCCCAATAAATTGAGACATACAGTCACTTTAGTTAACCCCCTAATTTCAGGACATTTGGTCACCCTAGTTTAAATATCACATGATACCTACGTAATGAGCAATTTGTGGAAGTCTAGAGTCCACCCTAACAAGTGGTCCAGGACGAGGCATGTCATTACCATTGTGTGTACCAGCAAAAGTATCCGAGCACTAGCAATAATCCCTCTAAAAAAAAGTACACTTAATACTGCTTTGTTAAATAAACCCTGTCGAGTCATGTTCTTAGTCTAACAACATGATTCAACAAGGATTTATTTAACAAAACAGTGTTAAGTGTAATTGTTTGGCATGAGAATTATTTTCTAGTGCTCGGATACTTTTGCTGCCGGTTGTACAAGAAAGCTCAGCAATCACTTACACACACGAATGTACTCTTTGCACACATGAAAAAAAAAAAAAAAAAAATGACTGTGTAACCCTCATTGAGCAGATATACTAGTAAAGTACGGATTCCCTATATTGTCCATGGAGAAAAATTCCCGGAACATCACTACGGTTTTTGCGCCTTCTTTTGGTAATAATCGCTGTCTTGGCAACTGGTTCTTGGGATTTTGCATGTTTTAAATGGTTTGTTCCTCTTACCACCAAAACTCTAAACAAAAGTCACTCTGGGGGTCACCGAAACGGGAGAGGATCACTTCCGTGGAGGATCAAAATTGTGATGGCATGTCTCCGGACCACCTCTAGAGGTGTGTCCCAGACCGTCGGCAATTGCCCATCTGAGCAGCACTAGTGCGACGTAAAACCCAACCATTCATTCATCCAAACAAAATTCAAACGGAACAGCTTTTAAACAATAACAAGGATTAGGTTACTTGCTTTCCATTTCAGCTAGTGTAGGTTTTGGTATATGTTTAATTTACACCCAATCGAAATATAAAACAGCGATAACAAAGGTGGAGGAAACTTGCCTTGGTGGAATTTTCATGTCGGTTTGGTGGATGATTTATTTGACTAAATGGTAGAGATCTGATGTTGGATAGCAAAAAGGTTACTAGTCCGGGGTGTACTCTAATATCTTGTCGATGGTACCGCTTGTGAATGCATCTCTAAGTGCACGAAATTCCGTAACTCAATAGTCGAAACAGGGTGACGAAATTTCTTCCAATCCGAGCGCAGACTCATTTCCTCTAGTTCGAAAAATAATAAGAAATCGTTTATTTATAACTTTTTATTAGTGTGGTTATTTAGAATTAAAAAATCAACGCCGTAATTACATTCTTTTAATAATTTTAATGCTTCGTATTTATAAAAGTACTCTAAACTGGTCACTATAAACATATTAAAAAAGAATAATTTCAGAAACCAGATGATTCAATCATACAATATACCAAATTATAGCTCTGGGGGTCACCTAATTGGGCAGGATCAAAATTGTGATGGCACGTCTCCAGACCATCCTTAGGGGTGCGTCCCAGACCGTCGCCAATTACCCGTTGCGCAGCACTAATGCGGCATTAAATCCAATCAACCATATGATATCCTGTCGTCCCTATAATACGTCATGATTGAGAAAGTAAAGTTATGGCTGCAAGAATTCATAATTTATCGCCACGAAATTTCACTAAATACATTCAGTACCTTTTTCTAAAAATAGCGGTCTGTGAGACCGGTGTTCCCGGTAAGCATGATGAAAACATGTTCCGGGCAAAGGGTTAATATGTTTCCAAAATTATATTCCTGGTTTTATTTATTTATTTTTCACATTTAACGATCGCGAAAAAACTTTTCGCAAGACGACATTTGAACTGCTATCAAAGAGTTCACACTGCAATACATTTAGTGATCAAACAAAAAGTGTAGTGAATTCTCTTAAAATGCGGGAAAAGAAAATGTAGAGACATTACTGCAAGGCGCAAGGGAACAGTCTCCAAATTGAAAAGAAGTCTCCATGTCCATATTCATTAATACATAGGGGGTCGCAAAATTTCACACGTCCTAGTACTTTTCAATTACTTGAAATCTGATGATAGAGGATTGTTTATAACGTACACAATGATTTATATGCATTCTATGTATTATTTTGAAAAATCCTGTTTTTTTTTTTTTTTGGTTTTTTTTTTTTTTTTTTTTTTTTTGACACCAACAATGTTAATCTAAAATTGTGGAAATGAGTCAAATTCTTCGAAGATATTTCCTATATTAGATAGTCACTGTGAGTAATAATAAAACTTAAAAAGGCGTTCAAACTGCATTCAAACCCATCTAGATGAAATAGGTAGAAGACTTTATAAAATAAATTTAAGCATACCCTTGCATACCCTTTTAGATGGTATTGGGATTAAGGAAAAATGTTAAAGACCTACGGCTGAGTGAAATGTCCCCCGTAAGGATTTTTTTTTTCAGCCATATTCTAGAATCTATCTTGAACGAATGTTTCCGAATTAATATTCGAATATTATAAGTCTTTTTTTTTTTTTTTAAATACTCAAAAATTACGTGTGGGGGGGGGGGCGTAAAATACATTTCACGATCACGAAGCATATAGCTGTATTTTCTTATTACACAGAGAACGTTGTCAAAGGGAAGTGTCTCTAGATTAAAAAGGTTCTCTAAATTCATCAACGTAAGAAGTAACCGAGTTCTATATCAGGGGTCTCAGAATTTCCAACGTTTTCGTTTAAAAATGATCTGGGTATAATGGATCATTACCAATGCAAACTTAACATCCAACGTTTATATGTTTTTTGAAAGTGTGAATGATTTAATACTTTTAGCAACAAAAATAATGACCAGAAATTTTTAGATTATAGAACTGTGTCAAACTTCTCCAATGTATTTATTTCCCCATGAAATAGACGTGCCTAATTTAAATGCATCTGCCTGCAAATCCACTGTAGATGGATTAAAGATAGGGGACGCTATAACCGCTTGTGCATGTAGTTAGGCTTTACTCCCCATATCTGTAAAACTGGACGACCCCGGAACAGGATGCAATTGCTGCGTGTTTGCAAATTAATATTCGTAGATTGTATGTTAAGCAGATTCTTTTTGGCTGCATTCGAAAGCTGCGAGACAGTTGTTAGCATGCGACAGCTGGACTGGTCTTAAAATAGGGAATGTGAAGATAATTTAGATACAGTAACCCTAAAATGAAATAAATTTCAAACCAAAAGAAGCGTTTTTTTGTAGAGAAAATATTTCGAATTAAATTACAAATTTAAAATTCTTGTATAGACTAAGGCTTTTCCAATCACCATACGGTGGAATAAAGTTAAGAATAATATACGTACATGGGAAAGAAACGCTGAAAAGAATAATGGAAGCTTGTATAATCAAAATGGATTACGAGCAATAGCAACGGACACCAAATAATTCGTGATTATATTGCTCGTGGTGCTTGTGTAATTAACTTTATTATTATCTATTTCACAATGCGATTGTTTAAGAACATTCTTAAATATAATTTTTTATTCTCATATGCTAGAAACTAGGGTTACATTCATTTAAGTGGTAATGATTTAAATCGACGATACGCACATCACAAATCCGAACATGAAGACGTGCTGGAATATATCATTTCTACCCCAATAGTACTTTAATATTTTCTATGTTTTCTCCGTAAAAACGTTTAGTAGATGATTCACGAACATAATATAAAAGAAGGAAACATAATATATGTATATACATAAAATTATACCAGTTTTTCTTCTCCAATATCCCTTACACAGTTTCCATATAAAATGTATTGATAATCTTTTATCAGCAAACTTTGACCAAAAAGCTTTTACTTTGTCCTTTCGTTTCAGACAAAAGTTGCAGCTAGAATTTTATTAGAAGCATATGTATTATTGGGGGGGGGGGGGGGCGGAAGAACCCCGCAAACACTCTCACATTGCTGAAAACGAAGAATACATCAGCTATCGAAAAGTGGGAATCTTCATCACTTTTTAGAGATTGTATAGTATATATGTCTCTGCGCACAACAACACTAGTCTTTTTTTTTTATTTTTTTTTTTTTAATCTATATAATTCATCTTGTAGTCTAATATTTAATACTGATGACCTTTTTCATAATTGTTCAGGCAGCGAAAAATCAGTTTTAAATCTTCCAGTTTTGATTATTTTATTAAGAAATTAAAAATTTGCTGAAAAACTTAGGAGAATATCGACAATTTTTCTCAGTTTAATAATAGAAACACGTTTTACAGTTGTTTCAAAAAGTAGCAGTTTGCACTAAAAGACAATTTTTTTTACAAAAAGTTTGTTTCTGTAGATCCATTTTAATTAAATAACAAAAGGAATTTTACATTCATTTTATACATATTTAACACATGCTACTTGAAGACTTTAGTAGAAATGTCTTAAATTTTGTTATATTCTTCTACAGAAACTAATGAAATTTTTGCACTTGTGCAAGTTAAAGATTTAGACGAATTAACTTCTAAAACACCATATTTAAAATTTCTTGTGATTTGCAACCACATTTAAATATCTGAATGACCCCCTTCTTCAAAAAATATTAACGTATAGATAACTGGTAAAATGATACACATAACCTAAGAGAAAGGCGAAAGCTAACACCATAGTCTATAATTAATCGATTCTACTGGTTACGATCTATAGACCAACAAGACAGCTTACATTATATATATATATATATATATATATAGAGAGAGAGAGAGAGAGACAGTGGCGGATCCAGAACTTGACTTTTTTTTTTGGGGGGGGGGGGGGGCTAAGATTTTTCAAAGTGTTATTCTAGACCAATAAAAAACTTACAATTGCAATATTCAATTGTGAATGTAATTTTTTTTTTTTTTTTTGGGGGGGGGGGCTTCAGCCCCCTAGCCCCCCCCCCCCCTTAAATCCGCCACTGGAGAGAGAGAGAGAGGAGGGTATTATGGAATAGTCGGGAAATATGGAATACTGAGGTTTCGGCTCTGATTGATGCTGCTGTATCTTCAAAATACTATGAATTACTCAAGAAGGATTCCCATGAAGCAATACAGTAAGAAGCAACTGCTTGTTGCTGCCGTACCATTCTCTATAGAACAAAGTATGTTTTGTGATTTTTTAAAAGTTTTTGCAGGTAAGTTTCCAAACATTTAAACTTACCAGTACACACGAGGTTTAAACATTGATGTTAAGTATAACGTATGCTCAAAGAATTGTGTTATACGTTGGTCGTTTTTTAGCTGCAATATTTTGTCCATCACTTTATAAGTTTATTTTGAAAGATGGCGTGTCGGGTATTATGGAATACTAGGTATTTCATAGTACCACCTGAAATTGACTTCATGTATTAAACTAAAGAAACAGAAAATAAAGATGCCGAATGTATCTTCTGTCACAGAAAATCCTCCGAAGATGATTTTATGAAGTCTAATTAGTTTTTCTACGGTTTAAACAGTTTAAACCACCTATTCCATATTACCCGACTATTTCATATTGACATCCATTTGTAACTTTTTTTTAGTAAACTTTTTATAACAACAAAAAATTTTTGGATCTTTTTTTCATTGACAATTCATTACAAAAAATTACACTATGTACTCATCATGATTTTGGGGATTTTTATTAAAAACAAGTAAAGCTATTTTAAGAAATGTAAATGGTATTCCATAATACCCTCCTCTCATATATAAACTACTTCTTACACTGCAAGATGGGTGAAAAAAAAGTATAAGGAAATTATAAATTTATCAGCTGCACTAGACCATTTATTTCCAAAACCGGTAAACACATACGCAGGATAGTCGTAAGCTAAATAAAATAATGTAGCAAGATAAATTTCTAAAATTCCTTACGAAATCTTCTTTCTCTCTCTCTCTCTTTTTTTTTTTTTTTTTTTTTTAAACGGACAGCACTGCATGGTACTGAAATGTGATGCATGCCAAGTCAATTACAATAAAATTCTGTAAAATTATGGACAAAAGCCATAACTGAAGCATGTGAATTATTAGCCGATCCTTTAACCTCTAACCAGGGTCAAGACAGTATGGGGTACAAATAGAATTACAAATTGTAGAATAATGTCTTCGGATTTACATAAAGAACTCAACTTACATTTTCCCCCACGCCTCTTTTTACTACTATGCATTTGCCATTGCTAGCCAATCCCATTTTTGTGTTCTAGAAAAATTAGGTTAACCCTATTCTCATAAGTCTGTCTTAGTCCAGTTTATTTTTCTTTCGTTTACTTTTTTCACAGGCGAGATGGCGCTGGAAGCGGAAGTACTATTTGAAGATTTTTCCCACACTCACCTTGGAATCCCGGTGAAGGGTTATAAAACTTACGGCCGACAGTTCTTACAAGGACGGAGTAGATTTTAATAGGGATTACGAGGAAAAACAGGAAATAGGTGCCGCGGTATATATAAAGTGCAACTCGCTTAAATAAACCGAATTTGCCGGAGGACCGGATTTCGTCATTCCTTATTGACAGACAAAAACTAAAATTAACAAATAGAAGGTAATTGATAGATTTAAAATAAATTTAATTACTTTGCAACTTTTGGTGCTAATACTAACGATGATTATCTATCCAAAATATATTCGGTAATTTCTCAAACTCGCAAATGAATGTTTAATTTTTTTTAAGGTGACAAAAATGAGCTTGCAGAAAGTTTTCTTGAATGCACTTTTCACCCAAAAGTGAAACCAAAACGAAAGGAATGAGTATTGTACTATTTTCGGCAGGTGTTTTTGAGATCGGAATAAAACGTCTCCTGCCCCAGAGTTTTGAGAGAAAATTACAGGAAGTTACAAAAATGGGAGGGGGGGAGGGGCTTACTTCTCTCTATGACGTTCTTTCAGCCAAATTCTCATTTTATATTATTTACGATGTCTAATACATACATGTCTTAAATATTATAAGTAAGTAAAATTCATAAGGTGTAGGTGTTAAGAGGGGACAAAATACCCAATCTCGCCGACAGTAGTGGCCCATGTTATTCAATGGGAAAATTTGTTACCATAATTACTCATAACTTAATTTATTTTTTTAAATTCCGTTTTCCTTATTGATATATATATATATTAGAGTTAAAAAATGCGAATTTACACAAATCGCATTTTTCTCATTTATTAACCGCAAAATGAAATACTAAAAATTTAAAAAATCAATTTTTTGAAAATAACTAGTAATTTAACGATTGTGCATTTTCTGAATGTGAAAACGCAATTAGAAAAAAAAAAAAAAATGGTAATGTGCAATTGTGGTAACAAATTTTGCCGTTTAGAAAAAAAAAAAAAGAAAAGAAAGAAAAGAAAACGACGGAAAACTCCAAACGCCTAGACTCCAAATCGACGAGAATGATATGGGATTGAACCTAGCACTTCCTGTCTACAAGCTCTGACAGTACAGTCTGTCAGATACTGGTGGGGCAGAAGATTCATAAAGGAAATAATAATAACAAGGAAATTATATATAATAAAGCTGGTTAAAATTTAGTTTAAGAAAACGTAGATCCTTTCTTATTTTTCTTTGTAGTTCATAGTTAAAAGGGCAAAACTACTTTCGCAAGCCCCATTTTGAATTTTCTAAAATAATTTTTTGAAGTTTTCCTATCAATGAATTAATCACACACCACGACAACTTATTCTGAGAGTTTAAGTCGGCTTTTCTCTAGAAATGAATTTTTTTTTTTTTTTTTTTTTTTTTTTATGCTACTAATATTTTCCATTAAAAAAAAAAAAAAAAAAAATGTGCTTCCACATTCATTTTTCTCATTTAATCAGAGCAGAGTACAAAATATTGCTCGTTAAATGAGTGTACTCCAAGGCATTTATCAAATAAAATGCTCTATTTTCCTCGTTAAATCCGGAATCTCGTTAAATGTGGGCTCGTTATAAAGTGGTTCTACTATATTACCGAAATGGATTGTTAATAGCAACGGCAGAACGTTCTTATGTTTTATTTAAACGTTAGATAATGTTTTATAAAGACCGAAGTAATCTAATCAGTTTATGAAAGTGAAAAAAAGAATCTATATCGATCTCTCTAGGGGTTAAAAAGATGATTTCGTAAGTTTATCCCTATCACTCAATTTGTCGAAATCACGTGCCTTATTATCCTTGGCCGATTTGTGGGCAATATCATCAAACTTTAATATATGTTTTAACACCTCATTTTAACTGCAGCGTGATCCACCGGTGGACCCTGATGTTTTTTTTGGGGGCCTTGTGATTCACCGATGGGTTCACGTTTGTGGCCTCGCGTACCACAGGGTCCACCCACAGGTGGGCCACCTTTTCTGCAGTTTTATACGCGAATATAAATTATTTTGGCTTCAAAATTACTTCGCTTAAATTGGTTTCCAAATTACAAACTTATACAATTTTAAATGTATTGCTTTATTACTTGTAAACCTAGTACCAGAAACAGTGAAGTACGGCAGCGGAAGCTGCAGATTGTTTATAGCTCTGGAAATTAATTTTAAAACTCAAAAAGAAAACATGACCAATACATGCAAATATAATTTGCATTATATTTCTAGATTACTGAACTTGTTCTACGTTCTTTATTTATTTATCTATTGTAGATTGAAATTTTGCATATTTTATGAATAGTTTTAATATATCTTTTGATATCAGATCTGTCATTCCTGTAGTGTTGCGAAATTGGGGACTTTTTTTTATTTGAATATCCACCACTAAATATTAATTGTGACGGTTGCCTAATTAATTCGCAGTTTGATCATTTATTAAGTGTATCAAAAATATCATTTCTTAAATTTATTGGTGACAATTGAATTAAAAAAAAAGTTCCCAATCTGGCAACACTGCATTCCTGAGACGCAATGTTTGTTTTGCAGCATGTTGATACAGAAAATTCTGCTACTGGACTTGCAAAAATGTACGAAGTTCTAAAATTTTGGAAATAATTTTATTTTCTTACAAAATATTGTCCATTTAAGAGAAAAATCAAAGATTGGAAAGAAAGGGTAAGCATGTACTTAATCGATTAATTCAATAAATTAATTTCCATTATAAAATAACATTCATAATTTATAGTACTAACTGGCTCTTTGAACGGGAAAAAAACATTACAGAAAGTACTTAGATTATTTTTTAATGAAACGCTGGGTGTATTTTAGCCGATTGTCTATTCGTGATACACCCGATAGTGATAGACCGTCGATAGACTGTCTGGATGGAATACCCTCCACGGAAGTTTTTTTTTTTTTTTTTTATAAGGGATCCCCCTAGCCCGTATTCATGCACACTATGGAGGAAAAACACAAAAAAACTCTGAACAGCTAGGCCGTTGAGCGGGACTTAAGTTCGAACGTGAACTAGCATCTCTAATAATACTAAATTAATTACTTACGCATGACGAAGAAATTAATGCGAGAAATTGTAGCATATCAGCGCACCTGTTAGACGATGTATCACAATTTAAATCAAAAGATCCAAACGAATGTAAAGTTTTGTTAAATTATGTCTATTGTTTCATGATATACAATGTTCACTAGATTATGGTGATAGAGACAGATTCACATTGCCACAATTTTCTAGAAATGGTCAAATCTAGTTCAAGCCATCTCACAACGCTTAAATCTATCGACAAAGGAAAAATTTTACGAATCCGATACTTTCTTCTCATGTATATAGAAGAAAGTTAAAGGGACCTAGGCATATGCTCTCCATGGGAGTCTTTCAAAGGGATCCTACCCTGTATTCACGCAAGTCTTGGAGAAAATCACGGAAAACTCCAAACGGCTAGGTCGATGAGCGCGACCTGGGATCGAACCCAGCACCTGCCGTTAAATAGCTTTCAACGCTGAATCCCTAACAGCACGTTTGTCCATAATACATCCTGAAGATGTCCATAAGATATCCATATACGTCCTTTTCATCCATAGGATATCCTGAGGATGTCATTTTGGAGAAGATGTGCTGTTAGGGATCGCTCGGCACTGGTGGGGTTTTCAGACTAGGTTTTTAAATATTTTCATCTTATTGACTAATTAATGAAGATTAAGCAAGTCCAAATTTATTAGAGAGTAATTGGAATGCACAGAAATAGAAATAAACGGACGATTTTTTAAATTAACCTACCAACGAATTATTATGGCACAGAATTTATAACCACCGTAAAACAATGACAAAAAAGCAGGAAGAGAATTTTACCCTCATTAGTATAACTTTACGATGGTAATTTGAAGCAGTCATTTGCAACGAATGCTGTGCAATCATGATATGAATTCCAATTTATCTAATAATTTTTGGCCTGTTAAGTACACAAACATAACAAAACTAGAATGACGTTGCGGAAGCTCCGCCCCTCAAATTGCGCGTAAAAGAACAGGAGCATAAAAATCCAAAGATAGTGAGCATGGTCATAAATGAGTATTTCCTGGATTTTTATTTGGTTTTATTTGTTTTGTTTCTGTCCCAGCTCAAGGTCGGTAGTGGAAACACTTTTTCATTTTTGTTCTTTTTAGTTTTTCTAAGCAGGGTTCTACAAGTGATGGATAGATATCGAGACAGAAGTTTTTCTTTGGTGTTTCCAAGGGCAAAAGCAGTGAGGAGGTTAAAAAAAAAAAAAAAAAAAAAAAAAAAGCCGGCTTTTTTTTTTTCGGTATCCTTTTTTTCCCTTTCATATCGGAAGGAATGTTAGATGGAGCATTGAAAGAGGTAAATTCTAAAATAGAACGGAGGAACTGAGCTTTGTCTCTTCTACTCTCGTGAGATCTTAAGTGGCAAAGTATCAACAGCTTTATCAATTTAACAAGTAAAAATTTAATTAGATGAGAAGGGTTCCCCCCCCCCCTTCTTTTCTTTAAAGTGTTGAATGAACAAATCTCAAAATTACAGCACCAAAAAATTGGTGGTCTTAAAGGATAGTGAATAAAAACTTTATAAGAAAACACCATAAATTGAAAAAGCACGCAACTAATGTTTCGGGTAAAAATAATTAGGCACGACCCTTCACCTCCCCCCCCCCCTCCTCCTCCTAAGAAAAGATGTTGACAGCAATACTTCATATACTTTCAACCATAGTGCTTTTCTCTTTCATGGTGCACCCGTGAAATTTATGGTATTAAAGTTTTTATTTAAGATATCTTAAAATATTTGAAATTGAATACACATGGCAAATTACAATTTCTCATGAAAATCCAAGGTCCATATTATTTCAAATTTTATGTATGCGTCAATGTAAGTACCAAAGTATTAACTTCTGACGCGCCACGCTAAAATGTTCTTCCACTGAGTTTAAATTTTTAAAAGAAAACTATTTGATACTTATAAACGAACTCCTGATTTTTGGAGAAAAATTAAATAAAAACAGCTACATTTGCTTATGTACAAATAAAAGTTTAGAAAAAGCTGTTAAAGGTAAAACCGTATGAAAAGCGGTCAGCATGGAAATAATCGTAGAAAAAGCGATCAGCCAGAAAAATCTAACAACTGTCCGCAACTCAGAAATATAGCTCCTTTGTTTAGGTACCCATGCCCCTGGTAAATACCCAAAAGTTAAATATTGAATAATTCACAGAAAAAAAATGAATTTTTAAAGTAAAATTTTCATTTATAAATTTAATATCAAAGTCTAAAATAATATAATAAAATGTTAAAATAGAAATTCTTATTTATGTATTTAAGAAAATAAAACAAACTAATAGAATCATATAGTCAGGTTGCGATTACACCGATTTTTGTATAGATTAATTCATACTAAAACATACACTTTTAAAATTTAAAAAACAAAAAAACAAACATTCAAATTCTTCTTTAGTCAAATTTTATAATGTAGCTGACAGTTTCCAAAAATGTTTTTTAATTATTTGTCATATTAAACTCTGCCATTATATTTTCAAAGTGTTTATCAATTTTCTAAGTTGTTTTCTTCTTTTGTCACCCGTATCGCCAAGTATCGCTGCTTTTACGTGAAATGAAACGTTCAATGCAATTTCTTTAAGGTATTTTACCAATAACTGGATTTAAGGATAAGACAAGGGGATATCTGAAACAAAGATGTGACCAATTTTCCCACGACCAAATTCAGTGCGACCTCTTCCCCCCCCCCCCCCCCCCCATCCTTCATATTTTCTATTACCTTTTAGATTCACTCAAATAAGTGTTGTTTTAAAGAAATAAATAATTATCAAATATGCTTTTTATAATCAACAATAATATAACCAGATTTCATGTTTTTCACGCAAAATTGAACTAAAAATCTAAGTTTTGCAAAAAAAAAAAAAAAAAAAAAAGGGAAAAAGAAAGGAAAAACCGTGACTGATTTATTTTCGGTTTTAGACAGTAAAAAAATCTATCACCAGAAAAATTACACACACATATTATATATTATATATATATATATACATACACACACACACACACACACACAATAACTATGAAGTTTATTGCAGAACCTATGTAATTCGGAGAAAGCCTTCGACGTTGAAAAACGTGTAATTTCTAAGATATGTCTATTCCTTTACATTTATTCATTTTCTGAACGCATTTAAAACACGCAGCACAAATCTAAAATTTTTACTAACTTTTAAGCATTTGCTTGAGAACTGACTAAAAATTAACAACCCAGTCTGACAAGCTCATTACATTAATAGGAAAATATTCAGTTGAAGAATGCTAGACTTCCTTTTTTTAGTCCTGCTTTTATGGCAGCAGTTCTCATGAATAAATCTCATAAATTACAACTGTAGAAGTGCCAAATGTCCTTGCTACTCATTCAAACTGAACAGTTCAAAAGGAGGGTGTGCCCTATATGATGAAGTAATAAAGTTATGAGACAAATTAATTTTGCCAGCAACAAGTGGAATTCCATTTTTGACCATTAAATAGTTTTGTATAATAATAATAAAAAAAAAAAAAAAAAAAAAAAAAAACTTATTTTATTTAAGAACATACGCTTTAAAAATTGAAGCATTTGAAATCATGAAATGAAGAGGAAAAATAATTAAAAAAAATTATACTTACGGTATTATTAACCGGTCGGTCATTTTTGACAAATCAAAACCGCGGTCAAACGTCGCAAAATACAATGCCGATAGTAAAATCATTTGAATTTCGATTTTTGAACAAAATTTTGATTATAAAATTTTGATTGCAAAATATTTCAAGAAAAATACAAATTGTATCTTTTGGCTGCCTTGATAACAGTATTTACGGTATACAGTTAGGAATATGAATTAAGTCATTTTTCCCCTCATATATATATATATATAATCATCCCTCAAATGGTTAAAAAAATAAATATATTTACACAAACTTGCAGATGATAAAAATATCCTTTTATTAGAATATTGGATTAATTTAAATAAAATCAAAATAAAGTATTTAAAATGGGAAGTATATACTACTACTACAAACATAGTTATATGACATGATTGCCGAGTATAGCATATCGTAATAATACTACCATTATATTTGACTTGAAATAATGACGGTTTGATAAATAATACGTATACAATATATATATGCACATATTAATTTTTTTTCTTTCTGATCACTTAACTAAGTTAAGAAAAATATCGTAATCTTGAGGAAAAAAAAAGAAAGAATTTGATGCGTCTATGTTTTGACATGCTCTGAATTCATTTTTCCTATATTTAAGGTGATGTGTATGTATCTGTGAACAAGGAAGCATCTAAATGCTGCATTCGATTTAACTTGAATTTGGTGGAATTATTAAGAACAGATATGTAGGACATAAATTGATATTTTTATTTATGGTTATGAAAGCAAACGCCCACTGGTTTGTAATTCTGATTTTAAACAAAAAAAATGTGCTACTTATGTGCATTTTATAAAAACATTTTCTTTTATTTTTAAAGTTTTTGAAAAGATAGGCTTCTGAGAATAATTACAAAACATGAGTAGAGTGAAGTGGTGTAACTAACTACGCGGTAAATGTAATGAAGGATAAGCTAGTAATAAGCTGATTTCACACCTATAGTTAGGACCCACCTATTTAATTGAACCTTTGTCATATATATATTTAGCCTTAAGAAACTAAATAAAATATATATGAACCAGTGATAGCTTTAGAAGTTTCAAAAACTGTTTATATTTCCCTCTCCAACAGAGTCCATTTTAAAAAAATCGAAGTTTTATTGCTGCTGTACTTGCAGGGGTCTATCCATGTATTAATTTTTGTGAAAAACTTTTCATTTTAGCGGTCACTCTTTACAATGTTTAATATCAGATTAATGTTTTATAGAAAGAAATATAGGCAATCACTTCAAATAATATTGAACGCGTGAAAAATTTTATAAGAGTAACTTTTATGGATTTGAATTATGTGAAAGGTTCCATTTCCTGAAATCGAATTTTGTTGTGAAAAAGGTCCATTTTCTGAAATCGAATTGTGTGAAAAGGTCCATTTTCTGAAATCGAATTGTGCGAAAAGGTCCATTTTCTGAAATCGAATTGTGCGAAAAGGTCCATTTTCTGAAATCGAATTGTGCGAAAAGGTCCATTTTCTGAAATCGAATTGTGCGAAGGTGCAGCTGAAAATCCCCAATTCTTGCCTGGATCCACCCTTGACTTATGAAATACTCCCCAGTTTTTGGAGGGAAAATAAGTTTTATAGATCAGTGGCGGATTCAGAACTTTTTTTTTTTTTTTTTTTTTTTGGGGGGGGGGGGGGGGGGAGGGGCTAAGAGTTTTCAAAATGTTGTTCCAGATCAATGAAAAATTTACAATTGTAACATTCAATTGTGAATGTCAGAAAAAGTTTATCACTCGTGATTACACTTATATGAAAATTTCTGTATGTGGGACAAGTATCTCAGAGATTTACACTTGCCCCAAACACCAATGCGCATCACCTCCTTTTTTTTTTTTTTTTATGTTCTTTTTCCGCCCAGTCTTAATTTTTAATAAAATCCTATAACTTTATTTTATTATTTTTAAGATTTTGTTGGATTGCAAAAATAAATAAATAAATAAATAAATAAATAATAATAAAAAAAAGATGTGAAATGGTAGTTGAAGACGTACGGAACTCTGTAACGAATTGGCATATTTTAAAAACTCAAAAAGCCCTAGATTCACTAAAGTTTTCATTATCGGGAAACTCTACTAACATATCTCTGAATGTACTGCATATGGGTAGAGTTAGTCGAAGTTATACTTGCCCCCAAACCGGGGCAAGTGAAAACACGAAATTTTAATTTCTTTAAGTGCCACATTGTTAAAATAAAAAAGGTCATATTTTTAAAAAGACAATTAATTGTACTTCATATGCCTAAAACATTTCAGAGGTGAAGGTATAATAGCAACTGAGAAAAATAAGGTCGAAGTCTATGCCAAAATGTTTTTTCAAGTACCCTACTTCACCCTATTATAAAGATTTCAATACCTGAGCGTGGTAAAAGTTAAGGTACTTACCACATCTTGTGTATTATCATAAGGTGGCCTATTATGAGGCGGACTTTTGTACATCCATTGGGGCCCAGATAGTTGGGAGCCCCTACACTGACAATAGCATCGATCTTCTTCACAAGACAGCATGAAAGTCCGTAGACGCATCACCGCGCTAGGTCAGTCTTCCACGCCGGACGTTGCCTCATCGGAAAGCTAACGCCAGGCCGCACACACACACCTCCTAACACACCTCTTACCTGTATGGGGAAAGAACGGAGAATACCATTTCAGTCTATATTAAAAGTTAAATATATATTAATACAAAGTTATTAACTTTCGCAGACAGGATATGCCAGGCCTACGAAACTAATTTTAAGAACAGTCGGTACCAAAAGTGTCCGAAAAGTAGCAAAAATTCCTATGCAAAATAAGTACACTTCATGAGGTTTTGTTTAATAAATCCTTATCGAATTTTGTTCTTACACTGACTAAGAACAGGGTTCGACAAGGATTTATTTAACAAAACCGTATGAAGTGTACTTTTTTTACATAGGAATTTTTGCTAGTGTTCGGACACTTTTGTTACCGATTGAACGTGTGTGTGTCTTTAATTGTTGCTGTCATGCCGGATATTGTTGATTAGGAAAGATAGCGAGAAGTTAAACAATACTGGTGCCCACTTAATTGTGAAATTTTAAATAAACATTGTGTTACCAACTAATATTACATTAATTTAAACTTTTACTCCGACAATATGCAGTAAATATATTTTTCAAGAGTTTGAATTTAGATTTGGGGAATTTTTTTGAAAAATCTTATTAAGGCTTATTATAGACCGGGACCAACGGCTTAAAGTAGATTCCGAACCACAACGAATATGAACCGTCTGAACCGGGAGTCGAACATTCGAATCCGGCACTTGGTAACTAAAGTCCAGAGAGAACACGGATTTTTGAACGGCTTTGTTTATGCAGTATAAATGTATCAAGATATGTTTTAAGAAATACTTTACATAGACCATAATGTACGCGAATTATTTTAGTGCTAATTATACGTATTTTCAATAGGAAATTTAAGTAAATCTGAAATGCATAACATACGCGTTTCAAGGCATTCTAAAAATATTTAGAAAAATGCGAATGCGGATGTATGGACAGACGGACAAATGAATTCATAAGCATTATTTAAATTTTTATCGGAAAGTGTTAATGAATCATATTTTAATTCGCCGTCAAGGGCAGCTATAACTTTCTACTGGGAGAAGAGGTATCATGCCTTAAATCAAGCATATTTTTCAGAAAATACTTTTTTGAAGAATTTTTCTTCTTTTAAGATAATGGGAGCATAGATCAAAGATTACCTCGACCTTGAATACATATATATATTTTAAACTAAGATTGGAAAAATAAAAGCTATAAAAAAGTCGTTGAAAACGAGTATTTTCCATAAAAATTTTTTGCTTCCAATGCAAAATACACGAATAAAAGATAATTTTTTTCCCCTTTTAAACATTAAAATTTTACGAACGTAGCCTATCTCCATGCCGATTATAAAAAGATCGGAGAAAATGTCAAGTAGCCGATAAGATAAAACCTTATCTTTACAGGAGTAAACATTCCCTAATTTATTCAACTTATCTAATGTCTTGGCGGCTATTCCCCCTCCATTTCCTAATTCTTATTTTACACCCTTTGATGTTTTACAGAAGAACGATAAGCGGATAAATTATTACAAAATTTAAAACGAAAAAAATGTTCTATAGGGTCCTGCATCGGGTCGCGTAACCAGATTTACCCGACCCGTGGGTGAAGTTCGGTTCAAGTAACATTCATTTTTTTTTTTTTTTTTTCAGTTTGGGTTTGGGTCGGGTACAGTTTTTAACGAGTCGGGTCGATTTGAGAAAATCTTTCAATTTTTTTACCATTATAAGGTAAAAGCACCAGTAGTGGACCCTGTACCAGTAGTAAACTCTTTTAAATTTAAACTTGGAAAATAAGCTTTCTATTCTGTCTGAAGGTTCGACTAACGCTCAGGAAGGAAGTTGTGGTCCATAACTTCCTTCCTGAGCACTAGTCGAACCTTCAGACAGAATAGAAAGTTTATTTTCCCAAGTTTAAATTTAAAAGTGTCCACTACTAGTACAAGGTCCACTACTGGTAATTTTACCTTAAGCAGAAATTTGTTTGATACAATTATGTATAGCTGATATAAACGCACTACGTATACCTGTAATTAAAAATACATATACAGTCAGTAATAAAAGTCTCCGAACACTAGCAAAAATTCCACACACTTAATACAATTTGTGTACAAAAAGTACACTTAATACAGTTTTGTTAAATTCTTGCCGAATCCTGTTCTTAGTCTAAAAACAGGATTCAACAAGGATTTATTTAACAAAACTATATTAAATATATTTAAAACACTTTAAACACACGTAAATATAAATTTATTTAAAAGATGTTAAAATTTTTTTATCCAAAGCTTTTCGCTTTAATAGTAAAGCATCATCAGGGATTTAGGATTAAATCCCTGATGATGCTTTACTATTAAAGCGAAAAGCTTTGGATAAAAAAAATTTAACATCTTTTAAATAAATTTATATTTACGTGTGTTTAAAGTGTTTTAAATATATTTAATACAAATGACACGTGTTCAATTTAACTCTATTTTTTAGAGATTATTTATAAAAACTATATTAAGTGTACTTTTTTTTTACATAGGAATTTTTGCTAGTGTTCAGAGATTTTTGTTACCGACTGTACACAAATTGTTATAGTGAACATCCATATCGGACAAAAGCAATGAACGAAGAAACTTTTTCTTTCTTTCTTTTTCCTTTTTAAATATAAGCATTAAACAAACTACGCCTATACTAAACTTGAAGCACATTTTTAGCGCACAACGCATATAAATAGTTAAAAAAATATTACTAATCTTTCGGGTAAAAAGTCCGGTTCCGGTATAAAAATACCGGATTCATTCTCTATTCCAGGTTCGGATCGATACAATTTTTGTCGGATTCGGCTCAGTTTAAAATTAATCTTTCGTGTTCGGCTTGCAGGATTCTAATGTGAAGTAATTAACATAGCGGAGGCTCGGTTCAAAGTGGGAAACAACTGAAACTAGTACGCTGTGGGCATCACAAAATTTTCTTGTATATCATCCTATGTAAGTATGCTATCTGTTAGTTAATATGTACAAAAATTTAATCAATATAGCTTCTTAACAATAAATATTTTGCATTTTTAGTTTGGTGTAATTTTAATCAATAAATGCTGAGATATGGAATATCGCAGAAGTTAAATGATAGTAGCGCCAATAAACATCAAACAAAGTCGCCATTCTTTTTCATAATGGCTATCTTCATACAGCAAGTTTTACACATTTGTAGGCGAAAGTCTCGGATATATTTTTCTCATAAACGGAGAAAATCGAGCGCCACCTATCGGTCGATATGCATGCAATTTGAATCGATATAATTTTCATAATAAGACTTAAAAAATCGAGTTTTGTGCAATTATACGATAAAGAAGCTGAGATACAGCCATCTCGCAAATAGAGGAAATCGCAGCGCCGCATGTTGAGCGATACACACCAAAAGTTGATAGGACACCTATTTATGTAGAGCTGTTACTAAATATAAATTTTAATGAAATTGCATTAGTTTTTGATCACGAGCTACCTCAAAATTTTGTCACACATACAGACACAAACTACTATTTTCTAAAAATGGCCAAATCGTGTTCAGGATGCTTCAAAATGTGTAAATCCACTGAAAACCAGAAGTCGACAATTTTTATGGACCCAACAGTTTCTTCTTATAAATATATGCGAAAGTAAAAATTGATTATCTTAGAAACGACTTAAGACAATCTATTATTTCTACTAGTACAAAACAGCAACCCCAAACTGCAGCAGTGAAACAAACCGAAAAACTAAAAAATCAGTAATTAAAAAAAAAAAAAAAAAAAAAGTAATTTTGGGTCATAATAAAAGTCGTGCTGTTAAGCACGACTTTTCAGAATAAATAAATAAAAATGTAGGCACGAGTGCAGCATCAAAGCAGCAACACACCAGATAATTTTTTTTTCATCTAATGAAGAACCGGGCTGTTTATTTTGGTCTAAATGATGAAATGAATGGCAACACAAGTTAACTGTCATTCTATCGGCTCACATGAACATCAAACTCAATCGGTAATCACATATAAATACATGAGAAAATAAAAACCTTGAGAGGATGAAGTGCTTTAAAATAAATAAATAGGTTTTTTAATATATTAATGGATATTGTAATATAATGCGTTAATTTCGAAGAAAATTCATCTTCGATTGCTAGTTTTAAAATAATAATAAATAATTTTTTAAAGAAGCGTCAAGAAAGGTTTTTAAATTGCTATTCCTCATTCAATTTTAAATATTTTGACTCTATTTTCTTTTTCCTCTTACTCGAGTGTATATATACAGATAAACAAAAAATCACCTTTTTCTTTCTTTTTTGCATACAATATCAATCAATGCCCCTGATGAAGTGTTGAGTACCATGTATGCTTTCATTTTGTAGATTTAGATTATCTTATTTAATTATAAAACTTCGAATTTTACAAGCTTATTCTCGATTTTATAACCCAAAACTACCAGCACGTGCAAACTTTATTTTCATATGAAAATAAAATTAATGTTATCCTTAAAGTAATCTAAAGCGTAATTTCTTATTTTTTGTTAAGGTTTTTAGCAGAAATTACTTCAAGCAGGGGGAAAAGATTTCACTTCTCCGTATAAATTATCTGCAGGAAAAAGTTACACTCTTCCAGGTCACACGTAATAGCTTAATGTGACAGTATTATAATCATATTAAGCTATTGAGAAACATAATAGCTTAATGATCATTCTTTAAAGAAAAGTTTGAAAAGAGAAACAGATTATAATGTGAATTTACTGACAGCAACTGAACTGCCTTTATGTGACGTAAGATTTATTAGTCGTTCGATTGAAGAAGGTTTGAAGGGAGGGAATGGGGGGGGGGGGGGAGAAAAGAGATAGCTCTGTTCTTTTTTTCAGGATCTGGATCGCGAGACAAAATCTCGCGTCAAAAAAATAGTATGAAAATTTGATTTTGTGTCACGTGTGATCTCTGGCGGAGGCCACAGGGACTTATAAATATTAATTAATTAAATAAATAAATCATAGAGTTGAATTTCATTATTTTATCTATGTTTATTTTTAAGTTATTTTCTCTTTTGCTTTTCACTATTCAAAATACATTTTAAAAATCGTGTACATTACTGCTGACATCAAAGCTGAACACTGTTCACAAACTTGAATTAAAAATTTTTAAATTAATAAGCACGATTGAATTCATTACGACTAATTTTGACAAAAGCTAATAAATATAGTTTTTAAACTATTTTAAGCAAAATTTATAAAAAAAATGTTTGTTGTAGGTTTGCCAGAATGTTAGTGCTCTGACTAAGGTATGTGTTGTCATGAAATTTTATACAACATTACTAATAATTACCAACTCATTTTTGCTTTGTACTCATTTACATCGGCGATATTTTGTCCTCGCGATATTTTGACCCCAACCCCCCCCCCCCTTTTTTTCCTTTTCCTCCATATTATGGCTTAAAGTGGATTCCAAAGTACCATGAACTGCCATGACTAAACGGGACTCCAACCCTCGGCACCTGCCGAATGTGGAAAGATGTTTAAATCTAGTTCTTATCACTCGTCTCACCAGTAATCAAGAGGTTCTCTGCTCTCAAAGCTGATTGACGTCAGATGCCATGTTCGAACTCAGGTAACAGTCATCGGTGAAGCGTCTAAGAGATTTCCGTGTTTTCTCTGCAACTCTCGTAAATACAGTTAGGATACCTTAAAAAGACCGTCACGGAAAGTATATCCCTAGCCCGAGTCCTTTGCGTAGACAACTGACATTAAGGTGCCTGCCAACTGTCGGAGGCGATTTTTTTTTTAATAATTGAAAAATTGCCTATTTATGTGCATTATACGATAAAACAATGTAAAAAACCGTGAATAACCTGAAAAAAATATGCAAATTTTAAAATATTGATATTTAGGCTCAAAATATGCATAAAATTTCCAAATAAAAAGTACTTTTACAAAACATCATAGGTCAGATTTAAATAAATATATTTTTATTCTGTAAATGTTTATTTAGTTTATTGAAAGGTCCTTAAGGGAGTGAACTACTCTCAAAACTATAACCATGTTATTTAATATTTTAGAGAAGATAACATTTTTACATGCTGAAAAAATCATGAATATACATGACAGTTCATAACTTCTATCGACAAAAAAAAAAAAAAAAAAAATTAGCTAGATTGATCGTCGTAGTTTCAATCCCTAAAACAACTCCTATAGAGTATTTTGTCAAAGTTTCAATTATAACTTTTGGAGTTATGATGTTTTGGGATAAAGCAAAATGCTAAAAATCTCATTTTGAGAAAAAGCAGAAAACATATTTAAAAACCAGATTTTACCTATTAAATAAAAAATAATTTTAATAAGTTCCTGATTTATTTCAAAGTTTATTTTCTTTTTAAAATTCATTTTATATGCAGTAACAAATTTTGATGCTCATATTGAGTAAAACGTTTATGTACACAAACATTTACGGGTCACTTCCGGTTTCAAAAACTGGCGAGTAACTAATATTAAAATGCCTGTAACTCACGTTCTAAGCAAGATAGAAACTAAATTCAAACTGATTTAGAAAGCTAGTCAGGCGTTAATACTAACTCAAAAATAGAAAATCGGAGTTTTGACCGAAAATTGCATTTTAAAGGTAGGCAGTCACCTTAAACCCGACCCAAAGTTTTTATTCCTAACGGCCCTCTTTACTTACCGTCGCCGGAAGCCCGAAACAATGTTATTGTATGGGGATTTTTTTTTTTTTTTTTTTACAAATAACTTATTAACTAATACATATTTTTAAATTCTGTTTTCACATTCAGAAAATTCCCAACTGTTAAATTGGCGGACCTTTCTTAAAAATGTAATTTTTTACTTTTGGATATTTTATTTTGAAACTTCAAAATGAAAAAAAATTCACATATTGAAAATTCGTATTTTGCAGCTTCAAAATAAAATATAAAAAAATAAAAAAGTAATTCTTTAAAAAAGGTCCGTCAATTTAATATTTGGGAATTTTCAGAATGTGAAAACAGAATTTAAAAATATGTATTAGTTAATAAGTTATTTGTAAAGAAAAATTTCCCATAGAATAACATTAGCTTCGGCTTCCGGCGGCGGTCAGTGAAGCGGGCCCTTAACTGGAGCGTTCTAAATAAAATCGTATGATTAAAAAAAAAAAGACTATTTTGATTTTATTCAAGAATAAAGAATCGGTAAAATTATTTTCAAATTGAGCCAAAAAAATTATTTGAAAAGCTTTAGAATTTTAAGGATATAATTTTTAAATCTAACTTAAAAAATTCGATTTTTTTTTTTCTGTTAATTCTCAGAATTTTTATTCAAGTTATAATTCTATTTCAAAAGCTTTTGAAACTATTTCAAATAACCTTTAACTATGTTGCATATTTGATACTCAAAGCATAAGAAAATAGTAGTAAAAATGCATGTCAATTAACATCAAACAACGAATTAATTAACCAGCCTTATTAGGTGGGGAGAAAAAAAATCAGGATTATAAAAAAAAAAAAAAAAACTTAAAGCCATTCGAGGACGGTGACCTGGCATGACAATTTTGTATGAAATAAAAACTGCGAATCATGCAAATTGATTGAAAGCTTTAATCGATGTTTTAACTGCTATTGTTTTAACAAAAAGATTTTTAAATAGATTTGTAAAACAATTACTTGTTTCAATTGTCAGAATAACAAGATATACGTTAAAACGAAGGATTTTTCATTAAAATTTTGTTGTGTCTGCGTGCGTGTGTGTGTAAATCTAACATTAACTATATTGCATATCTGATATTCGAAAGAAAGAAAAAACTGGTTAATGCTTATAAGTGAATATCAAATTACTAATTAATTAATCAGCTTAATTGGATGGAAAAAGAATAAAATCAGGATTTCAGAAAAAGACATTCAAGGATGGGTGACCTTCACCTAGCAGACAATGCTGTATTACAAGGGGAAAAAAAAAAAAAATGCGAGCCATACAAATTGATTGAAAGTCTTCATCGGTTTTCAAATTGCTATTGTTTTACAAAAGAAATTTTTAAATTAATTTTTCAAACAATTGCTTGTTTCAGTTGTCTGAATAATATACACACATATTAACGGGGAATTTTCCTTAAACTTACGCGATTATGAATAAATCTTACATTAACTATGCTTTATATCTGTAACTTAAAAAAAAAAAAAAAAGAAAGAAAGAAAGAAACATGCATATCAGCGTATATCAAACTACGAATTAACTTGATCGAAAACTTTGAAAGCTGTAACAGTTTTTGAACTATTACTGTTTTTAACAAAAGATTTTTAAATTAATTTTTCAAACAATTGCTTGTTTCAGTTGTCTGAATAATATACACACATATTAACGAGCAATTTTCCTTAAACTTACGTGTTTATGCATAAATCTTACATTAACTATGCTACATATATGTACCTTAAAAAAAAAAAAAAAAAAAAAAAAAAAAAACATGCATATCAGCGTATATCAAACTACGAATTAATTTCATCGAAAACCTTGAAAACTGTAACAGTTTTTGAACTATTACTGTTTTTAAACAAAAGATTTTTAAACTAATTCGTCAAACAAATTGCTTGTTTTTCAGTTGTCAGAATAAGAAAGATATCCGTGATAATGGAGGAAAGGGTGGTCAAACTTCCGTTATAATAACTATGTATTGCAATCTAATAATAACTATGTTGCATATCTTATACTTAAAAATAAAAAAATAATGACAGGTTAGTGCATATCAATGAATATGAAACTACAAATTAGTTTAACTGGTTCAGGGGGAGGGGGGGGGGGAGAAAGTTGAAAATGATACATTTATTCCGGTATGTTTCTGATAACCTCTCCAATAATAAAAATATACTAGAGACTGAGTTGAAAAGTAATGCATAAAAAATGTTGAATAAACACCATAAAATGCTAAAACTCGCAACAATTGTTTCGTGTCGAAATAGAACACGACCCATCGTCAGGCGAACAAAGTATGTCTGCCAGCCTGAACAAAGAAAATAATGAAATGTAACATTGTTACATCAACATTTTTCTACTCTTTTGAAAAACTTCTCGCCCTATAGTTAATTCGGACTTCCATAAGAAATAAAAACATATACCTACAAAATTTGACTAAATTTAGCAACTTCTAACTTAGCCAATTGAGTAAAATTTTTTAATTTTCTATAAACTTCCATAAGAAAAACCATTTATATAAATTGTAACTAAATTTATAAATAAAATTTGTTAAATAATTTTTTTTTTTTTTTGTTTTTTTTTTTTGTTTTTCCTTTTAGTACGACAGTACTATTTATTTCAATCTGCCATTTTGCTTCGTTACCAATTTATAGCGTTCCACTTAGAAAATGCCTGCCAATATGCAATTTTACCACTTAATTTCTTACTCTATCTTAAAATATTTTGTGAAATCCGTAAAAACTTATATATAGATATTCTCTTCTCATCGGTGAGGATCGAACTCACAACCTTCGGGTTCCTAGTTGTTTCGTTCTGACCACAGAGCCAACAGATCTTGGCTGAATATTTCCTGATTATTTAGACTAGTGTTTTTCAGATATTTTTAGACAAACTGTGAAATTTATTTAAAATGTGTGTTTTTTTTCCCGATTTATAAGACGAGTATATTGATATTAATTATGTTTTTGAGAAGTTCATGGATTAATATTAATTAATCTGTGATGAATTTTGAATATAATTTAAGTATCGAATAATTGGCTTATAGTTTTTTTTTTTTAATAATCTTTTGTTCTGTAGAAATTGGAACTCTTAAATACTGAAATTGTTATTAAGATTATCTTACTAATAAAAATATTTAGTAAATGAGTATTAAGCAATTAGGGGAAGATACTATACAATTAATGCATTCAAATTTCATTAATTTATTTGGAATTAAAAATCAATACATTATTTGAATATGTGTTTAATAATTTTACTGAGCGCCTTCTATTATTATTATTATTTAAGAGTGTTAAAATACAAATATAAGTAGTCCTGTCGTACTAAATTAAATTCTGACATAGACAGAATTTCCTACACATTTTCTTTTTTTTTTTTCTTTTTTAAATGTAAATTTTACAAAGAAATTAATTTAATAAAATCTAATATATGCTTCATGAATACTTTTTTACGAAAAACTTCTCTCAGATAGTAATTAACATGAACTTTCATAAGAAAAAACACTCAGGGTCTATCGAGAATTCATTAAAAAGTTATTTAAAATTTCATCTAGAAAACGTTTTCGTATGGGGAGAGAACAAAATTTATTGCAAGACGGTCCATTTCTCTCATTATGAAAAATGTTGATTTTAATTAGGTTTAGTAGTCATATGAAACTGATATTTTAGTCTTATTTTATGTATTTATCAGAAAAACTGGAATTCCGGTATTGAAAATGAAATAAATAGTTAAAATCAGGTAAATTACCTGAACACAACCATACCAGCATGTACACGAATTGTAACTAGATTTAAAAACTTTTAAGTCAGTCGGTTGGGTAAAAGTTAAAATTTCTATTACAGCATTCAATATGTGTTAACGTTGACTTAAATAGTGTAATTGTAAAAATTAAAAATGAATTAAATGTAAGATGTCAGAAATTATGTCTCAGGAACACTTTTCTAGAAAACTTCTTTAATTAATATACACTACTTTCATAAAATTAACTTATATCTACAAAAGGTAAATAAATTTGTAAATAACTTTTATGTAAAACTAATAAAGTGAAATGTCTTCTTAGTTTAAAACTAATAAAATAAGAGAATTTAGTGAAATGTACGAGAGGTTTCATATAAATATTTTCCTACACAAAATCCTTAAAATCTTAAATTGTAACTAATTTTAACATCCATAAGAAAAGAAAACATATTTACAAGGTTTAATTAAAATTTATCAACTCATGACCTCAGATGGTTGAAATAAAAATAAAAAATTTCTATTTTAACATTCTATATGTGTCAAGATTGGCGTCCGTATTTCTATATATAAAAAGTTTCACAATGCAATTCTAAGTTTAGAAAATTTTAGGAAATGTATGTATAGTATATGCAGCCTGAGAGTATGTCTCAAAATTTTCTACGAATTCTTTTTCTAAAAAAAAAAAAAAATTCTCTTGAATTGTAATTAATATGCACTACTTCCATAAGATTAGTTACATTTTTTAGAAGTTAAATTTACAAGTAAATTGTCTTCTTTATTTAAAACTAATTAGAGAACTTCATAAAATGTGCAGGATGGAATGTGCGATATGTTTTATGAAAAAATTTCTACTATCCTTAAATTAAAACCTTTTAGATCGTAACTGACTTTAACTTTCATAAGAAAAAACATATAGCTACGAAATGTAACTAAATTTAGCATGATTTACTTAATTGAATAAAAGTTAAAATTTTCAAATAAACATTCAGCATGTGTTATAAGGTTGATATCTTAATTTTTATGCAAAAATTTTCCCGATATATATGTAAAAGAGAATTTAATGAAATGCAAGAACATTTTTCTATTACTTAAAAAAAAAAAAAAACTATTGGGCATACTTATCTAAATCATAATATAGACTTCCATAAGAAAAAATTATATCTAAAAAATATAAATTTGTACAGAAAATTTATGTAAAATAGAAGAAAAATATCATGTAAAGTCAATAAAAAATAATTTTATGAAATGTAAATATATCTAAAGATATGTCTCAAGACTCTTTCCTATTCTTGAAAGAAAACCTCTTAAATCTAAAATAAATATTGGCTTCCATAAAAGAAACATATATACAAAAACTATAACAACATTTATAAATAAAATGTGCATAAAACTCAAAATGTCTTTATGTAAAATTTACAAGTACAATTTAACAAAATAAAAGTTTTATGAAGACTTTCCTAAAATCCTTAAGAAAAACTTTTCCCACATCGTAATTAACTTGAACTTTCCCAAGAAAAAAGTTATATCTAAGAAATGTAACTAAACTTAACTCATGACTCAGTCGGTTGGGTAAAAGTAAAAATTTTCCATTACAACATTCAGTATGTGTAAAGGTTGATGCCCTAATTTCTATACAAAAACTTTCACAACGATCTTCCTACAAGACGAGAATTTAATGAAATGTAAGCAATGATGACTTTGTCTTAGGATTCCAGGATAAATTATTCAACATTTCTTGCCCAACTGCACGTATTCTTTTTTCCTATTTGCTTAAGCATGCTCTCCAAAAGAAAATCTTCTGAATCAATGATACAATGTTTAAGAGTTTACAGAAAGGGGGAAAATTTCTCAAATATGGAACTTATTGTAGAAGAAAATGATTGAAGCAGCTCTTTAGAACGAATTTCCGCAATTCATTTTCCTTATCCATTTGTGGTTTTGGAAAACTAACTTAAAACGATTAATACTGTAATGGAAAAGTATAGAGTTGAACTGCAAAAAGTTCTTTTAAAATTAACCCGCTAACCTTTCAAACGTCCACTCCATATTTTCTTTTAAAAATTGTTAAAGTAATAGAAAGATAAAATAAAATAAATAATACGAACTGGGGTGACTCCACTCGACTTTCCGAACATTAAGACATGAGTTAGATTCCCCCTTTCTTTCTTCTCATGTTATCCAATGGGATTTTCGTTGCTTCGTTTCATAAGAAAATCTCATTCAATAAATATAGTTTAAAAAAACTAAAAAACACGCTTTTAAAGCACATCAAACTAAAAAGTGAAAAATGCCCCTGAAGGGATAGGCGCCTGGAAACACTTGTATATAGTATTGTCATCGATAATGATGTCGTGTGCAAAACTTCAGGTCAATCGGACGACTAGAAGTAACCGAAAATTGATTTCCAAGATTCCGTTACATACTTTAATAGTTACATCATGTCAAATGAATGAAAACGTTAAAAAGTCTAGAAATTACGTAATATTAACTGAATAAATAACATAATGAATGAATGAGAAATAAATAATTTGGAATTAAACAAAAACCATTAAAAAAAATCTCCCCTGACTGGGCTCGAACGTTAGACCTTTAGGTTCGTAGCCCGGAGCTTTACTTCACAGCCACAGCGTTCATGTAGAGAAAGTCTTTCAATAAGAATTTTTTGTTTGCTCCCAGAGCGGTTACAAACATACATACATACATGTGAAGCTAATAAAAGCGTGTTAAAAATGAAGTTTTGAGAATTCTGGTTTTTGAATACTATTACTCTTTGAATATCTCGAGTTTTAGCTAAGTGAGCAATTTTTTGAAAAAATACATTTAAATATTTTGTTTAGAGATACAAACTTACAGTCCCAAATTTATTTAATGAAATTGAATTTTTTTTTTTTTTCCCCAAAAAAGCGATATATTCAAAGAGTAATATTTAAAAAAAAAAAATCGTAAAATTTCATTTTTGAATGAGATTGAAAATATGATTTCAAAATTCAAATTCATCATTCAATTTCATCAATTTATTCAAAATGATGATTTTGAATGAGATTGAATAATTTTGAATTCCTTATAAAACGAAATAACAAAAATCCCATAGGATAACATGGGATGGAAGAAATAGAGCTATTTGATGTAATTAATGGTTATTTCTACCTTAAGTAATAATCAGTAATTAATTAGTAATAATAAGTAATTAATGGCTATTTAAATAAAGTAAGAGAAGTCGTTAAATAAACAAAAGAGAAAATTATAATAAGGTGTTTAAGTATTTTCTCCCGAACAGTATGTTGTTTAATTTAACGCAATCGCACATGAAACAATTTGAGTCGATAGATCATAATTATTAAAAATATAGTTTTTTACAGGGACACACACACACACACAAAAAAAAAAAGGGGGCTAGATTCATATAAGTCCATACAGTTCGTGCTACGGTGACCAATAAAACAGGGGTGATTGTGACTCAAAAGGTAAAAACCCTGAAAATTAGAGCCTCAAATTAGAAAACCCCCAAAATATCAAATAATACTCAAACTATTTAGGCTAAAAGCCTTCAACCCCTTTAAATTTTATTCACGTATTACCTGGATAACAAATGGACAACCAATGAAAGACAAAAATAACTTTATAAACTTTATAGGAAATATGAAAACACAGATGGGTGAGAGTAAAAACCCTGAAATCTGAGGTAAACCCTGAGCACAAACACCCCTGATAAAATACATACGAACTTTCAGCTCATTCGAACAAAGCGTTTAAACGCTATCGTGTTCACTCACACACATAAATCATCGTAAAAATATCAAAAGTGAAGTCAGGGTGCCTCAAAACGCATAGATACATCAAAACCTCAAAATCGAATTTTTGTCATGAATACAGTACTTTCCTTACATATGTATATTCGGAAAGTTTAATTGGCTATTAGAAAAATAACTGTTTAAACAAACAAACAACGAACAAGAGCAAAAAATCACACGATTCGTACAGATTATTAACACTTTCCAACTGTACGTACACACGTTCCAGCATTTAACCTTCAATGTACTTTGCCTACATGATAACACAACGACAGACAGAGACAGACAAATTCAAATTATATAATTATTCTTGAACATAATTAGAAAGTGCCAAAACGCTTAATGCATACGGAAATATAATTCCAGCACTTAATATATTTGAAAATATTTTTGCGTGACACTGTAAATCTAATGCTAATCAGACTGTATTCTATTTTTTCTTTTTGTTTTGTTTTTTGTGCATATTAATAGCAAGTGTCGATTTCATTATGGATTGTGCAAAAATAAGGGTATTAAAATATAATTTATAGAAATACTTCTCGTAGATCACAAATACTTTGAAATACTTTTGGGTTGACCTGTACACAAACTAATGGCGGTACTTACCCCATTTTCAACAGAGAACACCCGATAGTGAACAATTTAACATGGGTAACATCTATTAATTTCAAGAAATATTTACGGGAGTTAGAGAGTAGAGAGGCAAACCGAAATTATAAGCACTTTTCAACTTCGATGAAAAATGTCAAAATGTAAATTTTCAAGAATTTTTTGGTTTAAAACATGTGTATGTAAAAAAAGATTAAATTCAAATAACTGAATTTAATAAATACATAACTGTGTAAGTAAATATTATAGATTGCATTACACTCTCAACAGTTGTTCCAGGTCAAAATAATAATAGCTCGGTTTTTCACCAGATAAAAAAAAAACTGGAGGCACGAGTGCATTATTAAAGCAGCAACAAGGTATTCGCGCCTACTAAAAAATTTAAAATTACTTCTGCATACGGCTTTCTCTGAAACATAGTTAAATTTCGTAGAAATGCCGCGATGTACCGAACAAATAATTAGAATTTTAAAAATCGATTGAAACAAGAAAAAAATATTAAAAAATTGTTGCATAAAAAAAAAAAAAAAAAAAAAAAAAGATTCTTATGCGAAACCGATAAAGGGGTAACGCCCGAATTAATTCTGCTAAATATTTTTTGATGAATAATTGGAATGTAAGTTAATTTGGACTCTTAATGTTAAAAGATGTGAAATTGAAGCAACTCTTGTATTAAGTTTTACAGATTTAGTTTATATTTCATTTGAAGACGTTGCTTGTACCAGCGAAAAAGCTAGGAGATAGGAAAAATTTTGAGATAACAAATTTCCTTTAGATCAATAGACCTCCCGAATAGCAGCATTTTTTATGTCTATTTGTAGTAAAACAATATCTATCTGCAATCTAGGAATAACTGAATCTAGTAAATCCGAACTAAATCCAGTATTGGCAACATAAAACACGTAAAATTGTTTAATATCTACATTGTTAATATCTAAAAGAACAATAAATTACAAGAAGACATAGTACAATAATCTAGAAATATATGATACATATTACAACAGAGCATAAAACAATCTTCAGTGCTGCACTGTTTCTGTTACTGAAAAGACCTCTAAAGTAAAATATTATGATAGATATTAATAATCTTGACTTTATTTGATGTATTTGAGCAAAAAAAAAAAGCAAATGCAAGTGCAAAAATTGCAAATTAAAAAAATAGTGATCCAAATCTCTAATAAGATACATGGGATTTTCTGGGATTATTTGTTTCTGCCTACTATATTGTTACTTTAATTAAAAAAAAAAAAAAAAAAAAAAAAAAAATCGTTCCAAGAAATCCTTCCAAGAAAACACCAAGATTTTACGTGAATTTTTTTTAATTAAGTCTAAAAACTGAACGCTAGACGATAATGGATTAAAAACGTGAATTTTAAAAGCTAACTAGAAGAGTAAAAACGTGAATTTTAAAAGCTAAAAAATATATGAAACCTGTTCTTTTAAAATAAATTCATATGAACAGTTATTCAGAGATAATAGTACATATACAAATATGTAAAATAAAACAAAAATATAGTTAGAAATCAGAAATAACAAGTACAAAAGGCAAGTTTTATACTAAATTTTAATGGCGTGAATTTTGAAAAATATGTGACCATGGTAACAAACACATAGCATAGCTGCCAACATTTTTCATTTTCTAAGTAAGGTTTATTACTACTTTTTTCCAACAGAAGCTTTTCACACTAATTTTCTGACATTTCATATTTGCAAATTTCATATTTTAAAATATTGTTATAGAATCTTATGCGAAAAGCGGAATGAAATACATATAAAATACATGCATTAAACTAACATATATACATTAAAAAAAAAAAAAAAAAGATTGTATATCGTAGGTTACATTACGAATTTCGTAATTTATAAAAAAATTTTTAAAAGATATCTGTTCAAAAATTAAAAGATTATTTTTAAAATAGATTTTGCATACTTACAAATTACGCTGAAAAATAAAGGAAAAAACAAACCTCACTGCATCGCACCAAGCCATTGCATGGGAATTTAAGGCAACATAATAAAAGTTTTAATTCAGCTTTCACTTAAAACTATGAACGATGCATCTTAATATTATGAGAAATATATGCGTCCTTCACGGGCAATAAACACTTTACCTAACAAATACAGTGACGTCTCTAACAATTGTAATAACAAGCCAATCTACAATAAACACAACAAGTCACAAAATCCAGGCAAACTTCACATGAGCAAGTAGTTGTGGTACAACTATAGTCAACTAGTTTATTAAATACTGAAAAGTACATACAGCGCATGCCCAAATATGAAGCCTTTTTCCGAACTATAACAACTAGCATTGCAGAACTTGGTGATAATGGTTGGACTGTGTTCATTAACATCGCACTAGAGTGCCCTACTGTCAATGGTCTAGGATTCATTCTTAATGGCTGTTGGTCCGGAGACATGCCATTACAATTTTGATCTTCCGGGTTGCGGGGATCCCTTCCGTGGAGGATCAAAATTGTGGTGGCATGTCTTCGGACCACCTCTAAGGGTGCGTCCCAGACCGTCGCCAATTGCCCATCTGCGCAGCACTAGTGCGACGTAAAACCCAACCATCCATCCGGGTTGCGGGGATGGCTCCCCTGCTGCGGTGTTCCAGGCAGTATTAATTTTATTTTGCATGGAAGATACAGTCGGTAGCAAAAGTATCCGAGCACTAGCAAAAATTCCTATATAAAAAAAAGTACACTTAATACTGTTTTAATGACTATTATGTTAAATTTATCATTATTTTTTTTAATTTATTTATTATTTTTATTTAAATTTATTTATTATTTAAATTTATATTTATTATGTTAAATTTATTATAAGGATTTATTATGTTAAATAAATCTTTGTCGAATCATGTTATTGGACTGACTAAGAACAGGATTCGACAAGGATTTATTTAATAAAACTGTATTAAGAGCATTTTTTTTGGATAGGAATTTTTGCTAGTGCTCGGATACTTTTGTTGCCGACTGTGTGTAGATACTAAGATGATTAAGAGCGGACAATACCTAATCTCGCCGGCAGCCTTGGCCCATGTTATTCTATGGGAAAATTTGATTACATAATTACTCATTACGTAATGTATATTTTTCAATTCTGTTTTCACATTTAGAAAATTCATAAGCGTTAAATTAGTACTTGTTTTCCAAAAATTGATTTTTTAAAATTTTAGTATTTCATTTTGCGACTAGAAAATAAGAAAAATGCATTTTGTGAAAAATCGCATTTTTGAACTCAAAATTAAAATGTAAAAAAAAAAAAAAAAAAAAAAAAAAAAGAATTTTTAAAAAATGAGTACTCATTTAACGGTTATGAATTTTCTGACTGCGAAAACAGAATTACAAAATATACATTAGATAATGTGTAATTGTCGCAAAAAATTTTCCCATAGAATAACATTGGCCACGGCTGTCCGCGGGATTAGGTATTATCCCCTCTTAAGTTAAAAAACTTGTAATGGATACCTAGGGTGCAGCATCTAGAATAAACAGTGTGGCAATCGCCTATAACCGTGATGTTAAAATGATGCTATAAAAATTAAGCTTACCCAGATGTCGCTGTGATCGAAGCTATTGCTCAAATCGAAGACCTGATTGGCTTTTCCCAGGTTCGTCAGTTTAATCACGTGATGTAAGCATATAATTAACCAATAGGGAGTCTCGGTTTTGTTGTCGTGACACTAGCTTCGATTACAATGACATCTGGTGACAGGCTTAATTTTTTTAGTACAATTTTATTCGCCGCTTTCCACACTGTTTATTCTAGACGCTGTACCTAGGGCTGAAACTAAAAATTGAACTACAGTAGACAGCAAAAGTATCCGAGCACTAGCAAAAATCCCTATATAAAATAGTGCACTTAATACAGTTCTGTTAAATAAATCCTTGTCGAATCCTGTTCTTAGTCAGTCTATGAACACGATTCGACAAGGATTTATTTAACAAAACAGTAGTAAGTGTACTCTTTTTACATAGAAATTTTTGCTAGTGCTCAGATACTTTTGCTGCCGACTGTATCTATAGGGTGGGTGCGTTTAACGTCGTACAAGTGCTGCGCAATGGGCAACTAGCGACAGTCTTGAACACATCCCAAAGGCTATAATACCTATAGGAAGGTGTGGATTGGATGTAATCGGCCGATGTTCTTTGACATAAAGTTCAATTCGGAGGTATTATTACAGGAGGTGTTACATTAAATCCATTTAACTTTAACCTCATTTCAATTGGTGCTGTGGTAATGAGGTTGCTAGAAGGTAGAGATTGTAATCGCAGGACTGTGGGTTCGATACTCGAACCAAACGAATACCGTTGTGTACAGTTTAACTTAATGATGACTAGTGCATGCAAAATCCGTCGTGGCTTTAATATCCTCCATTTTTCGGAAATTAATATCTCTGAGGGTTGGGGAAGTCATTCTCTCCGCGAAGGATCAATATTGTAATAGCATGTCTCCCGACTACCTCTAAAGATACATCCCAGGCCGAAGCGTAAATTTTTTCGTCTAAGAACAAAATTTCCTTGATTTAAGAGCCCTAGTTCTTTGCGTCAAACAGTGGATTTTAATTTGATGAACATTTGGCATTTTTTATTGATAACATATACATCAGATTTGTATGCTGGACTCTCGAAGCCCGCTTGTAAATCTTCGTCAGATAAGGACAGATAGCCCATGACAGAATTACAGTACAAAGAATTGGAGAAACACCCAGGGCCAGCACGGGAATCGAACCCAATCTCCTACGCTCGAAGGCGATTAGCAGTGTGGTGACATTAACCAGTCGGTCGCGGAGGGCCTGAACATTTGGCAGCAGCGTATCATAATATCGGCTTCTGAAGTGAAGAAATCAAAATGAAACTTCTTGCATCTTGATAGCATAACCATCCTTGTGGATCTTGAAAATTTTATTTATATATTTTATTTTATTTTCGTTCAAGCGGACTGCAAGTCAAGCAAACAAATCTGCATATGTGTTATCAATGATAAAAAATAAATTTTTATTTTCGTTACGAGTGAATTGTGTGCTTCCACGTGACTGAGGCGGACTTGGAGCACTTCCAAAACAATGAAGAGGTGCAGAAGGGTGTGAACAACTTCCTAAAATCACTAGGCACCAATTTGCAGTATGATGGTTTCTCGAAATTGATTTCATGATACAAAGATGCACGAATGTTGGTGGCATCTATGTGAAAAAATAGCGAAGTGTTTATATGTACAGTCGGCTGCAAAATTATTCGAGCACTAGCAATAATCCTTGCCAAAAAAAAGTACACTTAATACAGCTTTGTTAAATAAATCCTTGTCGAGTCATGTTCTTAATCAGTCTAAGAACATGATTCGACAAGGATTTACTTAGCAAAACAGTCTTAAGTGTACTTTTTAAACATAGGAATTATTGACTAGTGCTCGAATAATTTTGCAGCCGACTGTATTTCATTATGGCTTGGGCCCACCGTGGCCGAGTGGTTATGTTACCACACTGCTAATCGCCTTCGAGCGTAGGAGAGCGGGTTCGATTCCCGTGCTGGCCCTGGGTGTTTTTCCATTTCTTCGTATTGTAATTCTGTCATGTGCTATCTGTAATTAACTGGCGAAGATTTACAAGCGGGCTTCGAGAGTCAAGCATACAAATCTGATATATATGTTATCAATAAATGTCAATAAATTATGGCTTATGACATTGTATGTTTTTGTTGCCTGCCTGCTGATCCAAATGGCAGGAAGCGGAAGTATAAAACAGAAGATTCCAAGTTCGAATACCGGTAAGGTTAAGGTGATTTATTTATTTTGTCCTCGAAATTCAAGGACACCGCCATATTTGTCCTCAAATTCAATTAAAAATATCTGGTCGCCTAATTTATGTAAAATGAATCATTCGAGACAAGAGTCATTGTAATTGCGTTTCAAAGCTATCCGTATGAAGTGTACTTTTTTTACATAGGTACTTTTGCTAGTGTTCGGACACTTTTGCTACCGACTGTAATTCAAACATAGATAGAATAATTATAAAAATTATTAGTATAACAAAATATATTCTCGAAATTTGAAGACAATCCATATTTTGAAACCGTTTTTCTAAACTTTGAAATATTGAAGCAAGAAATTATTTATCATAATTATTACTTTTTTAGTCCTCATTTATTTAGTATTAATTATACCTCCGTAATTGGGTAATTGTAATATTTTACCATGTTTTTATTAACTCGCTTTCTTGATTGTTTGTTTGCCCAGTACAAATCTTGCAATCGATTTTTAACTAACTTCCCGACTAGCTAGACATTTGAAACTTTTAGAATAGCTCAGAATACGATGACAACGCATTCTTTTAATACTTTTATTCAATTAATAAATGTTTGAAAATTTCTCATAATTGCTCTCTTTATTATCCATTTGATCATTTTCTTTCAAGTTGATGGGATAATTCATCATTTTTTTTTTAAGTACTATTTATTAATACATAGAATTGTCAAGTTTATATGATTCAACAGAAAATTTAAAAACATGGTATATAAAAAGTTTTTTTTTTTATCTTGTAATTATTTAAATACTGATATATTATAAAGGTACTCTAATACGGTGGGCATAGTCAAGTTATAATATGTGCGAATGCTTAACAATTAAAGAGTAAAAAAAAAAAAAAAGAATCAATGTATAATAATTTGTTTTTAAATGAATGATTATTTTACTGTATTTCACTTTTGTATTTTCATTTTGATAGATTTATAGTATTTTAATTTGCAATCAGACTGAAAGAAAATATTCGCACGGTATAAAATAATAATTTAAAATCCAACTGAATTCTATGATCCTCTAAACCTGATGGAATTTCCTAGAGTTGACCGTATTATAAAAAAAAAAACACTATACAGAATTTTTGAAGTATAAGTTTTCATCTAAGTTTTAAAAATTATTCCTAAACCTCTAATTATTGCATAATACGTTTAAATCTGATTAATTATGATGTATTACAGTTAATATCTTTGGTAGATAATATCTGAATATGCATTTTGGTTTTAACTACTAATACCATTACATTCAATAAACAAAGAAAAAGAAAAAAAAAAATGAAAACTAAATTTGACTTTCCTCAAGGAAAAGTTTATATTTAATTATTAGAGCAAAAAAAAAAAAAAAAAAGGAAAGGAAATATGTGTGATAACTATAACAAAATGGTCTAGGACGAGCAACGATTAAAAAAAAAATTATGACAATTTCCGACATATATGAATTAAAAACTTTCTTAAAAGTTTTCGAAATATTTATCATTTTGCCATTGTGGGATCGTGAATGGAAAGACGATCAAATGTAAGAGTGAAATCGGGATCTAAAACTGAAGAAGGGTGTTATGTAAGAAAACCAGAAAGCCAAAAAACGCTGACTGAAAGAAATCTAGATTCTTTAGGGATAGGATGGATGGATAGATGGTTGGGTTTAACGTCGCACTAGTGCTGCGCAAAACCTCTTTAGGGATAGGAAACCATATTATTTGTAATCAGTGCCCCATTATTATGAACGCTCCACTCTTCTCCAAGATATAAACTTTTAATTTAGTTAGACCCAAATTTTTAATAATAATCATATTTAAATATTGTGATGTAATTTTATTATTAACATTATTTAAAATTGAAGTAAAAATTAATTAAAATGCTTTAAATATATAATGGATAATAGCAAACATAAATAATAATAATAATAATAATAATCAAAATAAAATACACAAAAAAAAAAAAAAAACAATCCATATATTGATATTTTCATATTACATAAAATTACTTATAATTATTAATAGCTGCGTTTGTTAAAAAATTAAATCACATTCTTTTGAATGAATTCTTGAGTAAAAATAATGTTATAAAACAATAAAGCGGATTATTAAGTGATTTTCAAGAAATCACATTAAATAACACTAGTATTAATAATAAGGTAAGAGAGAAAATTAATTATTAGAATTAGAATCTATTGCAATTATTATCGGTAACAAAACGTGTGAATAATTATCGAAACAAATTTTTATAACAAACGCTATTTTGGATTAAAAATTTTTAATAACATGACATAAACTACCCCTTTGCTAAATATTAAACTATTTGACAATCTAGTAAACAAACTACAAAATATATTAAGAAATAGGTGCGCAAAACAATGACGTATTCTTAAAAATACATCAAAGAAGCATGATTTTCTACACCTGGAAGAGCTAGCACAGGAAATTTTTTCCCTCACGTTATTAAAAATAAAAGAAAGTGCATATATTTTAAAAACCATCATTAAATAAATAAATAAAGCAATTCCAACAAATGTTCTTTAAAATTTAGCTAACACAAGAAAATATTTTCAAATTATGATAAATACAAATTATAAGGAATTTTCAAAATATGTTTTACTTTTCAAAAATATAAACCTCTTTAAAAAAAAAAATAATAATAATACGCAGACGATTTAAAAAAAACTAACTATGCATATTTTTACTAAAGATAATAAATAATTCTTCTACTTCTACCATTTTTTTTTTTTTTTTTTTTTTTTCTCACGTTACTATAAAGAAAAAGTAAGTTAATATTTTTTTTAAATCATCTTAAAAAAAAAAAAAAAAGAACAATTCCAACAAATGTTCTTTTAATCTTAAAATCAGTTCAAACCGGTTTAACTCACAATAATAATAATAATAAAAAAAAACAAATATTTATTCACGAGTTTCTTTTTTTCCCCCGAAAGTTGAAGAAAACTATGTAAACAAATCAACGAGTTAGTGCTCTACTGAATTACATAAAGAATAATCACCGGCTTTGCAGTTTAAAAGGGATTGTTTACATAAGAAACCGGTATAGACGTAAGTTTGAGGATAAAGATAAACAATGTGTTATCAGCTCTAGTTCTGTATTAAAACAGAAACTAATGAGCAGAAAGCAAAGAGAGGGGGGGGGGGGGGAGTCGATTCATTGTGAAAATATATGAATGAAATTATTTGTAGTAATAATGAGAGGGAATATAAGAACAAACAATTTTGGTTGAGTTCAACGTGGTTATTTACCCAAGAAACCGGTATACGAATATTTTTGGAAACTGGTGAAAAATGTGTGCTTCCAGATCTAGTTTTGTACTGAAACATAAACTAATGAGACGGAGAAGGGGAAAATATATCGTTGAATTAAAAAAAAAAAAAAAAAAAAATGAAAGATCGTAACTGTAAATAATTTTGATTGACCTTGAACTGAAGCCGTTTAAATAAAAACTAATTCAAAAGAAATTCATAAAAAATATCTAGAAATTTTACTATATATAAGCATTAAACAGTACTTCGATAAATTAAAATGTATAATATCTTATTTACATTGATTGATTATTCAATAAAATCAAATATTTAATTTACAAATTTCCTTTTTTTTTTTTTCTTCGAAAATAGAGGAAAATTATGAAAACAAAGCAGCGTTTTAGAACTCTACTAAATTATATAGAGACTTTAGAGTTTAAAGGGCCGATTGACTACGTTAAGTTTCTATGCCTATGGGTGGAATGCCCGCTGTGGGGGGTTTTCTAAGGGGTCCTAGCCCGTATTTACGCGAGTTTCGGAAAAAACTGCAGAAAATACTGAACGGCTAGGTCGATGAGCGCGATCTGGGATCAAATACGGTACTTTCCATCTACCAGCTTCGAGCGCAGAACCACTGGAGTGTTTACATAAGGAACCGGTATAAACGTAGAGGATACTGACAAATAATGTGTGTTATCGACTGCAGTTTTGTATTAAAACGTAAACTAATGAACAGAATATTAAAAGCATTAGTAAATATTAATATGAGTGAAAGAAAATAATAAGAGAGATAATAACATATAAGTAATTTTGATTAACCTTGACTTGAAGTTATCTAAGTAAAAACTAATTTGACCGGAGGAAAGTTATGAAAAATTACAAGAAATTTTTATAAAGCATTTATTATGAGAGCTAAAATTATCTCTCCCGTAAGAACCAACGCCTGTACTTTCAGTTCAATGCAAGCTCACGTATTGAAAGGTCTGTGGTATAGCAGGCCCACTGACTCAGGAGAATCCGAAGTATTTTGAGTTAAAGGGATTGTTGATTGTTTACATATGAAACCGGTTTGTATTTGGGGGAAATTGGTGAACATTGAACAATGAATGTTATAATATCAGCTCTAGTTTTGTATTACAACAAAAACTAATGAGCAAAAAATAAATAAAGCACATAATAGTATATAATATGAATGAAGAAAAACAATGAGAAAGATAACTTTTTAATTGACCTTGAATTGAAATTTGGTAAGTAAAAATAAATTCAATCAAGGGAAAGTTATAAAACATTACAAGAAATTTTTATTAGATATTCATTATGAGTTTTAAAATGTATTTTTGAGACCAGCAATATATTTTCCCGTAAGAAGTACGCCTGTACGTATGTGTCAATAAATACACGCTTTGGAGTTAAAGGGACAGAAAACCGGTCTTTGTTTAAAATACCTGATAAACCTAGTGTATATAATCAGTTCTAATTTTGTATTAAAACAAAAATAGAAAAAAATATATATTGTGAAAAAATATTAATATGTGTGAAAAAAAAAAAAAAAAAAAAAAAAAAAAATCATAATTTACAAACAATCCTAGTTGACCTTGAATTGAAGTTATTTAAATAGAAACTAATTTAATCAAAGGAAATTTATAAAAAATTACTGGAAATTTGTATTACATGTATATTATGAGTGTTAAAATACATTTTTTGATTAACAATTTATTTTCTGTAAGATCTACGTCTGTATGTTTAGTGTAAACGCCGGCGTTCGTATAATCCGTATTTAATATTTACAAATAATTCAACTAAGATAATTAGTTATGCATTCGATTATCGATTTATCAAAGTAGTGTTTACTGACATTATAATTTTATATTGGATGAAAAAGAGAGATTTTAGTGAGATATTATTTGCCATCTGCAAATGGCCTTGAACTGGCAGCGTTTAGACGGAATGGACAGCCGCTGGCTGATAAGAAGCTAAATTTAAAGGGACAGATTCTTGCTTCTGCGCATGTGAAAATCTACTACTCTATGGATGCGATAATAGTAAACATTAAATGCAAATATTAATTGGCGGCAATATATCTTTAATTATCACCCATTTTATAAAATTTTTAATGAATTGTTGACAGTTTGTTATGTATTGAAGTGTAATATTTATAATTCATAAAATATAAAGATAGAAATAAATAAATAAATAAATAAATAAAGTAAACGTGAAATCTCTATAGTAAACAAAACTAAATTAACGAAATTGTATAAAAAATATAAGGTTACAAGTTATTACATCAAATAGTATTTCATTAATGGAGAGAGACTTTTTTATTTATAGTTATATTTTTTCTCAGTTACAAAATAATTTCTAAACAAAAAAATTTAAATGAATTACTAGAGCGGTAATTTTCAATAAATAATTAAGAAATAATAAAATGAAGTTTCTATGACAGTTTTTATAATATTTTAATATTATCACATTGATAAATAATATGTAAAGTAACCGTCTATAAATAAAACAAACAAATTTTTAGGGGTAAATTTGTATATATTTGTATACTAATAGAGTGTGTTGTTTATAAAATACATAATTTATTTTCGGTATAAAATTTTCAAGATTTTTAATAATCTTTTATAAAATGTAATATATAATAATAAAACATACTAATCTTTTTTTTTTTTTTTAAGTATAATATTCATCAGTTAATTAGTAAAATAGATCAGCTAATAGGAATTCGTGAAATATTGTTTATATACAAAATATTCTGGTACGACAGTTATATCAAAGACAATTGTAGCTAATTTTATTTAATTATTTATGCTAAGATTGGAGATATATATCAAAAATGCTAATATTGAATAACTTTTCTTTTATGTACAAGACACTTCGATATGTACAAATATTGTACATAATTTCTTAATCATTAGTACATCAATGTCTAATCACATATTATGCTAATTTTTTTCTTATACGAAATTTATAAATAGATATTGTCAATTACTACAAGTTCACTACACTGACCATTCTACACCATTACTACACTGACCATAAAGGATTATAATTTTTCTTCACCACATCAATTCTCGACAAAATAAATTATAAATAGGGAAAATTAAAGATTAATTTTAGGTTGTAATGCATCGTTGTACTAAAAATTACAAACAATTCGTACGATTTATGAAGAACAAAAAAATGCATTAGGTATAATATTTGCCAACGATTTCTTGTAAAGTATTATTTAAATATTATGGCATGACAGCTTGTTATCGATACACACCCTAATAAATTTAAATAATGTAATAAAAAATGCATAAACGCCTATTATAATGAATGCAGTATTACAATAAATGTCATACGGGTCTAAAATACAATTTAAATATTATTGCATGACAGCTTCTTATTAATATACACCTCAATGAATGCAACAAATGTAATAAAAACAGCATAAACATTTATTTTAATCAATGCGGTATTGCAATGAATATCCTATTGATTAAAAATGTTATTTAGATATTATTGCATGACAGCTTTTTATTAAAACACAACCAAATAAATGCAACTAATGTAATAATAATAATAATAATAATACTCACAAGTAATTCAAAAATTTGTAGTAGAGAAATCTATTTTCTAATAATCCTATAAAACGCCGGTTTTATACAATACAATGCACAATCTCGTTTTGCAAAAAACCATATATAAACATTCCATGTAAAACCTCAAATCTTTACATATCTCTTTATGCAATGTACATGCTATGTAAAACACATCGTTGAGTTGAGATGCCACAATATTTCTAGCAATTTAATGCTCTTTGCAGCTAGCGCTCCAAAGTAGAGCACACGTTGACTGGAAGCTTTTACCGAAAGAGTTATAGATGAAACATCGCTCGCTAGAGCAGCTCTGTTCCGCTCCCCCCGGCAAACAGGGTTGCCATTATCAAAGGACGCTGTTTGCCGAATGGGGACAGGAATTGGTCGCCAAGCTGCCTGGACTACGGCAATGAAATTGCGACCTTTTTACTAGTTAGGGGGAGAGAAGTCTTGATTTGCTCGCACGCGTAATTACAGCATCTATCAAGATCTTGAAGAACGTAATTAGCTTCTTCTTAATATTTCAGACTTATCAAAATTTTGTTTTTAGTATTTAATATTTTCACTGGTTTGAGATATATTTTTACTAGTCTGGAAAAGAGGACTTGTTAGAGTGTATTATTTTTACGTCTGGAAGAAAAATAAAATCAGAAGTGTAGTCGGAATTTTTTAAGCTTAGTACTAATTACATTTAATGTTATATATACAGTAACCGCCGCTTAATAAATTCACTGGTTAATAAAATCAGCCGCTTAATCTGATCAAATTGCCAGGACCGGAATCAAATCAATACAAATTACTTTTAAAGCCGCCGCTTAATAAAATCAGCATCTCCGGTTAATAAACTCAAAAATATCTCCTCAGCAGCCAAAAACATTATTTATGCTGACTAAAAAAAAATATTTACTTAAAAAAAAAATATATATATATATAGGAAAAGAAATTAAAACACAACAAACCCTCCGTTATCACCCATTGTCGAAGATTTTACCACAGATGTCAACATTTTAATTTATTCCGGAGCATTTTTAGCCCCGCCTTTATTTCGCACCACTTTATTTCTAGAATATTTTCTGCAATATATAACTACGATAAAATAAGATAAAATAACTTTTAAAGTAAAAGTGGTATGAGATAAAGATGGGGCTAAAATTGCTCCGGAACAAATTAAAATGCTGGCAACTCTGATTTTACACTTGCAGCACATTTACAAATTAAACACGTCCTATAACTTATCTCCATAATAATTTCAAGGAACGTATTCTTCAAAACTTGGAATGCGTTTTATTTACTTATATCGAAGAAAGGATTAATTACTTATCTGTCAAAAATTAATTAATATTGTTTACTAATTCCAGTATACGTTACCTGTTGAAATTTCTCTCCAAATTCAGGGAAGTAATTCCTTTTCATTAAATGCAGAAACATTCGCCGTATATAAAAATCAGCCGCTTAATAAAATCCATTTGGCTCAGAACAAATGTGATTTTAATAAGCGGCGGGAACTGTATTTGCTTTTTTTAATTTAACTATTTTTTGATTATTTCAGAAAAGTGAAAGGAGATTATTTAAGTGTGAAACATAGGACCCCCCCCCCCCACCCAAAAAAAAAAAAAAAAAAAAAAAAAAAAAAATAGAATCATGAGCATACACCACAAGTTGCAAAATGCTCAGGGTAACTAGATTACGAAACTACAGCTATAAATACATGAATTATATATTATATTAATTGCAGAATAGAAGACAGATTATTTAAGTCTTGATTTTTATGGACACGTAATTAGAGCGTCTATCATCTTCAGAAGATCTAGAGGAACATAATTAGTGTCTTCACAATATTTCAGATTTTTTAAAACTTTGTCTTTAGTATTTAATATTTTTTATGGTTTAAGATGTATTTTTACTACTAGTCTAGAAAGAGGACTTGTTACAATGTATTATTTGTACTTCTGGAAGAGAAATAAAATTAGAAGTGTAGGCGGAGTTTTTAAAACTTAGTACTAATTACTTTTAATGATATATATATTTACTTTTTTTTTTTTAATTTATTTAACTATCTTTTGACTATTTCAGAAAAGAAAAAGGCGATTTTAAGAAAAAAACACTGAGACAAAAAAAAATAAAATAAAATAAATAAATAAATAAAAAACGCATAGACCATAAGTTTCGAAATTCTCAAGTTCACTAAATTAAGACTATAAATATAAAAAAATTATATTAGATACAAAATAAAAGACAGATTACTTAAGCCTTGATTTGCTTGGACACATAATTAGAGCGCCTATCCACATCAAAAGATCTACAGAAGTGTAATTAGTGTCTTCGCAGTATTTCAGACTTATTAAAACTTTGTTTTTATTATTTGGTAATTTTACAGGTTTAAGATATATTTTTACTTGTCTATAAAAGAGAAATTTTTTTAATCTGTACTTGTTAGAGTATATTATTATTACGTCTGGAAGAGAAATAAAATAAAAAATGGTAGTCGGAGTTTTTTTACTTTTAATGTTATACATATTTACTTTTTTAAAAAATTTATTTAATCATCTTTTCGTTGTTTCAGAAAAGTTAAAAATGATTATTTAAGAAAGGAGCATAGAATATATATACATAAGCATAGACTATAAGTTCAAAAATTCCCAGGCTGTTTAGGTTTCGAGGCTACGACTGGAAATTTGTGAACCTTACGTTAGTTACAAAACACAAGACAGATTACTTAAATGTTGATTTGCTTGGACGCATAATTATAGCATCTATCAAGATCTTGAGAAGCGTAATTAGCATCTTCATAATATTTGAGAGTTATTAAAACTTTGTTTGTAGTATTTATTTATTTATTTTATTATTATTATTATTATTATTATTATTATTTTTTTTTTTTTTGCTGTTTTTTTTTTTTTTTTTTTTTTTTTTTCTAGATAAATTTTTACTAGCCTAGAAAAGAGAACTTCTTTAATCTAAACTTGTTACAGTGTTAGTGACAGATTACCTAAATGTTGATTTGCTTGGATGCATAATTATAGAATCTATCAAGATCTTGAGGAACGTAATTAGCATCTTCATAGTATTTGGGACTTATTAAAACTTTGTTTGCAGTATTTGATTTTTTTTGCTGTTTTTTTTAGATACATTTTTACTAGCCTAGAAAAGAGAATTTATTTAATTTAAACTTATTAGAATATTAGTGATTACTTAAATGTTGGTTTTCTTGGACGTATAATTATAGCATCTATCAAGGTCTTGAGGAACGTAATTAGCACCTTCATAATATTTGAGAGTTATTAAAACTTTGTTTGTAGTATTTAATTTTTTTTTTGTTGCCGATTTTTGAGATACATTTTTACTAGCCTAGAAAAAAGAACTCATTTAATCTAAATTTGTTAGAGTGTTAGTAATAGATTACTTAAATGTTGATTTGCTTGGACGCATAATTATAGCATCTATCAAGCTCTTGAAGAACGTAATAGCATCTTCATATTATTTGAGAGTTATTAAAACTTTGTTTGTAGTATTTAATTTTTTTGCTGGTTTTTGAAATGCATTTGTGCTAGCCTAGAAAAGAGAACTTATTCAGTCTGAAATTGTGAGTGTTTGTGACAGATTACTTAAATGCCGATTTGCTTGGACTTGGACGCATAATTGTAGCATCTATCAAGATCTTGAGAAACATAACTAGCATCTTCATAATATTTGAGAGTTTTATTAAAACTTTGTTTGTAGTATTTAATTTTTTGCTGGTTATTTGAGATACATTTTTAATAGCCTAGAAATGAGAACTTCTTTAATCTAAGCTTGTTACAGTGTTAGTGACAGATTACCTAAATGTTGATTTGCTTGGATGCATAATTATAAATCTATAAAGATTTTGAGCAACGTAATTAGCATCTTTATAATATTTCGGACTTAATAAAACTTTGTTTGTAGTGTTTACTTATTTATTTATTTATTGTTGGTTTTTGAGATATATTTTTACTAGCCTAAAAAAGAGAACTTATTTAATATGAACTTGCTAGAGTGTACGTTCAGAAGAGATATAAAAAAAGTGTATTCAAAGTTTTCAAAACTCTATATAACTTTTAATATCTAATATATATAATTAAAAACCTCAAATATTGCAGCAGATCTAAACATGTACCACATGAAAAAGTAGAAAAATTGAATCAACATGGCGAAAAAATGAGAAAACTGAGATTGAAACATACAACATCATTACTTTCACTGTTTATCAAAAACTAATATCAAAATAAAGTAAATCCTTGAGGCAATTAATAAATAATTTAAATGCTAAAAGTTTAAAAAAAAAAAAAAACAATGCAAGAAAATGAAATTCAATTCAATCAACATGAAGATAATATTTTTAGAATATACAATAATATATGAAAGTTGAACAAAAAGAAGCATAACAATTGACAAATCAAGTATTAGTAAACTTAATTAAATAATTAGAAATTGTCAAACAAGGGTACACTCGAAATAACAGAAAAAATTTTGCATATAGAAAGATGAATAAAAATCATTACAAAATATTCACGCAAAAGCTGCGTCATATTCAAAAATGAAAATATATTGAAATCCTTCTCAAACATTGCAGCAGATTCAACCAAGTATCACATGAAGAAGTAGAAAAATTGAATAAACATGGCGAAAAAATGAGAAAACTGAGATTGAAACATACAACATCATTACTTTCACTGTTTACCAAAAACTAATATCAAAATAAAGTAAATCCTTGCTGCAATGAATAAATAATTGAAATGCTAAAAGTTAAAAAAAACAATAGAAGAAAAGGAAATTCAATTCAAATCAACATGAAGATAATCTTTTAGAATTTATAATAATACATTGTTAAATAGTTTGTTGAACTAGCTTTGATGAAAGGATTAGACATAGATGCAATTTTGGACGATGCTAAAATTTCTAATATTTTGATGAAGATATTGATAAAATGGAGAAGAAAGTTCAAGCTAATTTAAAGTGATGGCCGTAGATATTGCACTGCAAAGACAATTCACCCAGGAAGCAGGTGCTGCTGACTTTAAATATTTTATTTACCTTAAATGCGGGACAAAAATATTCTTGATGAAGTATTCCAATACTATAGAGTTACAGCAGAAAGTCTTTTTGAAAACATCAAGATAAAAATATTCATTTACGAATAAATGGATGAATGGACAGATGGATGGACACGCGGAGTTTTTGAGAGAACGCAAAGCTTCTTACTTATTCAAGAGCAGCGGCAAAAGTGGTGAAAGTTTGGCTCATTATCTTCACATCAAAACCACAAGATATATCGCCAACTTCATTCTGACAGACAAAAAGAACAACACCCACTTTTTTCAGTTGCGCATAAATCAGTATAACTTTTAAAAATGTATTGGCGATTCTTTTCTTAGCCAAAAAAACCGTTATCAATTCGTGAGAAGATTGGAAAAGTACGTTAAAAACTCAACCACAAAAATTTATGGTTAAAGCCTTATCCTCAGTCTTTAGCCGATACAAAGTACATAATTTCTATTTAAAGAGCGGATGCATGTGTTCTATGTTCAAAAGTGACATATTAGGAAATATTTTATTTTATTTTACTTTACTGAGATGAAAAGATTTGTCCTCCACAGAACATTATGCGAGCAAAACCACATCTCTTACTTTTATTTTTATTTATTGAAAGAAACAGAGAGGGAATGACTTTGATCCTTTGCAAGAAGAGAAACCGCAGATATTAGCTCGCTTTTTATAAAGATAGAAAATGAATTGGAAAAGAATTAAATTTTGAAATCTAATATATAATTTAGAATATGTGATTTTCGATATCACAACATGAAAGTTGCGCAAAATGCAGCATGACAAATCAAGTATTAGTAAACTTAATTAAATAATTAGAAATTGCCAAACAAGGGCACACTTGAAATAACAGAACAAATTTTGCATATAGAAAGATGAATAAAAATCATTAAAAAATATTCACGCAAAAGCTGCGTCATATCTAAAAATGAAAATATATTGAAATCCTTCTCAAACATTGCAGCAGATGCAACCAAGTATCACATGAAGAAGTAGAAAAATTGAATAAACATGACGAAAAAATGAGCAAACTAAGATTGAAACATACAACACCATTACTTTCACCGATGTTTATCAAAAGCTAATATCAAAATAAAGTTTAAATCCTTGATGCAATTAATAAATAATTGAAATGCTAAAAGTTTAAAAAAACAATGCAAGAAAAGGAAAATCAATTCAAATCAACATGAAGATAATATTTTTAGAATATAGAATAATACATGAAAGTTGAACAAAAAGAAGCATGACGATTGACAAATCAAGTATTAGTAAACTTAAATAATTAGAAATTGTCAAAAAAGGGTACACTCGAAATAACAGAACAAATTTTGCATATAGAAAGATGAATAAAAATCATTACAAAATATTCACGCAAAAGCTACGTCATATCCAAAAATGAAAATATATTGAAATCCTTCTCAAACATTGCAGCAGATGCAACCAAGTATTCATGAAGAAGTAGAAAAATTGAATAAACATGACGAAAAAATGAGCAAACTGAAATTGAAACATACAACATCATTACTTTCACTGTTTATCAAAAACTAATATCAAAATAAAGTAAATCCTTGCCGCAATGAATAAATAATTGAAATGCTAAAAGTTTAAAAAACAATGGAAGAAAAGGAAATTCAATTCCAATCAACATGAAGATAATACTTTTAGAATTTATAATAATGCATTGTTAAATAGTTTGTTGAACTTGCTTTGATGAAAGGATTAGACATAGATGCAATTTTGGACGATGCTAAAATTTCTAATATTTTGATGAAGCGATGTATCGATAAAATGGAGAAGAAAGTTCAAGCTAATTTAAAGTGATGGCCGTAGATATTGCATTGCGAAGATAATTCACCTAGGAAGCAGGTGCTGACTTTAAATATTTTATTCACCTTAAATTCGTGACAAAAATATTCTTGATGAAGTATTCCAATACTATAGAGTTACAGCAGAAAGTCTTTTTGAAAACATCAAGATAAAAATATTCATTTACGAATAAATGGATGAATAATAAATTCAATTAATAAATAATTGAAATACTAAAAGTTTAAAAAACAGTGCAAGAAAAGGAAATTCAATTCAAATCAACATGAAGATAATATTTTTAGAATATACAATAATACATGAAAGTTGCGCAAAATGCAGCATGAAAAATCAAGTATTAGTAAACTTAATTAAATAATTAGAAATTGTCAAACAAGGCACACTCTAAATAACACACACACACACACATATACATAAAATATAAAATTTAAATATAGGAGGGAGTAAAACCTGAATTATTAAATAAATAGAACTAGAACAAAGTTTTTATAAACCAATGCGCAGAAGCAGCAAAAGGAAATATAAAACTATAATAAATAAACAAAATAATCAAAACCAGATGAAAATTCAATCCCAAAACACACGAGGGCCTTCATCAAAACTTTTCATATGCCTTTCCCTACATGGGGCAGCTCCCCTGATGAAGGCTGTAATGTGTTTTGGAATTGAATTTTCATCTGGTTTTGACTATTTTGTTTATATATATATATATATATATATAAATAATAGATAACGTAATAAAATTTAATCTTAAAATTTAGCAATTAATAGAACTAAAACAATAACAGCACACTAAAATATAGAACTGAATTTAACATAGAGGAAAGAATGACACAAAAAGTTGCGATATAGATAAGGAACCAATGAGTTACCATATTAACTTAAAATACTTACACCGACCTGAAGGATAATAAAAAAGGACCATTGAACTTGTGAAAGAGAAAAAAGATAATAAACCACATAATCAATTGGTATATATATATATATATATATATATATATATATATATATATATATATATATATATATATATATATAATTTAACAAAGAATTAAAAGAATTTCGGAGTTTATTTAACTAAAAGCACAAAAACAAAATTTCTTAAACAAGTCCCATAAATTGCAGGCCCCACACAGTGTCCGAAAGACTATGTCCTCAAAAAACAAAGGCAGACCAATTTCAAACTCAAATCATGCTTGTCGACCTAGATATTTGAATTTTTCGTGGTTTTCTCTGAATATTTCATAAATATGGGCTAGGACTCTTTAGAAAGACCTCATCGCAACGATGGCATTCCATTTAGGCAGGGGTCAATCCAGGTTTAATTTTTACGTCCCCCTTTTATTGTGAAAAACAAAATATTTTTGTGAAATTTTTATTTATTAGTGTGAAGAAAAATTATCATGTAAAATTTTCTATTTTAACAGTCATTCTATATAGTGTTTAATATCAAGTTAATATCAAGTTTAGTATCAAGTTAGAGTTTCGGTCAAATTAGTTAAAAATAATATTGAAAACATGGAAACATTTCATAAAAAGAATCACTTTTTATAAAACAAAATTTTGTGAAGGGGCTAATTTTATAAATATGAATTTTGTGAAGGGACAACAAAAGGGACCTAATATTCGCCTGTATCGACCCCTGATTTAGGCTTAGCACCTAGATCTAGTTGCATCCCCTCACTGTAACGAAGATTGTAGATATCCGTTGGTTATTGAAGTTAAATTTGAAAACAGCTTTAGAATTCTTGCGATGTGAATCGTCAATAATACAGTGATAGTTAATCCAGGCATTTTTGTTGATAATCACGAAAAATTTTTATAAAATTTTTTATTTGATATATTACTCTTGAACGGGTGGCCATTTTATAAAGTTATTGTTATTGGATAATTATCGTTATAGGGATTTTAATAACATTGGAGTAAGAGCACAAAACGTCGACTTCACCCGTCAACTCAAGGTGATGAAGTGACGCTCCGATTTCTTCATTAATGTCGCCAAAGCTCTAATCGAAGCCAAATTCAAAATAGTAGAGAAAAAATGGTTGTAATTATGTTACATATAAACACATACAATTTTTGAAAAAGTTACCAGATAATTATAATTCAAACGGTTCTCAATAACAGCCAACTCTCGCCATGGGAAGGCGGAAGTTTTTAAGCAAAATTAATGTATCATATTGTGAGACAAGAATGCATACATGGCGACAAACTGCATTTAATTGCAAGATGAAAAGAAACCGAATTAGAAAAAGTCATAACATGCTACTGTAGATCTGCATTACGTTAAAGAACGAATAATACATGATCAAAGGTTTCGAAAGAGTTGCAATTAGCAAAATATACATATGTGGGAAGAAGGAGAATGTAAAAATTTAAAGAACATGCTGTATGTGAATTTCATTTGCAATTTAGAGGTCATAAAATTGTGTTCGTTACATAAAAATGATCTCCTCCCCCCCCTCCCATACATAAATACATTTTTCAGAATATGTGATAATCGAAATCACACTCACCACTACCCTACATTACAAAAACCCAGGCTGGCTTGACAATAACAACAAAAAGGTATGTTTTAGTGTGTTCTGTGAACTGACGCATTAAAAATTTTTAAGATAAAATGGAATCACTCTGTATATGTATACAGAATTATTCATTGATATGAGGATAACGACATTTTATAATCATGTATTTAAAAAGTTAAAATCGAGATTAGATAATTTCGCAATTCAAGGATGTTTAAATAAATGTAAAAAATAAATAAATAAAATTAAAAATAAACATTTATTATCTATATAATATTTCTCTAACGTGGACCAGTTACAATCATTTTTGTCGAAATGATATGATAGTGGTGTAATTAATAAAATACACGAGGATAAAAGATAATATTTAAAAATGAACACATTTAAGCACGCGGGCTCAGCTCAATGAACTAATAAGAAAAAATTCCGATGACATTATTTTACGGAAAAATGTATTTTTAAAAGATGCTTCGTCAGAATCTTTGCAAGCGTCATTTTAAACTTAGCATTACTTTAAAAATATAAACAGAATATGAATTTATTATCATAAATTGACTAAAAGAAACAATCATAAAAAATATGATCAAAATAGGAATTCGTTTTTTAAAAACAAAAACTTATACCAAAATTAATAAAAAGTCATCGCCAACATGGCGACAAAAATTTAAAACGCGTCGTGGGAGTCCTATACTAAAACTGTACTGCCTGTTGAAGTATGAAAACTGTGTCCTGACCTGAACCATGAATTTCATTTTGAAACCTTCCTTTGAATGATTTTAGCTTTATTATTGTACAATATTAATTTGGTTCTAATAATAATTCGGCTTCTGGTAGATTAAAATTTTAATTAGGGGGTGAAATTGGTGTAATATTTATGAGTTTCAAATTTTAAAGGTTCATAAGAAAAGAAATAAAGTACGAAAAATTCGCACGGGTTTCCTAGTTACTATGTTACTATTATTATTATTATTGTTATTTAGTATTTTACAGCAATTTTAAAAGTATTAAAAACATAAGTTCATTTAGCTGTCTGTCTGTTGGTGACTATTATAAGTAATAATTCTAATATTAGTCACAAATTTTTGTTCCCCAGAGAAAATCCTAAGATTTACGGGGATTCAGCCCCTATGAAATGTTGAAATTTGACAAAAATATTGAGTTATAATACTTCATTCACTAAAATCATTCTCATATTTTAAAGTAGAGTCTGGCAAATTTTCAGACACGTATTCGCATGAGAACGCCTGCTGCATTGAGCTATTTTAAGAAATATCTGTCTTCTAATTTGCCCTTTATTTTTACGAAAAGAACTTGTCAACTTTCGTGTATGAGAAAGTAGTTCATAAGAAACTGGTAGGTTCTAGTCGGTGAATGCTCTTTATTCAGCGTAACTCCTCGAATCAGTACAATAAAACTGTGATTATAGCAAATATTCACGAAGTAGTCCAACAGTACTGTTAATTCATCGAATATGTAGCAGTCCGATGAATCTGTCACTCGTACTGCAAAATTCACTATTCGATGAATATTTTGGAACAGTCCAAGAAAACAGCTACTTGTTCCACAGCCACAGGAGTAAGGCAAACAGCAGCAGAAACTTTCGCTACAGTACTCGCCGCTTATAAAAATCACAATCGTTCTGAGCAAAAGTGATTTTATTAAGCAGCTGATTTTTATATCTGGCGAACATTCCTCACTCAAGAAAAAGGTATTATTTACCTGAATTTCCAAAGAAATTTCAAAAGGTACCAAAAATGGAACTAATAACAATATTAATTAATTTTTAACAAATAATTATTTGATTGTTCCTTTAAAATAAGTGAATTAAACACATCATAAATTCCGATGCGCTCTCTTTTGAGGAAAATCGTCAATACTTTGCTAAAAGTTAACGCTTTTCTTTTAAATTTAAAATCTTTCCATTTAAGCTTCTTGCTTCTTAGTTATTTCAGAATAGGAACTAAAAATTGTCTTTTAATGGGCTCTTCCCACCGTCGTCTGCTCAATCACGTGATAGAGGAAAACGAATAATCGAATTCAATTAAATATTGTTCTTAAGAACGTGAAGAACATTATTAAGAATATTAAGAATATATTAACATTATTAATAATGTTAATATTTAATATAAAATAAAATAAAAGTAATATTGTGCATTTGTAAATAGTAGAATAGTTTTATTTGTAAATTTAATAATTTTTTAAAATCACTTTATGTGTTTATTTATTTTCAACGGTAAGAATCGATTTTTGTATTTTTCAGTGTAACTGTTACATTAACTGATCTATCAGTAGATAATAGCTTGTTCTTGTGGAATGTTTATGGATTATAATTTGAAATTTTAATATGTTTTCATTTAATTTAATTGCATAAAGGTGTTACAACAAGTTAATTAACTTAGTTACTGGTCCAAAGGGATTTATGCAGTACGATATTGCACCGTCACTGATTTAAGTACCAAAAATCAGAGTATTTAAGATGTTCTTCATGAACATCAATAACAAATATAAACTAAATGATGATTGTAAATGTATACAGCAAACAAAAGATGATGAATAATGATATAAAATGGATTAAAAATGACGATGTATAAAAAAATAACACAGATTAAATACGATTGATCAAAAATAAGAATAGAAAATATGTTATTTCAGTAATCGCTATAGATAAACAAGACTTTGTCTGCTATTTGTTTTTCCTCTATCATGTGACCTCTGACGTCAGGTGGGAAGAGCCCATTAAACATTATAAAAAAAAAATCACTTGTGAATCAAGTCAAATTTGTCTTATTACCGCGCTTTGAAGAATGCATTCCTTGAAATTATTACTAAGACAAGTGATGGGGCGTGTTTAATTGCTGTAAATGTAAAATTTAATGTTGTAAATGTAAAATTTTCGACGAAAGTAGATAACGGAGGGATTACTGAATTTTATTTTCTATTTTATTTCAAAAATAAAAAATCACAGTGTAAATAAAAATTTGTTTAACTTGAATAAATGACATTTTCGCTACTGAAGAGATTTTTTTGAGTTTATTAACCGGCGATGCTGATTTTATTAAGCGGTGGTTTTAAAATTAGTTTGTATTGATTTGATTCCGGTCCTGGCAATTTGATCAGATTAAGCAGCTGATTTTATTAACCAGTGAATTTATTAAGCGGCGGTTACTGTACTTCACGAACAAAGTTCAATCGCTTGGAGCACTATCTCCAGGGCTTGATTATTGCATAGCACCCAGGGCTCGTTTTCTGAGGGGCACAAAATTTTACTGATGGTTAAAACATTTACTCTAAATCTCCCTACCCCCCCCCCCTTTTTTTTTCTTTTCTTTTTCCAATTCAATTGTGTTTCACTTACATGAATAAAATTTTAAAATAAAATCCGTCGTTAGGCTGATTAAGGGCAATTTTATTTGTCTTTGGAGTCCAAAACAGTAGCAGATTAATTTTTGTCGAAACAGCATTTTTTTATCTGCTTAAAATCGTGGTATATTAATAGTAGGCTTTTTTTAGAGGGAGAAGGGAGAAGTCTGGCTCTTCTAAAGGGACAAGAAAAACTTAAAGTGCCCTGGTCACAAAAATTTGTTAGTCGGGCCTTGACTCTCTCCAAAATGTAATTGCTCAGAATAGCTCTCTGAAGAACACTAAATCGCAGTGACTTCACTCTCTCTTCGCAGAAGTCAAATTACTCTTATTTATATCTTTTGGTGATGGGGGTTTGGCGGTAATTCTATCGAGAATCCCATGGAAAGTGCTAGATTTCGGTGGTTATCCATTGTAGAGCTACGAAACTTCGGGAACGCTAAACTACTATTTTTCGCTAAATTTGGTCGCCAAGGCTAACCTCACTGAAAGTGAACGAACTGCTTCTTTCTTTTCCACGACTGTAAAACTACTTTCACTGCAACAGAACAAACAATACAGGGGAAAAGACTATCCATTGTAACAATATCAAATTCAGTTCGTGCTGTTTCATATGTTTAATGTCTTCTATATGTTAAGGCTTTGAGAAATATACATATTATTTATATGTATATTTATTCTTGCGCTCATAGAATCTAAGAAAATGGATATAAATTCAGAAGTTTTTCTCTAGATAGTTATTATATAACGTTCTAAGCTATTTAATATTTTTAAAATAATGTTACTGTACAGCTGCTCAAACATTATTAAAAACCTTTTAGAAAATTTTAAATTTTAAATTTATTTTTCATGTGTTTCAAATTTCGGGAATAATTAGTTACTTTAAATTTGAATAGGTTAGATTTAATATTCATCATAAATGAAAAATCAGCTATAAATATTGTTAAATATTACAACAATTAATCTAACTTTAAGATGAACTTATATTATATAGATAAACAAAAGAAAATATTTAATTATTAATATAATATTAATCCTTAAAGCAGCTTATCTAATCTTACCAGATAAGGTAAAAGTATCAAGTAAGAAGAAAATAAAAATAAAAAGATATTTTCTTTAATTCTCATAAAGTCGTAATTTGAGTTAGTGAAATATACTTCTCAAAGTTTCGTTTCAACGATAATAACAAAATTTTATTTATTCCAACTTTTAAACAAATGCATTTTTAGCAACTGCTTTTAGCAAATGTAATCAAGCTTGTTTGATTACATTCCGTGGCTATTTGTTAGAAAAATAATTTTGTGAAGTATGTTTCATTTTAAAGTAAATTTCTAAATATTTTTTCTGGAGTACATAAAATTCAAGTTTCATTAAACTAATATTACGAAAATTCCTTTTCATTTCTTTTACCCTAGAACAATATTTTGGAATTATATTTCAAAAAAGCATCAATAATATATAATGTAAAAAAAAAAAAAAAAAAAAAAAAAAGAAAGAAAGAAAAAAAAAATGTATAATATTTTCATATCTTTGTATCTGATAGTTTCTTTCCAACTTTTGCTTCATTATCGTCTGTCATTTTGCCAGTTAATGACGAAAGTCTAGAAAATCATTATCTCTTTTTTATTCCATAAAAATGAACGTTACGCGAAGTTTCTTAAGAGAAATTGACATTTTCCATAATTTTTGCGACTAAAACTTTGCATGAAAAGTTTCACTTTGTTGGAGTTAATAGTCTTTGATTCGGGCGACCACAATGAATTGCATTTTTTAAAAGTAATATAAAGTAAAAAAAAAAAAAAAAAAAAAAAAGAATAAATGATCAATTTACTCTGCAATTTAGTAACATCAAGCAAATGAAAGATTTTAGCTAAAAGTTTTCTTAAACAAAGTAAATGATGTAATGATACAGAAAAACTTTTTTGAAAGCTTAGAAAAAAGAATGTCCAAAAAACTATGTAATATCGGGAAAAAAAAACTTACTAAAGAATCACAATAAAGCTATAAGATATCTAGTTTTTAGAAGAACAAAACTCAGAGACAAAAATAAAACTGAAAAAATAGGGCTTATTAGAGATTACAAAAGACGATAACGGAAACTTAGAGTCGGACATTGTTACTCTTTCAGTCAAAACGAGACTACTTTAATTACTTTCTTCTAGAAAAAAGTATTGTATTATTAAACATTTGGACTTGGACTTTTGATGGATTTACACGTTTTGAGAGATCCAGAACACGATTTGACAATTTTTAAAAAATGTTTCTCAATCCGTCTGTCTGTGTGTGACATAAATTTTTGAGGCAACTACATCTCAAGAACCACTCCACAGAATTGCATATAGATTTATCTGTAGTTGTACCTTGACTTACATTAGTGTCGTTCAACATTTTTTGCAAATCTCTCACCATATGGCGCTACTATACTGCGATTTCTCCCATTTAAAGGCCGGTTTCCACTGGAAGTTCAAGACCAAGGTTCAAAAAGTCATTAATCACGCTTCCGACACAAAGCGCCAAATGTCTTGTCATCAGTTGTAGCCCTTTTTTATCAGATTGCGCAGTTACTTCAAAGGAAATCATGCAAAATTGACAAAGATATCTGCCTCTGGCCCCTCAATTATCTCAGCTGGGGGTTAGGACCAGGCACTTTCCCCTTCGAAGCAACCTCGTTGAACCAGGTTCAACCGCTTGACCACATCAAAGGATTCTGAATAGCACCGCTCGAAACATTTCGAACCTACCCTCAGTGGAAACTGCACTTAAGGGTTCCCCTATGTCTCAGGTTCTATTATGTATAATCGAACAAAATTTGAACTTTATAGGATCATTATGAAACATGAGGTGAATATGTCAAAATATTGGAATGTCGGGCAATGGATGAGGCATTTCCATCTGTAACCGGGCCTGACCATCAACCAAGTTTATTGTTCTTACTATAAATTATCCTATAATAGAAATTTATGAGCAGATGTATACTGGAAAGCGAAATCCAACTATGCAAACTAGCTATAACATAAAAATGAGAGTAAATAAATATTAATTACTTACCAAATAAGATTATATATCGCTATATCACATAGTGTACGACACAAGCTTTTTTCAAATGAAAATACGTGATGTGGTATCCAGGTAACTAATGACTAAATATTCACAAATGGTGTTAGTCCTGGAGCAAGAAATCGTCACAATGAATATCTAATGAATTCTGAGGGATGAGGACTTCATAACGAATTTTATACTACGAATTTTTTGTGTTTTCGTTATCTGACATTGAAATCAAACCACGTGTGTACTTTTTTTATAACTCATACGCAAACAATGACGTTTACACCTTTCTAATTGAACTGTTCATAATTAGAAAAAAATATTTTGAAGCTATCAAGTATGTGTATATTGTTATCTTTAATGATTGCTGTTTTAATTTATCGTCGTAGTAATTAGTCACTTCGTTAAACGTGGTATACTATTATTGGTTTTATCTTTAGCTTGCGTGATAAAAAAATGATTTTATTTTGATTTATTTCACAATGTTTGTCTAGTGAGGTAGAGAAATTTGTAGAGTAGCTAAGTTATATAACAGGTGAAAATAAGTTTACAAACACTTAACTGCACGTGAGGCTTTTTCACGCTTTCCCGCTCTCACTGCGCTACGTTTAAAGAGTTTTGATTTTAAAAAAATGTATAAAAGTTATAAAAAAATATTAACAGAATAATTGTGCGTAATATCGTATCTCATTTTTATCCCTACAAGGCTCAATTTTTTTTTTTTTTTTTAGTGCGCGACAAAAATATATAGGTTGTATAACTAGTGATCAGAAGAAAGGGAAAACTTTTAAAAATAAAAATAAAACCATATTTTACGGAAAAATCAACTTTTTATTTCAGTTCCACATACGGTACACTGAGCCTTTTGGTATTACTTTTTGGTATTAAACTAGTACAACTGAATTGTTTTGGAAATAGTATTGTATATTGGACACACATACATAGAGCAACACAGTATTTTTTTCGAGTCAAAACTGTTCAATAACTATTCTTTTTTTATTTTTGAATTCAGACAAACGACTAACGTATCACTTTCATTCAAATTTCACACTGAGTGCACTATAACAAAAACACGAACGACATCTTTAGGTAAAGATTCGTATTACTACATTGCTAAATGTCAGTAGCTTCTATCAAGATGTCAAGAGATGTCGCTACTAATAGTTTTATAGCTATAGGAACGATTAAAGTCGGTGTTCCACTTATGGAACTGGGTGCTTTGTAGGGTTAACACTTCCTAACAAAATTAAACGTGTTTTATGATTTCAGTTTGTCTGTTTGCGCTCTAACTTTCATAAATATTCATAGAATTCCTTGAAAATGATATATGATATTTAAGTTCAAAATAGAATGTCCCCTATTGAAAATGGTTTAATTAGCATCACTGGTTTGAGTACAAAGGTCACCCAAAATTATTCCAGTGATTTACGTTCTGTGAGAATATTTCTGTAAAACATATTTTAATACCTGTGCTCTGATATATTCTGTAATTATATATACTTTATATTATGAAATTAATAATTATTATTTGTATGCACAAAAACATGTTTTATATAGAATACAGTATACTTTGCATTAAAGTTTATACAGGAACAAACAAAAATATTCATACACATTAGGGGCTATAATTCAAAATTGCTATTAGAAATGGGTTTTCCGTTGAGTTAAAATTTTAAACACTTTCTAAACAATGTTTAAGAGTGATTATTACTTCCGTTAATTTGTCTGTCTGTCTGCAGGTACCAATCGTTATGCATAGGAGGTAGTAATACCCTACCGCGGAACAAAAATTTTATTGAAGATTAATCGTTTATACAGTTATATTTACAACACAAGTTATTACTATTATACATTTCAATAACGTAAATCATTATTTAACAGATTTTTTAAAAATTATTATTATTATTATTATTATTATTGGGAAAATCAACGAAAATAGCTTCTAAAATTTGTATTTAATAAAAGAATAATGTTCATTGAAACTGCTATAAAGGTTTTTTAGTTTATTATAGTTCAATATAGTGCACAATTTTCGAAAAGATAATGATATGGAGCTCATTGATTAGTGCATTTGCATAGCAGTATAAGGTTACTAGGTAATTTATTTATTTTAGATATGAAGGAAAGCTTCATATCTTGTAGTAAAATAGAGTGCTGATTTGTGCACAGGGGTTCAAAAAAGATTTTCTATATATTAGAGTCCATGAGAAGTATTTGTTTAAGGCAGGGGTAATCAACATTTTTATACCTATCACCTACTTTTGTATGTCTGTTAGTAGTAAAACTTTATAACCACCTACCAGTTGCACAAGACGGTGATTTATAAAGTAGAGAAGTAACTTTATAATATTTATGGAACAGAGTTATAGCAAGTTAAATCAGATAATAATCAGTATTTTCTATTTCATCGTTTTTAAAAAGACACTTAAATAGAAAAAAAAATGCTTCGATGAATGATTTTTGAATGAAAACGACTGATGTGTTTTCGATAGTTTCCAGCTCCGCACAGGTGAAATATAACGGTGTTCTATTTTACCCGACTACTCCATATTCCACACCGTTACCCTGTACATATATGTAACGACGGGAGTGTCATGATTGCGAGATGTCCGTCGTGGCACACAATAACTACTCGGAAGTCTTTAACGAAACAGCTTTATTTCTTCAATATGGCAAAGTTGTGGCGACATGGCAAGGCAATGTCATGGCATGGCAATGGGACGTCATGGCAAAGCAAGGCCTATCTCAGAAAATTTCGCTGATCGCTGACCGGGATTTTACGCCTCCCGGCGTACTCTGTTAAATATTGTTACAATGATTGTAGAATGCAAGAAAATAGGTAACAGTGATGCCAGATGGTCGAAAATTATTTCCCCAAACAGGTTTTTTTTCGAAAAAATCCCCAACTTGATTTCTACTAAAAAGGGAAAATAAAAATTTTTTCAAAAAAAAAAGAGCAGATTTTTCTATGATTTCAGCTCAGATTTTTCCCCAAATGAAGGTAATTTTTGAAAAAAATCTCCAAATAACAATAAAGCTATTGAAAGTCTCTAGCCGTAGGGATAAATCATTACGTTGCCAACATTGACAGATTGTTGAAGAACTCCCCAGATTTGTCCCCAAAAATTTTAGAATTCCCCAGAAAAGTCCCCACAAACATTTAGTCCCCAAAATTGTCCCCAGAAGCCTCAAAAATCCCCAAAATGGGGACAAAATCCCCAATCTGGCATCACTGATATTAAATGCCTCCATAAACCGCAAGAACAAAAAAAAAAAAAAGAGAGAGAGAGAGAAATAATAACAACAATAAATATTATGATAATAATATAATAATTAATAATTTCAATAATTATATGGAAAAAAAAATAATAGTTTTAATAATGATATGAAAAATTACACAGTAATCACTGAAATCTCCCAAAACCCGTAAAACAAATAAGAATCTCCATACATACATATATATATATATATATATACAGTGATGCTTGAATAATTCGCGAACTTGTTTAATTCGAAATTCTGGATAATTCGAATTTTTTACTCGGTCCCTTGAATTTTGTATTAAAATAATGTTAAAAAATCATGGATAATTCGAATTCTATTTTGGATAATTCGAATTTTTCATACAATTACCTTTAAAATATTACAGTAAAATTTGTTCCCGGAATTTTTCTCAGCTAAAGTGCATTATTTTTTTTAACAGTCTTTCAAAAGAAGGATAACGAAATACAAGAGAAGTCCCTACCAAGTGCATCAGAAGATGTGGTTCATATACATGAACTTCGAGGTTTTTTTCAATTGAAAGTCATGGCTAATGTAGAAGATTCCATTTTCGTATTAATTGATTGGTTGAAGTCATATGCTAATGACACAAAGGTTGTACTCAAAGAGGCAATCAAAAATATCTGACTATTTTTTAAAAAGTGTTGAATAATGAAGCTCGTAAAAAATATTGATTTAATGGGGGAAGGGGGGATATGTAGCAGTATTCTTAGATATAAAGTTTATGCGTTAAATCTTTGATCATAGAGTTTAAATTTTTAAATTTATCTCTTCTTTTTGACAAAATAGTGTATGTAATTCGAATTTTTGGATATTTCGAATTTTTCTCTGGTCCCTTCAACTTCGAATTATCAAAGTTCTACTGTATATATATTTGTAGCCTTACTATGTTTGGACAGTATACAGCACTTCACAAGATAAATCTATTGTATAATTTTCATTAAAAGCAAAGCCATAAAAATATTTTTTCAAAAATTTTCTCTTCATAATAAAAAAACAAAATACGTTTTCAGTTGTCATTACCGAGTTAAAATACATCTAAAGATTAAATAATTTGACGGATATCCGCAGTTGGAAAATACATTCTATGCGAGTTGCATTATTTTACTTTCTTATTCATATTTATACAAGATGATACGTGCATGATAATTATATAATTTACAATATTTTCAGACTATAAATTAAAAATTATGTCTTACAAATATATTTGAATTGCTTTTCAAAAAACTTATAAATGCAACAGAATTATAAAATTTTGCCCATTTGAATTATCTAATAAACGCTGATCAATATTGTTAATTTCTATTAAAGTCGACGAAAATGTAATAAATTTTTTTTGTCGCTGTAAGAAACCTTTTGATGGTACATATATCGCAATCCAAAATTAATGTAGCTTTTAGCTTATCAGGGTGTAATTTTGTATAAGTTAAATTTGAAGCAGTATATTTTTACTTCCATTACCCCACTGCCGTAGGTAATGGAAGTATCGTATTCGGTCTAAAAATTCGATGTCGAGTTTTCACCTGATTTACACGTTTTAAGACCTCATGAGTCCGAAAAAATAATTTTGGCAATTGGTCAGTGTGTGTATGCATGTATGTGTGTATGTATCTGGGAAATCTTCTGGCTATCATATCTCCGAAACTAATAAAGATAGAACTACGAAACTTCAGAATGGAGACAGGTCTGGTGTAAAGATGAATTTTCCAAATTTTGGTGAAAATTGGAGAACCGTAAGTGGGACCGTAAGTCTGTATCTAAAAAACGGTTCGAACGATTTTCTTCAAAGCTGCTATATAAACATTCTATTATATGTCCTTTCGAATTATATAGTTAGTTCAGGAAAATTGATAAACGTTCAATATAAATAGCTCAATTTCAGGTTTCACAAATGCGTTCCTTTAAAAATGGCTGTACGGATTTTTTTCAAACTTGTCATATTAACTCCCTTTTAAATATCCTTTCTTATGTAATTATTGTTTTCCGGTCAATAATTGAGTATACTATGTTTTAGTAATAGTTGGTATCTCAAAAACGGCTCTAACGATTTTCTTGAAAATTGTTATATAAATCAATTTTAGATATCCTTTCTCAAGTATTATGTGGTTATTACAGAAAAATTAACAGCCATCATGCGAAGGTAGGATAATTTTAGGTCTCGAAAATTGGTGTTTCAAAAAATAACTCTACCATTTTTAATTTTTTCTTATTTTTTAATTTGCTGTATAAACTTTGTTTTATATGTCTTTACACGTGAATTAAGTTTTTCATACCAGAAAAATTTTAGATTTCTACTTCGTTAGGTCAATTTTATGTCTTCTGATCATATTATCTGCAAAAAATGCATATAATACATGTAATAGTGAGTAATGGAAGTCGTGTGGTTGTTTCACACCAGATTTCCCCCCCCCCCCTTTAATCTTTAATGCGAGATTTTGGATATGGATTATATATGAGATTTGTATACATATGAGATTTTGAGGTGAAATTTTGCATATATGTATAACACTGATGATAATAGATGCTCAAGTAGTAATGGACTTTCGGGATGAGGGTCTGGAGACCTTTTCAGAATTTGTTTTAGGATTTTAACCCTCTTCCTCATTAGATATCCTTTCCATGGAGGACAAAAATTGTGATGATATGTCTCCGGACCATCTTTAGGGGTGAATCCCAGACCGTCTTCAATTGCCCATTGCGCAGCACTAGTGCGACATTAAACCCAATCAACCTACAAACCAACCTATCATTAGACTGAGCTGAAGTTTTGCATACATGTATATTATCTACATACGATGAATTTTAGTACATTTTGATATAAAACCATTTTTTTAATTTTTTCTATTTTTGTCTCATTTAATGGATTATTCTCTGATTCAAATTTGATCAAACATACACTTAGTAACCATTGAAGTCTAGTTGAGTCATGCAAGATTTTTTTTTTTCTTTTTTTTTTTTTTTTTTTAACAACTTACTGAACAATCATTGAAAATAAAAAAAAATGAGAGTTAATTTTTCTTTCGTACTGAGTTTTCTTAACTTGTAATCATTCGACTTGTACGAAAAAAAGACAGAAGAGTTAAGTGATTGAACTTATCCTGTAAAGTAAGAGATAGTGAAAAAACGAGTTTCTTGAGGCGCCCACTGAAGACAAGATAAAAGATGACCAACCGAATAGATGAAATGCAAGGTGCCAGTGTGTCGGGCTTGTAAAACATATGTTCTTTTTTATTTATTTTATTTTTTTCTTTTCTTTTTGTGCACAGCTTAAGCTTCCTCTTCTTTTTAATTTTCTTTCTTTCTTTTTCTTCTTTTTCTTGTTTCGCAATTACTTCACTTGTTGAAAAATGAAAAGAGAGTTTTTAAAATTTATTTAACCCTTTCATTCCCAACTTTTTTCCTCCATAAAACAATAAATCTTGTATTTAGTCATAACTTTATTTCAAATGTAATGTATATAATTTTTTTTTTTTTTTTTTTTTTTTTTTTTTTTTGAATAGAAGTTATAGCAGAGTACGAATTAATATAGCTAACAAAGCAACTGATAGATGTTTATATATGTTTAATATAATCACTGATGCCATTAAAAATCATAACTTTTCAATAAATAAAAATATCAAAATTTTGGAGAATAACATATTGTAATTAATTAAACTACATATTATAACCATTAAAGAATAAAAAAAAAAAAAAAAAAAATTTCAAACAGTTAATTTACTTAAATTGCCCAAAACAGGAAACTGATTCCGATATTATTATCAGAACAGCGTAAAATATACTATCAATTATCAACAAAGATAGTGAAGTCATCCAAAATAGGTATTTTTCGAAGAGAAAATGTATATAGATTTTAATATTGTACATTTTGAATCAGCGGGAGTGTTAGATGGTAAGAAAGAAAATCTGAAATGTTATGATTCCAATTGGAATCACGGGGAAGTAAAGGGTTAAACATGGCTAATATTTTAACAATTATCATTTCTAAAATTTTTGCATTGTAATTTTAATAAAGTAATAATAATCCTTATTATTAAGAAAGTTGATCTTGTTATATATATACGCATCTTTAATTAATTTAAGTTATAAATTAAAATTTAAATAAATAAAATTTAAATTTTAGGTTTATTAGTTTTTAAAATAAGCAGAAACAATTTAAACTAAATTTTATTTACTTATTAGTTCAGTAGATGAATACGTCTCCAATTAACTGTAGATTTAACTGTATTCAGCCTCCTCATGGCATCTCATGGCATAGGTGATGTGTTTGAAATGTTTTTTCGACGTGATTTGCAGTTGTTAGAGAGTACTGGTTTTGGTTTTATTAATTTATCTCATGACTAATTTGATTATTCATTTAATGGTGATTGTTGATAAAAAGCATGTTTCTCACTTGGCTTTTTCTTCTTTCTCTTTGAGTTTCAATTAATTTTACGTATTATGGGTGAATATAGGGCATAGAGTGCTGTAAAATTATAGCAATTTGCATACAGCACTGCAGAAATATCACCCTATTTGCATGCAACATTCATTCTATGCCCTTGATAAAGGAATGATGCTGTATGTTTCAGTCTCAGTTTGCTCATTTTTTCATCATGTTAATTCAATTTTTGTACTTCTTCATGTGATACTTGGTTACATCAGCTGCAATGTTTGAGAAGGTTTTCAATATATATATATATATATATATATATATATATATATATATATATATATATATATAAATGAAAGATAACGTAATAAAATTTAATCTTAAAATTTAGCAATTAATAGAACTAAAAGAATAACAACACACAAAAATATAGAACTGATATATATATACATATATATATGTGTGTGTGATGTGGGCCAAAAATATTTTGCTAATTCTCCACTTTTACGGTACATTTCGTTATTTTAAGCTCGATTTTTAACCTTTTTAATACTATCCAGTATTAGTACCTTCTTTTCTACTACATTACCTTGAAAGATCCTTCTTTTGTATATTTTCAACAAGTTTTGTAATCTACCGTAATTTCTGGTAGATAACCCGCAGGTAAGATGTGTCATTTCTCCACCAGAAATTTTATTTAATAGAGAAATCTATACTTTTTCGAAGGAAGAGCTCGTACAAATATAAATTTATTTATCAATTGAAATTTCTGGTGCAAAACTGGATTATATAACCTGCGGGATATCTACCAGAAATTACGGTAATAAGATTTAAAATTACTTAAGTAATATTATTAATTTTTTAATAAATTTAAATTAATATTAATTAATTTTCTAATAAATTCAAATTAATTAAAATCATCAAACCTGTTCACGTTAACAAGTCACCTAATTGGCCTTTGCGGGTTTTTGTGGTGAATTATTCAACCGTTTGGTTTTCGTTCTCATTCTTTTCATTATACCCATGAAAAATTACATACATATAATACAGCCGGCAGTAAAACTATTCGAGCGCTAGCAGTATTCCTATATAAAAAAACGTACACTTAATACTGTTTTGTTAAATAAATCCTTGTCGATTCATGTTCTCAGTCAGTCTATTAATATGATTCGACAAGGACTTATTTAACAAAATAGTACTAAGTGTACTTTTTTTACATAGAAATTATTGCTAGCGCTCGAATAATTTTGCTACCTGTAGTAACAATAAATTGCATAATTACGGAAATTTACTTATAAGGGACAATATCCGCTTTTTTGGGTTCGAGACTAAATAATACCCCAACATGTGATTTCTGATTCTCTTTTTCCTTTTAAAATTTCTTCATACGATACAAAAATTTCACCACACAACACAGATATAAACATTATAATGTTGCATTTTTCACTGCAGTGGTCACGTGGAGGTTTTTTATGGCTTACGCCATAAAAAACGCCATAGCTTACATTAAAATTTTAACTTTATTATTATTATTATTTATTTATTTATTTATTTATTTATTTATTTATTTATTATTATTATTATTATTATTTTATGAAAAGCTTGATCTGGTAATTTAATTTTTAGCGATGTATGTCTAACAGCGCAAACTGCAATAAAGAAACCATTTTAATAACTTCGTAACAAAAAAAAAAAAAAAAAAAAAAAAAAAAAAATACTTAGAACAATTTATTATTCTTCATTAAATAACTTATAGCGTAAAATAATAATAATAATAATAATAATAAAATGGATAATTACGATTATTTTCTCAATTATTTTCTAAAACGCGTAATTTTCACAATAATTTAATAATCTCCACTTAAACAAGTTTATATCTTGGTAATTTTCTGGTACTTAAAACACTGGAGATCCATTTTTTTATAAGACAAAACCTCCATTTCCTTCGAAAGACTATACGTAATTTAATCTTGAGTACAAATCTAAAAGCATAGAAAAATATAAAAAGATAATTGTGACAAATAATCTTTACTCCAATTAATTATTTTCTTTTCTATATTTCAGATAATTGAACATAAAACAACAATTTGCATAACTGTGGAAATTTCCCGCTTGAAATTTTATTACAGTGTAATTTTCCCAACAATTAAATAATCTCTGATTCATCTTATTAATAAACTCTCAATTTTATATTAATAAGACAAGAACATTTTAATTAAATATTTTTGTTTTATATTTCATCAATTCTTAAATTATTTATTGTAATGAAATCTATCGTTTTTCATTCATAGAGCATAATTTTAAGGGGATGGTCGACATTAAAAATCAGTTTTTGAAATAACTGTCTTAGAATTATGAAAGTTTACAAGCAAATAGATTGTAAATTATCAATATTAACTATATTAAAAGTTTCCAAAGTACTAAAATAATAAGAAATAAAATTGAAAATTTTAATATTTTTGGACACTTTTAAAATTTCCCATACGACTGAGTTTTTAAATTTTCACTCGATTTTATATAATAATAGTTTATTAGCTTATTCTAAACATTTTTGGGCATTAATTAGTGGCTTTATTGATAAGTTGAATTTTTTAAAAAATATTTTTATGTTTAAATGTTAAAAATTTGCATGAAATTTATGCATCCAAACATAAAAAATATTTTTTTAAATCAACTTACCAATCAAAGCCACTAATTAATGCACAAAAATGCTTAGAATATGTTGATAAACTTTATTAATGTAAAATCGAGTGAAAAATTTAAAAACTCAATCGTATAAAGTATTTTAAATATATATATATATATATAAATATATATATATATATATATAAATATATATATATATATATATATATAAATTGAATATATAAATAAATTGATATTCAATTTATATATAAAAATATATATATAAATTGAATTTTTCATTTTAATTATTAACACTATAGATTTTGGTGAATCTATCATTTATAAATTTTTACAAGAATTTCTTTATCATTATGACTCATGGGCTCAAATTATTTATTTTTGTTTAGTTAATGACTTCTCTTACTATAATGTATTTAAGTAACCGTTAATTACACAATGTTCGGAAAGTCGAGTGGAGTAACTCCAGATTTTTTATAAATTAAAACCCATATTTCCTTAAAAAGCTGGTATGTTATCTAATCTCGAATGCAAATCTAAAAATACCGAGAATTATATGGCGATCATTGTATTAAATAAAGTTTACATCAATGTATTACCCTATAAATATTTAATATCAGGAAAAATTCGGTATTTTTTACCCCTGTTTTTGACATTTTTACACGTTTTGAAGTTTGATGAACTTGAAAATCACAAAATATATGTAATGTCCTTCTATAGATTAGTCAATTCATTAGTTAGTTCGTTAGTTGATTTTATTAGTCTGTGTAGGCAATAGCTCAAAAACAAAATGATCGAGAAATGATTGTGCAAATTTTATGTTATTGAATATGATCGGACGAATTTTAAAAGATAACTTATAAACATTCTAATTTTAAAACTTCGTCAGTTATTCGAAATTTACGATTTTTTAAACAAGAGAAAATAGGGCAAAATTTTGCATAAATGCATGTTACGGGGATTATTTTCAATGCAAAGATGCCAGATCAGCATTAAAATATAATTTTGGTATGAATAATATATTAACTACGAAAATTTTACTTTAAAAAATTCGTAAGTTATTCGAAATTTATTATTTTCGTATCATGTGAAAACAGGCAAATTTTGCATAAACATGCATTTTTAGAAATATTTTGATCATAACAATCTCCGATTAGTTTTAAAATATCATTTATGATACTGGCAGGAAGGTCATTCACTATGAATATTTTATTTTGAAAACTTCACAAGTTATTCGAAATTTAAGATTTTCTTAACATGGGAGAATCGTTTAAATTTTAGTTTAAACATGCATTATACGAGGATTATTGCATTGGAAATAACATGGAAATTAACTCATAATCTGAAGTAAAAATTACTTTATGTTTAGCTATTGCTACTAATTTACGATAAAATAACGATAAGATAAAAAAAAAAAAAGAACTAATTTAAGGGATAAAGATATTGAGATAATTATTTCTCTGTTTATTTGTTATCTATAAAGATTTATTTGTACGCAATGGAATTTTTAAAAGATATTTTTAAATAAAATAGAGGAAATATTTCAGTGTATAATTAACCATAAACATGCATTTTTTAGAAATATTTTGATCATAACAATCTCCGATTAGTTTTAAAATATCATTTATGATACTGGCAGGAAGATCATTCACTATGAATATTTTATTTTGAAAACTTCACAAGTTATTCGAAATTTAAGATTTTCTTAACATGGGAGAATCGTTTAAATTTTAGTTTAAACATGCATTATACGAGGATTATTGCATTGGAAATAACATGGAAATTAACTCATAATCTGAAGTAAAAATTACTTTATGTTTAGCTATTGCTACTAATTTACGATAAAATAACGATAAGATAAAAAAAAAAAAAAAAAAAGAACTAATTTAAGGGATAAAGATATTGAGATAATTATTTCTCTGTTTATTTGTTATCTATAAAGATTTATTTGTACGCAATGGAATTTTTAAAAGACATTTTTAAATAAAATAGAGGAAATATTTCAGTGTATAATTAACCATAAACATGCATTTTTAGAAATATTTTGATCATAACAATCTCCGATTAGTTTTAAAATATCATTTATGATACTGGCAGGAAGATCATTCACTATGAATATTTTATTTGAAAACTTCACAAGTTATTCGAAATTTAAGATTTTCTTAACATGGGAGAATCGTTTAAATTTTAGTTTAAACATGCATTATACGAGGATTATTGCATTGGAAATAACATGGAAATGAGTGAAAACTAAAATTTAAGACTTATCCCCCCCAAAAATAATCAGTAAACTTGGATAAAGTAATGCTGTTAAATTGGCGGTAGAGTAATCCTAGTGGGTGAGGCATCTCATTCTGGACCATGCTGAATGATTGGCCCATATAACAGGAATTTATGAGAGTTATTCTTTACCCCAAACATTTAGCATGAAACAATAAATTGGATAACAAAAATTTTCTCACTCAAGTTTTGTAACTTTGTGCAACAATTAAATAATCTCTGATTAAACAGTTTTAAATTACGTCAGTTTACTTGCACTAAAAATACTGAAGGTCATTTTTTTTTTATAAATCAAAACCCACATTTTTTTAGAAAGCCGGTATGTAATCTAATCCTGAGTGCAGAATCTAGTAGAACTTAAAAGCTGTAAAGCGATCATTGTAACAAGAAATAGAGTAGGGTCATTAACATTGTAATCTCACTAAGCAGCAAATGTTGCTTTTTCTTTCTTTCCCCTTTTCTTTTATCTTTTTTTTTTTTTTTTTTTTTTTTTTTTTTAGGTTTGTTACTTCTATTTTATCTTGAAATGATCCCAAGATAAAGATACTTCGTAACGAAGATGCTGTCGAAATTCTACAAAAATTAAGATAATTTATTGATTTGAAACATTTTTTTGGTGCACGATCAGATATTTTTAAGGTCATTGTTTCACTCTTTTTTTTTTTTTTTTTTTTTTTTGTGTGTGTGTGTGTGTGTGTGTAATGAGAAATAAAAGTTTAAGAAGAAATGTCACGAGTGCAACTTTTGTTACCACCTGTAGTAACCAACTATAGTAACCATCTTTCTTTCTTTAAGGACTTGCATGCACTGAGAAAAAAAAATATATATCGCCTTTATCTAGAACAAATAAGTGGTCGTTTTCTAAACTCTTAAACTAGGAATATAGGTTTCCAAGCTATGCGTAAAAGGCACATCAGTAAGTTGAACAGACAAAATGATCGAGAATTTCTAGTCAATACATTTATACATGGTGAAACAATATTCTGAATATTCTGATTATTATGAATCCTTTAATGGTACGAGAAATTCTCGCTTAATTTTCCAGAAATGGGTCATAAATAAAGATTATAGTTGCTAAAAACTCGCCTCTTGTATTCGCATTTATATGCAGAGATTTTTAAATAAGTTTGACCTCGATAATATAGACAAACCGCTCTAGAGTTCTAATGGGGGTTTCTAGAACTCGCTTTCAGAGGGGACTAGAATTTATAAGGATGACATGGAACTATTTTTACTCGAGTCACAATTTAGATTCTAGATGTCAGTTACAGAATTTATTCTCAGTGTGAGTTTCGGAGGCTAAAATAAAGTATATATATTTATATATAATAAAACCTTTCATTCAAAATTTTGAGCATATAAAAGATCAACATTTAAAAAATATTGCATAAATTTTTTATAAAAATTTTTAGAAAATTCAGCCGGTGTAACCTGGTTTCCGGAAACCCTTCAGAAAAGTGGTGGACACTATTTCTCAAAAATTAATGATCCGATCTCATTGACCATAACAGCGCATCTTCTCCAAAAGACATCCTCATGATATCCCATGGATGAAAATACATCCTGTGGACATCTTCAGGATGTATTATGGACAAGTTGTTGTTATGTTGAAATATTGCACGCTTCTTCAAAACAGAATTAACTAGTGCTTGAACGAAGGATTATTATTATTATTTTATTACAGCATTTTTAAAAAGGCTTTGTGAGGGTAAAATGTACCTAAATTGTACTTTTTTTGTGTACTACTCTGCCAAAAATTCAAGTTTCAATTTCTTTTTTTTTTTTTTTAATCCTTCATACAAGCATTACACTGAGAAAAAAATATATACCGCTTTCATCTAGAATGAATACGTGGCCATTTTCTAAATCCATTAACTAGAAATATAGATTTCTGAGCTATACGCATAAGGCACGCGAATAAACTGAATAGACGAAATGATCGAGAAGTTTTAGTTTACACATTTCTAGATAGTGAAACAATATTCTGAATATTCTGAATCTTTTGTATTGCGAGAAATTCTCGCTTGATTTTCTAGAGTTGGGTAATAAACCAAGAATATAGTTGCTGAAACTCGCTTCTTGTAGTCTCATTTATTTGCAGAGATTTTAAAATAACTTTGCCCTTGATAATATAGGCAAACGCTCTAGAATTCTAATAGGGGCTTCAAGAACTCGCTTTCCAAGGGGAATAGAATTTATAAGGATGACATGGAACTATTTTTTCTAGAGCCACAATTTAGATTCTAGATGTCAGTTACCGAATTTTTTCTCAGTGTAGTCAATTCTATTTTGAAGAAGTTAGCAAAATTTCAATACAATTGGCGCACTAGTTTTTCAGAAAATGTGTCCACCACTTTTTCTGAAAGGTCCCCGGAAACCAGGCTGAATTTTCCAAAAATTTTAACGAAAATTTTATAAAATGTTTTTTAAATGTTTCACTTTTATATGCTCAAAATTTGTAATGAACAACTTTATCTATTGTGTTAAAAAAGAAGGAAAGAAAATATACTTTTTACTCTTCGAAACCCATATGTAACCTCCTTAACTATGTTGAATAGTCTTTTTCTTAACTTGATTCTTGATAGTCACAATTTAATCCAGAAATCTCCTGTGCACTACTAGAAGAATAAATATTTAAATTCTATTACCAGCCGTTGACAAATAAGTTTACAGAGAAAATATTATTATACCAATTTGCATGGTGTAAATAGAAAAGGCGAATAAGAAAAATGAGTTCAAATATGTTTTACTTTCCATTGCACGCATTTATTTATTTATTGTGTAAATTTTTGAAACCACTTATTTATGTTGCAAAGATAAATTAAAATATAATTCTGAAAATATTAAATTACTTAATCTACAACTTTCCCTGTTGTCGAAAACTGAATAATTAAAGATTTGCTATAGGCTGATTTTCATATATATTGCAACTCGGTAAAAGTGATTATAAGAAGTTTTTCCGCTGTACTTAGTATATACTTAGTGTTTTAAAGTATGGGATGGTAAAGATTAATTACATTTCATTTCAATTTCAATTCAAATACATGTTTATTAAAGTTTAATAAACTAGTCCTAACATCAGATTATTTTTAGGATCAAAATCCTATTTCTTTTAGAAAGAAAAATGAATGCGTGGTCACCATTTGTGGTAGACCATCCTGAATTTTGTATAATTAGAAATAATTTATTAAGAACCTAAGAATTTATAAATACGCATAGAGGAAAAATCAGAGAAAAAAATAAATCTTGGTTACTAAAATTCTACTTTGGAAAGATTTTTAACTTTTATTCATTCATTTACTTATTTATTTTTAACATAATTTAATAAGACATTTATTTTTTCATTTAAATCTACAAAATGCGCAAAAGCTTTGATTCTTAGCTTTGAGATATGAAGTTGCATTCTTTTGCAACGGTTACTATATTATTATTATTATTATTAAAAATAATGACACTTCACTTTTTTTTATTGGATGAATCTGTTGTATGTATTTCTTTTAAAACGTACGTATAACAAACGAGTTTTTTTTTTTTTTTTTTTCAATTTATTTTAATTTATAGTTTTCCATTATGTTATAGGGCCGCGGTAGCCCAGTCGGTAGAGCGCCGGGCTTGTAATTGGAAGCTGCGGGTTCTGTACTACAGCCGGCCAAAGACCGTCGTGTACACTAATGGTGGCTGGTGCACGTAAAATCTACCGTGGCCGCGATGTCCTTCATGTTCCCATCAAAAATTACACCTTTGGGGTAACCTTTGGGGTAACCAAAAATTACACCTTTGGTCACCGAAACGGGAGAGCCATCCCTTCCGTGGAGGATCAAAATTGTGATGGCATGTCTCCGGACCACCTATAGGGGTCAGTCCCAGACGGTCGTCAATTGCCCATAGCTCAGCACTAGTGCGAGGTAAAACCCATTCAACCAACCAACCATTATAATATAATCCCATTAAAATATGTCCTAGTGCTTTCGTGATAATTTCCATCTTTTTTTTTTTTTTTTTTTTTTTTTTTTCGTTTTTACACATTTTAAGGCGTGAGGAATCCGAAAAATCACAAATTGTTTAGCCGATTAAGAAAATCTCTTATTCCAAACTATTTGAAGTTAATAATTTATTACTATTACTATAATTATATTTACTTCATTATCATATTCTAATTATGATTACATTAATTTATCACTATTAAGTATTTATAATTTCTTTTAAAATCACAAATTGTATTTTTTAATATTCCAACAACCAATTAATTTAAGAAAAGTGAGATATCACACATACACATTAAAAAAACTTTCGAAGGAAAAAAAAAAAAAAAAAATCGCAAAAGATCAGTGGACTTATAAAATTAACATAATGCATGAATAATAAACTTCCTTATAATTTTATTAATTTTAGATCATCAAAAATTCGAATCTCGTAATTTACATGAATCTAAGGTTCTCCGCTAATAAATCATCACAGAATATTAAAAGGTAAGCGATTAAGTAATACAACATATAAGTCATCAAAGGTAACCTTCAGATATGGGAAGAAACACAATCCTTGGCCTTCGACATGGAAAAAGCCTATTAAAAGTAACCAAATCCCATAATAAAAAATGTTAGCTCGTAAAAAAAATATCAAGGTCATGGTTTTCCATATAAGGATATTTTAGCCCCACAGCTGGACAGTGATAAATTTTTTTAAGTGCTGATTTATTTTAGTTTATCTCGCGTATTTACTTAGTTAAGCAACGTAACTATATAGCTGAATGATGCAATCAAATAAGCAATTTCGTGAGTTGTTTAACGGGGCAGATTAATTTTAGTGGGTATTTATAGGTAGGTCATCTGCAGAAATTTGTTGTTTTGAAATTATGTAACTTTGAAATTAGTATTACCAAAGGTGTATTGTAAGAATTTCGAAGTTTTTATAAATTTGATTAACATTGTCTGCTTGATTTCGAGTTTCTTAGTGGAAAATCAGTAGAATAAATGCTCAAAAAAAAAAAAAAAAAAAAATCTTAATAAAAGTCACGAGTTTTCTTTCTTTCCGCCCCCCCCCTTTTTTTTTTGTTTATTATTAAATGAGGTAGAAATAGACTACGATATATTATTATGGTAGTTGCTGGGAAACATTAGTTACTATAGATATTCACTTTTCCAGAATTTTTAATTTTTTTTTAAATTATCGGTATTTTATTTTTTAAACAAAAGCAACAGAGAGAGAGAGAGAGAGAGAGAGATAAATTAAAAAAAAAATAAAGAGGAAAAATTGTATGTTCCTAAATACAATTCAATTTGTAGAAAAGGCCTATCCCCCTCCTATTGTCTTTTTTGTTTGTTTGTTTGTTTGTTTTTTACTTTCTTCTATATGTAATATAGAGAATTACTTTCTTCTATATGTAATATAGAGAATTACTTTCTTCTATATGTAATATAGAGAAAGTATTGGATTCGCGAAAATTTTTGACCTCCGTTTTTTGACGGATCTACACGTTTTGGGATGTCCTGAACACGAATTGATAGTTTTTAAAAAATGTCTGTCTGTGTGTCTGTCTGTGTGTCTGTCTGTCTGTCTGTCTGTCTATCTGTCTGTGGTTTAGTGTTTTCACCGTATCTCACGAACCAATGAATGAAATTCAACCAAACTTGGTATATAGTTGGACCCTGGCGGGGCATTGTGCTGATTAGATTTGGGGATCAATAGCCCTTCAGGTGGCGCTGTGATCGCATATTATGTAAATTTTTAACATGGCAGTATAGGACAGATTTTCGTATTTTTCACCGTATCTCACGAACCAATGAATGAAATTCAACAAACTTGATATATAGTTGGAACCTGACGGGGCATGGTGCTGATTAGATTTGGGGATCAATCGTCCACAAGGTGGCGCTGTGATCGCAAAATTTCGTATGTCACACCGTATCTCACGAACCGATGAATGAAATAGAACCAAACTTGGTGTATAGTTGGACCCTGACATGGAAAGGGTCTGATTAGATTTTGGGATCAATTGCCCAGCAGATGGCGCTGTGATCGCATTTTATGTAAACTTTTAACATGGCAGCATAGGACAAAATTTCGTATAAATGTACATAATGAGCGTTATTTTAAACTTGTGATTGTAAAATTAATATGAATTATTGATAATAGTAGTAGTTAACTACGAAAAAAATTTTGTGCATGTGGGGGCACCGGTTCCCCCCTGGGGGGGAAGTACCCCCCCGGGGTGGGTAAATTTTCAAGATGGGTATCTTTCGAAAGATCTCGTCAATACCTTTAAAACGAATGGTTGAACTATAAATCTGTGACAATTTGAAACAAAGTTATCGTTTTTTTTACTTTTAACAAAAAAAAACTTAGAAATTTTTTTTTTTTTTTTAAACGAAACGTAACCAAACTTGGTATTTAGTTGGTCCCCGACATAAACAGGTGCTGATTACATTTAGGGATCAGTAGCTCAACAGGTGGCGCTGTTATCGTATTTTTTCTAAATTTTTAACATGGCAATATAGGACAAAATTTCGTATAAATGTACATAATGAGCGTTATTTTAAACTTGTGATTGTAAAATTAATATGAATTATTGATAATAGCAGTAGTTAACTACGAAAACAATTTTGTGCATGTGGGGGCACCGGTTCCCCCTCTGGGGGGGAAGTACCCCCCGGGGGGGGGGTAAATTTTCAAGATGGGTATCTTTCGAAAGATCTCGTCAATACCTTTAAAACGAATGGTTGAACTATAAATCTGTGACAATTTGAAACAAAGTTATCGATTTTTTTACTTTTAACAAAAAAAAAAAAAATATATATATATATTTTTTTTTTTTTTTTTTTTTTTTTTAACGAAACTTAACCAAACTTGGTATTTAGTTAGTCCCCGACATAAACTGGTCCTGATTACATTTAGGGATCAATAGCTCAACAGGTGGCGCTGTGATCGCATTTTTTCTAAATTTTTAACATGGCAATATAGGACAAAATTTCGTATAAATGTACATAATGAGCGTTATTTTAAACTTGTGATTGTAAAATTAATATCAATTATTGATAATAGTAGTAGTTAACTACGAAAAAAATGTTGTGCATGTGGGGGCACCGGTGGGAAGTACCCCCCCGGGGGGGGTAAATTTTCAAGATGGGTATCTTTCGAAAGATCTCGTCAATAGCTTTAAAACGAATGGTTGAACTATAAATCTGTGATAATTTAAAACAAAGTTATCGATTTTTTTTTACTTTTAACAACAAAAAAAAAAAAATCGTTTTTTTTTTTTTTTTTTTTTTTTTTAAATATTGTTACTGGTTGAATATGTATTACTTTTAACAAAAAAAAAAAAAAAAAAAAAAATTAGAAAAAAATCGTATTTTTTTCTTTTTTTTTTTTAAATATTGTTACTGATTGAATATGTATATAGGAAAATATAGAAGAAAGTCTTGTGGTGGCCACAACATACTAGTTAACATTGTTGCCGGGCATGATTTATACTAGCGATGTTAATCAATATTAGTCTATAGAAATTGGTGACGACTTTTTACTTCCATTACCCGAGTACCGTAATGGAAGTATTGTATTCGGTCCAAAAATTCGATATTGAGATTTCACCTGATTTACATGTTTTAAGGTCTCCTGAGTCCAAAAAAGTGATTTTTGGCAATTGGTCAGTGTGTATGTACGTGTGTGAGGAATTTTCTGACTATTATATCTCTGAAACTCATAAAGATAGAACCACGAAACTTCAGAATTGAGACAGGTCTGGTGTACAAATGAATTTTCTAGATTTTGGTGAAAATTGAAAAACCGGAAGTGAGACATCCGAAACCTGAAGTGCGACCGTAAGTCTATATCTCAAAAATGTCTCTAACGATTTTCTTCAAACTTATTGTATAAACACTCTATTAGATGCCCTTTCGAATAATATAATTGGTTAGTTCAGGAAAATTGATAGGCGCCCTGTATAAATAGATAAATTTCAGGTCTCGCAAGTGCGTTCCTTTAAAATTGGCTGTGTAGATTTTTTTCAAACTTGCAATATTAACCCTCTTTTCTCATCCTTTTGTATGTAATTGTTGTTTTCCGGTCAACAATTAAATATGCTAAGTTTTGGTAAAAGTGGTTATCTCGAAAACGGCTCTAACGATTTTCTTGGAAATTGTTACATAAACCCATTTTAGATATTCTTTCTCATCCTTTACGCGGTAATTACAGGAAAATTAAAATTAATAGTCATTTAGATCTCGAAAATTGGTGTATCATTTTTTTTTTTTTTTTTTTTTTTTTTTTTAAACTCGCTATGTAAACTCTGTTTTATATGTCTTCACGCGTGTATTAACTTTCTCTTACTGGAAAAGTTTTAGTTGTCTATTTCATTAGCTAAATTCTATATCTCCTTATCACATTATCTCCAAAAAGTGCATATAATACAGTCGGTAACAAAAGTGTCCGAACGCTAGCAAAAATTCCTATGTAAAAAAAGTACACTTCATACGGTTTTGTTAAATAAATCCTTATCGAATCATGTTCTTACACTGACTAAGAACAGGATTCGACAAGGATTTATTTAACAAAACCGTATGAAGTGTACTTTTTTTACATAGGAATTTTTGGTAGTGTTCGGACACTTTTGTTACCGACTGTACGTGTAATAGTGAGTAATGGAAGTCGTGTGGCTGTTTCACACCAGATTTTTTCTGTCTGAAAACATAGTCCACTGATCTTAATAAAAGAAGGAGGAAAAAAAGAACGTCTTAAACATGCTAATTTCCAATCACACGATATCACGTGATGCGAGTTCTCACAAAACGGCCAATCACGCGTTATCGCGTGGACGTTGCTATCAAATTTCTAAGCGGAATACTACAGCGACCACAGCGAAACGGTGTGTAATACTTACATTGGCAACTAGGGAAGTGATCTTTATTTTTTTTTTATTTGTACGAAATTCCAGTTTTCAGCTTGGCAATAAACGTGTTAAAAAAAGTAAAGAAAAAAAAAAAAAATCTCAACGGAAATAAAAAATTAAATATATACATTTCATATTCTAGAACAACGTTTATTTAAGGTTTTGTCAGTTTCTCTGTAAGTTTTGTAAAACTTGTTCGAAACCTTTTCTTGTTACGAGTAAAATAACTTAAAAAAAAAAAAGTAAAAAGAAAGAAAGAAAAAGAAAATAATAATAATAGTTTTAAAACAAAATTATATATATGCCTAATTATTGAGGCTATTCTCACAAAAATGCATACAAATATTGTAAATAGCAAGTGAAATAATGGGTTAAAGTTACAAGACATTTATAACTTTACACGATACAGGGTAATTCAAATTATTTTTGATTTTCTTCAATTTGTAATTAGTTTCCTAAATGCACTCATGATTAAACCATTACTGAAAAGTATGAGACGAAGAATTTCTTTCTTCCTTTTTCTTTCTTTTTCTTTTTTTTTTTTTCTTTTCTTTTTTTTTTTTTTTTTTTTTTTTTTCATGTCTCAAATTTATGGCTATTTTGTTCAGTTTTTCATAGAAAATGAGAAAAATGTCAAAATAAATAAATAAATAAAATTAAAAATAAAATAAATAATAAATAAATATGTAAATAAATATGTAAATAAAATAAAATAAAATAAATAAATAAATAATAAATAAGTAAATAAAATAAAATAAAAATAAATAAATAAACAAACAAATAAAAATCTAATAATATGATCGCCTACTCTATTTACGCATTAAATTTTTTGTTTACAAATATTTTATGGTACTGAACACCAGTTACATATCAACGAAACAATTACAAAATTAGAGCTTTTATAAACATTAATATTTGATTTCTTTTACAAATAAAATATTAACGAAATATTAATATAGCTTCAGAATGTACAGAATCATAAACTTTTTTTTTAAAATCTCCCCCCCCCCCACACCCTCTCCACGGAGCGTATCACATCCACGCTTAAGTTTCTAGAGCTGGCATTTGGCCTTAATCCCTACACTACACCACAGCACATCTTACTGCTTTATGTATGTTTTGATTAATTTTAAATGTGATTAGAAATTAATAAATTTTCATAAAAAAGAATAACGGAAGAAAAATGGCCTTTTCTGATAATGGACTTCAAAATATAAATAAAACCCTTAATACCATATAGTAAAGTCTTACCAGAAAATAGTCATTTTTTCAAAACAAGAATATATATATACGAGAAAGAAATGTTGGAAGATTTTCTAATCAAAAGTAAGCAATCGCAAGAAGTCGGTTTTGTAAAGAGCGTTTAAAACATCATTTAAGTGTTAGGAGCATAGTGCAGTGAAACCTCCTGTAAGGGACACCTCCAAATAAGGGACACTTCTATTTAAGGGACATTTTCTCTGGTCCCAGGCCCTTTGAATAGGAATCTCAATATGTTTACCTCTGGGTAAGGGATACTCTAATCAAAGGTCTCCCGAAAATTAAAAAATAGAAATTTTGAGACTTTAGCGGCAATTTTTGGACAAGTGAATGAAGGTTTTTCTTATAAAGAAAACATAAAAGAGTAAAATTTATAATGCTGTCTATTTTGAAAAATAGATTTCAGTGTAGAAACGGGAGCAATATAGGAAAAAACAGCCAGGCCATAATCTGAAACTTTACAATGGCGATCCACTAAAAACACATGTGTTATGAACTCAAAGGTTTTTTTTTTTTTTTTTTTTCCTTCTTTGCCGAATGGTAACATTTTAAAAGATTGAAACACCGATTTCAACTATTTTTAATAAAAGTATAGAAGAACAAGAATTTCCTGAACTTCGCGAAATAAGTTGCCCACATGTTAAAGTAAGAGAATATCTGCTCATTGATGAAAATTTGTGCACTGAAAATTTATGATGAGACAAATAAGGATATCAGACTTTGGTGTCCCCTCTAGATCATGAAAGCATCAGAGGAAAAAGCTTAGAGGATCTCAGGAGCAGTGAAAAAGTGGATATAGAGGAGAAAAAATGTGATGTCATAAACTATAAAAATTCCTTAATATACTTCCCAATTAAAAAAAAATCATGCTAAATGATGGTGATTATGAAGGTTTTGTATGTGAGTTTAATATCCATTTGGAAAAAAAATGCTCGTAAAGTACATGTTTGTAAACAAACCCGTGTTACGTATTATTTCAAATAAATTTTCCTAAGTACAAAAAACTTTTTTTTTCCTTTTTCTTTCATAATTTTAATTATTTTATTAATTGAGATATTTATTTATTATGAATGAAAACATTGATAACTGATTATAATATTGGTACTATGTTGCACAACATTCTGAGTCTAAAGTTTGGTGTTATCTCTATTTCTCTATTTCTGTTTAAATAAAATTTCTTAGGGACAGTTTGACTTATATACCATACATACTAATTAACACCTCTGAAGAAGGGACACTTCTATTTAAAGGAGAAAATGTCTGGTCCCGTGTCCCTTACTCGGAGGTACTACTGTGTTTTACCACATTTTTATTAACTTCGATTCTTGTTTGTTTGTTTGTGGGGTACAAATCTTGCAATCGATTTTTAACTAACTTCCCTACTAGCTAGCCATATGAAACTTTCAGAATAGCTCAGAACCCGGTGACAACACAATACTTTGAAGCCCGATTTTCGAATTTTCGATTAGTTTTCTTATAATTAATTAAAATATGAAAATAATAACCTCCTAATAGTTACAAAAGTAGCCATTAAAATATTAGCTATAATTTAATTGTTGCTTAAAAAAAAAAAAAAAAAAAAAAGAGTTCATTTTCTTTCGGCATAAAAATAAATACATAAACATAAACGTTAAAAAATTGTAAAAAGTTAAATTATGCATCTCACAAAAATTGACACCATTATCACTTTAAAAACTTTATATTCATTGCCGAAACGTCAGTGGAGGCCCTCTGTTGAGACTCAAAACGGTTTTGGGCTGTGTCTGTCTGTCTGTTTGTCTGTCGCGCGGTAGCGGCCGCAAAAATAGCGCTATTGACTTGAAATTTGGTACACATGTTCATGATCCCCACGAAATCAGCTGTATAGTTTTTGGTATGTATTCCATTTGTAGTTTGTATACAGGGACACGCCAAAGTTTTCCTTATCATTACGGCCTATCGGAGGAATTTGTATGTATCGCGGTAGCGGCCACAAAAATCACGCTATTGACTTGCAATTTAGTACACGTGTTCATATGCCCCACGAAATAAGCTGTATAGTTTTGGGTGTGTATTCCATTTGCAATTCGTGTACAGGGACACGCCAAAGTTTTTCTTATCTCTACGGCCTATGGGAGGAATTTGTATGTACCGCGATAGCGGCCACAAAAATCACGCTATTGACTTGCAATTTGGTACACATGTTCATGAGCCCAACTGAATCATCTGTATAGTTTTAGGTGTGTATTCCATTTGTAGTTCGTGTACAGGGACACGCCAAAGATTTTCTATCATTACGGCCTATGGGAAGAATCTGTATGTACCGCGATAGCCACCGCAAAAGCCAAGCTATTGACATCCAATTTTTGCCGAAACGTCAGTGGAGGCCCTCTGTTGAGACTCAAAAGGAGTTTGGGTTCCGTCTGTCCGTCCGTCTGTCTGTCTGTCTGTCGTGCGATAGCGGCCGCAAAAATCACGCTCTTGACTTGAAATTTTGTACACATGTTCATGATCCCCACGAAATTAGCTGTATAGTTTTGGGTGTGCATTCCATTTGTATTTCGTGTACAGGGACACGCCAAAGATTTTTTTTATCATTACGGCCTATGGGAAGAATTTGTATGTACCGCGATAGCGGCCCCAAAAATAACATTATTGACTTGCAATTTTGTACACATATTCATGAGCCCAACGGAATTACCTGTATAGCGTTAGGTGTGTATTCCATTTGTTGTTCGTGTACAGGGACACGCCAAAATTATTCTTGTCCTTACGGCCTATGGGAAGAATTTGTATGTACCGCAATAGCGGCCGCAAAAATCCTTCGATTGACTTGTAAATTGGCGCACACGTTCCAGCTTTGCATATAAGTAGCTGTATAATTTTTATTGCTATATTGTTTATAAACTGTGTACAGGGACACGCCAAAATTCTTAACATTACGGCATATGGGGTGAATTTCGTTTAAACGCATATTAATATCATTACTTTGCAATAAAGAAAATGAAACTAGCGTACGTGAGTAAGATGCTTAAACTTATGTTGTTTGAAGAAAATATGTGCTCGTAAGCTTTCTAATTAATGTACAGGACCTTACAAAAGTGTTCTGACAATGTCACATAGTCATCCAAACGATGTTAAATTTAGAACAATTATTAATTTTAAACGCAAAATCAGATGAAAAATTTTTATTGGTGTATACAGTGTTTATGGTTCGTTTACAAAGACACATGAAAGAATTTCATAACATTAGAGCCTATGGACAAATTTTTAATTTAAGCGCGCACTTTAATGCGTTTATGCTGAACTGAACTTAATAAAGTTAACATACATTATAAAGATGCTTAAAATCATGTTTACTCTAAAAAAAGGTTATGTATAGACTAAATAATTAATGGGACCACACAAAATAATTCGGAGTATGTACTGTAATCATCCGAATGATGTCAAATTAGTTTGAAAAATTAATGAGTTATAATTAATTTGGTTTATTCTTATTATTGGCGTTTATAATGACTGTGGCTACTTTTCCGGGATACATAAAGGAATTTCGTACTATTACGGTCTATAGTCGGTATTTCTTAAAAGTGTATTTTAACATGGTTACACCCCATCAAATATAATGAAATTTTATTAGAATTTTAAAAGCATGTTTTCCTGTTGAAAATTGTGGGCATAGAATTGATAATTAGTTTAAAGGTTACGCAAAATATTTCCGATATGCTATGTAATTTTTTTTTGTATGAAATTTGGTATTTAGGAATTACAGGGAAATAATACAAGACCGTCGTTTATTAAGAATACATATTGTTGCGTACTTGGGGGTTCGTAACTTGTCCGAGAATGAAAGGCGAAACTTGCTAAAATTCGATGATTTATTCACAGAAAGTTCCAGAAAAATACAGATCTATAAACCAAGTATCAGCTTCAATTCAACTAGTAAACATAGCTTAAACAATAGCCGTTAACAGCAAAACAACAGTACAAACTGTTTATCAATAACACATAAAGCAAGTCTCATTCAAAGAGGCTCAAAGCAAAGCAAGCATTTGACGAAATTGACACAGATCTGAGATTGGAAGCCTTGGCTAAAAAATGCTCCTTTTATACTACTCTATCGTACACAGACTGTTCTGGAAAATTATCGTATCTCATCAGCCAATGAGATTAGAGCTTCCATATTTGGTATATCCCTAATAAGGATTTTCTCGCCAAAAATTGAAATAGTCGCCAAATTAGACGCCAAATCCATTTCTTCCATTATATGGTGTTTTTTAATGCGTTTTTAAAGGAAAATTAGGCTATTTTAACGCTAAAATGACTAGAAATGCACAAAATTAGCATTTTATCGACTTACTAAGCCTCTTTGAAAAAAATTATACAAAAATAAATGTAATTATTTACGATTCCGTAACATATTATATGATATACAAATAGGTATACAAAGAGATATAGAGCGGGGGGTTGAGGGTGGCGGCAGCCCCCCTCAGGAATGTATCTGATTATGGTAATAAGTCGATCGAATCAATATATACCATTATATAATAAGGAATAAATAAAAATGACCTATTGAAAAATGTCTGATGCAAATAGGACGTTGAGGCTCCTGATCTGCAGATCCACTAGTTGATAAAATGCTAATGTAGTTCTACAGCTATGATTCAACAGAAAATTTAAAAACATGGTTTATAAAAAGTTGTTTATCTTATAATTATACTGTATTTCTAACATTAATAAACTTATTTCCCCCTCCAAACATCAAATGCAAAATAAAATTTTACAAACGTATATTTGGTACAGTAACAATGCACCATATCATGTATACATGGGCCAACACAAATATCCATGTTCACACCGGGGTTCGAAACCGTGATCTGGGAATTCGAAAAGCAGCGCCCTGCCCATCTGACTACAATAAGCCGCCACAAAAGTGTATTTCTTATGTTATGATCATAATCATAAGAAATATATTAATGAAGTGACAGATGGAAGCTAAGAGTTGATTCAGTGTTATTTTACGGAAGGATAGAAAATAGTTTAATTGCTATATAAAGTGATATTAACACGTCAGAGGCTTTTAAATATTGTAATGTTATAAATCAGATACCGTACTATTAGAATGCAGCTATAAATATGTCCAACTCCTCACAAACCGTTGAATTCAACAAGGTACGGCAGTACCAAAAAATGTGAAATAATCCAAACCGAGGATGCCGAGTAGACAATTTAAATTAAGTTGTTCTATCTAGTTGAAAAATATATCATCTTAATACGCAAGCCGAGTGAGTACACTGTAAACAAAACGTCACAATGTACTGTTAAAAAAAAATATTTCGCGTAAAACAGCACCAACTGCTTGAAGCGATTGGACGCAAAATATAACCAGCTTCAATGGCATAGGTTAAATAAACCTTTAAATCCAAAATATTCTGTAATCGCTTAAAACGAGTATTTGAACAATATCAATATATATAAACAATTTGAATATACAATATATATATATATATATATTTAGTTTTTATTTATAGAATGATATAAAAAAAATAATCTGGTGTGTCACCTCACACGACTTTCTCTTACCCTGAAATTTAATACTATAAATACAGATTGGAGATTAAGGGGTAAGATACGAGTACTGTTATGCAAACCTATATTGAAATAATTCAAATTAGGCTTCGGAACAGCTTTGTTTGACAAGTAATTTTGTGAGAGGGGGCTACCGCCAATCTCAACCCCCATTTCACTACTGTAACTACATTTATATAGAATTTGAATCTGTTATTAAATTCAAAAGTTCATTTAAAATTATTGAGACAACTTTCATAACTACATTCCTTGAAACTTATCAGTCTTGATCAAAATTTCTAGTAACTAGCACATTAATTTCAAAATCCAACGTTTGGATCGCCTGAAATTATTTGTTTTTAATTTATTCTAACAGACACAGACAAAGATCAAACGTTAAAAAGTTGACTTCGGTATTCAGGAACCCTCAAAACGTCTAAATATACAAAAAACCAAGAGATGAATATTTAGTTAAAAAAAAAAAAAAAAAAAAAAAAAAACATTATTTACCATATGGGTATGAGGAATTAATTTCATTTCCTGACAGCTTTCCTGGACATGGAAAAATATTGCAGTAAATCACTTTCACGAACAATAAAAAAGAATGTTATGACTTAAATATTGGCAGCCCTGTATGTCTTCTAAAAGTTATGTACACATCACGTGGAGGACATAAATATAATCCGATATTAATAACACGCGGCACAACATGAAGTACACTTCCATCGATTTTTAAGTACTGTCGTACTATAATCTAGTTCTTTTGTGTAGCCCTGTAAATGAACAGTGAATGATTTCTATACCATATTCTACATGAAACATGTTTTTACGTATATAAAATATATATATTAGTTTCATTTTGTTTAATGCAGTCTATAGATGTTAAACTCTATTTACCTGCAATTTTCCCCATAGACGTAATGTATTTGAATTCTCTTGGGCATCCCTGTACACGAACCATTTTCTTGATTTCAACGAAAAGTTTAGTGTAGTATCCCTATTTGATACACATTTAGAATGCCAAGTGTGGACTTTCTGCTACAATTTGTTTTTGAGATATGCTGATAACAGACAGACACATACACAGACCAACCGCTGAAAACATGATTTTTGGATTCAGGGGACCTCAAAAAGTGTAAATGAAACAAAAATTCAATTTTGAAAATTTGACACATAAACAATACTTTCCCTACTTTATGGGTAAGAAAAAGTAATAATGACTCAATTTTTATTGAACTCACGCTGTTCATTTGGCAGTGAGAGATTCTGTACTAAGCCGTGGAGCACTATTCCTGAAAATTACTATATTTGTTTCCGCGCTATGTGTAATCCAATTAGCGTGACTTTTATGGCTGGAGTAGCTTTTTTTTTTCCCCTTGCTCATTTTCAGGAATTTTCGTATTCTGGAACCTGCCTGATTTTCGAATCAGTTTCTTCACAAAAATGTGAATGTTTTCATAACAATATATATATATATATATATATATATGTATTCCAATGGGTGTATAAGGAAGTCATGTTGTGTCCACATCAGATTTTTGTTGAATAACCTGATATTGGTAATCTTCTTAAATATAAATAATAATTAAAATGTTTTGAAGTTATAAAACTCATACGATTAAATTGAGTTCCATTAAAATTTAGAAATATATTTTTACTTTCTTCTATATTCAATGGAAGAAAGTATTGGATTCGTAAAAATTTTCGACCTCGGGTTTTTGATGGATTTACACGTTTTAAGAGCTGTAGAACACGATTTGACCATTTTTAGAAAATGTGTGTCTGTCTGTCTGTCTGTCAGTCTGTCTCTGTGTGTGCGTGTGACAAAATTTTGTGGCAACTGTATCTCAGGAACTACTGCACAGAATTTCATACAAATTGGTATGTAGTTGCACCTTGACATAAATTAGTGCCTATCAACTTTTGGTAAAAATTGTCTTCCAGGTTGCGTTGCCATCCCGCTTTTTCTAAATTTTTAACATGGTGACATGGACAAAATTTTGTATAAATGTGCGTAAAGAGAATTATTTCATTTACAAGAATTATTCATAATAGAGACAGTCAACTGGGAAAAATATTTTGTATGTGTAAAAAAAAAAAAAAAACTTAGAAAAAAAATCGTATTTTTTTTTAAACGAAATTTAACCAAACTTGGTATTTAGTTGGCCCCTGACATAAACTGGTGCTGATTAGATTTGGAGATCAATCGCCCAACAGGAGGCGCTGTGATCGTACTTTTTCTAAATTTTTAACATGGCAGAATAGGACAAAATTTCGTATAAATGTACATAATGAGAGTTATTTTTAACCTGTGATTGTAAAATTAATATGAATTATTGATAATAGTAGTAGTTAATTAGGAATTTTTTTTTTCATGTGGGGGCATTTCTTTCCCCCCTGGGGGAAGTACCCCCGGGGGGGGGTAAAATTTCAAGATGTTTATCTTTCGAAAGGTCTCGTCAATAAAACGAATGGTTGAACTATAAATATGTGATAATTTAAAACAAAGTTATCGATTTTTTTTACTTTTAACGAAAGAAAACTTGGATTTTTTTTTTTTTATATATTTTTTTTATATTGTTAAGCTATTGTATAGCTTTTATCGCGGGCTTTGAGCGCGGCGACCGAATCAGAAAATTCCGTAACGAAAAAAAAAACCTAACACAGTTCGGCAGACTTCGGTAGACTTCGGCTGTACGAAGCTCGCACGAATCGAGACGAGCTGCTCCGAAATCGGACGAATACGTAAGCAGCTGTTTGTGAGAAAGTATATAGGTGTATAGGTATCTATCATTTATGTGCAACAGTGAATAGCTGTACGCGTACAATTTGTGTATAAAGTGTCTTTAATATGAATAAACAAAGTGCATTTATTAATGAAGAAAGTGATGAAAAAATAGTGAAAGAAAATGAGTGAGTACTCTATATACATACATTTTATTATTATCACAAATGCAGTATTTTTTAACACGCTTTTATTAGCTTCACCTGTATGTATGTATGTATGTATGTATGTATGTTTGTTTGTTTGTTTGTAACTTCTCTGGGAGCAAACAAAAAAATTATATTGTGAAATAAAATCTTTTTGTAAAAAAATAGAACCGACTCCAAAAAGCAACTACTATTAAAAAAAAATTGTATGAAATGAAACTAAATTGCGCCAAAAAGTATAAAATAATTTCCTTCGCCAAACAACCTATAACACTACAATTAATCATAACTTTTGAAGTCGGCGCAAAATTAAATAAAATTTAATTAGTTTTTAAAGGTTTGTTTTTAGATCGGTAGCAACAAATGCTGTCGTCTCGAATGATCCATTTTCATGTTTCCTTTATTATTGTATTCACTGTATACAATTGGTCCATTGGTAGCATCTACACAGAACAGTGGACATTTTTCACAATGCAGAATTTATGTTTCTACGAAGTTAGAGTTTTCTTTGCAAATTTGGTATAACTTTGATAACTATCATCCTTGGTGGCTTTTGGATTTGGCGTTGAAAACGTATTGCAAAAATATACACGCAAGATGTATATTTTCATAATACATTTTGTACGAAGTATTGTTTCATATTCTTGATTACTCTCTTAATATACCTTATCAAATTAATCATGATATCCCAAAGAAATTAAATATGTTTGCCAGATAATTTTGCGATTTTTCTTTCACCAAGGACGTCAGATACCAGCATCTTCGCCAACTTTTGCTGCTTACAAAATCTTATTTGTTTTCTTGAATCAAAATAGTTTTCGGCTGCGTTTTGCAGGTGACAATGTGAGATGTGTAGTTTGAATAGGATTCGATTTTTGTATTGAATAAAGGTATCAATTTTTATTTAATTTTGCGCCGACTTCAAAAGTTATGATTAATTGTAGTGTTATAGGTTGTTTGGCGAAGGAAATTATTTTATACTTTTTGGCGCAATTTAGTTTCATTTCATACAATTTTTTGAAGTCGGTTAAAAAAAATACTTCCCCTTCGTGAACGATATGGCGTAGAGGTAAGGCGCCGCGCTACGAACCTAAAGGTCCAGTGTTCGATCCCCGTCAGGGGAAATTTTTTAAAAATGGTTTTTGTGAATTCTAAGTTATTTTAATTAAAGATTTAAATGTATGTAAATATTACGGTGTATCACTCACACGATTTTCTCTTACCCTGAATCTTAATACTAAGATAGATATTTTGTGCTTTTTAGTTCACATTTCTATAAAAGCGTGTTCTTTAATTTTTTAAAACTATAATATATATATATATATTTAAGCTATTGCATAGCTTTTATCGCGGGCTTTGAGCGCGGCGACCGAATCAAGAAATTCCGTAACGAAAATAAACCTAACACTCTCTTCCTTGAAGTGGTTCCCATGGTAACGAAAAGCGGCAATGAACACGTAATACAATCTCATCGGAGGAAGGTCGCGTATTCTATTTCAATGGGTTTAAAGCGCGAAATTAAAAAAATTATAACTCATTCAGTTTTTAATAGCATAAGGAATAAAGTATTATTAGAATTAAGATATCTATTATAGACAAAAGCGAATAAAAATAAAAGTAATTTAGAATTTCGTTATCTATTTTTATTAGCCATTTAATTTATTGAAAATATAGTAATTAATTATTGCCTTTATTTAAAGCTATAATTAAAACTCATATATGTGAAGGAACGACTCCCCATGCAGTCCCCCCCCAAAGCACAACTTTAACATGAGTCCCCTCCCCAAGGCACAACTTTGACATGAGTCCCCCCCAAGGCACAACTTTGACATGAGTCCCCCCCAGGCACAACTTTGACATGAGTCCCCTCCCCAAGGCACAACTTTGACATGAGTCCCCTCCAAGGCACAACTTTGACATGAGTCCCCTCCCCAAGGTACAACTTTGACATGAGTCCCCCACAAGGCACAACTTTGACATGAGTCACCCCCAGGCACAACTTTGACATGAGTCCCCCCAAGGCCCAACTTTGACATGAGTCCCCCCCAAGGTACAACTTTGACATGAGTCCCCCCAAGGTAAAACTTTGACATGAGTCCCCCCAAGGCACAACTTTGACATGAGTCCCCCCCCCCCAAGGCACAACTTTGACATGAGTCCCCCCAAGGCACAACTTTGACATGAGTCCCCCCCAAGGCACAACTTTGACATGAGTCCCCCCCATGTCCAACTTTGACATGAGTCCCCCCCCCAGGCACAAGCAACAATTTAATGCTATAAAATACTAATACTGTCCGAAAACTTCATGAAAGCGAGGAAGGTTAAGTTAAAAATTTTTAATTATTATTTTTACTGCACAATTATTATTTATACTGCGTAAATAAAATAAATAAATAATTATAATTGCATAAGTTGAAAAAAAAAAATGCTATGCAATAGCTTTACCGCGGCAGTCCTCGAGTGCCACACGTATTTTTTTATATTGTTACCGAGTGAATTTGTATAGGAAAATATAGAGGAAAGTCTTGTGGTGGCCACAACATACTAGTTTTTAATTTAAAGTTATAACATGTGATTTAAATATCAGAATAATAAAGTTTAATAGTATATACTGATAATACCGATCATTTGTCTATCTCGCCTTAGTTTTCAGCTATGTCGAGATGTAATGAACATTAACAATTTAAGACACTCTACATTATCTTAGTCTAAATTTAGCTTCTAAGTTTCAGGAAGTTGTTAAAGGCTGAAAGCAAAGAGCATTTATGTTGCAGACAAATTTAAATATATAGGTAATAAAACGACTGTTCTTAGAAACAACGCGCAGTTTTGCATACAAATAAGCTAATAAATATATTAAAGAGAAAATCACAAATAAGCCAATTTTCAAATCAGCCACGTAAATCGTAGGAGAGCTATAAATAAGGACGTGGGGAGCTAAAGTGCTTAGATTCCTTGTGGGAGAATTTTTTTTTTAATCGCAAAGGCATCCTTAGTTAAACAGAGACGTTTTATGAATATAAGCGACATGTTCTATTTAATGACTTTTTACATATGACAATGAGATTCACTAATTTGGAAGTGGAGGAATCTTTAATGACTATAAATCAAATATCTTCGGAACTATGCAAACATCCTGGACTTTTATGTATCGTAATATAATAAGGCAAGTAATAGTATGGATTTAGAAATGAGAATTATCGTTATTTCCATAAAGTTTTCTTTTTTTTCTTCTCCTTATAGATGTCTGGCGCCGCATTTGAAAAAGCAGTCAGGGCTTTTACATTTATTTTAATTTACACATGCAGATATAAATATTTGAGTTGACTTTATGAAAAATTTTATACATTAAAAACCGAGACAATAAAAATAGAATGTATAATTGTAATATTTTATATATTTTTATAATTTAATCTTTTCCACACATAAAATATGTAATTATAATTTTTCATATATATTTTTTTTTTAATCTCTCCCATACATGGCAGATACTTTTTAAATATTTTTTCAAATTATTTAAAGTTCTGTTATTTTCTTCCTTAAAAAAAAAAAAAAAAAAATGTCAATAGTGTATGTATATTACTTTATAAACATAAATTAGGAAAATATTTAAAAATTTAGTATTTTTTAAAATTTACAATGACTTTCGGCATATGACAATGAGATTCACTAATTTGGAAGTAGAAGAATCTTTAATGACTATAAATTAAATATCTTCGGAACTATGCAAACATCCTGGACTTTTATGTATCGTTCTATAATAAGGCAAGTAATAGTATGGATTTAGAAATGAGAATTATCGTTATTTCCATAATTTTTTTTTCTTCTCTTTATAGATGTCTGGCGCCGCATTTGAAGAAGCAGTCAGGGTTTTTACATTTATCTTAATTTACACATAAAGATATAAATATTTAAGTTGACTTTATGAAAAATTTTATACATTATAAACCGAGACAATTACAATAGAATGTATAATTGTAATATTTTATATATTTTTATAATTTAATTTTTTCCACACATAAAATATGTAATTATAATTTTTCATATATATATATATATATATATATATATATTTATTTATTTAATCTCTCCCATACATTGCAGATATTTTTTAAATATATGTTTTCAAATTATTTAAAGTTCTTTTATTTTCTTCCTTTTTACTTTTTTTTTTTTTTTTTTAAATGTTAATAGTGTATGTATATTACTTTATAAACATAAATTAGGTAAATATTTTAAAATTCAGTATTTTTTAAATTTTACAATGATTTTCGGCATATGACAATGAGATTCACTAATTTGAAAGTAGAAGAATCTTTAATGACTATAAATTAAATATCTGCGGAACTATGCAAACATCCTGGACTTTTATGTATCATTCTATAATAAGGCAAGTAATAGTATGGATTTAGAAATGAGAATTATCGTTATTTCCATAAAGTTTTTTTTTTCTTCTCTTTATAGATGTCTGGCGCCGCATTTGAAGAAGCAGTCAGGGTTTTTACATTTATCTTAATTTACACATAAAGATATAAATATTTAAGTTGACTTTATGGGAAATTTTATATATTAAAAACCGAGGCAATAAAAATAGAATATATAATTATAATATTTTATATATTTTTATAATTTAATCTTTTCCACACATAATAGATATTTTAAATTAGATAAATATAATGAAATTTAGTATTTTCTAAAAATTTGCAATAACTTTTATCATATAACAATGAAATTCACAAATTTGAAGCGGAAGAATCTTTAATGATTGTAAATCAAATATCTTTGGAACAGTGCAAATAATCTGGACTTTTATGTATCGTTCTTATAAGAAGACAAGTATGTATATTATGGATTCAGAAAGGTGTATAAAACATTAGAAACCAAGGCAATAAAAATAAAATATGTAATTATAATTTTTCATAATTTTTTTTTTATATAATTGAATCTCTCCCATACATGGCAGATACTTTTTAAATATGTTTTCAAATTATTTAAAGATCTGTTATTTTCTTCCTTTTTTTTTTTTTTTTTTTTTTTTGTATGTTAATTATGTATGTATATTACTTTATAAACATAAATTAGGTAAATATTTAAAAATTTAGTATTTTTAAAAATTTACAATGACTTTCAGCATATGACAATGAGATTCACTAATTTGGAAGTAGAAGAATCTTTAATGACTATAAATCAAATATTTTCGGAACTATGCAAACATCTTGGACTTTTATGTATTATTCTATAATAAGGCAAGAAATATTATGGATTTAGAAATGAGAATTATCGTTAATTCCACAAGTTTTTTTCCATCTTTATAGACATCTGGTGTCGCATTTGAAGAAGCACTCAGAGCTTTTACTTTTATCTTAATTTACACATAAAGATATAAATATTTAAATTAATTATATGGGAAATTTTATACACTAAAAATAAAACCAATAAAAATAGAATATATAATAATAATATTTTAAATTTTTTTATAATTTAATCTCTCCCATACATGGTAGATACCTTTTAAATATGTTTTCAAATTATATTTAAAATTCTATTTTTTTAATTATTATTTTTAATCATGTATCTATCTATCTATCTATCTATCTCTCTCTATATATATAGGGTGTCCGAAATAAAACGACCCTATTTTAAAATTGTCTAAAGACGAAACTATTGTTGAGAAAGTTATGAAATTTTGTGTGGGTCATAATGAAGGTATGTAAATTTGTTTGAGTTAATAAAAAAATTTAGTTCAAATTTTCGCCAGCGAGGGCATTTTTAATGAATAACACATTTCTTGGTCTGTGGCCTCCCCGGTCCCCAGACCTCATTCCATACGACTTTTGGCTTTAAGGGAATTCGAAAGCTCTGGTGAGTCTTGATAATCCAAGAACTTTAACATATATTAAAAACAGCATTTTACAACATGTTCGTGACATTTCTCCGAACACACTGCGGTCAGCTGTGGAATATGATGCATTACGATTCCAAACGGTAACTAACAATGATGGACATCATAATAAATATGTCTTGTCGAAATAAAATTCGAAAACTATCATACATGTATGCTAAATATGTAATTCATTAAAAAACACCTCCTAATTGCAAAAATTTCAACTTTTTTTTTTTTTTTTTTTTGTTCAAACAAATTCTTGTACCTTCATTATGTCCTACACAATACTTCATAACTTTCTCAACAATTCAACAATAGTTTCATCTGCAGACAACTTTAAAGGGAGGAAAGTGAAGCGTTGCTCCTGTATGTCCAAAATTTTTTCCTACTTAACTATTAATTACTATTATAAATAATTCTTTTTAATTTCCTAATGATTCAGTAAAAATAATTCTCATTGTTGTGATATAGGTTATCACATATTAGAAAATTTATATTTTTCTCTTTAAAGGATAGGTAAATTCTCCAAATAAATAAAATTATAAATTAAATTCTTTAATCTTAAACAACTACTTAAAATATAACGATATAACGATTTTTATCCTATAAATAATAAATTTACAATATACGTTTTCTAATTTTTATACCTTCCCTTTCATATCTTTTTCAATGTAACTGATTTTTTTTTTTTTTTTATCAATTCCCAGTATTCTATTAGCAAGCTTAACGTAATGGAAATTCTTTTCGCTCTGTAAATGATAGTGTTCTGACTTATTTTCATCCTTTTGTTTTGTAAAACCAGAAAATAATTAATTTGGTTTCTTTTAATCTTACATCGAAATGTAACTCATGCACTCTCTTGTCGCCTAATTTACATCAACGGTTAGATAAAATATTTGCTTAGCTAGTTATTTTCCCAGGGTCTAAATCTTGGCGAAATCATGCCAACATTCTATAATAACGGTCATTGGAGTACTGGTCGCCTTTTAAAAATATACATGTGAATATTCTTAACGTAACCGCAACCATCCTCCATCTTAAACTTTGAACTTGGCATCTGCATTAGAACGCCAAATGCATTGCCATTTTTTTTTTTTTTTTTTTTTTTTTTTTTGGCTCCAGTTTTGGAGTACACTTTCTTTCTGATTATCGACCATGTAAGATCTCAAGGGAGATTCGGGCCTGGGGCCCGGCCTGTTCCTCGCGACTGTTTCCCTACTCCATGCCGTAAGCTTCGTACTGTTATCCCATCTATGGTCACGCGTCAAATTAGATGCTTTGGAATATTTAATAAATTTACCTTAACCAATATACTTTCTCTTGGACGCGTTCTTGGGTAATCAGCTTTCACACTGTATATACAAGTGTCTGAAATTCAGACAAAATTGTATCTGAAACGGGTGTTCAATTTTAAGATGCTAAAAAGCGTCTTAAAAGGCACATCGTTTCACAATCGAAACGTCTGAAATTCCGCCATCTTCGATCCTGTCTGAAGTGAATATTTTTCTTAAATAAATAAATTAAAAGATGCGTTTTATACTGTTTACCTGTGAGAAGTAGATTTTAGAATCTCTTAGAGCATAGAATATATATATTAAAAATTTTACAATAATAGTCCCCGTTTCCCCGGCGGGAATAGAACTGACAACCAATGGATTCAAAGTCGAGTGTCTTCCCAATCAAGCCATCGGTGCTCACGCTGTACTCTGCTTGTATAACGAAATATATTCTAGTATCCGTAAAACAAATTGAAGTTTTATATCTTTGCAATAAAACTGTTCATAAGAAGTAAAGCTTAATACATATTATCTTAAATTTCATGTGTAGAGGTTTAGAGGTTTTTTTTTTTTTTTTTTTTTTTTTTTTTGTAAAATGCGTAATAAATATGAAAAAATAGTAGCCTATGGATTTTAAACGATTTTATTTATTTATTTTTAAGTGGTATTTGCACGAAAACAAAATATATACATGAAACCAAAAAAAAAAAAAAAAAAAATGCTCTTTTACATTTTGAAGTGTAGGGAAATATAAAATAATTTTTAAAACGCGAAAAGAAAAAAAAAATCAATTATGCACAAATTGTTTAAGATTGTTTAGCTACGAATTCACTTTCTTAGCTACAAGTTACATGCTTCGTTTATCTTAATATTTTTTTGATTTATTACATGTGAGAATTTTAAATAAAAATTAACTTTGTTTTTTAATTTTTAACAGAATAAGAACCGTGTCTAAGTATTTTAAATAAGTTAACTACTTATATTATATAAAATAATGTCAAATTTATTTGTTTAAAAAAATGTTAAAACAGGATATGCATGCTGCTTAAAGTAGATTCCATACGGAAAATTTGTTAAGTAATACAAATGTCTGAATTTCTAAGTGTCTGAAATTTGCAATGTCTGAATTTTTAAGTGCATAAATTGTAAAATGTCTGAAATTTTATGTGTCTGAAAATGTTATATGTCTTAATTTCAGACATATCGACCTTATTCAGACACTTATCTGAGCTCATTTATAAAAAAGACACTTACGTGTCTTAATTTAAGACAGCACATGCGTCTGAAATTTTGCATGCGTAAGTGTTTCAGACATTTATGTGTCTGATTTGACATTTCAGACACACTTCTGTCTGAATTTAAGACGTGTCTATTTACAGTGCATCTATATTTTTTAACTTAACTTTTTTTCAGCTCATTCTGAAGTGCCAAAATCAATACTAATTATATTTGAACTGCAACTATTCATATTCAGATACCAATAAACAATACGACAATTGTGCGCAAATTTTGTACTATGCGGTCATGTTAAAAATTAGAAAAATTAGAATGACAACGCCACATGTTGGATGATTTTCACCAGAAATGTATATGCAGTAATTTATGTCAAAGTTCAATTGCATATCAATTTGTATGAAATTCTGTGCAGTACTGCATGAGATACAATTGTCCCAAAATTTATGTCACACAGAGACACAGACAGACGTTTTCTAAAAATAGTCAAATCGTGTTCTAAACCTCTCAAAACGTCTAAATCCATCGAAAACCTGAAAAAGAAACCTTTTACGATAACAATACATTCTTTTATTGAATATAGAAGAAAGTAAAAATAAAGTTTTAATACAGTAACTGAGGAATTTTATAGTTATCTTGAATATTCTGTACAAATTAACCTTGATCATCAGTTACATCGTTTATTATACATGCAATCTAAATAGCGATAATACTTAAAAAAAAAAAAAGAAAAAAAAAAAAGAAAAATGAAGAAGAAGAAGAAGAAGAAGAAGAGAGTAAAAGGAAACGAGTACGCTATTAATGTTGAATAATGAGAAAAACGTTATCAGTTCTAATAGATGTTTATGAGCAAAACACTATGCCATAAATTATAATAAATTAATTTTTTACCTCATCTTGGGGAAAAAAAAAATGTATATTTTACACGGAAATGCACTTTTGAATTGACGCTATCAAAAATTATTCTTAAAATTATCGTTTTTATTGCCCCAACAATACTTTTAAAAAATGATTATTCAACGCAATTTTTTCTTTCTTTCTTTCTTTTTTAGAGTGATACAAAATTATCAGTCTGGATTTTAACGCACGTGTTTGTCCTTTTATTTCTTTTTCTTTAAGATAGTTCAACCGTTTTCTTCTCTTTTTGTACAATACAATTCTTGAAAATTACACTGGAAGAAATTCTAGAGTATCTAGAGCGTTTAGTGCAGATCGGAAAATCGTCTGCTATACTGAAGAACATTTGTTAAATGATCTCCACGAATAGCAAAAATTGATGCATGGCCACAATTGCGTGAGGGCCAGCGGATAGAAATTAAAGAGAAATAAATAAAATAAAACAATTTTTCTTTTATTGTGAGAAGTGACACTGAAAAATTTCTCATTCTGTCTCACATATTTCAGTGTGACGGAACTGATTGATACTTTATGTGTCAAATTTTGACAGAGTTGCATGGATAGCAATTATATTTTTTGACAGATAGGATTTTTGCGTTCTTGCCGTTTTACTTGGGGCAAGCCTCATTTTTAAGAAAACTAAGTGCAAGAAACTTTTTAGTTTCGATTTTTTTTTTTTTCAACGGGGGAAAAATAAAAGGAATTTAAATTTAAAATCCTGTATGTTATTATTTTATTATCATTATTTTTGTATAAATAAGGGGGAGTATGATCTAATATATATATATATATATATATATATATATATATAAATCTATAATAATAATAATAATAATAAGCTGTATGATTATTTATTTACACATTTATTTACTTTTTGGTAAACTTTAAGTTTTCGAGGATGCTGAATCTAAAAATGATTGTTCATTTCTACTAATGACGTACCTTTATTTATTTATTTATTTATTTTTTTAAGGACTGGGGACTATTTGTCTTCATTTACGGATTTTTACGATACCAATTTTACGATAGTTGGACATTTATCGAAATCGAAAATTTGCCGAAAATATAATTGAATATATTGAAAGCGATGTTATAATTTGAAAATAAATAAATAAATAAATAAATAATAATAGTCCTCCGTACTAAACTAAATTCTGCTTTTGCTAGAATTTCATATTTTTTTTTTTTTTTTTTTTTTTTTTAAGAAAAAGAAAAGAAAATTAATAATAATCAGTTTCGAAACGGACAGTATCGAAAAAGTTTTTTTAAAATAATTTTGAATAAGGAAATAAAAAGCGCGCGTGCAAAATGAAATAAAAAATAAAATAAGATTTATAAATGGACAATATTTAAGCTCGTGGACTCAGTTCAATGATATAAAAAGAAAAAATTGACGAAATTAGTTTACTGGGACACGGTCATTTCCCCTGATGGAAAGGGGTGAGAGAAATTTGTTTTTTTTTTCCCTTACAGGTAGATTGCGCTAATGAGTTCTCCCTCATACCTCCCCCCCCCCCCACACACACTCAACTTCCTTTTCAAGATACTTTCTAGAGAAAATTGAATGGAGTTAACATTTTTGTTTTAATAATAGGACTTTACAATAAATAATAATAATAATAATAATAAATCACTGATTTTAGTAAATTGTTCCAAATAAAGTTTTTTTTTTTTTTTTTTTTTTTTTAGTGCTAGAGGCCTATTTCAGTCGGTACAGTTGTCGAATTTTTATAATACACTCTTAATTAGTGCTAAGGGCCTATTTCAGTCGGTTTATTGAATGGGGATTCATTGAATGATGTCCCCCCAAGGCCCAACTTTGACATGAGTCCCCCCAAGGTACCCCTATTTCAGTCGGTACAGCGTTGTCGAATTTTTATAATACACCTCTTAATAGTGCTAAGGGCCTATTTCAGTCGGTTTATTGAATGGGGATTTATTGAATGAAGTCCCCCCAAGGCACAACTTTGACATGAGTCTCCCCCCCAGGCCCAACTTTGACATGAGTCCCCCCCAAGTTACCCCTATTTCAGTCGGTACAGCGTTGTCGAATTTTTATAATACACCTCTTAATAGTGCTAAGGGCCTATTTCAGTCGGTTTATTGAATGGGGATTTATTGAATGAAGTTGCCCCAAGGCACAACTTTGACATGAGTCCCCCCCAAGGTACCCCTATTTCAGTCGGTACAGCGTTGTCGAATTTTTATAATACACTCTTAATAGTGCTAAGGGCCTATTTCAGTCGGTTTATTGAATGGGGATTTATTGAATGAAGTCCCCCCAAGGCACAACTTTGACATGAGTCCTTCCCCAGGCCCAACTTTGACATGAGTCCCCCCCCCCCAACTTTGACATGAGTCCCCCCAAGGCACAACTTTGACATGAGTCCCCCCAAGGTACAACTTTGACATGATTCCCCCCCCCCAAGGCACACCTTTGACACGAGTCCCCCCCAAGGCACACCTCCCCCTCATTGGGAAAAAGAGAAAAAACGTTGTTTTGCGGCTATAAGACAGTTTGGACTTCCAACGTTATTTGTTACAGTATCTGCAGCTGAAGCACATTGGTTTGATTTAATGAAAACTTTATCATGGAATTTAGATCGTCACGAATTAACTAAAGAAGAATTTGTCGATATTAACAAGTTTAGCAGTAGGCCTCTGGCACTAAATTAAAATCTGTCAATGTCAGATTTTCATGTTTTATTATAATCTGTTGTCTGTTGCTTTTGGCAGCAAGCATAATATCTACTACCATGGTTTTACTGTCAAGTCGTGCTCAGTGTTGCCAGATTGGGGACTTTTTTTTTTTTTTTTTAATTCCCTAGCGAACGCGCTTTCACTTTCCACTCCCTTGCGAAACATATGAAATCGGGAAAGGGGTTCTATATTTTGGCGAGTAAAAATCTATACGAGGCAGTAAAATATCTTATAAAGCTTTTTGGTTGCATACCTGCGTTACAATTAGAGATAATAAAATAAACGAAAAATCTTGATGCATATAGTATCTACACCTCTCTGAGAAATTATATTTTAATGTAACACGTGAAATTTACATGTTACTATTATTGTTCAGTTGAGTTTGCTTTTTACGTCGCCCTAGTACTATGTTATGGGCTACTGGCGACGGTCTGGGACACATCCCTATGGGAGGCCTGGAGACTTGCTTTCATCATTTTGATCCTCCATGGAGGGCACAATTACAGTCGGAAGCAAAAGTATCCGAGCAGTAGCAAAAATTCCGATGTAAAAAAAGTACATTTAATACTGTGTTGTTAAATAAATCCTTGTCGAATCCTGTTCTTAGCCAGTCTAAGAGCAGGATTCGACAAGGATTTATTTAGCAAAACTGTATTAAGCGTACTTTTTTTATATAGGAATTTTTGCTAGTGTTCGGACACTTTTGTTACCGACTGTATATTTAATAATTCATTGTTATACATACTTTTGCTGCCGACTGTAAACATTGCTGGTTATACCTTCCGCGTGTGTATGGGTCTTCTAAAGGATCACAACCCGCATTTATGTGACCTGAAAAGAAAAAAATATACCACTTCCTTCTAGAATGAATAAGTAGTCATTTTCTGAAGCCTTAAACTAGAAATATAGATTTGCGAGCTATGCGTATAAAGTAAACAAATAACCTTGATAGATAGAATGATCGAGAATTTCTAGTCTATACTTTTCCAGATGGTGAAACAACATTATGAGTACATTATGAATATTACGAATCCTTTTTACTGCGCTTGATTTCCTAGATTAGGGTATTAAACTAAGATTTTGCTATAACTCATCTCTTTAGTTCGCATTTATTTGCAGAGATTTTTAAATAAGTTTGACCTCACGATAATATAGGAAAACGATCTAGAATTCTAATAGGGGTTTTAGAACTCGTTAGCAAAGGGGACTAGAATTTATGAGGTTGCCATGGAACTATATTTACTACACTGAGAAAAATTTTTGTAACTAACATCTAGAATCTATATTGTGGCTCTCGAAAAAATAGTTCCAATTCATCCTTATAAATTCTAGTCCCTATTGAAAGCGAGTTCTAGAAACCTCTATTACAATTCTAGAGCGTTTGCCTATATCATCGAGGGCAAAGTTATTTAAAAATCTCTGAAAATAAATGAGAATACAAGAGGAGGGTTTCAGCAATCTTGGTTTATGACCCAATTCTAGAAAATCAAGCGAGAATTTCTCGCAATACAAAAGATTCAGGATATTCAGAATATTGTTTCACCATCTAGAAACGTGTAGACTAGAAATTCTCGATCATTTCGTCTATGCCGTTTATTGGTGTGCCTTATGTGCATAGCTCGGAAATCTATATTTCTAGATTAGGGATTTAGAAAATGACTACTTATTCATTTTAGATGAAGGTGGTAATTTTTTTTCTCAGTGTAGAGACACAGTTTGGTTTTTAAATATCGGTCACAGATATTTTTATTTTTATTTATTTTTTTTTTTTTTTCAGTGTGAGTTTTGGAGCGAACCACGAAAATCTTTGCCTGGATAGGCCGAAGAACATGACCTGGGTTCAAGCCTGGAACCTTCTATCTATTAACTAAGAAAGCAAAATCTCTTGGTGATTGTTGTGGCTTTTAATATGGTAATCACTATTATAGCTGAAACCTTCCCAATACTGACGTACTGTATTTACTACATAAAAATAAAGTAAAATTAATTTTTAAATCGGACTTTTGTTGATTACCTATGAATCTGTTTAAGTTATAGAAATGAAATGTTCAGATTTCTCCTTACGATAGATTTTTCTTGGAACACATACATGTATACATGACTGATTTATTCATATTTCTCTGGTTTTTTATGTATAAAAAGCTTCTATTAATAAAATTTTCTTTTGGTAAAAAACTTCTATTTCGCTTTTATTAAATATTTATTATTCAGCTTCATTTATCAAAACAAATGGTAATGCAATTTTCGTTTTAACAGTAATTAAGGAAATCTAGCGATAGTAATCTAATCTTTAATTTAACTCTATTATTACACTATTTCCAATAAAAGAATGTAATT